>JAXCHB010000069.1:8555000-9155000 GCA_036926305.1 Uropetala carovei
TTTTCCACCTGCCGGACGTTGACGTTTTTTTTGTTGAAGAGGCAGGTTCATCGTAGAAATGTACATACGGATGAAAAACAAAACACTGCGTGAATATGTTTCGAGGAATGCTCCGTTTGAAAAAGAAGTCGCCGAGAGATGGCGCGAGAAAAGTATTTTTCGTCGAAAACGCTGGCGTCTGTTTGAAAAAAATATATAAAAGTTTTATGCTGTGTTGTTTGTGAGCTGATCGAACTTGGAAGTTTTTAAAAACAATGCATTCCAGTTAATTGTATCCATTTGGAGTTTCCGGTTTGTTTGTTTGTGTTCGACGGGAGAGCATCGAATATCCGGAACGTTAGCAACTCGACGGTTTTCCCTTTGAGAGAGAGAGAGAGAGATAGAGTCGCCTCTCTCCGATTTGATTTCGGAGGTGTGCGAGGGTTTGAGTGTGTGTATGATCCACTTAAACTGTGGGAAAAAAACTGCATTTCTTTGGGTAGGTTGGTCCGTCCCACGTGGCTATTTGTGTTTTTATTTTTTTTTTTGTAAAGGCCCAGCGAAACGGCCAAAGAAAGGAAGTCTCAGGTTGAGATGATTATGAGGCGACCGCTTTCTGTTTCTCCCACATCAAGGGACCTGGACAGCTATATTTAGACGAGAGGCTGATTCTTAGTTAATTCTCTCGAAGAGCAGATCTACCGCGTGGTAAAGCATTTAATCCGATTCTAAGCAAAAAAAAAATAACGCTATAATAACAATAATACTCTTATCGCATTTTTGACCCAATGACCTTTTGGCACACATTCAGCACCTTAGGAAAGCGGATTTAGCAGCCGATCACGGACTGTCCTCTTGGACTTCCTTTTTTTTATTATTTATAACGAGGCTGCTTCATCCGCAGGCACCAAAAAAAAAAGATTTCTTTTAAAGAATCAAAAGTAATGCTTGCACTCGTAACTTTTAGAGCGTTCTATCCACGCCACTACTTCACTTCTACTAAGAAACCAATTCCAAAGATAAATACCCCAATTATAAACATAGTCGAACACGAAAAAAAAATTTCACTATTGCATTTTAATCTGGCTTAACTGTGTCGCTTGCCATGACGACCTCGCATAGTGTGTACGGAAGTAAACAAATTGGAACATCACGCAGTGACTTGGTTGGTTGGGCACAGTTGAATATGATAATTATAAAAAAAATTTAGGTATTCTCTTTCTGTCGACGACCAAAGACACTATTAACGTTATTTGTATATAAATATAATAATATAATATATATGTATAGTATATATACATATATTTCTTGAATGCATCATTAAAGGCAGCCTGTTTATTCAATTCGGACCCATGTAACAATTCTAAATGAAAAAAAACACCATGAAATGGAAGAGTGCGGACGCTTCGATGGCTGTCCCGGCTGGACAAATCCCTCTCCAAAAGATGTTTGAATCTTCTCTGTCACCGGAAAATCTGACGGCGGACAAGTTGCGAACGTCGGATTATATACTTCCGACTCGACGAAGATGGGGATAAAGCATCGCAGAAAGGATTGGTCAAGCCGCGATCCTGTCGGATGCAATGATTTCTGGGTAAAAAAATTTGCGGAGGTGGTGTGGTTTGTCGGCGCCATCTGTGAATTTTTGACGCAGGAGTAAATAAACGCTCTCCGCGGGTGTTTGAGATATTTCAGGAATGGAAATTATTTTTAGACTCTGAAGGTTTTCCTAGGCTGTAGAATGTATTTTAACTATGTTTATAAACTTTTTGTGGGCATACCTATATTATATACATAGTTATTGGAAATAAAATTTTATCCTTCTTAACTATTAAATGATAGTTTTCAGTGTTTCTTGGTAGCCAAATTCCTCGGAAGAGTAAATTTTGTTTTTATTTGATTCTATATTTTGCCAGCTTTTAAAATCTGACCTTTGAGTGGGACTTCAATTTTTTAATGGATATTAGAAATTCTTTTACAGAACGAAGAAGTAGTGCCTAGGAAATAGGAAATGTGTTCAATTGAAAACGGGTTAGTTTTATTTAAATTTTAATGTTTTGAAATTTTCATAAAAATAATTTATTATGGGTTTAATTATCGTTTAGGAAACAATATATGAAGCACCCCTATTCATATTTCATTTATCGAAGATGGCACTCCACTGAAAAGGCTTGACAGGACTACAAACTTATAATATGGTAAATTTGGTCATTTTTGTCAGCGCCATCATCATTAATGTAACTGCGGAATGTTCCGTGGTTGTAGGACAGACCGAGTTCTTCAAATTTCCCTGTCTTTTTCCTGTCCTCCGCGGCTTTCTCCATTTCCCAAAAATCTTTTCATCTTCCCTTCCTTTCCTTCCTTGCAGTTTTCCCTTAAATCACATGATTAAACTTACAGCCGCTCCTGAACAAATGCCCGATCCGATTAGATTTCTACTTTGAATTATCACACCTCTCTCCTGTTTGTTATTTTCTCATCGTTTTCTTACTTAAGTTTGTTCCAAGAGTGTCGATACTGGATGAGTGGCTTTCGTTGGTAATGAATAATGGTTGCCACTGGTTGCACAACTGCGATTTATTGGCTAGGGATCATTCCTATCGTAAATGTGGCTTAAGTCACGGGAATTTCCTGGAACTATTCGAGTGGGAAAAACTTAGAATATACTTGGGATATATTCAATGGTGTAACTGGACACTGCCCACACCACCCTACCTTAACATTCCAACTAAAACCATATCTATTAATATTAATTGTTTTTCATTCATCCTCATTTTATATTAGTGCGGATTATGTGTTTGTTTCTATATTTTTACCAGTCATTCTAGGAGGTTGCAACTCCGGACGCCCGTGGCTGAAGTGATAACCATTGTCGTAGAAAATAATTACATTTTGTCATTTTTCATTGAATTAATTTAATGTAAAGGATATATTCTTCTTTGTTGGAATTATCCTATATTATTTTTATTGTATGCTCTGAGAGAGCCAACATTTTTACGAAGTGTCCAAGTTTGTGATCAGAGTTTTTAATGGATGTTTAATTTCTAATGTTACAATAAGCACAACCTATTCGAAAAGGAGGAATACTTTACAGCACCGAAATAGTGGCAATCGTGTAAAAAGGTGTGCGCATATAAATGCAATCAATAGAACTTCCTTGAGTTTTCAAAAAACGTGACTCGTAATTTAATTCGACTGAGAATTCTGTTTACATTTTAGACTCCGTCGCATAAGGTAACTCGGAGCAAGAAGCAGCTCGTCGTTAAAAAAATGAAACAAATCACGAGTTTGGTGTAAACAATTACATTTTAATTCAATATTTTTATATTCTGATATAACAGAAACATCAACAAATCACGAGTTTGGTGTAAACAATTACATTTCAATTCAACATTTTTATATTCTGATATAACAGAAACATTAACAGCCCTTATCAAGAAGTGCATAACAACCTCACTGCCGCACCAGACATTCTGCAACCCCTCTTCCCGTACCATTTGACTGCGCCGTGGCTGAAAAGAACGTAGCGAGCCCCTGGGCCATATTCCTTGAAGGTATGGGACACCTGACAGCAAATGAAAGTAACGCATTGCATAAGAAATCATCGCAAGCAAATAAATAGCAGGTCGAGTTTTTGTTATTATAGGTATCCTTGACGTTATGCAACCCAACTTGCGGCATTGTTTTCTACATAACTCTTCCCACGGTACACGCTGAAACCTACCCTCCCCCATCTTTCTCTCCATCATGCTTCCTTCGAAGTAATTATAAAATATCTACAGCGTCTATAAAAATATCTTATGCACATACAGTTTTAAGAACAGCTTTTTTATGACAGAAAACAATGACATCCGTCTGATATCGCGAATTTTCACACCCTAACATACCTACAGATACAGTGTGTATGATAATAATAATTTATATGTGCCCAAGGATCTAGCAAATGTAGATACAATTGAGATATAGGACTTTTCCAGAGTCAGATACTGAAGGTTGCTAAATTTAAAACTACAGTTTAAAATATCACGTCAAGTACATTCCAATATTATCATAACAAATATATAAATAACGCAAATATAAACGGATTTACACGAAACATTATAATATTAAAAAACCTATTAAAATGTGCATAAAAATTAAGTCAGAAACATACAAACATGTGCGTATATATTATATGGGCGTGTACGTATACACATATATGCTACTAGTAACTGCACGGACATCGTCAGAAGCGAGGTAGGAGATACGAAGCAAAATTAATTATGCGCAGGAGATATAAGATATTTATAACTAGCGAGAAGAGCTTTAGAAGAGATTAAAATGGAGAGTTTCGAGTTGCGAAGATCTCCCACGAGAGAGGATTTGACGGTGGACTAAACATGAACGAAGGGGGGTTTTTTTTAAAGAATAATCGGAGGGGATGCGCGAGAGAGAGAGAGAGTTAAGAAGACATGACGCCTTGATGGTATAAGGAAGTGGAGAGAGAGAGAGAGAGGCGGGTGGGAAGGAAGTGGAACAACGAGGCAACGGAGAAGAGGAATGCGTTTCGGAAATGGATAAAAAAAAAAATGAAACAGCGAGAAAGAGGGAAGAAGAGAGCTCCGTGGCACGGAAAAGAAACGGATTTGGAATTTTTTTTTTTTTTAAAGATGGAGGGAAAACTTTTATTCGGAAGCCTTCGCGGAGAATTCACGAAAAGCTGCAAAAAGTATAAGAAGAAAAAGAAAGCATTCTTAATGGATTAGTAAAAAAAAACCGAGCGAGAAAGAAAATGATGAGCTCGGGGAAATTTAGAAAGAAAAAATTTTTAATTTAAAAACCTTAAAAAGTTATTGTTGCAGGGGGGGGGGGGAAAGAGATTAAGGGTATTATGGGATTGTATTTAATGCTGTAGAAACGATCGAAACGTCGAGGATTGAAGAGGATTCTTTTTATAACGAGAAAAGTCTCATGAGAGACGTCTGTGTTAAAGAAGTGTTATAGGAGAATCTAAGAGATCATCTGAAACCGAATTTTTAAAGGGGAAGAAGTGTTTAAAGAGATCAGAATTTAAGGCGGCGGAAAAGAACATAAGCGTATTTGTGTTTTTTTTTTAGAGGCATATTTTAAACATACATCCATTTGGGAGAAGAGGACGAACTAAAAAGGTAAAAGTTTAAGAGAGAGAGATGCTTATAAACACGAGAAACGCGCAAAGTGACTGCAGTGGGTGTGAACAAATAGATCGTGTTATTGATTGAATTAGGATGCGCTAGGAATATTTGGAAAAGAACGGAAAAAGAAAAACAGTTTGGAGTGGTCGCGTGTTTTATAGAAACGTTTTCCTCGCTTACTTTTACATAACATTTGCATGAAATTCAAATTCAAATATTTTAGACGAGATGGACTTTTTTAATGCATAAATGTTTCTATTATTTGTGAATTGTAGCGGAATTTCATTATGGCATTTAAAACAAAGAAATTAACAATCAGTGATGATAAAAAAATTGGCAAAATCTAAAATGATTTCGCAGCGTAACCACCCGCTGCACAGTAAACCATGTAATTGAAAAGAAATCGTATTTATTATTACGAAGGTTATGTTGAGTGAAAAAGAGGTCATAAAAGGATGTGAAGGAATTGGATACAAAAATTGTATGCGTTTATAACGGCAATAATATATTACCTCTTCTTTTAGAGAAATGTTAAGGACACTTTAAAAATTCAGAACAAACAAAAAGAGATGGAAGCATTGAAGTGAACACGAAGACTAGAGTGAGGATGATAACTGAATATGTGAATTTATTGATTAAATTACTCAAATATTGTGGTTGTTAAATACGCATTGAAGCAAGGTGTATCAATATTCATCAAACTTTGAAAATAACAATTTATGCATTACTTATTTAAGCGCATATGAGCCCGTGTGAGCTTTCCAAATTATAAATATAAGAGGAAAAAATCTACAATAATACTGATTGAGATGTAAAGTAAATAAAATCTAAAACTAGGATCCAATTAGTACCGGCGAACCGGGCGGCTGCCCGGGTCGCCAAAATCTTGGGGGTGCTATTCCGACCATCTATCTATGCATTAGTTGCAGGTGAATAAATATTGACTGGATACCGATTTATATCGCCGAACAGGCCGGAATCTTTTGAGACATTCATTCTGTTTTTTCTTTAAACTTTACAGAGCGATGAATAAATTAACATGCACTTCGTAATTATCCCAACAAACATTTACTGAGGGGGGACGCTAGAGTGCTAGCTCGCCCGGGGCGCCAAAATTCGTCGGGCCGCCCCTGGGCATAACAATGGATTAGATTGCTGTACTTGTTCCATTCAGGATACCTTCTTCCATTTCGTTTCCTTGATGCTGCTGAAGCTGTGGTCGTGTTGGTAGTCGGAAATTGTCTCCTTCTCTTGGCTCAGGAGTTTAACTCTCAGCTCGTAAGTGCTCCTGCACTCAGTGCGGATGGTGATCCTGGAAACAATGCAGTCGTCACTAATTGTTAGGGAGGGAAAACTAGTTTGAAAGCAGTTGCTGCGCGGTGCTCGCGAACGAGGAACAATGGGAGACAGGTGAGGTCTGTTGATCTGTGGGTCGGATTTATATGTCGCCATTTTCGAAGGAGTGTAATTGAAGTACATACTTTGTTTCGAAAAAAATGTTCACTTTTTCAGAATGACGTTGAAAAGCGATTGCTTTACTTTCATCATATGTCAACTGAGTTTCTCACGTTTATTTTTATGTTCTCCTGCAATTAATTCATATTACTATTTCTTGCTGTCTGTTCTATCATATAAAGGACTTTCTCTTGTGTGACACGATAGTTTCTTTTACATATGCGAGAAATTTATGTATATAAAACGCAAAGTATTACAATGAATGCATTTTGATTTCTGTTGCATTACACAGTCCTTACTGATTTGAATGAATAACAGTTTTCTAGAGGAAAACATTTGATATTTAAGACTTTTCGTTATTTTGTTATAAATAATACATTTACTGTCCCTGTGAATTATGTTGATTTTGATAGGCATGCCGATTTATTTGTATTTAAAACGTAAATATGGCCCGTTTCGCGAAGAGAAAAATTTGTTATCAGAGAAACAACGCGCTTCTAAAATTGCTCCAAAATGTGCTGACTGACTTTTTCATTGATTTCCCGTAGACATTTTCACTATAGCAGTCCATCCCCGTTTCCATATGCTGCGTCACAATCAAGTGACAAACCAAAAACTCCATTTGAATTAAAAAGGGCCAAAATATGAGCAGATTACCCTGTGCGAACCGGGTACGAATCCTGAGAAAGTAGGATTTTTTTCAGAGATTTAGCGGCCCCCTATTTGCGTGTTTAAGAGGAGAGCAAGCGAATCGGCGCCCTTCGGAAGGGACGTAAAGCTGTTGGCCCCCTTGGTGCTTCGAGTAGGCTAATGCCGGCACCGGGTTTCTCTCTTCACTTGCTTTGTGATTTAGACTGGCACGCCTACTAGCACTGGAGTCGTTTGAAGTCACAAGGTCCCACAAATCACCCCAGTCAGATTACCCTGAAGAAGTCTCCGGCGTGGGAGAAGAAACGTTGGCTTTTTTACGCAAAAATCGAAGCGGGATAACCTAAATCATACACAACCTCAGTATATAGATGGACTACTGATTATAGGGAACAAGGGAAGATAAGCTGATGAGTAAAGTGTTTTGGCAGAAAGTTGGCCAATTGAAGTATGCACGAGCAGAGGATGAAACAAGTTAGGAAAGCGTACAACGTATCACAAATGGGGCGCGTTTCATGCAATGGAGTATTAGAAAGCAATTATATACCTGTACGTAAGGGAAATAGCGTTTTAAAGTCCTTTTCTTCATCATAAATAATCCATTTTCTTCCTATTTAATAGTATTACATGCACACGTAAGGAAATTAAACGTTTGTTTGGGAGATTGTTTATGTTAGCAACAATGAAGTAACCATGCAAGAAATTTTCTGTTCAACTCCATATAAGACTTTCTTGTTTGATTGTATCGATAACGGCTACTCCTACGATGAAAATATATAGAAAAGGAAATACTCTACTTTACCAATTCTACAACTTTTATTTGAAAAATATTTTGATATGAACAATAGTTTACGAGATATGACGAAAATTTAATTTTTTGTCTCTAGTAAAGTGGTGCCCCTGATTGGCGTACGTGATTCATTTTTGCGATTTTCTTATTAGTTTTGACTGTAAGTCCTTAACATCAAATTTCATAAAAATCCGTTCGGTAGAAGCCGAGAACGAACATGCGGACGGACGGACGGACGGACCGACCGACGATAATAGGCGCTCACGCTGTAAGCGAAACGCGCCTAAAAAGGGAAATAATAGTAGGCACGATAACATCCAAGGGCGAGTTGAGGATAGCCAGAGCGTTGCGGTCGGAAAGGAAAATAAAGAGGGGGAAAAAGGGCATTACCTGAACAGAATTTCAAAGAATAGAATGGGACTTATGGAGGGAGTGGTGTGAAAAGTTTATGTATTCCAAACATTTCCTTAGTTGGAGTGCGTCCTTACTATTTGACCTCTCTAGCTATGTTCAGGCTATGACCCAATGGCTGACATCCAGTGGGGCTCGAAGGTAAAATCCAATTACGCTTAAACTAGCCCTAGGAACAAGTCTAAAGGAGAAGATATACATACTGTCCGCGAATTTCTCGCAACGTGTGGAGTTCACCGGCGCACGAGTGATCCTTGGCGCCACTTTTATTCAAAAGTAACTGATCCCCTGTTTTTAATTCGATATCTTCGTTGTAATTCTACACTCACTATTTACTTTGTTTATTTCTTCAGCGTGAATCGTATTAACCGTACAGAAAGTTATGACAAAGGGAAAGTTAGGAACGCCGTGTTTTGCACTAGTTTTCGTCCGTGTTTATCTTTGCAAATTAATTCGAAAATTGTCGAGTTCAAGTTATGCATACATGCCATATATGTATAATTAAATTCATATTTTTGCTATGAGATATGATCGCACCCAAATACGGGTTAGTTTTTTTCGCTGCTGTTGATTATTGTTTTGTTTATCGTCTTTTATTGGGAGATTTACCCCTGCTTCTGATCGTATAAAACTTTCGTAAGTTTGATTGAAGATTTGGGGGGGAAAAAAACGGGAATTTGTTTACGTGGAGCGACGTTTCGAAATTTATCGTAACGCGTAAATCATAGTTGATTTTCAATGTTTTGGGGTCCGATAAACTTTCAAACTCGTTTAAAAAATCAAGTGCTGTTTTCAGAAATGAAATTAATTTTCACGTCACAGCTGTTTTGCGAGTTAAAATGCAAATGAAACACGAAAATGGCAAAGTTCAAGGAAATACCTTTGGGTGCCTCTGCATAAGAGGACATTTAAAACGTTTCACAAATCCCACTACCTTTGTAACAGACGTTGTGAAACGAATATGAACTCGCATTATCGTCGTCCAGAATGATGTTTTTTTATAAAAAATGTAATTTATTCGATTCTAATCTGAGATTTTCGGGGCGTGAAACTTTCGTTCTAGGCACGTCGTTTTACCTCATTAGGGCGGATATTTGTTTTTTTTTTAACGCCACCCGGAAATTTCTATCGATAGCAAAATTTCGTCACTAAATCGATCAAACAGTATCGAGTTGTTAAAAAAAATTCATCTCTGGTGCTATTCATAATATAAAAAAATCCCGAAAAGCAGGATTCTGTTTTAAAAGTTATTTTTTTTTTAGATGTCGTGACTTCGACTCTCATCTCGCGAAATGCGAATTAGTACACGCGCACAGCGGACCGCGTCGTTTCGGCACCCATTACGCCCACAGATTTTCCATACCAATCGCTGACTTGGATAGGAGGTTGAACCTCGTCTAAATACTCCGCAGTGAAGCCTTCAGCGACCAGGTCAACTATTTGCTCCTTCTTGCACATCCTGTTGACTGTTTCAAAGGACGTCGTGTAGCCGTCGAATTCAGGTATCGGCTCGCCATATTGATTTCTGGAAGGGGGTTTGTCACTTTCATCTACGTTTGCTTCCACTACCCAGCCGTGGCGCTCTTGTTTCAAATCCCAAAATTCCAAATCATCTGGAAAGAAAGAACTGGGGGTTAGTGTGTGTGCGTGTGTAAAAAAAATATATATATATATATTTATAGTCATAAATACACAAAATTCATATCATCCGAACGTAATACAAAAGCATAATATAATCACTTACTCTGGCCGCAGTTGTTTTTCAACAAGTTCCTCTCTTCGTGCGAATACTCGGTCCTGTCGGCGTCGTTTGGGATTATCGATTTCCTCCATTGTGACTTTAGTTCGCCGCCGAAATATTTCTTTATCAGGTACTCTGTAAATTATTCAGAAAAACCGCTTTAATTCCTCGGCGAGCTGCATGAAAATTGGGACAACCGCGTAAAGTGAAGACCGGAGCAAGGTCAAGTATGGTCTTGCGGGTCACCTCAAATTATGCAAATGTTTCGGCTTGCCGCAATAGGGTTTCTGACGTATTGCAAAAGATCTTAGTTGCGAAGATCGATAATCAATAATGTTTAGCGTTCGTAACTTTAATACCGTTAATTTTTAATGGACAAATATGAAATTCTCGGTATAATATTTCAAGGTTTGCTTTCGCAACGACATCGCATGGAATTGATGTAGCCAGCTGGCCATAGTTTGCACACCTCCTGACACAAAACATTCGAATCGTTAATGTCACCGAACATTTTACCGAAAGGGCCACATGAGGCGTCA
Source organism: Uropetala carovei (assembly GCA_036926305.1). NCBI lineage: Eukaryota > Metazoa > Arthropoda > Insecta > Odonata > Petaluridae > Uropetala > Uropetala carovei. Next base: position 8,565,717 of record JAXCHB010000069.1, read on the forward strand.
TGTTTGACTGTGCGGGTGACATACGGCCTCCCAAATGACTGAGAGGGCCGTTTGAACATTTCAAAGAGCAAGTTTTGAGAATTTTTAAAATTCTTCGATATGTCATGCGCCCATATTAAAAGTATTTTGCATCGAAGTACTCGAAAAATGCCGTTTAGATATAAAAATTGACATGTACTGTGTAAAATCCCGACAGGTAAATATACAAAACTTAAAGAAGTTAATGGTTAAGGCCGTAATTTGGAGAGCGCTGTCTTTTTTTTTTTAACAGGTGGATCTTTTCCTCCATTCAATACCTTGCGAAATTTTTTTTTCAATTAATCTTAAACCTTGTCCAACGCCGGCATTGTTGTTTTTCATTATTCCGCGAATCAATTGTTGAAAAGTAAAATCGACCTTACCTTGGGAAGTGTCTTCTGCGTGATACGATTTGCGATAAGACGCCTTATCTTCTCGACTCGTATCGACTCCGTTCTCTCCGTAACTCACGACGGAATCGTCGGTCCAATCTCGGCGAACTCTCTTCCTTCCAACAACCTGGTAAATTCCAGTCACATCATAGTCGTTTTCGCTTGTAAGGCTTTCAGTCGGGGAGTTGAATTTCTCTCCCGAGATTTTCCAGGCCCTTAACCCGTCTCCTACTGCCGCCGCCACTTCCTTCGGAAGGGATTCGTCCTCTGTCCCCGCGCCGCCTCCTGCTCCTCTTAATCCCTCCCCTGAACCCTTGGGTGACGCATCCGCGTCCGCCGGCGATGCTCCTTTGTCGTCCTCTTGATCGATACCATTCCAGGAAATCCCTCCTCGACAGGTACTCGGCGCGGCGTCGATCGTGGCGCGCTCTTCTTTAACGATCACTTCCTCCGCGCTAGCTTGTCCGTCCGAACGTTCTTCTTTTTTTTCGTAGGAAAGGGCGGCGGGGAACGTTTCTAGGGGCGGAGGCGGAGGTGGTGCGTCTTCGACCCCTTCGTTGGCCGTTTCGCCATTTTCCTCGGCCGTATCGCCACCTTCCTTGCACGTTTCGCCACCTTCACGGGCCTTTTCGCCACCTTCCTGGGCTTTTTCGCCACCTTCCAGGGCCTTTTCGCCTCCGTCGTCGTCGAACATGATCCCTCTGCTCCTGTGCCTTCCTCCTCCATCCGTCGACGACGGCGGCGCCTCGTCCCCCTTGTGGACGACTTTTTTCTCCTCCTCCGACCCGTCCAAAGTGGTCATCTCTATGAAGACGTTGATGATGGTCCATAACGCTATGGTGGCTATGCCGTAGAAGACGTATTCCATAGGGTAATCCCACATGGCTGTCGAGTCGTGTTTTATCCGGTCGCACTCGATGGAAGAGTTGGTACGAGATGAGTATCTCTAAAACTAGAGTGTTAATTTTTTCGAAAATGTCAGAAGAAAGGAAAGAACGAGCTCGTCCGATCGCTATCTCGGCGAGCGACGTGCAACCGGCCGTCTGGCGATAAAATCCCGAATCATGATAACTTTCACAAGTCTTCGAGATAATTTGATGAAGACTTATCTGGACGTGCGATTGTCTCGGAAGAGGAACTTCGCGAAAGCGCCGGTGGCGCTGTCGGAGCCATTGTAGCAATCTGCGGCTCTCGTCTGCACTCTTGACAAGAGGACAATTATTTTACGCGAAATGTGATTTTTATCCGTTTTACGCGACCTGAAAAGATTTTCATTTTCCCAGTAAAGAATTTTTGTTATGCGTTTACGTAAAATTTTAATAACTTATTGTTAGACGCATTTCTATTGTGTGTAGCATCAACCGTTCATGTGCATTGCGTTTATTGAATTTGTGATAGAATTATAGACGTTTGTTTTATTCGTAAACGATTAATTATTCACTAAGCTACGCTTAACATTTTTCGACTTCTCATGCACGCATACATTTTGAAATTTTATTTTCTGCATATGATTTTTTATGCGTAAGATTTATAGCGAAATATTTAGAATTCTTCATTTATAATCCAGCAAGGGATTTAAAGGCAGATATGGCCTTTTTTTTTTAAAGAAAGAACCATTGAGATTGTCTAAAACCTAATTCTTGCCAGCCAGTAGAAACAATTAAAACCTCCCTCATCAATTAACTTTCAAGTTTTTCCGTTCAATTGGAATTCTACCTTTATTGGATTTACAGATCGTGCAGCTCACGAAAAATTAATTATAGCAATGACATTTTCAACCTGAATTTTCAACAAACTTTTACAAAAGAAGAATCAAAATTAATACACTCATCTCCGTCAATAATTTCGATTTTTTCCGTGTCCCTTGTAATTAACATTGCGCCAACCGTTAAAGTGTTGAGGAATAGCTTACGACCATATTAAAAAGCCGTTCGGATCCCAAGCAAATCGATTAATTTAGGAAACAAAATGGATGTCATTTATTCGGTTCAAATATTTATGGAATTTGCGCAACAATAGGATCTCGAGCAATCACTAGCGTTTTCGAATTCAACGATGCATAATGTTGCAAAGGGTTAAGTTCCGGAACAATGTGAAATCGTCTAAATAAGCAAGAAATCGGAATGAACGACATTGAAATGGCGAATTCCGCTTGAAAGATCTTTGGTTCCGGGCGAGGCGAAGGGCGCGGTAGCGCCCGGAGACGACTACCCATTACAACAAAGCGAGCCGAAGGCTCGTCCGTATATCCTTTCAATGTTATATCATCTTGACTGTTGTGCCGCAAATTGAGAGGATATATCGACGAGCCTTCGGCACGCTTTGTTGTAATGGGTAGACGTCTCCGGGCGCTACCGCGCCCTTCGCCTCGCCCGGAACAAAAGAAACCCTCCACGTTGTCCGGAGATTGGGTTTATAAGTGTCAAGACCAGCCAATCAGTTTCTGTTAATGTTGTTTTTAAAATAAAATATCGTAAATGGAACAATACGTCAAAATATCCTTTCAATGTTATATCCTCTCAAACAATCATAACAATACATGTTCATTTTTTAAGGTATTCCCGGTAACAGGAAAGTACCAAAAGCAATCGAAAGGCGAATGCAAAGAATATACTACGAGGCAAACTGTTTGCGTTAAAGGAGAAAATCTATTTAATCGAGAACGTTCTGGGAAGGAGAAGTTAACAGAATCAATGAGATGCTTCCAAGCTAATAAAAACACATTAAAATAATAGGAAAAGACAAAATATCAACTGAAATCTTCCAAACTTGGGAAAGGGCGGAATTTTATTACGAGCTAAATGTTGAAAACACATCGGACATAATTGTAAAGAGGAATTAGGGCGAGTGGGGCTGACATTCTGAATGCTGTGAAAAATTAAAATACCTTTAGTTGTACGAAATCATTGGAAGAGTAAGGTAAATAGTGAAGGAGCAACTATCGCCATAGCATCCACCGTTTAGAAGCAAACTGCAAAATGTTAACTTTATAGAGCTTATAAAAGCGTTAAAATAGTTTATTTGATCAAGTGGAAGACGTTACACGAATGGCTCTACATATTTAAATAAAAAGGATTTAAAATTAAATAAAAGTAGAACACGATTATGCTACCGCATATTTTTCGTCTTGTTTTTTATGACTCTATATAAGATACGATTACAAATGACAGCCGAGGAGATGGTGTATTTTAAAATTTTCAAATCGTGCTTCCCAATTTTAATCTGTTCATGACGTTAGCTGCACAATTCAAAGCAGGGATTTTCATCTTTTTTTTTGTTGAATTACCCCTTAAAGCATTTTCATGTTCGCGTATCCCATTGTAGATTTTAAAGTGATAACGAAATTAATAGAACTTTTGTAAAGACAGACAACCCATGTTTATAACCTTCAAATTTACGGTTTTGGTGTATTGCATATAACTTTTATTATAACTTGACCTGTATGTATGTATGCCGTTTCAAATCCCAATAACTTACATTTTTTGGGCACTTCCATATGAGCTAGGAGTATGAAATTTTGACTGTTTCTATGTTATGGTATATCCCCAACGTAAAAATTCGCAACTCTCATAAAAAAGTCCCGGGTTTGGCTCTAGGCGATAATTTCCATTTCCCATAAGATAACACGTAAAAGGCGATTTTTCTATTCTTTGCAAATTTAAATTGGAAGATGTTGATCTACGATCTTCGCTTCTGGACTGTTTTAAAAAAAACCAATCGAGTTTCTTATTTGCGTTCTATAACGTTGTTATTAGTCGTAACACCGCAACTTTTGATTAGTAAGTCACGCATGTAAGACGTAGTAAAAAGAAGAGTCGTAATCTTTAACACTTTCGCCTATTTCTTTTAAAAAAAAACTCTATGGGTACGCGTACCGCCGATTTAAAGGGACATTATGAATCTCAAAATTATTTAATTGCCGGAAAAATCAAAATGTCGAGAAATGCTTGCAAGAACTGGGTCGATAGGAACGTTCCTGGATGCTGTTATTTTACTGCGCACGCCGAATCGTAAACAAACTGTTTCAACTGGGAGACAGTCGTGATGCCCGCCACGTTCGGAGCAGTTTGGGCTTATCTTGTTCGTCACGCGCCTGAGATAGATCTAACCGTCCTTGGTCTCCCAAGTATCGTTTCTAAAAAAACTGCTTCCTAAGCTGCCGATGAAACGCAATATATACATACACACGCACACACATATATATATATATTTTTTCGACCGAAACTCGACGGACGAAGAGGAACTAATGTTAACCGTGACTCACGTGTCAGGACCATAATGCCACTCCCACTGCAAAACCGAAGAGATTATCTCTTAGGTCGGCGAAATAAAATAATGTTAGCTCGATTCTTCCACAGGTACACGATACCCTATTTCAAGTTACAGGTGTCATATCGAGCAGCTCCATGTGTGGATGTAGTCGCGTAGAAACGGTTTCGAGGGAGAATAACCCCAGCACCTGTTGAATAATTCCGAAGCGTAGAGAGAGAGAGAGAGAGAGAGAGAGATCCCTCCGCTCGCAATGTCACGGTTCACGGTCGCTTTTAATCGCTTCGTCTATCTATCGAGAATAAGTGTATCAATATTGTCGGGTTACATTTTTTTTTATTACTTTCGCCTTGTTTAAATTTAGATATACAGTAAAACTCGTTTATAACGATCACGCCTAAAACGAAATCTCGGCTATAACGAAGAAATGTCTCGGTCCCTTGAACTTCTTCATAAGGGCATTGGTTAAATTTCTCGGATGTAACGAACACACATTTTACGAATTCTCGGCTTTAACGAACAAATGTTTGGTCCCGTGACAAAAAAATGCCCCATATATAACGAATTTTGGCGAGCAGAGCGTTAAGTAATGAATAGTTTCCGCCTGTTTACCACGCACTTGTTGGTAGAGGTCCCCTTCCTCCCTTTACCCCTTCCATACGAATTTCCACGCTCCCTTTGTTTTGAAATTGATATTAAAAATGTGAAATTTTTATGTAAATTAATGACCATAATAATAATATTAATTGGCCATTTAAAAAATCGTATGTAATAGGAATCGAACATTTTACATGCCGCGAAGTTGATAAGCATCTCTTTCCATATGTAAGTACGGCATTGAAGTCTACTCACTGCAAATACAGTAAAATCTGTTATCCGGTTATCTTGTGGATTGTGGAAAGCCGATTAGGAGAAATAGCCGGTTAAGGGAGCGATTTTAGATTTTGACACCGCAAATTTAGCAATAACCAAACAAAATTGGGCTTAGGTTCACTATCGTACTCCCCTATGCATGAGGTTTGCATTTTCCATTTTAATTCTTCCACACCTAGTTAGATATACGTAGATACTATTTACCCATTCTTATTTCATACGTTGCTATGCTTACATGAAAAACAAAAGACTATTGAAAAGTTTAGGGCGTCCGGGAAGTTTGGCGAGTAGGACAATGAATCTGTTCCCAAAATTGAATTTATTGGATTATATCTTTCTTATTTATCTTTATTTACTCGATTAGAATAGGACGAAAGTATTTAATTCTTCTGAACATTTTTGTGAAAACCAGTCATATAATATTTTACCCAGTTCCTCCATTTTTGGCTTATGAAGCGTATGATGTTTATTAAGTGATTTACTCGTCTCAGAAGATGACACAGATTTCATTAATTTAGCTTTATGAGCCTTGATATCGTAGAGCGTGGAAGATCCGATGTTGAATTCTTTTGCTATGGCTGCTCTATTTTCTCCTTTTTCCATCCGTTTGATCATCTCCAGCTTTTGTGTTAGCGTTAAAACAACCTTTTCTCTCCTGTCCCTTGCTTTTAGGTATTTATTTTTATGACATATTCAATGGATGGGTAATTTTTTAAATAATGAAAAGCGATAAAACTAGAAATTGTAGAAGTAAGCCAAAACATCTAGACAATGCAAATTACGTAACCAAAAACGCCATGCTTACTCGGCAGCCCCAGAAGTATACGAAGTAAATACGTAATACCTATATATATATATATATATATATATATATATATATATATATGTACATCTTATATTTTAAGAAATTTTAAAGTGGAAGTTATGGTACTACACACAATTCACACAAAAATTCATAAAAAAAAAGAAAAATACAAAATGAATCGTATTTGTGTAATTGCCAGTATCTAAGGGTGGCCGGTTCTAAATAGCCAGAAAGCACAGCTTTTACTGTATGTGTCTACATGTTATATGGGATGTATAGGCCAAAAACCATGTTTCTCGTATATAACGTAGTCACGCTTATAACGAAGCAATGAGTCGGTCCCCTCAAATACGTATTAAACGAGTTTTACTGTAATAAATTGCATGGTTATGTTAGACTTCAGAAGGTTACGGATAAATTCGACAAAATACTACTTAGAAGAAAAATAAAGATTAAAGAAAATCTCCCACTCATGATTCATTCTCGATCCTCTACAATGCGGTAAAAGTTTTTTTTGTGAAAAAATAATGATATTTGAACATAGTCGAGTGAAAGAAGTTCGATTGTTAAAATTATTATTAATGCTATTTTAAATAATCCTCGTGACTGATTTATTTTGAAATTTAATAATTTATTTTCTCGTTTAATTTTGTAAACATCGACGCTGTTTTTAAGAATCTAATCTGGCGCGAATGAAATGAGTGTTATTGTTCCATTCTGTGTTATTCCTCGTAGATACCGTTTTCAATGTAATGAAGTTCAAGATCAAGGGGCAACGTTTACTTTTTGAAAATAATAAAACTGCTCTTGTGCAGCCATAGGCTACATAGATCTGTAAAACTTTTATTTCGCGCATTGTGAGGAAATCTCCTTTGAAGTCGACTAAGTCAGTGCTCTCCAACCCTTTTTGCTCCACGGCAAACCTTCATGCATGCTTAAAAACATCGCGGCACACCAAACCACCCCTAATTAAATTCACTGCGTAAATACACATTTTTAAAGAAAAAACTAGCGTAAAACAAATAAAAGTCGCAATTACATCAGATTGTTGTGATTGGTAAAGTAATATTCAAATAATTGTAAAATTTTATTGTAAATTATGTACACACACAATTCAACGTGTAAAAATGTTATGCTCTTCGACATAAAATTTGGGCTTGGCGTTTTAGTACAAAGACGCTTTATATTTGGCTCACTAACATAAAGAGCTACAAGAACTTCTTCATCTAGGTTCTTTAAACATGCCCTTTTAATGTTTTTAATATGGGTTGAAGAACAGCTAAATTCGCATAAATACGTTGTTGAATTTGGAATGTCATATAGATGGAGTATTCAGATATTGAAGGATATTCACCTTAAGCTTTCAGCTAAAATACATCTAAAGGTTGCATAATAATTTTAAGTTGTATGATCGTTAATAAGGTCTACCAATTCCGCTCGTAGTTTAAGAATGAGTTATTTCGATGAAAAAATGTATGCGAATTTGTTTGTTCCAAACGCTTTTGTGAAAATTAAATATCTTCAGACTGTGCGGCACACTAGTGCCTTCCTCGCGGCACACCGGTTGGAGAGCACTGGACTAAGTGATACTGATTTTTTCAATTGCATGAATGCTACACTAATAAATGTATCATAACAGATAATTCAGGAAGAAAACTGCTCGAAGTTTAATACAAAATAAAATTAGGTCTTAATATTTTACGAGTCGTGTAAAAATATAGCAAAAGTATCGCTTTTTACTCAATCAAGTTTTTAAATGTTTTTACCGACAATAGATTAACCCTTAGAGATCTGCGCGCTGTCTTTTATAGCAGTGTTTCTCAAACTGTGGGCCGCAAAATTATTTTAGATGTTAGGTGAAATGCCAAAATATAAAATATTCACGAATAATAAATTTTCATCAGGAAATTTTACGTAATACGATTTGATAAAAATTATTAACAGTTATATAAAATAAAGGAATTTGTATTAAAGTTTATTATTATTATTATTATTTTTAATTCAAATGGGGCCGCATAACATTCAAGGGAGCCGCGACAGTGGAAAGTTTGAGAACCACTGTTTTAGACCGCACCTTTTTATTTTTCTTACTTTTATAACCTTATATTTAAATTTAATCCCATGCATTCTCAGTACCTTTCCTCGAATTCTCTATCTATTGACTTATGGGTCTGGGGCAATCTTTGTGCCAGCGTTTCTATTTTTTAGGGATTTTCTCTGCTGCTCATTGCTTTCTGTTTGCTGGTCGCGTACGGACTGAAATACGGAATGCTTTTGTTTACCTTTCGTTATGACGTCAGTTGTCATCCACACTACAAAATTCATGGATAAATGTTTATTTATCATAAACTGTATCGTCCCTCAATGAAACCGTCGACTGTGATTTTTACATTACATCGAAAATTCTACCTAGGAGCCTAAAAGTAAAAATTAGGCGATTCGCAACGATTTTTTGAGGAAGAAAGTCCAGTACAGGGGAAAGATGGACCAGGGAAATGTTTTTTTGGCTTATGTCGACTAACTGGGACCACATTTTAAACTGACCGCGAAGCTGACCCCTCGATCGTCATTAACTCGAGTTAGAGGCCCATACCTCGAGGCCCATCCTCAAATCCGAGCTCAGGTGTCTTTACTCTCTCAGCAGGGGGTCACTGGCCGACCACGTCTTTTGCAGTAAAATTTAAACTATTTTATGTTGTTAACTTAGTGCGATTGTGACTCAATCAACATATTCGGGTGAATGCGCTGATCAGGAGCGTCTTTTTACCGGAATTCTACGATAAATAATAACATATTTACGCTCACATCTAATCTTGACGCCAAGGAATACCAACCTCTTAAGAGTTTTCGGACGGGATTGTAATGAAAGCAGACATTCGCGAGACGGTGCGGAGGGTGTAACGCTTGGTTGTTATATGGTGTTAGATGGGAGAAAAGGGAAACCGCTTTACAATCTTTTTCGATCAAGCTTTCAGGAATCACTTTGAATTTGAAACTGCTCGCCGTGTACATAGTAGTCCTGGGTTTGACTTCAGGAGCATATCATTTCTCCATTTGAATAACTTGGGCAGAGCTGAAACGATGCGAGGCCTCTTTTCTTTAGCATTTTCAAATATCTTTAAAATGAGATTTCGACGCGGTATTTTCACAGTTACGCCGGAAAAAGTATGAAAATAAATTTCCATATCGTAGAAATTCAAATCTCATTAGAACAAAGCCAAAAATTAGGTTTAATTTTTTGTTCGTTGGTTGATGATCATAGAAAAATGCGATTAACTAGATAAAAGCCTCCGCACCGTCTCGCGAATGTCTGCTTTCATTACAATCCCGTCCGAAAACTCTTAAGAGGTTGGTATTCCTTGGCGTCAAGATTAGATGTGAGTGTAAATATGTTACTATTTATCGTAGAATTCCGGTAAAAAGACGCTCCTGATCAGCGCATTCACCCGAATATGTTGCTTGAGTCACAATCGCACTAAGTTAACAACATAAAATAGTTTAAATTTCACTGCAAAAGACGTGATCGGCCAGTGACCCCCTGCTGAGAGAGTAAAGACACCTGAGCTCGGATTTGAGGATGGGCCTCGAGGTATGGGCCTCTAACCCGAGTTAATGACGGTCGAGGGGTCAGCTTCGCGGTCAGTTTTAAATGTGGTCCCAGTTAGTCGACACAAGCCGTTTTTTTTTTACCGGAAAGAAGCCTTGAAGACCCGCACCTGTTGTGTGCTGTGCTGAAAATATATTTGCGGTTACTTCATGAGTCTGCAGTTCCGAAATTCAAGATGAGAAAGAGAAAGATGACGAAAATTAAGTCCAATAAAATTTAATCTGAGTTTTTATAGTTGTTCAATTTTCATTTAAAACTAAATTTAATTTAACATACAGCGAAGTATTCTGTTTCTTGTAAATATTTTTCGAAAATGTTGTAAATTTACTCACAGATTACATGTAGCTTTATTAATTTAAAAAACATGGTATGAACGAGATTTTGTTGAAAATACAAAAAATAACAATCGGTAATTTGGATATTTTGCCTGATTTTCCAACGCGGTCAAAATGACCGCGCGCGACCTCTTGCGTTACAAAGTATCGCGTGACCTCTTAAGGGTTAATATTCCTTGTCTCATTCCTCGCAAGCCACTGAGCATTTAACCTAACCTTCAAATTTACGAATGCTGATAGGAAGGAGATAGGAAATTTTTTTGAGATAGCAAAATATTCCTTCGCTGTTCAGTTTCAGACTCAAAATGATCGTGCCATTTATTTTTTTACATTTTTAAGCATGTTATCATTTCAGTAAACGCGTAAGATAGCACAGTAGCCATCACGATAAACTCAGTATGGGAGTTAACAAAACAGTGGATTCCACAAGTCTGCAGCGTTGCCTTTTGAGCAAGACTTAACGAAACCTTATTGCCTTCGTAATTTCCTCTTTAAAATATCTTGTAGTTTAGTTAATCGCAAATTGCTCGGATCTTGCTCTCGAACTTTATATTCGATTCGAACGAAGACGAAGCGAATTACAGAGGAAGTGGATTACACTCACAATCAGTCATTGAGTTTCCATACCACATTTAGTGCCTCTCTAGAAAGAAAATTATAGGGAGGGCAGTAGCGACTTCAACTAGAAGTTCTCTTGAACAAAGCAGCAAAAAGAGTAGTAACCGTCGTACGGAATGCCTTGTTTAACGAAATATATGCGTCCCTTGACGTCACTTCTTTATCAAAAACTTCGTTAATAGATGTAGAAATGACACAGGAAGCATAGGGCTGCGTTCCAGGTCTTCAGAGAATTTATAACAAATGTGCCTAAAACATGAACTTTGATAATTAGCTTAAAAATTCAGTGAAGTCCTGCTCATCCGACTTTGCCGAGGTGGTGGGAATCCAGGTGTCAGAAAACTACACGAGTGACAGAAAAGATAGTATCGCCCATAGCTCTTCAGGTGGTATTACAAGTCTTCGATTGTCTCTATATACTATATACTTCCTGGCAACTTGTGCTACAACAGCGATAAGAAAATTTTCATCTTTTTAATCTCTTTAGATGACGTTTCTGAAAACTCTGCTTAATATCTCGATTTGTTTGCAATACTAATGTCGACTTCGTTCCTAGAGGTTTCGTTATCCGAGGTATTGGTATACATATTTGCAGTTTTTTAATTTTTGTTTTTCATCTCAAAAGAACTTCATGCACATCTCCTGCGTGGTCATTGCAATGCGTGCAATGTTTCGAGATAATTTTTACGAAATTACTTTAATAAAAACTGGTCTAGAAAGGAACCAATTCACCAAAATTAAAAGAACTTTGGTCACATGAACAACTTTTACTGGCAGCCAAATTCGAAAAAAATAAAACCGATTTTGGTTTTTAAAACACTTGTGGAGAGAAGGCACTCTTGCCATCTAACGGTGATTTTGGGAATTCTTTTTAAGATCTGAGCTCCTAATTGATTTCGGGAACCATAGAACTTACAGGCATAAAAAACATGCATAAAATACTCTTAGCAGCCTGTCTTAAAATTATTGTTCCTGGAATTACTTAAACCTAGATGTTCAATTAAAAACTCAGTAGAACGCAAGTGTAAGTTTTTCAAAAACTTACAAAAGAAAGTTTACCTTCTGGTTGACATTGTCTTCTTCGGTTTTATTCATATTGAAGCTAATTTACTTACCTTTATTATTGGCGTCAGAGAATTCGAACGCGTTCGCAGATGACGTTACCGAATGGAGACTACGTTGGAGATACTTCGAATCCCGTTTCGAGTGACACGTGCTTCGGAATGCTATATTCCTGTCTCAATCTCTCTCTCCCCTCCAACCGTGCACACTCACCTTGATGTGTGCTTTTCTTTCGAGAGATGTTCCGTCATTCCCAGTTGTTCCTCCCCCTCCTTCCATTCCATACTCCCTCGGTTTAAGATTAGGCTCCATATATTCTGCTTGTGGTTTCGGAGCGGTGCAGATAGCTTGCTCTCGAGGGAATCTCAAATTAACTACGCGTCTATCTCTTACCTATTTCGCATTCAATCCTCCAAACCCTCCACCAGGCACGTATATTTCAAACAACTTGAACGGCAATACAAGAACTAAGAAGCCGTTACCGAGGCTGAGTGAAATAGATGCAGCTGCATTTGGGTCCTTGGTGAAAATTCACCGGCATTATAGTTTTTAGTAGCAGATAGCTATGGTGAAGAACAATTGATGACATCTACATAGTAGCTAAAAAAAAACACTTTGTTTGACCGGAAAGTGTTTATAATGTATTACGTTCAAGCTACAAGTAGAGCTCGATAATCAATTTTTTGATTCGTTTTTGTGTCCATTTTTAGACGCGTTTCTCTTTATCGCAGGAGTAGCCGCTATCGAGAAAATTAAACGAGAACGTCTTAATTCGACTTGAACTTTGAAAATTTCTTGCATGGTTAGTTACTTCGTCATTGTTGCTAACATAAACAATCTCGCAACAAGTTAGGAAAGTGTATTTGAAAGAAATGATATACGTGTACGCGTACTTTTGTGAGATTGCTTATTTTAGCATCAATGAAGAAGTAACCATGCAAGAAAATTTGTTCAACTCGAATTAAGACATTCTTGTTTGATTTTCTCGATAACGGCTACTCCTACGATAAAAATGTATAGGAAAGAAAATACTCTTCTTTACTAGTTCTACAACTTTTATTTGAAAGATGTTTTATATGACTTATACTTTAGGAGATATGACGAAAATTTAATTTTTTGTCACCAGTAAAGTGGTACCCCTGATTGGCGTACGTGATTCATTTTTGCGATTTTCTTATTAGCTTTGACTGCAAGTCCTTAACATCAAATTTCATGAAAATTCTTTCGGTAGAAGCCGAGAAGGAACATGCGGACGGACGGACAAGCCGACGATAATAGGCGCTCACGCTGGAAGCGAAACGCGCATAAAAATACGTTTAATTTACTTACGTGTGCATGCAATATTTTTAATTGTGAAGAAAATACATTATTTATGTTGAAGAAAGGAACTTTAAAACGCTATTTCCCTTACGTACACGTATATCATCTCTTTCAAATACTCCATTGCACGAAACGCGCCCATCTGTGTTTCGCTGTACACTCTCCTAACTGGTTTTATAATTATTAACCCCTTCGATTTCATTTTAAATTATGCGCCGACGGCTTTAGCGCCATTCATGTCATGGTGAACTAAAGAATCGTCACGGCTCGTTGAATTTGTCGTTGCTGACAGAACCGGGATTATAATTTAACCTCGACAGTCACGTGAATTATGGCACTTATTTCCAATATGTACAGAGCACATCCTTTGATCAGGCGAGAGGGAGGCGAAACGTATATTCATAATCCGGTTAACATTTATAGCCATGACGAGTACAGCGTGCTTCAATGAAATTGCATCCATCAAATGTAAATGCTCTTCTTACTATAGTATCCGTCCTAAAGACAACCAATTAATTCGAATCGACGGTTTGAGTACCTAGTTTTACATATGTCCGAGTACATTTCGAACCATTTTTAAAAATATTTGACCACAATAACCTAATATGCAAGTCTCTATTTCAATTTTTAGTTTAAAAAGTAAAAAATTAGTAGCACTTACTATGTCGTATTTTTTTTACGAACAATGATTAATAAAGTAAAGGAGACGGAAAGACAGTTTTTGTGGATGGGTAGCTGTGTGAATTTTATCGAGTAGGTTCTTGAGGGAAATTCACAAAAGAACTGAGACGTTATCTTTCTGTAACGCACAGCTTGATTTCAACATGACTCGGCGCCGTAGATCGCAGGCAAGGATGAAAAGTCCAGCCCAAGTCCACCATCTCTGAATTCATCTTCTGATAAACTTCCTCTTCGTTCCGGTCTTAACAAAACTCATGCGACATTGGTGCTTTCTTTCAAGATATGACTTGGCGTCCGAGGTGTATTTTAATTAGGCAGATTGATCTAATTAGAATAGTTAATTATCTTTTGGCTCGGCCTCTGCCGAATTTTTAAAAAAATTCTTTTCCGAACTCGGTCAATCTAAATAAATATTTGAGCGAAATATTCTGTATTTGCGAGGCAAATTTGGGTACGAACTACTCATTTCATATTCATGCTTCATTGCGCGAGTTACAGGCTTAGTTATTGTATTCTGTCTCCTTAAAATTATGAATTTATTTGATAATTTTATCCATGAAATGCAGTTCCGAGTGGAAGTAATTTATAAATACATATAATAGGAGATATCGTTTTTTAATTTCTATTTTATTGATCTTTAACTATCGTTAATTTATGTGGAAAGACGGAATTTGAATTCTTCTTTTAAAATGTCACCTTAGAGCAGCGATATATGTTTATGTCTATTGAATGGAAATGGAAAATGAGGGTTTTACTCCCATCTTTACGGTATTTAAAGCGAATTACATCACCGCATAATAAATATTTGTCTATGTCGTGCGTTCAGATAATTGTTCTTGCATAATATTAAACGAAAACAATAGCTTTGAGTGTTGTTTATAAAATTAAATAGAATGATTTAAGAGATATTTCTCTCCAGTGACAGAAATTCCATCAACGAGAACCATTTTCTACGAGAGAGAGAGAGAGAGTTTATTCGAAAAATGTCTACTTTGCCCTTTTGAACGAGTTAAAACTGTCGACGCTGTAATCGCTGTCCTATTTCTTGAATTTAAGATTAAGGCTAGGAAAGTACGATATCAACGAACGTTTCGCAAGCTACAAGTGTAAAAGGACATGGCGTGATTGAATGAAACTGTTTTTAGAGTGAAATGCCCTTATCTAATATATAAAAATCTGATGTGGCCAACACATGACTTTCTCCATATTTGGGGCATAGATATTTAAATTATTATGAATAATATTACGAGGCTAAATTATTATTTCGTATAGTAGAAGAAGACACGTCCTTGTTGCCGTAAATTACGTATATTTTGAATGATTACAGAATTCACCGCTACATGGTGTTGGCGCTGTATACAGGTATTAAGATAAAGCGAAATATATCCAAAGTGGATGGTTCTACGAAAATTAGTTTCAAACAAAACTTGCAAGAAATATTATTCTCTACAACTTTGGTCCTTACGAAGATTACCAATAACGGTGTTTTTAAGGAGATATTTAACGGAAACCGAAAAACCGGTTATTTATAAATAACTCCTAAACAATAACTCCTATAGAAAATTGTTTCAAATGAAAACTGTAGGAAATTACATTCTCTATAACCTTTGTATAGAATTGTATATACAATAATGATGTTTTAACGAAGAAATATCGCAAAAACCGAATCGGGTTTCGAATAAACCGCGACTTCCGATTATCCGTTATTGTCCAAAAACTAATCAGTTCTTTGTACTCATGTTCAAGTGTTATATATGAAGTTTGGTAACGATATGGCACGTGCTTTTTGAGTTAGAGCGCCCACAATAACATACACACACACACAGACATCATTCCGAAAATAGCCTAAACGTGTTCTACGGACCTCAAAACATGTATTTCCGTTGAAATCTCGAAGTCGATTTTTTTCATGAATACAATACTTTCCCATTACTACGTATGGAGAAAGTAAAAATGACTTCGTCGTCGTCGTCGGTGGGAAACTCTGTAATGCTATTTTTAACAAACTTTCCGAGTAGCTAGAAGGTTGACATTTGGTAGGAATGTTCGGTTCTTAAAGTGGAAGCCACTTACAAAAAAAGATTTCCAAAATCGACCCGGGTTCGATTCCCGAGAATGATTTCCATTCCTCATAAGATAACACGGAAAAATCCATATTTCGACCTGCAACCTTATTTTATTTTGCTAATTAAAATTCGGGTATCTGACCTACGATTTTCGGACTTGGACTGTATTAAAGAAATATAAATGCAGTTTCTTATTCTTATCGTCTTTTATGGCTTTTGAATCTAAATCTTTCGAATTTAACGTTTTAATATCATATTTTGACAACATTTAGCGTTTTTAACGTGAAGTTGCCTTGCCAACATTGTTAAACTCAAAATCCTATTACTCTCACATATGGTGGAATCTTTTAATTACTACTTAAAGGATATCTGTTATAGAAATTAGTCTGAGAATAATAACCGTATTTACAATGAAACAATATGTAAATATTAATGTGTTCTACCGGAAAACTATCGAGTTTAATAATAATCATATTTCTTTTCTCTTATCACGTTTTAACACTATTTATACGTTGTTGAACAGAACAGAAGGAAAAACAAAAAATATTGTTTACAAGCAAGCTTTGAAATAAATATTAAAACATATTTTTCTAATTTATAATGCCTTCATCCTTTGGTAAAAAATGCGCAGAAGGTGAAAGGGTTGTACACCGCTCCCCGGTTATAACGCGGGGTATCGGGGGAGGAGCTGCGACCCGCGTCACAAGACAACCGCGGTATAACCGAGGACATATATTTTCATTTTTACTTTCTCCATACGTAGTAATGGGAAAGTATTGTATTCATGAAAAAAATCGACTTCCAGATTTCAACGGATATACATGTTTTGAGGTCCCTAGAACACGTTTAGACTATTTTCGGAATGATGTGTGTGTGTGTGTGCGTGCGTGCGTGCGTGCGTGTGTGCGTGTGTGTGTATGTTAGTGTGGGCGCTCTAACTCAAAAAGTACATGCCATATCGTTACCAAACTTCATATCTAACACTCTTACATGAGAACAAAGAACTGATTAGTTTTTGGACAATAACAGATAACCGGAAGTCGAGGTTTATTCAAAACCCGATTCGGTTTTTGCGATATTTCTTGGTTAAAATATCATTTTTGTATTTACAATTCTATACAAAAGTTATAGAGAATGTAATTTCCTACAACTTTCATTTGAAACAATTTTCTATAGGAGTTATTGTTTAGGAGTTATTTATAAATAACCGGTTTTTCGGTTTCCGTTAAATATCTCCTTAACAACATCGTTATTGGTAATCTTCGTAAGGACCAAAGTTGTAGAGAATAATATTTCTTCCAAGTTTTGTTTGAAACTAATTTTCGTAGAACCATCCATTTCGGATATATTTCGCTTTTTCTTAATACCAGCCTACAGCGCCAACACCATGTAGCGGTGAATTCTGTAATCATTCAAAATATACGTAATATACGGCAACGACGTGTCTTCTTTTACGATACGAAATAATAATTTTGCCTTATAATGCTACTCATAATAATTTAAATATCTATACCCCAAATATGGAGAAAGTCATGTGTTGGCCACATCAGATTTTTTTAATTTCTTTACTTACTACAAACGACAAAATTCAAATAAAAACAATATACATTGAGTAGAAGAAATTTATTTAATTGATTCCAAAACGTCAGTATATTTTTTTGTTTTTACTTTAAAACTACAGGACTTTCTTTCCAAGAAATAGGGAGGAAGACCCGCGGTATATCAGATTCCGCGGTATAACCGGGGAGCGGTGTATTACCATATAATACATAATTTTATTCGCCAAAGACGACTGGCATAACCCGGGCATCG
Organism: Uropetala carovei; assembly: GCA_036926305.1. Lineage (NCBI taxonomy): Eukaryota > Metazoa > Arthropoda > Insecta > Odonata > Petaluridae > Uropetala > Uropetala carovei. The sequence goes on from JAXCHB010000069.1 coordinate 8,583,575, forward strand.
CCGGGTACTTTCAGCTAGTACTATATAAAATGTGACTTAAACCCTCGCGGCAGTGATGTCTCTCAAAGGGACGCCACAGTCATTTTTACTTTCTCCATACGTAGTAATGGGAAAGTATTGTATTCATGAAAAAAATCGACTTCGAGATTTCAACGGAAATACATGTTTTGAGGTCCCTAGAACACGTTTAGACTATTTTCGGAATGATGTCTGTGTGTGTGTATGTTAGTGTGGGCGCTCTAACTCAAAAAGTACATACCATATCGTTACCAAACTTCATATATAACACTTTAACATGAGCACAAAGAACTGATTAGTTTTTGGACAATAACGGATAACCGGAAGTCGAGGTTTATTGGAAACCCGATTCTGTTTTTGCGATATTTCTTCGTTAAAACATCATTATTGTATATACAATTCTATACAAAAGTTAATAGAGAATGTAATTTTCTACAACGTTCATTTGAAACAATTTTCTATAGGAGTTATTGTTTAGGAGTTATTTATAAATAACCGGTTTTTCGGTTTCCGTTAAATATCTCCTTAAAAACATCGTTATTGGTAATCTTCGTAAGGACCAAAGTTGTAGATAATAATGTTTTTTCCAAGTTTTGTTTGAAACTAATTTTCGTAGAACCATCCATTTCGGATATACAATTTCGCTTTATCTTAATACCAGCATACAGCGCCAACACCATGTAGCGGTGAATTCTGTAATCATTCAAAATATACGTAATTTACGGCAACAAGGACGTGTCTTCTTTTATGATACGAAATAATAATTTTGCCTAGTAATATTATTCATAATAATTTAAATATCTATACCCCAAATATGGAGAAAGTCATGTGTTGGCCACATCAGATTTTTTTCAATGCACTCGTATCGCTATCGTTGCGGGAATTTAGATAAGGTCTATCTGTGTAATTTCCCTATTTACGATATTTACGTCGCTTATCTCATTCCGATTATTCAATGGACTGCAATCATCGGACGAGTGTTTTGAAACGGCGGAGATGGAGGCGTCTTCGGGGAAAATGTGCGGCTTACTTTTAAGCTCGTGGAAAAGCACGAAGGACGCTCATCGTGGTTTTTGTATGCTTTATTTCGATGGCTGGAACAGAAACATCCGACTTTTTAATTTATGAATAATTTATACTTTTATTTGATCAACTTTAACAGAACAATTATATGAAGGTTTTTATAAAAGGACGCAACATACAATAACATATATGAAAAATATTTTATCAATTTAACGAAATAATCATTATATCTTTTAATGCTTAGTTTGTCTTCAATCAACTCTTGTTTTATTTCCACGTTATCATCCTAGCTGTTTTAACTGTAGTTCATTCTGAATAAAATGTGTTCCTTCCAACATAATATGTGCTTGATATTTGATTTCAGTCATTCTGAAGATTTTATTTTTTTTATTTAAATGTTGATATGCTATTTTTTCCTGACTTCCCTTATCAATTCTAGTCGTTTAATTAAAAAAAATTGTTTCCCTAGGAATCGAAATTATCTGTAAACGTATAATATATGCTTCCGCAACCGTTGAAAAAATCGGTTCGTTCTATAATAATCGCAGTATTGCCGTGGCGCCCATGGTGGAAAGACTAGAAGGTGTTGATCAGCTGGACGAATTTCAAATTTTTCTGCGCATGACGTCAGCAACGGGACAGAAATGGGGGTTGTTCGAATGTTGCGTGTGACACGGTGAAAGGTTTCGAAATGATTTGAAGTGTATAATAATTTAATATCGGAAACACATTTCAACAATTACTTCAATTATTCAGGGACGTATCTGGATTCCAGAAAATAATCTACTATGTATTTTAAAGAGTTTGTATGTATGTGTGTTTATTCATGGTACTTCTCCTAAACGATATAAATAACCAAATTTAATACATTCCTTGCTTATATTCTAATTTATTGAGTGGTCAAAGTTTGGTCAACCGGGATTAGTCAGTGCTTCCAATATGGAGGATTAACATTTTTCCATAAGATAACATATATGAATCGATGTCTTGACTTGCAAGAATTTTTTCCTTCCTTTCCTTTTTCCTTCACGTAAATATGGACCGATTTTTTTCGTTTTTGCTTTATTCGACGAATAAAACTATGCTATCTTACTCCTGCGATATTTATGCGACAGAAATTCTTCTGATTATGTAACAACAGCAGTAGATAACAACATTAACAATATATAACAACAATAATAAAACGTAATAACAAAGCACCAAATACATCAAACAACGCGAATATCTTCCCAAATCTGTCAGTAGGATATGTTCAGTAGCCCATGGTCTATAGCAAACTATCCCAACGCCTACGTCACAAGGAGTTTCGTGACGCACTTCCGCCTGCGCATGAACACGCCACCTAGTCTTTCCACCATGCGTGGCACCGTTCTAAATCAACCGACGAACTTTTTTCGTAATTAAAATGCAACAACATCATTCATTTTGTATGTGCATATAATGCCATACGATTAAATTTATTTAACACTTGTAGAATTTAAGTTTGGATGGTTTTGGAGTCAATAAATATCTCTGATGTGGCTTATTAAAAAAATAATCCTTTTACACGTATTTTTTCCTTCAAGTCATTTTATTTCGTGATACTGTCATAACTCCATCAGACATTTTACATCCATATTCTCCTTCGTTTACCTCCACATCTTTGCCGATTTTGTGACGGAAAGTTATATAGCGCACACCAGGGCCGTATTTTTTGAAGGTATGCGACACCTAAATGAAAAGAGAAATGCCTGTGTATTATTTTAGGATAACTGGCGATATTATTATTTAATATCGAAAAACATTTAATTTTAATTTTTATTAAAAAAATTGTTTAAAATTATACAAATAAAAATATTATTTATTTTAACGATTAACAGCACTGCCAAGAGAGTGCGTATTTTATTGGTAACAACAAAAATGATACTTCCAATTGCTTATCAAGTCGAATATTTACTTAAATTTTTAGAACCGGCTGTTGTCAGTTTTTTTGCGATTAAAACCTCAAGAAGGGAAAATACCTTTTTACAAATTCCTTTCGGAGTCTTGGAGAAGTCATAGCCATAGTAAAATTCGACGATGGGCCTCTTGTGCTTGTCTTGAAGCAGCACCTTTAAGTCATACGTTGTATGTGGACATTGATACGTACAAGTGAACCTGTTACGGAATGTAAAATGTTTGTTCTTTAATAAATTATTTAATAACCAAACTTGATAGAGTTGGAAATGCATATAGTCAATTATCTAAAATCTATAAAACTCTTGTCTCTTCCGCTCAATCGCTTATATTTACTTTGCACATGCATCATATGCTAATATTATTTATTAGTTGAAAATTATTTAGAACTAGCGGAATTTCCGTTGAATTTCAACGGATTTAGTGAAGCTACTGCAGCACAACATACAAACTCTTTAAAATATGTAGTAGATACTTTTCAACTTACAATTAGCTTTTCTTAACAATTAATCATATTTGCTTGTAACAATCCGTTTCCGAACGTCTTGCATTAAAATATAAGGATAATTGTATTTCCTATCATATTTATCACTTTCGCCAAATCCAGCTTCATTTCTTGTGTAATTATACCTATGCAATGTTTACATTTATGTCTTGTATGCAAGAAACCCGTGAAAAAGCAACGTACAGTTGTCCATGATTGAACACTGACTCCGGTAAATTCACACCAGATACGTGAGCTTATTTACGATAATAAACATTATAATGTAAAAATAATGATTTTACTTACAAAAAACGTAATATTCCAGTATTCAATAGACGAAAGAATGTTCAATTACTTTCATCAATAAACGCTTCCTGAATAATAATCAGTATCTATTTATGTTGCTATCCATAAACATCGATCGTTTCGTTGCTTAAACAAAAGTGCGAAGCGAATAACGCTAAACTTTGGTCTATTTGTAAGCTTCATTGAAGCTAACTGAATCGGAGGTAACAATGACGGCCGCCTTGGCAACGCCCGGAAAGAGTACGAAAAATCCACAAAATGTCGAAACAAATAGCGTATTTCTGAAAACTTGGACCGTTTAACATGTAAACTTCGCAGGAATAAGATAATATAGAGTTTAATCGTCGAATAAAGCAAAAACGAAAAAAATCGGTCCATATTTACATATTTTTATGCTTGGAGGAAGAATACCTTGCAAGTCAAGAAATGGATTCATACGTGTTATCTTAAGGAAAAACGTTAATCCCCTATATTGGCAGCACTGATTAATTCCGGTTGACCAATCCTTGACCATTCACTAAGTTAGGATGTAAGGAAGAATCGTACCAAATTTGGTTAATCTAGCTTTTACCGTTTAGGAGGAGTTCCATGAACAAACACACGCTTCAAAATATATTATAGTAGATTTATTACGTATTCGTATACGACTATTTTATACATCCAAAACCGTTACTCCAAAAACATTTGCTTCGGAATGAATGACATATAAAGAGCATTGCATTTGTTTGTATGATTTATTAATGAAAATTGCTATCTTCGAGGTGGATTTCCTCTTTCAGTTATGAAATGGTAAATTTAGATTGTATGAAAGGCGGAAATAGAGAATTTATTCGTGCATAAAACTGGAATAAAAGATATATTAAATGGTTTAATGCGGCGAGCAGAAACATTCCACGAAGACAGCGACAGATTGAAATTAAGTATTCTTAAATTATGTTTACGATAGAAAGACCGCTATGAGTCGCATTTTTTTTATTACTCTCAAGTATTTTAATAGGTAATATTTTCAACTCATACCGACTTACGAAATAATTACGCCAATAAATAAAATTATATCTAGCAAAACAGCTTAATTTTATTATTATAACGATAATCCAAGGATATCGAAAACGTTGGTACTCCATGCTTAACTAGATAAAGCCATTTTGAAAAGAATTAATGCATCCAGGTCAAAATCCCTTCTTCTTTTCGTCACCATCCAATATCCCGACAATGATTGGCTTAGCGCGAGGATTAATTACGAGCACATGCGAATCGATTGCGTGCTGGTTAGAGCTAACGCGCAAACTACCTCTGCGTAGGATCAGAACCGTACCCTTTGGGTCCATCGGGAAAGATGCTCGTACGTAATCCCCTTGGTGCAGTTAGCCCAAAGGTTACTACACACCGCTACAAAGGAGCACTTACGCGCATGCGCGTCTATATGTGTGAGCGTGTATATTGCCGGTTTCTAGGAGAGGGGCTGGTAAAACCTCTGTGGCAAAAATAGGTTATATGACCTACATGCACGTGACGGCGGCCACAGAAAACAACTTCGCTGGACGTGCGAGGAGCGAGTGGCACGTTAATTTTATCATCGACAAAAGTTCTCGCTCACACAAACGCCTGGAAGTAACCAAATAAGACGGAATACGTATTGCATCCGCTTTGCGAGAGAGATACCAACTTGCTTCGTAGCATTGCATTATTTTCAACGAGAATGTAAGATTTAAAATCGTAAGACTTTAAAGTAACCGATCTCCCGTCAAAGTGTTGCATATTTTTTAAGGGGATATATTTATTTGAATAGATATCTCCGTATCAAAAGACGCAATGGTTACGCCTCAGTTGATAAGTATTATAACTATTTTGTCGCTGCTCTACTATATATTGCCTTAAATTACTCCTAACACTTAAGGAATAACAAAGATAATTCTCACGAAATCTGATTTTGATAATTTATTTCGGATTAAAAATAGTCTAATAACCTTGCAAGTGCAGTAGTTAAATATGAGGTAAATTCGACCGATAAAATTATAGTACCTGTATATGGACTTGCGAGGTAGCAATACTGAATGGAAATGTAAATAGTGTGTCATACATACATTTTAAAGGGATAAATGCTATCTATCAGACATAATAAATTACGTTTGTATGAATTAAAATGGCGTTTGAAATGGAACATAATGAAAGTCTTGCTGATAAAATTGCTGTACAGTGCAATGCATGTCGTGCTGGAGCATTGCAGGAGAGAAGAGAGAATCTGGGGATGATAAAAAACGCGAGGTGTAAATTCTATCGAGATAAAACAGAAGGGAAAAAAGTGTGTTTGTATAATGACGAGATTTTGTCTGGAGACCACCATAAGAAATTGACTGGGTGGATAAATTACATATTATCTTTGGTATCGCAAGCCTTTAGAAAAATTATCTGCGGCATTATTCTGGCCTGGGAGATTAATTTTTCATAGTTGACATTTTTAAGAGAATCATAAAAAGGCTTCCTTCGGAATTATATGGAATCAAGTTGTATAATATGTGGGTGAACTTCTTTGGCCTACGGAATCAATGCTCGGTGCTCTAGTATTTTTCGGTGTAAAATCGTATTTTTAAAAAAATTTTGGTGCCAAATATTTTCTGAATTTTTTTTATCGCGAAATTTAGTTTGAGTTGTCTTTGTCTTATACTTTATCACTCATTTTCTCAGAGAATTGCTTTTAGACGGAGATTTTTCTAACGCAAATAGGGTTCGCAGGAACTTCAACAAATCGAATGGAAATTATAAACACGAAAAATTGCATCAGATCGCATTACAGGCGGTATTGAGAGTGTGCAATGTTTCTATCGTCGTCCATCTTGGTGAATTTCTCACTTTCCTCGGCGTATGATTTACCCTTACGGTAGATCGATAGAAAAGAACTTTTATAATATATAATCAAGTAAATGGTTAGCGAAAAACCGAGGAACTAGTTAAAAGCTTTTCTTTATTCTAGCAATATTTTCAAAAACGCTTGCCATTTCTCCGGTTCTTTTTGGCTGTGGTATTTCAAATCGTACCACGAAAATTTCCAAATCCCTAGCGAGCGAACCTTACCATTCGCAGACTTCTATCGGAGGTTGGAGCGTGTCTAACGTTTCAGCCGTCACACCTCCTTGCAAAAGGTTCACCACGTGCAGCTGCTCCGAAAACGACTCTCTTTTATGGTCCGAATGGTGGCACGCTCCGCCTCTCGAGTTTTCGGAAGGTTCTTTCTTCTCTTCCGGCTCCATTTCTCCTTTTCCTGCGGGAACGACGGCGAGATCCAGTTCGTCGTTTAATTTATCTGTAAGAATCGATTGAAATCAAAATTTTAAAACTTTTATAGCTTGAAAATTGTAGCAGCGTTTAAAAACAAACTTATTCTATATTAGCGTTATTCAATGACATTTGACCCATTCGAATTGTTTTTTTTTTCGGTTACTTTTCAAAGCTTTGGTGGATTTATCTGAAAACGACCTATCGTTTTGAGTCTGGTTCCTTTTTTTATATACACCTCGGCGTTACTTTTCGCGCATATTTCAATCGCTTTCTCGGAAAATACATGTAAAGGAATTCCGTTAATTTTCTTTCTCGAATTGTACGTATTTTCTTTTGGGTCGGACGCTAGGACACGCTGGTACATCCGCTCAAAGGGTTTATGGCGAGCTGGAACAAAAGGATAACAAAAGGCCTTTTCAGAAAGGCGGTTTGCCCTGACGGTGGTGCTTGCTTACCACTCGCGCTCCTTTTGCAATTTCACCGAAACACAGGACCTTAACGAAAATAGGATTCGAAACGCTCCGAAACCCGCGTTATTTTGCAATTTGAAACTGTGAGAGGTTTTTAAAAAATGTTCGAAGGTGAACGTTTAAAAACACTCGAAACTGAAACTACCTCATCGTTATTCGTGTCGCGATAACGTCAACAATTTTAATGTCACGCGAACACTTATACTTGCAAGAATTTCTTATGTTTTACACATTTTTATTATTTATTAACTGCCCGGCTTTTAATATGATCTAAACACGGTAAAAAAAATAAGTATTATGCTAGTCGAACAACCAAAGCGTCTCGTGCAGATAATTCAATGCGATGTTTTTGAAGATCCTCGTGTACGCGGACATTTTATAATGAAATTAAAACGTTTTCGTGGAAACTACCGATAGTTTTGATAAGCTTAAAATCGCGAGTTTGACCGGTTTTACTTTGAAAAAAAAGATAAAAATTGTTGGGTACGCTTTCGAGCGACCGTAAGGGCGTGCATGGAAAAAAATTTGTCACACTAATTTCCACTTACCTTCGACACAGCTATTTTTCGATAGGTTTGTCGAAGTTTCGTCTGCCACCTCGCTAACGCCGTCGTCGTCTCCAGCTGGACGGTCGCTTTCCTCCTCGTTATCTCCGCTCTTAACCGAGGTGCCCTTGGCGTCGATCGATTTTCTCACGTACAACGATACGATCTTATAAACCACCACGGCTAATACACCGCACAAGACGCAAGTGCTCGTGTACGATTCCATGGCGACCGAAAACATTTGCCAAACGGCATCTTGCACGGACATTTCCCTTTGTGTTGTGTTTTTAACCATAGTTTTTTCTACAAATCCGTTATTCTGAAAAAACAATAGGAGAAAAATTGACGCTATCTTTGCTCACTTGGAGAAAGGAATAGGCGTGGGACCACGCGATTGGCCGTAATGCGATACGATAGAAATGATAAAAGTACATCCTCCGCGGAATCGATAGAGTTGGGAGTGTTGCAACATCTCGCTTATATTATCAAACCGTACCCCAAATAAAATTAAGGAACGGCGTTGGAATTTTGAGACATAATTGCATCCAGATAGTTATATGTAATCTCACGTAAAACGAGTTATAAACGTATTAGGCGTTTTCGCCCACACTTCGCACTCGTGGGCGGTCCACCGACTGAATCGAAACTTTTGGGCTACTTTTCAATCATCCCTAAGCATTATCCTGCAGAAGAGGAAGTTTTCACTCTCGATTTATTCGATCCGTTTTTGTTCCAACGTATCTGGTTGGTATATTTTCTCCGTTCGCTGGTTGGTATATTTGCTCCGTTCGCAGATAAGCCACAGCGTTGCATTGCGAAATGCGTGGTCAGTTCAACAGAGATAATTTTAACGGGGAAAACAGGCCGTAAGGAATTATTTTAGGTTTTAAATTCGCTAAAGCGATACTTTTTTATGAAAAGAATGAAGTCTAAAGTGTATCAAAAATATATTAAGAAACTCCAGGGCGTCAGTATATATATATATATACATATACACATACATACATATATATATATATATATACACATATACACATACATACATATATATATACATATTTATATACACACACATACACGTTGTGTATAATGATGAGGAGAGGGAAAGAGAGAGTTGGCATACAAAATTGTAGATAGTTAATTACCATGAACATCTTACTTTTGAGGTAACAGGCTCGAATCTTCCAAATTCAATGATGAGTAAATTGTTGTTCCTATCGCTGTTCATTATCACCTGTAAGCGAAATGATTTGCTCTGTTATATGGAACAATTTAACTTTCAAGTACGGACGATGACCGAGAACTTTCTGCAAATATTCTTCAAAACAAAGCACTGAAGATATCACAATAAATTAATTATACACACTTACGTTAATAAATATCCTCTCACATGCATACAAGTGATCAGATAACTAAACAATAATAAATCGATAACAACTCAATAATCATGTGACAACAATGAAAAATGAAAGTGAGTCATCGAAATAGTATGACTAAAGTGGTCAACTGTACTGATTTACTTCATTCTGAACTGATTTTGACGACATTGTACTGATTGGCATTCTTCATTGAATAATTCTATATTTGATATTTTTTATTATGATAACCTAGTTGATTTATCGTTATGAACAAATAAAATAGCAACTTTGTATTTTCCACTGTTTTAATATCTCAACATGACCAGAGTTTCGATTTGCTACACCATCATCTTATCTTTATTTTGACACTCACGATTTCTGTCCTCATCATTTTAAAAGCTATTTCGTACTTATTTATGTAGCTTAAAATATTCGATGATAGAATGACATTTTATCATATAACATTGATTAAAAATAAACAAATATTTCTATAGAAAGCAAAGTTGATACGTGAATTACTCGCCAAAGAATTTTGTACTAATTTATCCTTACCTATCCGGGAATTATCCTCGTACTAGATGCTATTTACTGGCAACAAATGCCAATTGCACTGATTTGGGGTCGAAAAATATTGTCACTTTAAATATGATGGAATAAATGCACCAGTTGTTCAAATCCACATAATATGTATAAATTCATGAGCCCGCGCTCACGCAACTGACTCATTTCAGTTGGATTTAAACAATTGATCGCTGCGTCTGTGTTGCGTGTTAGATCACGTGCCACATCATTACATTGTGTGAGCCTGTCCTAAACGTACTCGGAGTTGTTTTAACAATATATACGGAATCTAATTGTTACTTACCGCGAAAGTGGAGCTATACCATTTTCTTTCTTTGATAAATAGCGGCACCCTCTCTCAAGATGGGGCAAACTTTAAAATTCTTGAGAGGAAATTATGGCAAGAGGTTCTCTGATATGAACGGAAAGTAAAACTGGTTGATTTTCGGAACATAACACCAATATTTAAACAGGAATTGTTATCAAACCACGATTGTTTAGGGGAGACAGTACACTCGACTCTGTCCTCTTTGTGATAACGTTTGCCTCAATAACACGCTGCAAACAAATCCCGTTATTTCTTGTGGACTATATTCATTTCCCAACGTATAGTCCACACATTGACTGATCTTATTATGATCCATAAGTCATGTTTAACATCATCTTTATAAGATTCAAAACTGCGTCAGCTTAAAGAAAAAGATACGGAGCTCTATCAAATGGGTGCACATTTTTGGTGTTTTAGCTGTCAAAATTCATTGGACCATAGTGGGACTAATGTGTAAATCATCTGATGTTATAAGATCTATTTTTGTTTATAAATAGATCTAATAAAATGCTTCTCTACTAATATGCGTCGCCAGTAAGGCAAATGCAAAAGCTAAAGGTAAAAATGAAAACTTTATAGGAAGAGAAAAAATAAATTCCAAAAAGACAGGATAAGCTTATTATGCGAGCGAATTATTTTTACCCTAGTACTGAGAATAAAACAGTTGGCCCTTTTATGAAACGTGATCAACATGAAAGCAAAGAACGGACATAAACATGGAATAGAAACCGTATTATTTTTTAATACATTCGCTTTAAGAGGATGCGATTTCAATGAATAAAATTAAGTAATAAAATAACGGTGAAAGAAATGCGGTTTGTCATTTGTTTTGAAAATATTGTGAAGCAGAAAATGAATTAAGTGTTGAAAAATAAATGGCATTAAAATATGGCTCTTGATATGCTCTATTTACTTATTTTAATGTCCTGAATGATCATGACATATTTGTTAGCGGGACTGTCGTGTTTGTGAAAGCTTTTGCCATCTAAAATAGTCAGGAGTTGCTAAAGATGGTCGCTAAAAGTCAATGACATTGCTCCAGAGTATCTCAGGGAAAAGTTCGATTTCTACGACTCTTTTTATTGAAAGTATTATCATTTTGACTGCTGTCGCGAAAAATTATTTTTTAAATGACAATATTTCAACGACAGAGAATCGTAATGAAATTATTTCATTCGAATATAACAAAAATGCCTATCATTGTCGACATCGAGTAACTTCAAAAAAGAAAGAGGAGTGCCTTCAATATTACCTGCATACATTTTGAAAATAGTGACATTGAATGTTTGGTCGTTGGAATATTGTTATCAATATAGCAACGGATTACTGGTAATTCAGGCAAAGTATGCTCTCAGTAAAATTAATTTTAAGAGCGTTTGGCAGAAATACAAATAATAATGAATATGAAATATACTTTTGTAATTATCTAATCTGAAAATGAAGAAAATTTGAAGAAGTTTTCAAGTTTTTAAAAGGTCAAATCAGACACACGGAACTTGGCATTGGGAAATGAAACGTGAAATCTGTGGCCTACAAAACAATAACAGAAAGCTACTTCTTTCAGCCATCCCACTACTCAGCATAATTAATCAATTAATTAATCAATTAATTAAAGGGATAGTAAATATTTTACTAAATACTATCGAATCCACGTATGTGCTTGAAGAGCATGATACCTTGTAGAACTCCATTACAGGAATAGGAACACACGAATTACGCATGTGCACACAATTTCTACCAGATGATAAGGATTATTTGCAGAAAACGGTTTAATGGAGAACATCTCCATTAAGTCTATTGACGACACGTTTCAACAAAATTTATGTTTAAACCAGCGAATAAAAACTTCTAATTACGTAGATAAACTAAAGATTTTTTATGTAAACAAAGAAGTTGAAGAAATTTTGGCAGTAATTTTTGGTAAACTCAGAGGTGTATATCGTTTACGGATACTTGATGATTAGAGGCATCTGAAGGTGACGCCCAAAAAACTGTTTGGAGGACAGATAGATTTAGTAAGTTCTTATCGGCTATTCGGATTAGTCGTGGGTATATAAAAATTCAGACCTGCAGACTTGCCAGAAACTCGCTCGACTTTTTCTACAAAATTACAACAATAACTAAGAAATCTTACTTTGAAAAGATGGTGCTCACATCAGCCTAAGCATGGTGTAAAGACAATAAAGCTTTGACTACCTATTTAGTTGAGGGCGATAGGAATTCCCAGTACGGAGAAATACGACTAATGGCCTACATAGTATATATATATATATATATGTTCTTTGGATAATCTTACTTTTGGTACCATCAATGAATGGCGCGAATCTAGAATCATCTTGGATTAGTTCTGGAACTCAGATACGAGGCGGTAAGTCGTGAGCGGTCAATAAAAAAACTCAAGTTTAAAATGAGATAACGATAAACTTGCGATAGCACTCGTAGAAACCTATTGCTGTCCTATATATATATTGGATTTAAAAACCTCTCTCTTCGAAATAAAACCTTTAAGAAACAAAAAACACCACAAAAGATCTAAAAGGAGCTATTAAATAAAGGAAAACGACTTACCCCAACCGGCAGAATTAACCAATATTTTCCTGGCGGCTTCCGACGAATTAAATTTTTCCGAAGTAAAAAAACGCGATTTGCAAAAAATTTATGAAGAGAGCGTCGTGCAAAATAAGACCCGAATATTTCGAGGAACCACTTAATATCTGCAGACGTATAGAATCAACAAGGTTCACAACTATTTCACTTTAGAGAAAAAAATCTCCGCCATCGTTCCATGGACTTCCTCTAGCGAGAAAGGATTCGTTCGAACTGATTTAATAATGAACGAACCGGCGAGGTCCCCTCTTTTTTTGCATTTGGTACAACGGGCCTAATTTAATCAGAGCGTTTGACACTTCTTCCCACCCTCTCCCCCCCTCTCTCTCCCTCTTTCGACCGTTTAACTACCAAGTCAAGGTCCGGAATCAGTCACCGAAAGCAAAGCGCGGCGAAGCGAGGCGAGGAACGTGATACGCGTGCTGACAACGAGTCTCCTACGGGAACGATGTACATAAACATTGAAACCGCTGGAGGTTACTCGGAAACGATAAAAAAGTATGTTATTTCCGTGAGATAATTCATGAACTTTGTCCTCTTTATCGTTTTCAACTGCGACAGCGAAATGGTACGTTTTTGTTGCTTAGAAATCTTCTTCTTAGACGTGTGAACTCGTACACTTCTTCGCGTGACTCTTACCATTTCGTTTCGAGTGCGATTAAACTCGCTCTTCTGCCATCTTTTCACGAATAATCTAAAAAAGTGAACCAGGCCTGTAACAAAAAATATTCCACCAAACATTTGGACAATTTGGGGGTCCTCTCAACTGCAGGCAGGAGCAGAGGATGTTCCAATAATTGAGAGACTTGGAACAGTGGATCGTTTCGACGATATTTTAGAAAATCCATCTATTTCAAGGTGCAAAATGAAGTAAACAGCGCGTGATTTAAGAGATATCTGTATAATGATTATAAATTATTTGGTGAGAGAAATACGAAATCGAAACAGCAAACCTCCTGAGTGCCTACATATCTGGTTAATACAAACTCTTATAGTTTAAGGTTCTTAAGTCAGAAAATTTAGCGTTTTTGGAGGGGGGGGGGGATGAGCCCGTCAGCACCCCCCTCCCTGTTTGCGCGCCTTATGTACACCCTACTTTAAAATAATGATGATTTTTTAAAAGTTATTTTTGTAGTAACGAAGTTAATGGTTTGTTGCGCTCCGATTGGCGAATCATTTGTTTGCAAGAACGCGTAACACGCCTGTATTTTTTTTCGAACTTTAGGCCGTTATATTTTGCGCCATTAAAAAAAAATTAGTCGATGTCAAAGTAAACACGTAACGGGCTTCTCGTCCGATTCCCAGCGAAAGTCTATCTTCTTACAGATTATATGGCATTAATTAGTAGATAAATTACTTTGAACACATTTTATTTTCAATTTATTTCGGACGGATGTTATTTATTTCATAAATATCCATAAATATCACATACTGGAGATTTATTTATAATTACAATAAATGATTTGTTGGGCTTTTACGTTCGATATAATCGCTGAATTGGTCAATTGTCAGGGGCAAAACTACGGTTTTGGAGCTCCCACGCAAGTCAAGTTTTTGGGGCCCCCATTTATATAAAAATATATGAAATTATTATACCGTTTTGATTTTATCGATATTTGTTACGTTTTAATTCCAAAAATACATTGAGACTTACGTAATTCTAATATTATAAAGATAGGACAAAACAACTCCAAACACTTGAGATGGGTATTTCCTCTTCATTTCGAGCGATGAAATCTTTCATTCTCGTAAGGATATTATCACTTCGAATACCTTAGGGCTGATTACGGGAAAAATTCTGAGTATTTTTGTGGGGTCCCAAATATGTATCTTGGGATCCCCACGCACTGCGTGGGCCTGCGCCCCCCAAGTTACGCGCCTGTCAGTTATGTAGTCTTTTTCTGTATCTTCGAAGCATTGGAGTGATCTTGAATTTTATCGTGATGTAAATTAATGTAAATGTAGGCTCTCCTTCCAATTTATCACTGGGATTGTCTCATTCGGCGAAATTCTCTCACGATTCCTACGAAATGTTCCGTATTTATTCCCGAACAAATATTCCTCGAAACGTCTTAAAGCTGGAATAGTTGTCACGTTAGGAATTCGAGAAAAACTTTCGTATATACCTAGTCCTACATCACACGTGCACATTTCGATGCCATTTCTGTCT
The DNA here is from genome assembly GCA_036926305.1 of Uropetala carovei. Lineage (NCBI taxonomy): Eukaryota > Metazoa > Arthropoda > Insecta > Odonata > Petaluridae > Uropetala > Uropetala carovei. The sequence continues at coordinate 8,598,656 of JAXCHB010000069.1, forward strand.
CGTAACATTATGCACTAGACTAAATTAAGTATGACTCTTGGCTTGCAAAACTCTCACAACTCCGCCTGAGATTTTGCAGCCATAATGTCCTGGCAATTTTCTGGAATCCCCTCCGCTGTGGCAGAATGACACATAGCGGACTCCTGGGCCATATCTTTTGAAGGTATGCGACACCTAAAAGGAGAAAAAAAGATCACACATTAAGTTCTACATTTTTAAAAACAATTTTAAGGCGCATTTACAATTAGCCAATCCATAATTTGTTTTTTTTTCCGTATTGGATCATTACCGGAAATTTAAAATAACTTATATTGTTTGTCATTAAATGACACATCGTTTATCAAACAACCTTTAATGCTTAACAATAATTTCGCTTGGACGCAGTTGTAGTCCCAAAAAAGCTCCCCTTGTACTCTAAAACTGTCATTTCCTTCACTTTTTTTGGAGACAGAGGTTGATCAAGGTTCAAGAAATAATTTTAAATATCCACAAATCTCCCTTTAGCGCCACTCCTTATGCTGTGCTAATATGTAATAACTGTTTCCAACATGAGCGCAATGATAGTATTGACATTTTTAACCAGAGTTGAAAATCAACTTACCTTTTGCCATGACTCTTTGGGCGAATCCACGAAGTCCTCCGTCCGTTTAAAATCACAAACGCATTTCTTGTTTTGATCCAAAAGTTTGACTGTTAGCGTGTAAATGCTATCACAGACGATGCGACAGGCAAACCTGTCAGTGAATGAAATGGTACGCGGATAGCATTAACTCTTACAAAATAAAATACTTTGTTTCTGCAAAAATCCATAAAAATGGAAGCTCTTAACTATAGTACTTATATTCAATCATAGGTTTTTATTTCAAATCTTAAGTGTAATCTCAAGCGGTTGTAAAGAAAATAATAACCTGGAGAACGTGATATGAAACAGGTAATTTTATTAATACATCGTGATGTGGTTAAAAGGACAATTTTTATTCGTGGTGGAAGTTAAGTGAAAAGTTGAGATAATATTTCAAGGAGAAACAAGTAATGGGTATAAAAATAAATTTTTATAAATAACATTTATATTTTAACATTTATTATAATCGTCTCTTCAAATTTGGTGAAATTACTTGCATAAGTTACCTTTTACTGGTGGAGGCAGTGTTATATTCAATTAATCTGGATATCAAGGCTGAAGACATTTCTTGTCGTATACAAATCAACGAAGCGCAACAGGAGTAATATCAAAGGTAAATATTATATATTTATTTATTTATTTATTTATTTATTTATTTATTTATTTATTTATTTATTTATTTATTTATTTATTTATTTATTTATTTATTTATTTATTTATTTATTTAATTGTTTGTTTGTTTGTTTGTTTGTTTGTTTGTTTGTTTGTTTGTTTGTTTGTTTGTTTGTTTGTTTGTTTGTTTGTTTGTTTGTTTGTTTGTTTGTTTGTTTGTTTGTTTGTTTGTTTGTTTGTTTGTTTGTTTGTTTGTTTGTTTGTTTGTTTATTTATTTATTTATTTATTTATTTATTTATTTATTTATTTATTTATTTATTTCGTAAGCACAAGACGAAGGGATCATCCCAAAAGCTCCAATAACTTCTACAAATGTGTTTCTCCAACACCCCAGCGGCTCTCCTTCCGGTAAGTGCTCACTGGGTTTCCTTCAACACCTAGTTGCCCTAAATATCGTCATTTACCTTTCCTCTTCCGTATGTTTATACATATATATATATATATATATATATATATACACGTATTTGTGTGTATTCTTTTGATGAGGGCTTACCACTCGCTGGCTTCGATTGGCGGCTGAATGGTGTCGAGAATATCGGCCGATAAACCTTCGCCCACGAGATCTACCACCTGAAGCTTTTCGCTGAGTCCGTAGGACGTGGAGAAACAAGACGAGTGGCCTCCAAAGTCCGATATCGGGATACCTTGCTTGCTGACGACTGGCACTTCTTCGATTCCGACCGGCGTCTTCTCAATGGTCCACCCGTTCCCGCCGCTGCTCAATAGCTCCCAGTGCTGAAAACCCTCTGAAACGAATTCGATTGAGACGTTTTCCGTTACGAGTCGGGCATCTTTGTTTTATATTCCCCCCGAAAAGCATGTTTTACGAGTGTTCGAAAGATTCTCGAGAAGCGTAAAATTCTTGTCTTAAACGATTGTTGAGAGCGCGTAAGGTATCTGGTGAACCATTCTTTAATCCGGGCGAAGCGTATACTATATTCTGAAAAATATGACCGATCCGTGCAATTATCTTTTTGTAATTGCATGCACATATCTGTAAAATATTTAACCACTCATTGTTTTACTTACTAACCGAGACAGTTATTACTTCGTGAACCTTTCATAATCTGAGCGAAGTATACATTTTGAGAAAAATATTGACGACCCCTGCAGTTATTTTTGTAACTACATGTGCATGTAAAAAAAATATCCACGAATTTGTTTATGTCCTAACTCAGACAGTTATTTATGCACTTGTTTTTGCATTATTTTCTACTCTCACTCTTGATTTGAAAGATAATCAGCAAAAGCTACTTTATAAAAATAGCCTAATAACTGAATCCAATTCATCGTTTCCTTATAAAAAGCAAGAAGTAACAGTACGTAGGAACTTAGTTGATAATTATAAATGGTTTCTTTTATAAATTATTTTAATTACAAGTAAATATTAATAATTATTTTAAAGGAGGAATTTAACAGACGGATATGTAATCATTCTAGTTTAGCTTCTGATAGCCAGAAAAACATGACTGAAAGGAAAAATCAAGCGGAAAATGAAGAGCAAGAAAATCAATTTTTCCATGACGAGGACGAGGGAAGATTCGCGAATCTTTCGTAGAATAGCGTACAACGAAAGGAGCCGATTGTGTTGTGATACAAGCCCAACGCTAAACACAGCAGAACTCCACTTATCCCAACTAATTGGGTCCAAAGTGGATTCGGGTAATTGAAAACAAGTTAGAAAAGTGTACAGCATATCACAAACGGGTGTAATGGATTATTTGAAATTATATACGTGTGCATAAGGGAAATAGGGTTTAAAGTTCCTTTCTTCCATATAAATACTCTATTTTCCGTCTATTTAAAACTATTCCATGCACACGTAAGGAAATTAAACGTATTTTTGTGAGATTGTTTATGTTAGCAACAATGAAAGTAACTATACAAGAAATTTCAACTCCTTCTTGTCTGACTTTCTTGATATCGGATACTCCTACGTAAAAATGTAGAGGAAAAAATCTGTGTGGCCAACATGACTTTCTCCATATTTGGGGTATAGATATTTAAATTATTATGAATAGCATTATAAGGCAAAATTATCATTTCGTATCGTAAAAGAATACAGTCGTCCTTATTGCCGTAAATTATATTTTAAATACGTTTACAGAATTCACCGCTACATGGACGTGGCGCTGTATATTGGAAATTACGAATAAGTTAAATAACTCCGAAATTGATGGTTCTACGAAAATTTGGGTACTTACTTATTATCTCTAGGATCTTACTTTGGTATTATCTTCGGTACTTTCCTGTTAACGGGAATACCTCCAGGACGCTTCGCAGGACCTGGTACTTACGTATTATCCCCATTATAACATTAACAGAAACTGATTGGCCTGTCTCGACATTTACAAACCCAATCTCCGGACAACGTAGAGGGTTTCTTTGGTTCCGGGCGAGGCGAAGGGCGCTGCCGCGCCCGGAGACGACTACCCATTACAACAAAGCGAGCCGAAGGCTCGTCAATATTTTCTTTCAATGTTATATCCTCTTGACTGTTGTGCCGCAAATTGAGAGGATATATCGACGAGCCTTCGGCACGCTTTGTTGTAATGGGAAGTCGTCTCCGGGCGCTACCGCGCCCTTCGCCTCGACCGGAACCAAAGAAACCCTCCACGTTGTCCGAGGATTGGGTTTGTAAATGTCGAGACCAGCCAATCAGTTTCTGTTAATGTTGTTTTTAAAATAAAATATCGTAAATGCAACAATACGTCAAAATATCCGTTCAATGCATATCCTCTCAAACAATCATAACAATACATGTTCATTTTTTAAGGTATTCCCGTTAACAGGAAAGTACCTTATCTTCTTACGTATTATCCCCATGCCATAAAAATATTAACAGAATAACAACGTAATGTTGGATTTTCGATATTTTATTTTCAAAACAACATTAACAGAAACTGATTGGCCTGTCTCGATATTTACAAACCGAATAATGTTGCACGTAAGTATGGCATGGGGATAATACGTAAGTACCATGTTCTGCGAAAGGTCCTGGAGATAATACCTAAGTACAAAAATTTGTTTCAAACAAAACTTGGAAGAAATATTATTCTCAACAAGTTTGACTCTTACGAAGATTACTCACGCACGCACACGCACGCAACCTCACACACGCACGCAATCTCACACACCCATGCAATCTCACACACCCTACCAAACACCAACCTAAGCCAGCTCAACATCAATGGATGGGTGCCCGATCGCAGTGCCGAAACGTTGATGCCGATCATCCGTTCCAGAATTCGATCCGAAAGATCCCTATTTTTATATGGCTAACACTTTACGAGTTAAGACTGGAAGTTCATTATTTCTCATCAGTAAAGTGGTAACCCTGATTGTGTTAAGTGATTCATTGTGTGATTTTCTTATTAGCTTTGACTTAATGTCAAATTTCATGAAAATCCGTTCGGTAGATGCCGTGAAAGAATATGCGGACGAACGGACTGACAGATCGACGCTAATAGGCGCTTATGCTGGAAGCGGAACGCGCCTAAAAAGAAAGGGCAACTGCGGGTTTAAAAAAGAAACAGACGATTTTATTTTTCAAGGTAACACAAAGCGCAATTGTTTATTCGTACTGCGAAGGGGTGCGGTGGTCGAGTGAAAAATTTCCGCCGCTGGTCGGTAGGCGGAATACCACGCGTATTTCATGCAACCAAATTTTTAGTCAAGGTTGTTTTGAGGAAAAAGTGCGTCAGTTATTCGAGAAAATGTCGTATTAATGTGCAGATAATAACTTGAGTTATAATGTGCCCAAAAACCCTGACAACTGGTGAGAAGCTTGTCTGAATTTTTAGAAACTTGAGGAAGAACGTAGGTCTGACAATCAAGAAAGACGTCTAAAAAAACCGCCATACAATTTTCCTCTGCAATCCCTTTGAAATTATCGCCATAAAAGTTGCCCTAATCTCTCTTTAAAAAAAAAAAGAGGGGAATGATTGTCAAAAAGAGAATTTATAACCTTCGGGCACGTGTCTTTTCGCTCCGGGGCGATGACTAAAGTGGGTGGGGCACATTTTTTCGGCAGTCGCGAATAAGAGAGCATTTCCCGAATGTGGGAGTACCGATAAAAGTTTTTTTTCAAGGGCGTGTGATAAATACGATTGCGAAAGTGGATGGTTTAAAATGCGTATCGGATACATCCTAACGCTGCAGCATAAAAGTTAGGAAACGTGCAGGAATTTAAAATTTAGTTCAGACAATTTGACATTCGGATAATATCGGTGTTCGAATAATTGGAGTTCCGCTGTAGTTTATTTTTGTCCTACTGGATTCTTAGATCACGAACGATTATAGGTTTTAATTTTCATTATAAAAGAAATTTGAGTTATTCATCTTTTTGGTTATTTTTAGAAACCGATTACATATACGATACGCCATTTTTCCTCGTGTTCACTGTTGTAATTAGAATGAACATTGAATAAATTACGAATATTTTAAAATAAGGCCATCTTCCCGTATTTTTGTTTTCCCTATATAAGAAATTACGGCGCCAACTGGCCACCGATTTCCGCTGATGTTTTCGCATAGGTTTTCCCAAACGTCACGAGAATTATCTTGAGCCGAATCGGCCTCGTGACAATCGGACCTTTCCTCGAATTTTTCTCAGTAAACCTAATCAAATTTTCAAAGCGTTATGAAGGATTGGAAAAAATCAGGAAAATGAACTGCCGTACAATATAATTTAGTACATCAGGAGCGTTCCGAATCTCCGCGGCGATAATTTGTTGTAAATCCGACGTTGAAATAAATGTGAATTCAATAGGGAATGCAAATGCAGCGCGGGGAGCAAGGTAAATTTTATGCATATTCAAATCGAGCGCAAGGCCAATGAGATGCAGATGCAACATGGGCACGAAGACACCGCTCCCCCCATTTACAAGCGTTAAAAATGAATCGCAGGAAAAATTTCGGCGACATAGAGGCTGATTTAAGCCTGATGAATCAATTTTTTTAATTTTCACACGAACTACATATCCTGGTTCGGTTTTAACCAAATCGGTTTTCCCAGCACGTTCATCACGTTGTTGCACTTCCTAAAATCTGCACCTTAAAAAAAAAAAATGCACTCACCTTGCCCGCAGTTGTTCTTCAACAGATTCTTTGGAAGCGGTTCCTCTATGACGCGCGTGTGTTCTCCGCACTTGTCGGTATTGCTGGAAACTTTTGGATCCCAGGTACCTCTGATCGTTATCCTTACATAACTCGAAACGGCGATGGAAATTAATAAGGCAACAGCGCAGTACGCGATGTATGTGCATACGAGAAGAGACATCGAAAATAACCCTTCGATCGTTGGCGTTTTGTCGGAGTTTGAACCGCTTATTTGACGATAGAGAGGCACCAAATAATATAGGCCGCGCGCTTTACTATCGATTCGCTACAATAGCGTCTCTTGAAGAATTTTAAGCCCTCTTGTTATCGAAAGATCGATATAATGAGGGCAAAAGTACAGGATGTCGCATCAGACGATTGCCACGCATGTCTGGCCCAATACCCTCGTCCTTATCGAGGTTTGCGAGCTGTCTCCGCGAAAAAAGTTTGGATTAAACTGTAATGACGGATGGAAACAACAGTCTATAGATAAAGACTTGGAAGCAGGTGCACCCTTTTATTTTTTACGCTTGCAGTTTGCGTAATGTAATTGATGTTTCGTTCTGTAACACTGCGTTGAAATCCAACGTGACTCATAGCAAACGTACGATATGTTCGTGTTTTTATTCTTTTTTCCCCGAAAGTTGATAAGCAAACATGTGGTTAAGTTAATTGGATAATTATTCTCGCCATTAAGAAAAAATCGCAGTATTTATTTTAGGAATAAGTTCATTGCCAAAATTCATATGCAATTTTTTGTCTGATTTAAAATGCATCTTTTATTTTATTTTGTTTTATTTACAGTTTGATCGGCGAGGTTGAGGCCGTGTGATCGTCTAACCTTATACAATGAAAAATTGAAAAATAAATGTACGTCTGTAAGCTGGCCTTTGCTTCCAAACCCGTTTCCTCGCTGATCGTAATTTTCTCTTCTGTATTTGTGCATAGACCCTGTTAATTCTAAATTAATAATCCTCCTATGCGAATCTACATTCGAAACCTTACATTTTGAACTATATTTCATTTCTGCAAGAAATTTTCGCAATGCATTTCAAAATCAGGTTTCGTATGAAAAATCTTTCCATTCAAAATTTCTTTTTTGATATATAAGTTTACTTGTAATACACCATACTAAAACCTCAGCCTCAGAAACAAATATGAATATTTTTTAAACTTGAATGTTTTAGTAGTGAAGTGAAAGAGAATACAAATTATATTTGACCTTAGTGATTCCGAGTAATCGAGACAAACAAAAATACATAGTAATTGCGTAAAATAATTTTTTGGGCAATTTCCCTTAAATTATCCGTGAAGAATTCAACGGGAGCATCCGAAGATAACAGAAAGGATGAAATAATTAGCCTCTTAGATCTAATGTATTTATTATTCCAATTAACTAATATAAATACATGACAGCAGGCAGTGAGTCTTACAAAAACAACATTTTCTATTCCCACACACAAACTTCTAAAGCAATTGTTTAAATCGTAACAAACATTCACTCCGAATATTTCTCGTAATATTCTCTTAATGTGTTTCATCTGTGACTCTTAAAGGCAACACTCTTACAACACCGCCCGACATTTTGCTTCCGAAGTGACCTGGCTTGCTCGGAGAGGACTGTCCTCCGTGATTAAAGGATACGTAACGGACGCCGGGCTCCACTTTGGAAAATGTATTGGATATCTGTGGAATATAAAATACAGATTTAATTTATAATTCACTCAATAACTTTCTAACAACAACATATCTCTTTTGATGTTGAAAACCTTGATATCGTCCTTAGATAGTCAGCCAATAGCATACATATATAGAAAAATATTTAGTTGGTATTGAATTATCTTTAAAAATGTAACATAGGTTTTATGTTAGGCAGAAATACACGTCAAATTTTAAAAATTACGTGCTGCAGGTTTCCACGGTAAAGTTTGTTAAAATGTAAGCAACAAGCACAGTCCATAAGTTGTGCACCTGTGTATTTATACAGGATTTTTTGTACTCTTTTCCATATGCATAAATTATTGAAATGATTCCGTAATTCCACGGTAGGCAACAACGAAGTTGAAAACTTATAGTCACTTTCTATAATTTGGGAACATTTTAGAAACCTCTAGGCTCTAGGCGTTAATTCCAAAGACGTTTTTAGAAAAAAAAACTATAAACTATAAATCTTTAATGACATTATTTTACGTAATTCAAGAATAAGCCTAAAAAATTGAAAAATAAAGTACTTGTCACTGGCATCTCCAATAGCCATAAAAAGGTGATAATTTGCAGCCATATGAAGAATTCAATAATTCTCTAGCGAATATTTTGCCAATTAACATGTTTTATGCGGCGTCATTACGTTTTATCGCAAAAATTTAAAATGTTAATTATTTTCATAATTAGTTTGTGCTTGGGAGCCCATTTTTACCATATGCCCTTGTTTTGGATTTCCGCCGTGCTTCCAGCAACGTAACCATAGATGCCGAGGGTCTACTGTATTAATTTTACCACTAGTTTCATCTGATAGACTGTTGTATATTTATATATCATATTCCTGCCTAGACCTGAAATGCAACATGCCTAGCATTCTGAACTAGTAATCGCGGCTACGGAAATTCCGAATTTACCTCCATGAAGGGCGGAATGCATGCATGTGTCCCTCCGAATCATGCTTCAATAGCAGCGCATAGCACGCCACGGAATATTACGACGAACTTTTTGTTTTGCCTCTTCACCACTCGCATGTAAACAAGCTTAAAAACCCGTAGGTTTCATTGGGGGAAGTTTTGGCGCGATTTTTTTTTCTACGATATCTGAAATGTTTTCCGCGGCGGCAGCACGGTGCTGCAACGTGCCGAAATTAACAAGCCGGTGTGCAAGGAAGGTGGAAACCGTAACCCAGGCGCGGAAACGGATATTGCGTCGCATTGAAGTTATTTGGGAGCGTCGGTAGTTTCCTTGCGTGGTAATGGGCGCGATAAATCTTCCTCGTTGCTGTAACGAAGTCGGATGGGAAGGCGCGAAGGCGTCGAGGGAAAGACAACCGACATGTGTTTGTGGGAGGAAAAGGGGGATGGCAAGCAGAGCACGCGATGGAAGCCAAGAGAAAATCCATAAACCCGATTACGTAGAGTGGGGGAGGGGGGAGAGGGGGGGGGGGGGAAGGAAAGAGAGGGAATATGGCATCATTCTCAAAGAAAAAAGGGAACTTTTTAATGAGCTGCTACAGCGGAACTTTTATAAGTCGAACTTCAAAAGGGAAACAAAAAAATATTCGACTTTTGAAAGATTCGAGTTATAGGAGAAAAATAATGCGAAAAATATTTTTGTCACTTCGAGTCACGGAAAATTCGAGTTGTAAGACGTTCGACTTATAGAAGTTCGACTGTTCGTTCCGAGTCGGAAATTTAAAAAAATTAAATTATTATTGATTGTTTCTTTGTCGAGATTTTGATTACTGACGAACTTTTTCGTCGTAAACGTGTAGCCGTAAAAAAAACGTCGAGAGCCATTTCGTCGTGAGATAGGAATTTTCAGAATGAGACATCTTTTTATGATGGCATAAGAGATTGTAATAATCATGGCATTTTTTTGCGTTAATTTTGAGATGATACTTTCATTTGAATTCCTCTAAATTTTTAATGGATGGGTTTAGCTTCCTGTTTTCAACTTTAATGTTAGTTCGCCGCAAAATTTTAATACTTCTTAGCCATAATAATGTCACTCTACACGCACAAACGAGAAATTTAGAAACATGCCTTTATTTTATCCTATGTTACTAGATTTATTTTCGTAGCAACGAAATGATAAACGAAACAATCCCACGAGTTACATTTTTTTAAATATAATACGAAATGGTGATTTTTTTAAGGAATATTATGTTTTTTTCATTGAACTACATTACCTTGTACCATTCTTTCTTTGGCACATCGTTGAAATTCTCCATGTGCATGAAGCTGTGCATGTTCTCCTTGTCTTGGTTGAGGAGAGTCACATTGAGCAAGTAATGGCCATCACTGTCAGCGTGACAAGCGTACCTGTAGGTTCAGTGTGGTGTTCAAGAGATAGAAAGAAATAGTTTTTAAATTGATTTGGCGAGATTCGAAACATCTCACTTTATGACAAGAATTATTCGATTGTTATTAACTTTCATTAGTCACTAATTTAATCAAAAGGACACTCATGAGAAGGCAGTTCCGCTGCATTGTTGCAAATTTACAAATCCTCTGGCATATAGGTAATGAAGATATTTTACTAATTAAAAACAAACTTAGATGTAAAAGATAAGTCTTAAAATCTTAACAATAACTTTCGTTCGATGAAGTATTTAATCACCTTGAATTAGAATAAAAGTTTAATAATTTTCCTGCCATGCACAGTCTCGCATGACATTAACGCCTGGACAAGATTTGTTTCCCGTTACACCATACTGCCTCCTTTGCGTGTTTGTAATTACAAACGATTGTTTCTTTGACGCTCTAACTTTATTCTCAGTAACAATGACCGGACTATGACCTACGGTCCCATGGGAAAGACGAGATATTACCGCCGGCGGTCTTAATGGCAATTAGCGTTTTAATTAAAAATTGCACTTGGTACTTATATTTTTATATATCTTAAATCTTCTCAAATAAGCTGAAAACCAGATGGTAACAACTGTTAATAATCTTTCACACGTGATAAATGTGCATGAGGTATAGTGAAAATTAACAACCGTACAGATTTATTCAAAACTGTGCCGAGGTGGAACCAATAAACTTTCCGTGCTGATCTTTGTATTGATTTACGAATATTATAATTTCAAATTTCGTAATTTACCTTAAGGTAAGGTAAGCCATTGAACTTACTTCTCGGTACTGTGATTCCGTGGTTTCTGAATAATTTATTTTAGCATCGTTTTCAATTCAAGGAGTATTTCTTTCGCACATTTGAATATCGTAGGATCGAGTGTAGAATATATTTATTTTTCATTTTAAGATTTATTAAAATCAGCCAACAAAATTGAGACGGCCGCTTTAACACTTAAATAAATTTTATTTTTGTCAAAGAGAGACGAATCAGAGTGAAATGTTTTTAGAGTCAGATCCAGAATTTTTCAGGTTTTTTTTAAACGATGAAGAAACGACAACGACAATCGTTTTATCACGGCATTCACGTGCCCAAGGCTTTCAGTTGTTTGACGCTATTTTTTTTGCCTTGATTACGTAGTAACACACAAATTGTTGAGCAAATGGTTACAGTAATTAAAGCAAAGCGATAATTTTAAATGCCTAAAAATTAATTCTGCGAATCAGCCTAGGATAATATTTAAATGAAATATTTTTTATAAATGTTTTGTTCGCTTTTGCTTTACAGGCAAAATTAAAATATTTTAATTTTTCATTCCTGAAGGGAGGGGTTTTCAAAAACGTAAACACTCCCATTGGCTACGCCACTGGTGTATCGTGAATATTACACAGTTATTTGTTAATGTTATATACTGATCATACACTTATTCAGATAAATTAATTCCATTTATTCTTAATTTTATCATATATATATATATATATATATATATATAGTGTGCCAATGTCTTACCATTCGCTGACTTCAATCGAAGGTTGACTATCCAGTTCCTTCTCCGAAAATCCCTCCTCCAATAGGTCAATTACCTGTTCCTTCATGCAAAAATCACCAGAGGTCGCAAAGCAAGAGGTGTTGACGCCGAAATCCGTAATGGCAATCCCCTCCTTACTCCTTTTGGGAAGTGGGTTGGCTCCGATCGGAATCTTTTCGACGATCCAACCGTCTCCTCCGTTTACCATGATTCTCCAATGTTCTAATTGTTCTGTAATCGAAATTCGAGTCGTTTCAGACTTCGTTTATCAGTCAACGACGATCCTCGCGTTCAATTAATAAGGCAAACCCTCGTTAAAGAACTCGGCTAACTCGAAAACCACGTTTACGCGATTAATTATTTTCCGACGTAATCACATAGTACATTAATCCATACATTCAATATGAATCATTCAACTTCAATGCAGACATTTGAAATTTGCAGATATTTTATTTCTAGCTTTAATCTAAAGTTCAATGTTACGTTCACTAGAATTTAGTCCAAATCGTGCATTTGTTGTGTTTTTATTATCGTAATCATCAAAAAAAGAGAGCTGTGTGTCCGTGTCCCGCGAAAGAGAGGTTTATGATTTTTCAAAGTGCAAGAATTTTTTCCTTCGTGCATCAAAATAAATAAATATGGACCAATTTTCTTCGTTTCTTGCTTTATTCGACGGCTAAAACTGTAAAATATAGTATTCTCTCGATGTTTACATGTTACACGGTCGAAATTTTCAGAAATACGTATTCTTTTTTTGAAATTTTGGGGATTTTTCGTAGTCTTTCCGAGCGTTGCCAAGGCGATCATCATTGTTGTCTCCGATTCAGTTAGGGTCAATTAAGCATTCAAGTAGATGAAAGAATAGCGTTATTCACACTTTTGTGTACGCATCGAAATTACTGTTGTAGAAACGTCAATCTTTATACATAGCAACGTAAATAGTTACTGATAACTATTATATTTAATTAAATGCGTGTGGGAAGCGTTTATAACGATTGACTTATTTTATCATTTGAATATTGGAATCTTACCCATTTGTAAGTAAAATCCTTATATTCTACATTTTTAATGTTTATTAACGCTAATAGACCCACGCATATGGTTTACATTTACCAGAGCCAGTGTTCAATCAAGAACATCAAAGTAAATATTTCAGAGAGGTATGGGTAAGGAAAAGTAAGAAAAAGTCATTATTACACAAGAAATGTTGTGTAAAGTACTTTTGGAAAATTAACGGCATTATATTCGTTGCAAAATAATAATATCGTATAAAATAATGACGCATTGCAAAGGAGCAAATAAAATTTGACTCAACAATTAAAATAACAAACATTCAATATGCTTGTTTTGTAATATCATAAGTCGATCATGGGTTAGTAATAAATGAAAACTATAACGTGTTGTTAAGTACAAAAATAAACAATTATTGTGTTAGTAACAATTCGTAGGTAAAAATGAAATAAATGGCATTGTTTGCTTATATGAAGAAAGAAAGTGCATATATCAATAAAAAAAACATTTACAAAAAAATCAAAAATATAAAAGTTCACGATTAATTACAGTTTCGTTAATTTTCTCTAGAAGATAACTTTGACTGGTATTTAGTATGAATTCTGTTTAAACGACTATATAGATGTAGTGAAAGAGGGAGGAAGGGAAGGACGGATTTAGAAAGGAGCGGGCGGAATGAGAGAGAGACGGAGGAAAGAGATAGCGAGCTGAGGGAAGGAGAGATAAGAAGGGGTGGGAGGAAAGAGAGAGAGAGAGAGAGGGAGGACAAGAGAGAGGAGACAGATGATTTCATTAATTTTTGCTATTATTTCCTAATTATTTTTCATTAATTATTTATTATCTTATCCATTCCAACAGCTGTGTTGGAATATGTTTTCGCAGGATTCGGACACGGAATTAGATTAATTATAGCGAATGATGGAAGGCATTTAGAAGTCTATTAATCAACGAAAGTAAAAATTACAGTCTTAGCTCTTCTATTTATTGATATTTTTTCTTTATTTCTCAAGCAACACAAGAGTTGCTCGATATTATTATCGGTTTATTCATTTAAGAACACCTTGTATAATTATTTTTTCGATTCTCTGTTCGGATTCTTATATCGTTGTAATTTTTAAAAATAAGAAAAATTCTTGTGGAATCGATATTCAGGCATTGTTACTTCAGCTGGAAATTTTTTAAGAGACATCTTGTCAGTTATGTCGACGATTTATAACCATATGAAATACTGCTAAAGATAAAGATAAAAAACATTGAAAAATAGACGACTATGGTTTATCAGTGGACGAAAAGTGTGAGTTGAGGCAAAGGGCCCATATAATCCGATCAACCGATTTCACATAATTATTGTGATAATCAAGGGTCGTTTTTTTCAAATCAGAAGGAAATAGATGGTGTTTTCCATCCCTGTATTTGTTTTTAGCATCCGAAAAACGGAAGTTGCTACTTCCAAAAAATTAGCCGAAAATAACCATTTTGCGAGCAAATTCAGCCATTAAATATCTGTAACAAAAAATATCTGCATATGTTTACAAAGTGAGGAATTTTATATTTTTGTGGCATTTAAATTTGTAAAAAATATTTTTAAACGATAAAATTTAACGGTTTCGATTTCAGTAGTGGTAATTTCGAAGTATGGCAACCCCTGGTGTTATCAGTGGGCATAGTTTTCAAACTAAGTAAGTATAAAAAACGTTCCCGAGAACCGATAGATATCGCTCGTCTTATTTATACTGGTGTGATAAGAAAGATATAGCCAGCGTAAATTTGTTGCGGTTTCGATATTCCAACCACAGAACTTACACGATTTACAGGGAAATGATAGCTATATGCAACAATTATCTTAGGTTATTAAAACTACCAATAAAATGCAACGCTATAGATGGATGATTTGTTAACGAAAATCCATCAAGACTCGCTACTTAACAAAACAGGTGAGTAGAGGGACCTCAGCGCCCGGAAGGCGTAATCATTTCCAATATTTACCGCCCAAGTCTCGTTCGATCTTTTTGAATTTGGGTCACGCTTGTAGGATATCTGACAACCATTGTTTACTCTTCTAAACTTGGTAAACATACAGATGTCCACGGCTAAAACAGGTGACGTAGTATCTGCCTCGGAGTTGACGGGACATTGTAAACGATATGGAGCTGCTCTACCCCGGTGGAAGAACGCCTTTACACTCACCTTGGCCACAGTTGTTTTTTAGTAAATTATCCTTCTGACTGCCCCCTCCCGTTGGATCATCAGGTTCATCTCCGTCGCCTCCAGACCCGCCATCGCCTTCTCCATCTCCGCCACCGCCTCCTCCAGTCCCACCCTCGCCTTCAGCCCCGTCATCGCTTTCTCCAGTCCCGTCATCTCCTCCTTCAGTCCCGCTGTCCCCTTCGCCTTCCCCAGCCCCCCCTCCGCCGCCTCCACCAGCCCCTCCGCCGCCTTCTCCAGTCCCTCCATCGCCTTCTCCAGTTCCGTCATCTCCGCCTCCCGTCCCGCCTTCCCCACCCCCTCCGGCAGTCCCGCCATCATCACCCCTAACCCCCATGAACTTCGTTACAAGAACCCATATAATGTACGCTAATAAAAAGTACAGGAAGTAGGTGTATAACTCGTACAACATGTCGAACGTCGGAGGTTGAAAATGAACTACGGTTTGGGAGCATTCTAAAATTATCTAAGGACTGATAAAAGCACCTTTTTCCTTATCTGTATCGATGCAGTGAAACCCAACGGATAAGTCCCACTTTTTTTCCTAATGCCAGCAAATCTTCTTAAGCGCACAGTACAAAGGCGTGGTCGAAATTGTTCCTCGGTTTCTAAGACCCTAAGGATGGCTTATTTTTTAGAATTGCCATGTGTGTCATCATCGTGAGAGGATAATAGAGGCGGATGTAGACTTTCTGTGTTTAAAATCACACTAATTACCATTTTACAAAAAAATGCAAGAAATTGACAGTATGCAATTATTTAGACTTTTGATATTTATCATTTAAAATAAATTTAAATTCATCTTTGCGCTATATAATCCATATGTTCCATGCTTAACAGACTGTCTAATGGGAAATAAAGATAAGCCTTTCATTATCATCACAGATCAGGTAGGGGCAAACTATGGCCCTCGGGCCACATCAGGCCTGCGAAAACATTGAATGTGTCCCATGATGCCATTATGAAAGCAAACCATGATATGCATTACAGATAATTTCACATTTTAACCATTGAAATAATAGCCCGAAAACCTTTTCTAGTGAAGTTATGACTTTAGTATTGATTACTGACTTTCACTTGCATTCTCACAAGTAACTCCCTAATCTGGCCCGCCAAATTCTAATATGACATGCTTTGAAAAAAGCTTGACCACCCCTTTTTTTGGGTAATTAATAACTTGAAAAATGGCAACAGTGAGGAGCATACAATATTTAACAGAAGCTGCCAATGTTGTTAATATTAAAATCAATCAATTGCAGTCAATCCCAATGGCTTTGAAAATGAGTTAACATGTGAAATACCAAAAATTGCTTATATTTAACTTCCAATTATCCAGTTTTTTGGGCTTTGCCAAAACATGTCTCCCACAGTCAGGACCGGCGCAAGAGTTTCACTCGCCCTAGGCGAGACTTAAAACTTACGCCCCAGGTTGTATTCTGTATCATCCATCCGCCTATGTAATTGCATGATATAACCATGTTTTGAGTCATTTATGCAATTACCACTCATTTATGCATTTCTCACTCAGGGTCCCAGGGTCAAGGTCACGATCCAGTCAGGTTGTCAGGGTTCAAAGGGTTAATAAGACAATTGGTGAACTTTACTTGCTGTAATTGTTTCCTTCAAAAATTTACGTTCCTTGCCTTTGCCTCCGCAAACGTTTTCACGAGTTCTTTTAAATCCATGTCATACGCCATTTGTTCTTCAATAGAAATTGTAGCTAGCCCACAGAGTCGGTCTGCGCTCATTGTTGATCGTAGATAAGTTTTGATGAGTTTAAGTTTAGAAAAACTCCTCTCGCCACTTGCGACGGTAACTGGCAGAGTTAGAAGAATTCTTAGAGCAATTACAACATTAGGCACGGAGTCTTCTAATTTATTGGAAAAAATGAATTCAATAACATCTTTTGGAGAACTCCCTGCTGTAATTTTCCCCGCGCAGACTTTCAACTCGTCTGTCAATTCTAATGCGTTAATGTCAGAACGCCCATTGTATTCTAGAGCCGAAGCCAATTTTTGACAATGTTCGAGCACCTTGATGCGTGGTTCTGTGGCCAATTCATCAATAATATACAAGAAGCCAAAGATTTGACTTATTCCTTCCATTTGTTCAAATCTTTCTTTAACTGATGTAAGAATTGTGTCCAGAATTGCAAAATAAAATTCAACTTTAAATCTCAATTGTGGATCTTCTAATGGCTCATCCCTTGACTCATAATCGTGCACTGATTTTTTCTTCGAATTCGTTTCTCCGTTTTGAAAGTTGTGGATGTCCCTGTGTTGTCTGCCAACTCACGTGATTCAGTTATTGTTTTTTCAAATGCCTCTTCCATTCTGCATTCTTGTAAAAAGTTTGTTGTTGATTTCAGTTGTTGAAGAGTGAAATAAATGTCAAATTCTTTTTTCTGTATGACCTTACTAGTAACGTTAATTTCATTCAAAATAGAGTGATAAGTAACAAGGGCGACAACATATTTAAACTTGGAAATGGCCTCGGCAAGACCCTTTGCCTCACATCGTGTTGCAGTTCCCAAAGGTCCAGTGAGAGAAACTTCTTCAATTTCATCTAATGCGTCGTATACCTGTACAAGTTGATATCGAAGGGGTCGCAATGCCTCCACTCAACTTTCCCATCTTGTATCACTTAGTGGTTTAAGTGTTAGAGTTCCAATATGTTCTATGAGTACACTCCAACGGCACGTCGAACTTGAAAAGAAAACATACAGCTTTTGTACTAAGTCAAAAAATACTGTAGCCTCCATGCAACACCATGCTGCATCATTTACAACCACATTAAAGAATGAGCATTGCACAGAAAGAAAAATGCTCTTGGGTTCAGGTCTAAAATTCGTTTCTGTACTCCCTTATGCTTGCCTTTCATGTTGTTTCCATTATTGTAGCCTTGCCCTCGCATGTCATCTAAACTTAAGGACAAGTCTTCAAGCTGTGTGAGTATGCTTTCTGTTAAATAAGCACCTGTTGATTCATCTATAGCAGTGGTCTTCAACCTTTTTTAAGTCACCGCCCATTTTTACCATATGTTGTCCTTTGAAATAAGTTCACCGCCCACCCAGTGGCGTAGTGAGGGTTTCTGGCACCCGGGACAAAGAATAATTTTGCGCCCCCAGTAGCAAAGCGATTTACGAAGGGGGTGGGGGTGCAAATCGCACCTCGACCCGATGGGTGCTAATTTGATATTTTTGCGCTCCCCTGAACTCGGCACCCGGGTACCTGCACCCCCCTGCCCCCCTTCACTACGCCACTGAGCCCACCTACCGTATGAACTTAACAATAAAGTTTTTAATAAAAGACATCAAATTTAATTATGTTTATTAATCCCAAAACAATGTTAAAATAAGAATTTGGCATACATTCCAATGCGTACTTTGTGCTTGGTGCCTACAAACCAGGGAATCAATGTCTGGCTTCAAGTCTGTAAGGGTCATTCGAAGATCTCCCCTTTCTGTTATTTGTAAGCGGTTTCTTTTTTTGGAAAGGAGATTGTCGATTGCACTGAACCCCTTCTCGACAAGATATGAAGTTGGGAAAACTAACAAGAGCAACGATATTTTCTTCCACAAGCGTGGATACAGAGAGGGCATTTTCTTGTTCTGCCAAAGTTGTACATATCCACCTTGGTTGAAATTGGCTTTACACTCATCATCATGAATTAATTCTATTATCTCCTCTTGGTATTCAATAACCACATCTCACACATTTGTGATGAATGGAGTCAGCATCCAGGCATCCACTTTCAAGTCTATTACATCGCGAAAACGAGTCATCATATCAATTCTAATCACAGAAAGGTGATCTGCAAACTTGTCTATGTCTTCGGCTGTAAGATCATCTTTGATGTTGTGTAGTTCCGGATACTGGTAAAATTCTTTTTGCAGGATGTTTTTTTTTAATAAATCCAATTTGTCAATGAATACCGAAATAACATATTTGCAATCAATGAGTGTCACTTGCTTTCCTTGAAGTCGTAAGTTAATTTCATTAAATTTTTTAAATATTCCAGCCAAGTAAAGAGCATCCTTTTTCACCGACTTTAAACTATTGCAAATGTCAATTTTGTTTTCATTAAGGTAAAATAACAACACGCTATCGTATAATTCTACAAAACGTGTCAAACAATTCCCTTTCGAGAGCCAACGAACTTCAGTATGTAACAACAAGCGAATAAACTGCTCATCATTATCTTGGCATAGCTGGGGAAAAATTCGATCATACTTTCTTTCCTAAATGGTACATACTAGTTAGGATTACCATATTCTGATAATAAAACCCGGACAAATTTAATTTTAAACCTAAAATGTAGTATAATTTTTAAAAAAACAAGGTATCTAATTGCTCAAGTCTATAGTGTTAAGATTTTGATGGGCATAACCAAAAAAAAAAAGTTTTATTTGCTAAAATTTCGGTAAATTTTAAGAAAATCCGGACATATGGTAATCCTAATACTAGTGGGATTGTCGTTAGATGAGATTACCTTATACGGTCTCAGTGGTAATAACAGTGTTTAAAAATTTATGATTTTATGTATTTGATAAAATTAAAGTTAAACGCTTCGCTGCTTCTGCGAGAGATTCCGACCACCCTCATGGGCCTTTCGATTTTACCGCGCTAGTATAGTATGATATGATACTATAGTTAACGACAAACGAACTGTAATAGTTGTACGTAAAATAGTTGTACAGAATATGTGTGCGTATCATTAAGCTTTTTTATAGAATTTTATTTTTCAGTGTAAAAATTATAATAGAATTTGATGTGTTCTTTAACGCCCACCAAAAATCCAAAAATGCCCACTGGTGGGCGCTATCGCGCACCTTGAAGACCACTGATCTATAGGAATGAATCCAAGAAAATGTTCTCTTATGTTCACAGTTGTGGGATGAGAAGTTGAAGACTTGATGTCTAAGAAACGTATTATAATTGTCATTTTCTCAGTGCAATCAACGATTAAAGAGAAGTATTTTGCATTTATAACAGACTGTACAATCTTAGCTTTGATTGCATTTGCTAATATGTATCTGAATTAGTTCATTCTGAATGGTTTTGCCAAGATAATGAGCATGCAATTCTTTGTCTTTTATTCTGCGTACATGTTCGTCCATCACAGGGACAAATAGGGTTAATAATTCAATAAATTTAAGAAAATTTCCATTTTGTTGAGCATGCAAAGTATCATTGGATCCAGGTAAGGCAAGATTCTGCACTGCTAGGACTCTTATTAAAGCGATCAATCTTTCTGAAACTCAATGCCAATATTTCTCTTCCTTTTCAATAAGTGCTTGATTCTCATAGTCTATTGTTTTACCTTCTTTCATCCTGAGTTTCAGTTCCTTCCATTTGTAATAGTTATCAATGTGATTAGATGTTTTCTCATGCGACGGTAACAGTGCTGTCATGTTGTGCCAATCCTTACAGCCCTTGTCAGTTATGTCCCGACTTTGCTGGAAGTAGCATTAGTAAATAACTTGCAACAGAAACAAAAGGTAGAATCTGTAGATATTGAATACTGTAACCATCCTCTACTGGCAACTTCACCATTGGCAAGCTTTCTGTTATAAAAAATAGGGTCAAAGTGTCGTTTTTCTTTGTCTTTTGGAAAATCAAATTTCAGCACCTGCTTTGGCCCATGTTTGATGATAAGGCATCTGAGTGATGCATCTGTAATTGTCCTTGGCCATGTAGCGGGGTCAGTATAAATGATATTCTCATTTTGTTGAAACGTTGACAAGTCGGTTTCAGTTGCTTCATTTGTGTGTTTTACAGGAGTATCTGACTCAACACGAGAGTTATGAGCCGTAAGATCTTGATATGTAGCTGCCATATTAACCTCTTCACTATCTTCCTTATGGTGAATATTCTCAATATTCAAACTTGTGCTGGTTTCTTGATGCTCTATTGATTTTTTATTTTCATGCCCTATTACTTCCCCTTCTTCATTATTGCGGTGTAGAAACTTGAAGAGGGCCCCTTTTTGCTTCGCTTCTTCCTTTTCTCTTTCTGCCTTGCGTTTCCGAAACTGAAATCCAGACGGTCGTTTTTTGTCTTCCATCCTGATAAATAAAAAATAATAAGATAAATAGAATAATAATAAAATAAAATAATAATAATAAAATAAAAATAGTAGATGCATACGACAATATTGTGTAATAGGTATGCATTCAATGAGCAGACGTTTGAAATTAGAAACTTTCATCAAGCATATGCAAAAACAAAATGGGAGTGCGCCCCTGTCTAAAGACTAAAAAAAAATTTACATTTTGTTGGAATGTGCCCCTAGGACCTTTGTGCCCTAGGCGGCCACCTAGGTTCGCCTAATGGACGGGCCAGCACTGCCCACAGTGACCGCTGAAAGTAATTTGGTTTGCTCACATCATAACTTTCATGTTGTTGTGGGCATATGAAAGATTCCCTGAGCAGTTTTATGCTTTTAAGTTAACTCCTAAAGATAGTGAAAACATCAGTGCATAGATGATGAGCTGTTAAAATATGTGATATACTTGAATATTACAATATTCTCTCTCTTTACGGCATATTTGTTTTGAACTTACTGATGTACAGTAATCTAACATTTAAAAGTATTACTTTACCCTAAAGTTTTAAATTTATAAAATTTTAGCCTAATACCCTACATGGTGCTATAATTCTATTTCCTATTTAGTTCTTCTACCCCTCATAAAACTAGAGTGTGCATTATACACAGAGCATACGAAAAAGTCAAAATATTTCAGCAAAAAGTAAGGGAGTGCCTTGTACACAAGTAAAGGCGACTCCCGAGATTCGACAGGGATGCGTTCCTGAAAACGTGGTCGAATCTCGAACAGTCGAATGTCGAATCAGCACAAATTCTAACAATTAGAGGAGAAATAACAATGTCTAGACTGAAACTAATCCTCTCGTGGTCGGGCGGCTGAAAATTACTTCACGTAAACTACAGTCTGGACGAAATTACTTTGGGATTGACGGTTCAGGTGGCTTTTAGCAGACCCAAGTGAAGATGCAGTCTTTGGAATTATCGACTGTGTTATCAATAACATGGTCGATAATCTCGCAGAAATTTCAGACCAGTTCTTAGGAGTGAATTGCATGTTTGGTCAGCAGGAAGCTTGACATGAATACGGCAATGTGTTACTAAGGGTTTGTATATTCGAGGAGTCGCCAACCTTTTCATGGTGGCGGGCTACTTTTGGCAATAATTAAAGGATCGCGGGCACCTAAGAAAAATGCATTTATTAAGGTTTTTACATTTAAAGATATAAATTTGAAAATATATCCTGTATCATACATGCATACATATTATTATATATACTAGTATAAGTGCCCGTCAAAAATGGCAGGTGTGATCAATTATTCTGAAATATAATTGACCTGAAATCATACCTCCTGCCAAGAGGGTTGCCTTCAATCCTAGCAGGTATCTATTGTGCTTCAAAATCTGACCTTAGTCCCCTCTTGCCAAGTATATTTCTGTTTTTCAGAGCGTGACACAGGGAGTGACAAAAGGACAAATGGACAGAATAAGGCTTTTATATATTACCGATACATTAAAATGGTGGGTTATTAAATCATAATGCTATCCTGAAAATTTCATTGAATTCGGTTCAGTCGTTTGCAAGATATTAAGCTTCAAAAAGCATTACATGACAGAGGGACAAAGTGATAGTCTTTTATATATGTTTTATGATTATATATACATATTATTATATCCAAATGTCATCTATAATGGATGGAGTAAGATTGAGTAGTGGAGGCTCACTTTAAGTTATTTTTCACCTCAAGTTTTTTGGAAGCACATTATTCATCGCTATTAGATATATGGCGATATAGTTTCAATCTTAACCCTTCGGCTGCCATGAGGATCCTTGCTTTACTAAGGTGCTGTGAGGAACACCCTTGTTACTCAGTCACAATGCTTGTCAATCTTATTCTCCTTTCGATAACTTCTCATTCATGCATTGACACAATGTCAGCGGCTTACAAAAGATGCATTCTATATGTTTATGTGATTCTTTTTCACCAGTTAGACTTATGGATAGTAAATTTGATACCTCCTTATCGAAAATATGTCAGCGACTTTTGTTTACATTTTAGTTGCTTACATGACTATAGCTCATCAGTTTGACTCATGGAATCAGTATCACTTACAACGACTGTATATGTTATAACCTCAGGCAATGTTTCATTATACATAGTAATACAATGTTTATCTCATGCAAAAAGCTTCGCTACTATTATTTTAAAGTATGAGAATATTTTATTCAGGCATCTGAAAATCCTTTCGTGGGCACCAAGGTGCCTGCGGGCATACGGTTGGCGACCTCTGGTATATTCTATTGTGGTTTCTATTATATTAGTTTTTTGTGCAAGTTTCTTTAAAATTTTCTGTTGCTGTTTGACAATTTAAAAAATATTTGCCCATCTTATACAATGGGAAATAGTGTTGAAGATTTACTGAGTGTACAATTTTCAACTCGAACCTTTGCTGATCGTATGAACATTGTGGAAGATGGTAAGCCTTGTCCAGCTCTTCCAAATCTATTTCGTAAGCATAAAGACGCAAAAACTGAATATACGAGACATTTCTCTATTTCACAATATGAAACGATGGAATGGTTAACTGGCTGAGAAACGCTATCTAGACTTTTATGTTGGCCATGTTTATTGTTCTCAAACGAGAATGGTGTGTGGAATAAGCATGGGTTTTCTGATCTTAATCATTTAGAAGCAGCACAGCAAAAACATGAAAGATCTCAAGCACATGTTGTCTTTTTTTAATCTTAAACTTTTTGGAAAACAAAGAATCGACACTTTACTTGACAACCAACAAAAAACTAAAATAAGCTGGCATAATGAACAAGTGAATAAAAATAGATATATTTTTAAGAGGCTTATTGATGCAATATGTTATTTATCTAAACAAGAACTTCCTTTAAGAAGTCATGATGAGTCTAAGAATTCAATGAATAGAGGTAATTATATAGAATTTTAAAATGTACTTCACGACTATAATCCTCTTTTAGATAATCATTTAAATACATCAACTGTTTCAAGGAATTTCTCCCACTGTTCAAAATTATCTTACCAAGTCTATATCTAATGTCGTTAAAGATGCAATTAAAAATGAAATTGTTTCAGCAACTTTTATAGCCATTGTACTGGATGAAACTTCGGATGTCATGTCAAAATCACAGTTCTAAACAGTTTTACATTTTGTGCATGATGGGGAAATACATGAAAGGTTATTTGGATATACGATATTCAACATCCGATGCGCTCCAAGTCTACTTTCTTGTGCGTATTTTCAGCCAATATTCAGTTGGATGATACGACTCATCCACATTGTAGGTATTATGTTATTGATTGTTTCATCTTAAAAATGTTTATTATACAACTTTTATAATAACTTGACCTATATTATACAATATATAACTCATTGGTTCTTTAACTATTAAAGCCCATCTCAATTTATAACATGTAAGCCTATGGGAAATTGATATTTGACTTACGATGCAATTTTCAGGAACGTTTAGAGTCGTAAGTTGGAAACGGACTGTAGTTTGTTCACATTATGGCAACTGTAAGAACACATTACTTCCATTTTTTCAATATGCTTTGTTCTTTCACATGCGATTTTAAACATTTCATTTTACATGTAACCAATTTTTTTATAAGAAAACCACATTAAAAATCGAGCGATGTGTTCTATATTTACAGGATAAATGCCAGGACACCTAGAAAGAGTTGATATAATTTGCTCAATACCTGCAAGAGGGCAGTTTGTTATTTTACTGTGCTAGTAGTTCTGCTATTTCCCTAGAGATGGCAGTTGGATTTTTCATTGGTGTAGTACGAGTTGCATAAAACTTTCCCTCCCCCCGCCCTAACTGCACACCCATCATCGATGATCAGGATACGCCACTGATGTTCACTGAATACATATACTTGTTTGATCCACTTTAGCAGGATCCCTTCAAGCTCAGGAAACTTGCCCTAATGTATGCATTTTCTGTTTCTGTTTGCATCTTCTTCGCATTATCTTGATATTTTCTCAATTGTTTATATTTGTGTTGTGTTTTGATGCAGGAATATTTACAATTGGCACCATGCCTTCATGTTTTAGATGCAGATTTTTATCCACTTCTTAGAGAATTCTTTTTTATTCAATTATAATCTTCACTGCTTTGTTTTTCACTATAATGAAACAAAATTTTCTATGTGATACTTTGTTAACATGCGAGTTCAGTACAAAAAAATCAGTACAATATACATTGTACAAACTTTCTCGTTTAGTTAAATACTGTCCTATTATATTAAAAGATTTTGAAATCTGTTAATTTGTTGTCTAGGGATTTTGGGATTCAGGCCGGTTTTTCTTGTTTTTGAAAAACTGGCCTTTGTGATTCAGGCCGGTTTTTTTAGTTGGCAACCCTAAATGCAAAGAAACAGTTATCTAACTGGGAGGAAGTGTAGTATCTCCCCCTTCCCCCCCCCCCCCTTAAAATGGCACCATTAGAAAACATATATTTCTTGGAAATATCATGACAACCATAATTAAACAAGCATATGAAACAAAATGAGGTACTACTGGGTTTTTTGCGATGATCCTTTCACAGAAAAAACATTAAAACAAACTAAGAAAATGAGAAATAGTCAAAAAAAACTTTTTATTTACAAGTAACCGAGGATATTGGTGAACCTTCAGCTCACTTTCTTTTTAGATTATAATGCCTTTTATAACAGGTGTTGCTGTCTCTGGGCACTTTGCCTCTCTGGAACAAAACTATCCCTCCCCATTGTCCGGTGATCGCATCAGTAAATGTTGCCACAGTCAGATCAGTCATGAGCTTGCAAGCTTTCGTTTTGTGTGAAAGGATTGTCTCAAAAAAATTATTTTTCAAAAGGGGTCCGGGATAACTCAGGATAAAATAATATTGATTGTTAAATCCCAAATATATAAACAATAATGCAAACTAAATAAACAATAGCGTAATAACTGTTGCAAAAAAGAAAAAATAAGGGGGGGATATGTTATACTTTGACCTTTTAATTGTTGCTAACAACTAGCTGGGAAGAAGAGAAATATTATAAAACTAGTGGAAACCCATCAAAAATGACGGGAAGATAATTCATCTTTTGATTGGATGAAAAAATCACTTTAACAGCTCTTTAATCATCAGATTCTTGGCGAATGTTTTTTCATTCATCAAAATCTTCCCTTGATAATTGGCGTCTTGTACAAAGACTTTCACATTTTTATAATTTCTTGCTCTTGTGAGGGCCATGTAGAGTTCACCATGTCCAAATACAGACTCAGGCAAGTAAACATGATCAAATGTTTGGACCTGAGCTTTATTAATTGTTATTGCAAAAGTCAAAATGACTGGAAATTGGCATATTTGCATGGTGAAAGGTAAACTACTGTCACTTGCTATCAAATTAATGCATGGAATAAACATTCGTTCTCCTTTGTTACTTCCCGTAATAATTTCTGCATCGATAAAGTTATTTTGCAATTTTTTACAACCAATCAGGTACCATTAAGAAGTCCTTTTCTTGGATCTAATGCTCCAACTTTGAGACAGCTATGGTGACCAGATGTCCTCTTTTTTTACCCTCAAACCTTTTGTCCTCTCTCTTTTTTTGAGTCTGTCCTCTTTTGTCCTCTATTTTAGGTACAACATATGTGAATGGCATTATTATGTAGTCTTTATGTTTTTACTCTTTCTAAATGCTGAATAATTTCGGCTTAGCTTTACTTTAGCGTGACTTCAGTAATTCTTTTGTTGTCTATGAATAAAATAACAAGTTATGGTGGAAATAGCTTTCTAAAATTTGAAATAAAATAAAAGTGAATTGAGTTATTTAATTAGAATAAAGATGAAAAGCTTTCATTGAAAACCTTGTCTCTTAAGTTAAATGTAAGTAAATATAATTATTATTTTATTCAAGATTTTTTGGGAAAATAAAAATGTAATATGTGGAATCCAAGGTGTTTTAAATATCATAACCATCATTGCTTATCTTGCTTCCATGAATAAATTATATTAAATCACTTGAGATAGCAGATTACATTGAATTTTAGTTTCTCTTATATTTTCTTAAAATATGGCATGCCCAGTAATTTCCAAAATAAAACATTTTTCAGATTAACCCTTTCTTTGCAATTCCAGCTCAGAATGCAAAAATTGAGCATATCTTTAGTCTAATAAATGCTCAGTAGACAGATGACAGAAATCGTTTGGTAGTTGAATCTATTAAAGGCCTCATAATCACAAAATATAATTTTAAAAATTTGTCTTGTATGCAGTTTTATGACCACATAATTAATGATAAAATTTTTTAAAAAGGGGGCCGCTGAGAAAAATATAATTAGATAATTTTATAAAATTTTCATTTACTTTTAATGTTGCATTATTTGGATTTACTGAGCTATTTTTAATTTACTTAAAACACCTTATACTTCTAAGGTAAATTCCTAAAACTTTTTTCTACTGTCCTCTTTTGTCCTGTATTTTTTAACAATTTGTCCTTTTTTCATGGGGTCAAAATCTGGTCACCCTAACCATACACGATGGACATTGCTGGTTCAGAAATTCGACTGGAAAATCAATTTTATCGTTTGGATCGTCAGTTGACATGGTGCCAATGCTGGGATATTCTTTCATTTCTCCGTCTACCAAATTGAAATTATTGAACTTGAGTTGTCGCTGTGACATTTTTGGGCGTTAAAATAACTTTTTTCGACACATGCATGATCTATTCATCTGTGTTGCTTGCAATATGATCACCTTAAATTAATGAAATTAGATTCATGTTTTCAGTCGCAGATTCAGGTGATTCAATGAGCTCTGCATCAAGTTCCTGATGCTCATTTGTTAGCGTACGATTACCCAACTGCAACACCCATTCGTTAAAATAATCCTGATCAGCTGTACGCATGTTAGTAATTAAGCATTATCTGTATTATTATGTAGACTATATTATCTCCTTCCGTAATCAGCAATATACAATAAACCGCATTTCGATCGTCATATTTTTAGTTTTCAATGGTGGGAGGGCTAGGAGATTGTAGGAGGTGGTGGTTGATTTCTACGTTGGAAGTTTTCTGTTTTGTGAGTTTTTAATCTTTGTAACGTATTAACATTTGCATATATATCAACGAGAACTAATTATTCTCCGTGTACCTAGTGAAAGTTACTAAAAATCAAACCTCATGGCGCTTCAATTTTCATTCGCCGTGTGGCATTAGTGATGCCATTTGAATAAAAACTTAGCTGTCGTTATTCAAAATTTTTAGTTAAATAAATGTTCATTTGGAAATGATGAAGGTTAAGAATCTTGAATATATATTCCGTAGATTTGGTATTTGAAGCGAAATATGTTTAGCTCGCTATGCATGCATCTCGTAATAGGAAATGCATGAGTAAATGGTACTAAATTTTTACTAATTATTGCGGTAATGTAGAATAAATTGCATCATTATTGATGGCCACATATTTTTGTTTTTATCATTTTTGTATTATAGTATTTAACCTATTATTACGTACATCATTTTGGCAAGATACTAAGTGACAAATACACAATATTCATGAACTAAAAGCAGTCATTTGCTTCTGACCTAGCCTTAAAATTAGAATGAGAATTTTGTTTCGGGTGCATAATTTCCAGTTTACATATTGCTGAGGAATTAGTAATTTACATATTTGCTAATCTAGAATTCCTTACGCTGAACTCACAATAACAATATGTACCACTTTTAGAAGTACGTTTCTTTTGCATTATATTTTTGTGCCATATTGTGAAGATGACATCCAGTGGTTCAAGATTTCTCTCTTGCCTCTTGTTTTTCAGAAATGTGGCTTCTCGAGGTAAATAACAGGCCATTTTGAACAAGCATTGTACCCCACATCTGACATCCTGGATCAGCCTGGGCCTCTTCTCTTTTGTGATACCTAGAAAGAATAGTGGTGAGTTTAATCAAATTTTGTTACAAAGTACAATGAATGAGCTTCCCACTTTACATGCTGTGTTTAGAGGATTGACATGTGTTATTCTTGTTTGCATCTTGCAAGGTGTCAAGTGACATTCCAATGTCCAATTATTATTCCTGAAGAGGTAGTGGTTTTTAAAATCTAAACAATTTTAGCATTATTTTCTCCAAATAGATTTTTTGCATGTGCAAGAAGAAGTTGAAGATATTTAGAATTAGGAATTTTACTTAATGCAAATAATAAAAATAATAAATAATTTTAAACATCTGCTGCAATAGTTAGCATTTGAATTCATGCCATATAACCAGAACTAGGCAGGGTATTGAGAAATACATTTTGTGTTTTCTATGATCCTGAATATGAAATTGCATGGAATAAACAGTGTTTAGTCGTAAAAAAAAGCAGAGGGTATACTGTATACTAAAGTAAAACTTTGAGGAAGGAGAACCTTGATAACTGTCATTGATTGCTTCCTGAAAACCCTGAAGAGTAGGGAAACGATGATAGTCGAAACCGATTTTCCCATAGAAACAATGTCATAGATGAATAATTTGTTCAATTGCGACCTCTTAGTAAAGATTTCTCAATTCAAGTAAGATCTTTTTAATGCTGTTTTTGATTTTTTTCTCAATGACATTTCTAAGATTGAATTCCATCATAAGGTGACCAGATATTTTGACTAGAAGGGAGGGCAAATCCCTATTTTTTATACAAAAAGGAAGGACGTTTCATCATCAAAAAACTGTTTATATGCTTTATTTCACAATTTAAAAAATAAAAGAAGGGTTTTTATATGAGGGAATGCTATATTAAGATCGCTTTGATGGTTTAGGGAAAGATTGTGCTTCGTAATACTTGAACGCCCAGCAACTGCGATACTAAATACTGCTGACCACATACAACATTTAATGACAGTAGCATCATTTCAACGGGTCTTAAATGTGGAAATTGCTTAGCTAATGTTACATTTAAGTGATATTGTCTCTTCTTCGCTGAAGACCTTTCGTTGGGTATTACGAAAAAGATTTAAAAATTAACATAATAAAATGGAATATTGCATTGTAAATTAAAACGGGAAAATAATATTTACCATAATAATGAAGTAAATGCAGCTAATCAAATTTCACTCAGGCAGGACACAGTATATAACTATTTTTTCACAAGAGAAATATTTTGAGGAATAGGATGGAATACATTGTACGCTGCTTAAACCAGAAACCAAACAAATATAATCAAGGAGAAAATAAAACATTCATTCTAGCAGTGTTCTTTATCGGTTAAAAAACACAATCAGTGAGCTGGACAAAGATCATTTAACAAGCAGGTTGTCGAAAGCTTAGTGTACACTGAGAATTGTGTCTTGGGAGCATATAACAACATAACAGACAGGAGCAAAGGCAGCCAATCCACAAAAATCACATGATATTGGTTAGATTTGGTCTGAATTCTCAAAGTAGATGTAAGTATTCCGTGGATATACAAAGTTAAGAAACCCTGTCTTAAGTAAAAGGAAGGTCAAAGACACAAATTTTCGAAAAAAGGAGGACATCTGGTCACTTTACATCAGGAATGCCCAATGCATAGCTCGCGAGCCACGTATGGCTCACACAACAATTTCAAGTTGCTCGCAAAGACTACTATAATTTTCTGCATTGTTTAGTTATAAGCGCCGAACAGAGATGGCACTTAGCTTATCTTGACCGTAAACCAAATCTTATTGTACTTGTTTTCAATCCTCTC
The DNA here is from genome assembly GCA_036926305.1 of Uropetala carovei. NCBI lineage: Eukaryota > Metazoa > Arthropoda > Insecta > Odonata > Petaluridae > Uropetala > Uropetala carovei. The sequence goes on from JAXCHB010000069.1 coordinate 8,629,596, forward strand.
TGCAAGATATCACTAATTAACACAAAAAACGTGTAATATCCGTAGTTTGGTTATCTCCAGGGGCAGACTGGATGCTGGTAGAAGAGGAAAAATATCCTTTGTTCACAGAAACATTCCAACGAATTAATGCATGGTTTGGATCAACTTATTTGTACAAAAGGGGTTTCTCAGCAATGAAAATTATGTGCAGATAACAATTAACCGATAGCCATCTCAATGGCTGTGTGACACTGGCTGTAACTCCGTATATCCCAGAGTATAACAAACTGGCAGACAGCATGCATTGTCAAATTTCACATTGAATATTTAAAAACCTAATTTTTGTAATAACGTTAAATGTTATTACTGTATTAAAATTAAAAATAATAATACAGGCGACTCGAGATTCGACTGGCATGTGTCCCTGAAAACGTGGTCAAATCTTGAATGGTCGAATGCCATTTTTCCATAGACTTGCATGTTATAATCGGGAGATATGTTCCTGCATCCCCTCACGTTACATAAAGATAAAATAACATTACTAGTGCGTTTATACAACAATATTAAATTATGAATAAATCAAATAAAAAATATTGAAAATGTATAACTTGTTTTTTGCACTAAAGAGGAAAAGATAAATTTTTGTTTGTATGATTATTTTAGGTAATTTTAATATCCAAATTAAATAAAATCAGTCTCATCAATTCCCATGTTATCTAAATGGAGGAATGAGTAGTATTAGTATTTTACCAAAAAAGTTAACGGAAGAGTGACGTACAACATTGGACTTGTCGACCTTCAAAGATTTTATCAAACGACTTCCGCAAGCCGGACCGAGCTGGCTGCAGCACATCCCTGCATACATCTATCCATACATACAACTATATATCGCAGAAAAATTAATAACTTGAGGCAGCATCAGTATTTGCACTTCCAACCTCGCCAGTTAATTTAAGGCTATGCAAACCTGCCCTTCTCTAAAATCTGTCAAACCAGCCATGACTTGCACTAAATGGAGGCTCATCAACAGAAATTTCATCTATCCTTTCCTTCAAATCATCATACATACATTGCTATAATCATGGCCTCATTAATAGGAATGTGTTCCTGACACTGATCATCTACCCTAAGTTTTTCCATTTTAGGAATCAAAACACTGCGCCTAGGACTGTTTATTGTTGTTATCAAATTACCTGAATTTATCACATTCTAGAATTTTCTCCTTCTGTTTCACATAAGTGCTAATATTTGAACGAGACATCCCCAATGATCGTGCGATTTCAGCATAGCTTTCACCTTTCTCAACACGCTTTAAAATTTCTAATTTCGGTTCATAACTATGAGTCTCATGCACTTTTATTTGATTCACTTGCATTATAACTATTACATTTCCTTATAGATGCCATGTCAAGTGATAAATTTATAAATGAATAAAATAAATTTAAATAAAAGATTTACAGAAAAAACGAGTGAAATCAGCACAGATTCAAACAATTGGAGCAGAAATAACAATGTCTAGACTGAAATTAAACATTGTGTGGTTGAGCGAGCCGAAAATTACTTCGCGTTAATTAGTTCCTAATTCAACGGCTAAGATTTTTTCAGATTGCGAATATTATTTTCCGATGGCCAATATTTTTTTCTGGGACGAATTTCTTTTTCTCTTACAACTTCTTTTTCGTCGGAAATTTTATCCATTTTCCGATTTTCCTCGTATATCACTATAGTCGGTCCATCATCGGAAGTCTGATGGCCTCGAAAACTGGGCGTACACGAGTTAGCAGCAGCCAATAGGAGACTGTTTGTTTGGGAAGGTAGTGGGGAGGAAACCAGTCTCACTCCTGCTCTCGAAGAGATCGCATCGGACTGCGTTGCCGTATCTACCGCCGTTTCCTTGCTGTGGAATTCTAAGTTATTTATTTAGAAACTGCGTAGTATATCAGCTGAGCAAGAGCTGGCAGCGCGCACCGACATCTGCTCACCCGCACGAAAGTTGAGAGGGGCGATGGAAGGGGAAACGTTCGTGATTGGCTACTTGCTCTAAGTAGGCCAAGAGACTTCCGAAGGGGGATCGACTATACCCTGCAGTGAAAATTATATAATTAGTGAGAATAAGAAATACTGTTGTAAACGGGTGCAAAAGCCCGCCCTAGAGTTCGACCACGACACCACAGTGGGCGATGTATTGCACCAAACAATTCAGAAGCGGGCTCGCTAAGAGCGGCGAAATCGATTGGGTGAAAAAACCCGTCCTCTGAGGTGGATGTGAGCTTCACGGCAGAAGTTTATTTCAGGCTAGCTCCAATTCTGCGCACGTTTCCGCCGCTGGTATGTTTTTCGGCGGCTAATTTTTTTTCGAATGCTGCTTCTTTTTCTATGGATAATTTTTTTTCGGTGGCTATCCTTTTTTTCTCTGGCTGATTTTCTTTCGGTGGCTAATTTATTTTTTTCGGCGGGCTTTTTTTTCTGCGCCGAAATTTATTTTTCGGCGGTTATTTTTTTCGGCAGCATCTTATTTATCAGGGGCTAATTTTTTTCGTCGGTTCTTTTTTCGGCTGCTATTTTTTTCTGTGTATAATTTTTTCTGCAACGAATTAGCTATTCTGCGAATGTTTTTTTTTCTGCGGCGAGTCGACGCATTCATACTTATTTTTCCGCGGCTAATTTTATTTTGGGCGGTTACTTTTTTTGGCAGTTAGTTTTTTTTTCTGCGGCGTATTTTATTTTTCGGCGACTTCTTTCATTTCGGTGACTAATTTTTTTTCAGCGGCTTAATTTTTGTGGCGGCTAATTTTGTTTTTCCATGACTTTCTTTTTTTGCGGCGGCTAATTTTTTTTTCTGTGGTTAATTTTTTTCTGCGGCTAATTCTTTTTTCTGCGACTAATTTTTTTTCTGTGGCTAATTTGTTTTATGTGGCTAATTTTTTTTCTGCGGGTATTTCTTTTTTCTGCGGTTAATTTTTTTCTGCGCTAATTTTTTTTTCAGCAGCTAATTCTTTTTTCTGCGGTTAATTTTTTTTCTGCGGCTACTCTTTTTTCGGTGGCTTATATTTTTTCGGCGGGTAGTATTTTTTTTTGGCGAATAATTTTTTTTTCAGCGGCGAATTTATTATTTTGCGACGATTTTTTATCTGCGGCGAGTCGACTCACTTGTTCGTCGGAAATTAATTTTTTTCATTTTCATCGTATATATTTACTCTTCAAGGAATTTTATAAAAGTTGAAAGAAAAATAACTAATTAAATAAACGGAAGCAAAACCCGCCACAGAGACCGAACGACACCTCAGTGGGCAAGGGCTGCCCGAAACAATACAAAGAAGCGGATTCAACCACAGCAGCGTAACCGACAGAATGAAAAAGTACCTTGTACTCTGAGCGGGGGGAACTTCACAGTGTTCGCGCAAGGTAGTTTTTTCACTCTGGCTCCGTGAGCGAACGGTTAGCTGCTGGGATTGAACCCGCTTCCTCAGTATTGGGGGGAAGTCACCTTCCACACTGAGCTACCGAGACGACGAAGAAATCAAGGCAAAACTTTCTGCTCACTTTCCCTCCTGCAGGCTTTCGGAGGGGAGAGACGAGGGGAGGTTCCCCCTGGAGTAGGCGGAAGAGGGGAAATCCAAGGGAGTAGGTTGGGTAAGCGGGAGTCGTGGGCCTCTGCTAAGGAATTTTGCAGTTCCTCGTGACGTATAAGCAACAGAAATGCCGTCGTAAATGTAGGTGTTTAGATCACAGCCCCATGGATCGGATTCACATCTCTGGCCGTATAGTTAATGGGTATTGGTTCTCGTGTCGTTTGTAAATGAGTGCATTTATTATTATTAATGTCATTGCATTCGTCCTGGCAACGAAATTTTACTCTGGGATTATAAGAAGACCCGCTAAACTATTTTTGCTCTGTCGAATGCCCCCAATGTAGCATTTCTCGACTGCTGAGCAACTCTATGTAACGCTTTGATAGCCGATTCTATCAAGCATTTTATTTACTTATTGTGTGTAAATAATTTTCCTACTTAAACGTTCATTCTATTTCAAGTCATTCATGAGTTGCAATTTTTGGATCACACGCAACTTATTGAAACAAAAAAACAATTTCACTCCATAGGACTGAATCGCTTTCTTTGATCAGCTTTGGAGATAGAAATGGCGTATTTCGCTGGGACTTCGGGAGACATTTAATTATTGCCTTCCTAAGTCAGTTGTGTTTTCAAGCATGTTTACGCTGTTGTACGATTGACTATTCTATCTTAAAATCCTGTCTGACTACCGTCATCTACCCATCCCTCCCGCATACCGGCCAGCCAATTCTCGTTCAGAAAAAAAGATCGCTTGTATATAGTGAGCTCTTCTTTTAATTTAATGGGAGGCGTCCTCCCTTCTTCGATTTGCCGGAGTTAGAGTAATAATTATCGAAAATACCGATATCAAGGCGTGAAATATCGTCTACAGAAAATCAATCGGTAAAGGTATGTACAGACTGGGAAGCAATCGCTGGAGACTGCATTTCGACAGTCGGCCGACAGTGGAGATTCTATCGGGCGATTGTCTGGTTACAATGTGTCGCGTTCACACTGATTTAGTATTCAATATGGAATATTCAGAAATTTCCGCTGCTTTTAGCGGTTATTGTTATTTTTATTAAAAAAATAGACGGTGGAGATGAAAATTTATAGACCACGACGAAAAATATGGAGAGGAGCTGATGTCCGATTTGAAAGTGGAAGACAGAAGTGGTTTTCGTAATTTCGTTAGGATATAAACTACCGGAATTTTTTTGTTCTTGTCTGAATTGTGTTCTTAAGGCTTGATTTTTTGTTTGTTCGAAACTGGTGCCCGAATCGTTTTAGCTCGTCTTTAGTTGTTGAGGTCAGGATACTCTTTAGATGGAATATCCATTAGTGAAAATGCACCATGAAGACTTAGAGTTAGCTGATTAACTTTCTCGGTTGCCGACAATGATTTTGTAGCTCTAAAAATGGATTTTTACTAAAATAAATATAAGTAAATCTTTTTATGAAATGTAATTACCCGTTCCACCCGATCTGCTCTGGTGGGAAATGGGCAACAACTGATTTTGTTTGATCTATTGCCGAGAAACAGCCTGCCGATTGTATATCTCACTCCAGACATTTGTCTTGTTGTCGGAATACACACAAGATACAGTTGGCTGACGGTTGGGTTATGAAGTTTCCAGTGATTATTTCCCAGTCTGTACGGGCCTTAATAACGTTGTGTTGAAGTGAGGCCAGAATGATATGATTCTGTTGTTCTGTATATGCTTTCAAAGTTTAAATAGATACTGTGTATCAGGGCCATGCATGGGCATCAAGCTGTTCAAGAGATGAAAATTGCAACGGACATTTGCCCATAAACCATTGTCATTATCAATTAATCTGTAAAGAATGCCCAAAAGTTGGAACCTTACAAATGTAATGTTTTTGCAGAATGAAGATAGGATAAAATTCCATCACAGTTGGCTGCTTTGGAGCTGATATGGAAGTCTGCTGTTTTAAAGCTGTTGGGTTTATCTGAAACATCGATTTAAGAAAGCTTAATAGTACTGCTTTGGGCTTGGCAAAGGTAATGTAGTAGCAATGATGAAGTACTGTGTAACTTAGTAAACTATGCATTCATTCTGGGTTACATTCAAATATCATTTTCCTCTTTTATTCATGCCTAATTAGGTTCTCTTAACCATTATTTGTTATTTTGTAAAAGATGGCCAAATATTTCTTCTGCAATCACTTTACTTGCCAATACTAGAATTTTCAGAAGATAATAGTTCCTCAATCAAAATCCTCAAAATAAAATCTTATAACTTTCATTACTTGTCCTTTGAAAGACTTGCCAAACACTTGAGTAGAATTTATAGTAATCTGGGTTTATTGCAACTTCTCAAAGGCTAAATCACAGAGTAATTAAGTTTTCTAATTTTTCTGCTAACTTGTAAAAGAAGGCCAACCCTTAAGAAAAAAACTCTCCGCTGTCCCTTTCCAATTCATGTGAAATTATATCTCCTATAATATATTTGGAGTGTGTATTTGTTCATGGAACTCCTTAACGATTGAAGCTGGAATAACCAAATTTGGTATCCTAACTTAGTGAATGGTCAAGGTTTGGTCAACCGGGATTAATCAGTGCTGCCGATATAGGGGTTTAACATTTTTCTATAAGATAACACGTATGAATCCATTTCTTGACTTGCAAGTTTTTCTTCCTTCAAGTATTCAAATGCATAAATATGGACCGATTTTTTCGTTTTTGCTTTATTCGATGAATAAAACTCTATCTACCTTATTCCTGCCAAGTTTACATGTTACATGGTCAAAGTTTTCAGAAATATGCCATTTGTTCCCAAAATTTGTGGATTTTTCGTACTCTTTCTGGGCATTGCCAAGGCGGCCGTCATTGTGACCTCCGATTTAATTATTATAGTTGGTCTGTCCGTCCACATGATCGTTATCTGCTTCTACCAAACAGATTTTCATGAAATTTGATATTAAGGACTTACAATCAAATATAATAAGAAAATCGAAAAATTAAATCACATATGCTAATCAGGGGTACTATTTGACTCGTGACAAAAAATTAAATGTTTTTCAAGTAAAAGTTGTAGAACTAGTAAAGAATGGTATATTGAGAAAATCAAACAAAAATGTCTTAATTCGAGTTGAACTTAGAAATTTTCTTGCATGGCTACTTCGTCATTGTTGCTATCATGAGCAAGCTCACAAACAAACGTTTAATTTACTTATGTGTGCATGCACTATTTTTAAATAGGAAGAAAATGAAGAAAAGAAACTTAAAACGCTATTATTTTATTATTATCTATTAGTTTATTCCTTTATCTCTTCTTGACTGTAATAAAATCGATCTAATTCCTTAGAATTTCTCCCGGAATTTTTCATGTTTATCTTCCTCCGTTGTGATGCTGACATATTTGTAACTATCGATTTGTTTCCTTTACAAAAATCTGTCGTCTTTCCTAGGCCAAAATCCCGAACCTTGCTACCATTCCACTGCAGGGTTTCACTCCCCAGTGACTACGAAGTTCTTTTTGGCCTTTACTTCATAATTTTCTGTAGTTGATCATACAATTTATCCTCGCCGTGATCACTTGTGGACATACATATAATTATCTAATCACTAACATAAGTTTACTGTTTCTGGCTTGACCACCTCTAACATTATGTGGTTCCTGCATGTTAACGGCTCTTTGCCGTGCTTGCTTCACCAAAACTAACTCCCTTGTGCTTCTTTCTTCCTTCTATATAGTACCAATGAAAGCATCCTCTTTGTGCAAAGCTAAGACATTGGTCTTTCAATATTATATAAAAATAATAATAGAAAGAACTACATAATATGGTTTTTCAATGAAAAATATACAAGAAATTATAGTCTGCAGAAAAAAATGGGCATATTAGAACTTAAGACTTAGTTCTACAATACATGGACACACCTCACATCATTTTATTATATAACTAGCTGGAGCGCCCATTGAATTTCAACGGATTTAGTGAATCTAAAACTTTGACAGTGTAACATGTAAGCATTGCAAGAATAAGATAGTACACAGTTATAACCGTCGAATAAAGCAAAAATGAAGAAAACCGCTCCGCATTTTCCTATTTACATGAATGAAGGAAGAAAATCTTGCACTGTGAAAAATCGAAAATAACATGTAAACTCCATCTCCCTCCCTTCCACCCTCCTCTCCTTCCCTCTCTCCCTCCCTCTTTCTCTTAAATGTAAGAAGGGACTGTATAGTCTCAATATAAATGCATTGAACTCTCAATTTCAGCGACAATGGGAGTTGTCATGGTAGCTTATAATTGGTATTGTAATAAAACTGATAAAATCACGTATTTTGTTGATTCTAACCGCATTTCTATGCGTATTCGATCAAAATTCGGAATCTGTCTTCAATAAAAATAAACTTTGTTCTTTCCTGAAAAGAAGTATCCAAGTCTCAAGTTCATACCATGATATTAAGTAATTTTAAATTCAAAGTAGTCTACACTCATCCTTGTATTTCAGTTGCAGAATGTGGCAAAATACGTGACATTCGATAATTAAATCGTTCGCCATTTCAAATCAAAGTGACAGACAGAAACAAAACCTTGACCATTCACTAAGTTAGGACGTAAGGAAGAATTGTACCAAATTTGGTTATCCTAGCTTTTATCGTTTATGAGGAGTTCCATGAACAAACCAGCTAACACACCCTTCAAAATATATTATAGGAGATAATACTCATGTATTAGGGCACTACATCTGGTAAAAATATCTAGAACACCAAAATTATAAATAACTAGCAAACTTATTTGGTGTTGCTCCGGGTTATGTTTTAAATCAACATGACTGTAAATTTAGACAGTTATTATGAATGAAAAATTATTTCTATTTGAAATGTTCTATTTGGGTTTTTTTCTCATTTCTTAATTTATAAAAACCTATTGTTAGAAAATATTTTGAGGATTCTTAATTAAAATGAAGCATTGATCTCATTGCCATGGTATTTGTCAATTTCCATTGTTACAAACTTATAAAAATACCTTTTGTCATGATTAAAAACTAAATTTTACACTAAATTAGCTTAGATTGTAATTCTGTCTTTAAGAAATATAAAGCTGATTCTTTCAGCTTAACACATGTTTTTGTCTAGAGTTCGTACCTTCATTTTTATACTCTTTTTTTATTAACTTCATTCAGATATATACATGCTTTCAAAACCTAAATATAAATGTACAGTAGGATGTCATAAACCCAGCAACCTCAGGGTTTTTAAAAATTTATAAAAAAATCCTTAAGTAATGCACATTTTTGGTAACATTATATAATTCAAATGATGAACAACAATTACAAGGGTGAGTCAAAAAGTATCTGCAATGTATTTATTTAAATTTACGTAACATCAATACAGAATTCACATGTGCATCATTTTCCAACATAGTCACCCTGCTTTTCAACAAACTTGGTTCAGCATTGCACAAGGTTTTGTATGCCTTCAGAAAAAAATGTTTTCGGCTTAGCGGCAAATCACCTATGCACCTCCTCCTTCAGCTCATTGTCGTTGGCAAAATGAAGGCCTCTTAAAGCAACTTTGAGGAGTCAAACAGATGATAGTCTGATAGGGCAAGGTCAGGGCTGTATGGTGGATGTTATAGGACCTCAAAGCATAGCTGCTGGAGTTTCAGCTTTGTGGACAGCATTATGGGGACGGACATTGTTATGCACCAACACAATGCCTTGGGGCAATTTTCCTCGACATTTACTCCAAATCGCTGTTTTCAGCTCATCACGCAGCATCTCACTGTAGCGTACACTGTTTATCATCGTACCCCTTTTCTGGTAATGTTTGAAGATTGGTCTTAATCTCAGAAAAGTGTGAGCATCGCTTTTTGCAGTCGGCTGAGATTTGAACTTCTTTCTGACGGGGGACGTAGGGTGTTCCACTCCATACTCCGATGTTTGTTCTCCAGCTCATAGTGGTGGACCCAGTTTCGTCACCAGTGAGAATGCAATTCAGGAAGGCATCACCATCCTCTTGATACCAGTACAAAAGTCTGTTACAAATGACCAAACGGATACAACTGTGCTGTTCAGCGAGTTGTTTGAAAACCCATCTTGCACGAAATTTATGAAAGAGAAGTCTGTTATGAAGAAATTCATAGGCTGAATGGTGACTAATCTGCAGGTGGTTTGCCACTTCATCGATAGTTACCTTTTTCTTAGCAAGAATCACTGCGCGGACTTCTTCTTCAATGTGGTCATCAGTCGTCTATGTGAATGGACGCTCTGATTGTTTTTCGCCTGTGACACTTGCTTGGCCATTTTTGAACATGTCTATCCACTCATACACGATTAGCTGTGGAAAAGTGCTGCTGCCACACTTTGCTGATAGTCTTCGATGAATTTCAGCATCTGTTACACCTTCAGCCTACAAAAAATGAATGACTGCATGCTACTCTTCTTTGGTGCATGTGATAAGCGGAGCGGCCATGTTGACACTGCTATTCTTGAAAGTCAACTGCATGGCCATGGTGAAATATGCCACTACAACAACAGAGGGGCTTTGTGCTTAATATTGCACACCCATTCAGCAGCTGCGCCAATCTCAACAAAATGAGTACTTTGCGGATACTTATTGACTCGCCCTCGTACAAGGGAACCCATTATCAATAAATACTATTGTTTATACATGAGCTAAAACAAGGAATTATAAAAGAATCATTAAAAAGTAAATAACAAACGTGAAATAAAGCGTATATCTAATATGCATTTACAACATTAATTTCATCACACATTATTCTGAGAATTTTTTTAAACAGATCAGGCAAACTAGCTTGCTTCATCCATTTTGATTTTTCCTTTATAAGTTTCTCTTGTATTCCATACAAACACGTAATCTCTTGAAAATCAATGCAAGAGCGTTGTTCTAAATCAGATATTGATCTTTGACCAACTGTATACAGCGATCTATTGAAGGTTTGTCCTTAACTATCTCTTGATCATTGTCACTATCATTTTCATGCTCAGGTTTTAAAACCATGTCCACTCACATCAGTTAGCTGAAGTACGACAGGTGCGTCATCGTCGATATCAACCCAGTTTTCATTGTCATTTTCTACCACTCTTTTTGATATTGTGAAAAATTTTCGCTTGCTGTATCAGCATTAGGCCTGAAATAGGTACACCTTCACTTCTTCGCTGACAAAACCACTCAAACAATACCTTATCAACAATATTTACCTGGGACATGTTATGTTTTATGGCTACACAGAACTTTAGGTGTATCACTCTCTGCATAAAATTTCAATATTTCCGTTTTTTCTCTTCTTTAAGTCATATGCAGTGGAACCACCAATGCTATATTCTTCGCAAAGTCTCTTCACTGAAGTACCTTTTTCAAGTTTTCTTAGTAATTCCACTTCTTTTCAATCATGAGATTTTTCTGTTTACGTTTCATAACACCACTTATGGGTTGTTTTCTCCTTTGAAGCCATGGCAAAATAAAATTTAACAAAAGTACTAATTACATTAACAAAAAACAATTGCTATCGCCACGATTCTAAAGATGTGGTTCTAATGAGGTAAACGAAACAATGAAAATAGATAAGTGTACGTCATTTAAAGTAATTTCTAGAGTATTAGGATTTTTCACATATAACTTTCAAAAAAGTGCAGAGTTATTGAGAATGCTGGGTTTGAGGTTCTACTGTATATTAATAAATTTGAATCAAAAGTTGTACATAATAAAAAATATTAGGACGTCCCATGATTAAAAATATTTAAACATATTAAGTAATTTAAATTTTCAAAAGAATAAAAGCCAGCACAAAAAATGTTAATCCCCTATATTGGCATAACTGACTAATCCTGGTTCATCAAACCTTGACCATTCACTAAGTTAAGAAGTAAGTAAGAACCCTGCCAAATTTGCTTGGTCTGGGTGTTATACTTTGGCCGTGCATGATGAAACACACAAAAATATATATAAATAATATTGCCTAGAAGAATAATTAAGATTGAATTTATTTTGTTCAGGGCATCGAACCGGAACCGAACCGAAACCGGAAAAAACCGTTATTTTTCCTGGAGTGAAACCGAACCCGAACCGAAAAAACATATTTTGCTGAACCCGAACCGAAACCGAAAACCGTTATTTATTTCGTTCCATATTTTTCGGTTCGCATAAAAAGTGGGAGCGAAAGAAGGGTTTTTCCTTTATCTTTAGTTTGAGTCTTTCTGAAAGCTTCACGTTTATAAACCGAATAACAAAAGGGTTGGGTTTTTCTTGAGAACACATTCTCCTCAACCTTGGGAAGGATGTGTCTTTGTGATATAGTCGGTTCACCATCTCAACTTTCGTGCGGGACAGCAGATACCGGTGCGCGTTGCCAGCTCTTGCGGATTTTCGCCTTCAGCTGATATACTACGCAATTTCTAATGGCAACGCATCCCGATGTGATCTCTTCGAGAGCAAGAGTGAGACTGGGTACCTCCCCACTACCTTCCCAAACAAACCGTCTCCTATTGGCTGCTGCTAACTGGCGTACGTCTTCAAGGCCAAGAGACTTTAGCTGGTGAAACGACTATAATATCTGTTGGCTCAATAGTGGGATTTTCCATATGCATCTCAATACATAGAGAGAGGGTCTACAATACAACCTGCTGAGATTACCTGTTAAACGAGGCTACGGGCGGTACTTTGAAGACAGCCTCTAATTGTCTTGCTACCCTCCCCCCGAGCATACCCCATGGTGTCTGTTCCCGGCAAAAATATTTCCCGATTCTTAACTTGGATTTTCCTTAAAGTTGGAGGTTATTGTCCCCATATACTTTCACTCCCTCTCCATATCCACTGAACCCTTGTATTCTGGTAGTCATTCTCTAAAACTTATCCAGGAAGGATCGCTCCGCAGTCGTGGTTTTGAGATATTCTTACTTCGGTTATCCTTTGATACAGGTTAGTAAATTTCTATTTATTTTATAGAGTGCATCTTAAAATGAGCACACATATTCGTATTGTTTGCTTAAAACTGAAGAGAAATTAAATATGAATGCGAATTAGTTATTTTTAGTGAAATATTTTGCCGACTGCAGAAACCCACATTAGAGACTCCGCCTGAAGAAAATTCACGACAGGCCGATTAAGTCTTATTTTCTTTTTGTTTGCATGTTTGATTGCAGGGTAATATGTAGATGTACGTAGATGTTTTTTACTTGCTACCGGGTGAAAATCACATGCTTTCGCTTAGTAATAATTTTTCGAAACGGTACTTATCCTTTCAATTTCATGAAATAATGAAGTTTAACATTCTCACACTACTTAAGTGATTAAAAATATTTAGTCATCGTAAATTTGTATCATGTTAATAAACATTTCTCAGCCTTTCTGAATTCTCGGACCCTCAATTTCTGCGGGCTTCTTCCTCATAAATATTTTATAGATTTTTTCATCCATTTAAGTAATCTCTGAATGAAAAAATTGAGCCGTGCATTTACAGTTTTTACTATAATACGAGCAGTGGACGTGATCTACAAATTGTTAATGAAAGTAACGTAATATCTTACTCAACTTACTGGCACAATTGAGATAACGCGATCTCTTATTTTACCGCACGATTTGTAAATAAAAATAATAATTCATTATTAGGCATTCCAGCTTTAGCGCATATTAGCTTCGGTCTGTCCGTCCTTCTATCAGGATGCAATTTTTTTCCGTAGCTATTCAGCGGATTTTGATAAAATTTGGTACTAAGGACTAAGCACAGTAAATTAGAAAATGAGATGAATGCTTTGCATAATATAATAAGTTTAGAATACTCGATCGCAGAAAACGTGCTCATTTATAATTTACTTTATACTTTCCTAATATGTTGAAATCATTTTCGGCGCATGTATGGTTTGTAAATATTTGTTTCAAATTATAATCTTAAATAAATAAGATACATACTAAATAATCACATTTAAATAATTTATTTTCGTGTTTTGATTATGTTTTTTAAATATCACTATTTTTATAGTGAAGATGTATTTGATTTAATAAGAAAATTAATTAATAAATCAATTCTTGAAAGTTTCCTAAAAATATTTTAAAGTCGGAGCGAAAAAAACCGGTTCGAACCGGTTCACTGACGCTTGCCGGAGCGAAACCGGAACCGAACCGAAATTTTGAGTTTTGAGTGAACCGGAACGAAAACCGGAGCGAAAAAAATTACGGTTCGAAGCCCTGATTTTGTTTCAGAGAAAACCTGCAGAAATCCTAATTGCCTGCACTCCAACCATGGCTGTCCATTCCGATTCTCCAAGAATGATGGGTAATGCTGATCCGAGAGGCCAGAGTTGCAGTTAACTGTATATGCAATTATGTGCGGGCTTGAAGAAGAAATGGGATTTTCCTTTGACCAAAAATGTGTATATATTAGCATAAATAAATGTCAACTTATATAAATAAAACTGGAAAAATACCTCCCAAATCACCGTAAAGGCGGTACTTACGTGGCAAGGCACAGAAGACTCGCAGAATCACTCAGGACGTGCGTTTCGACAGCAACGCTGTCATCTTCAGCAATGTCAAGGTGTGTAAGGTTAGAAGGAGTATTTATACTATTGTTGACCGTTAGAGATATAGGGAAAGGTGTATCGATCGTTAACTGAAATAAAGGGGAGTGGAGGATAGGACCAGGGTCATTATTCATTATCTTGTTTTGGTGTATGTAAAGGCTTTCATAGGCATCTAGTTTGTTTTCGTTGGTGACCGTTTTTAGAAGTTTTAAATTTTCGGTTGTGATAGGATGATGGCAGGTGTTAATATGAGATGCCACACTGGACTTGTCTATTCTGTTGTTTCTGTAATGGGCTAAGTGTTCTTTGAAACGTGTTTCTAATCCGAAAAGGAAATTAGAAACACGTTTCAAAGAACACTTAGCCCATTACAGAAACAACAGAATAGACAAGTCCAGTGTGGCATCTCATATTAACACCTGCCATCATCCTATCACAACCGAAAATTTAAAACTTCTAAAAACGGTCACCAACGGAAACAAACTAGATGCCTATGAAAGCCTTTACATACACCAAAACCAAAACAAGATAATGAATAACGACCCTGGCCCTTTATTTCGATACACCTTTCCCTGCTTCTCTAACGGTCAACAATAGTATAAATACTCCTTCCAACCTTACACACCTTGACATTGCAGAAGATGACAGCGTTGCTGTCGAAACGCGCGTCCTGAGTGATTCTGCGAGTCTTCTGTGCCTTGCCACGTAAGTACCGCCTTTACGGTGATTTGGAGGTATTTTTCCAATTTTATTTATCCTGTCTTCACCGTGTCTCGTGAGTTATTTATTGTCAACTTGTATAGAATATTCTGGAATTAAATTTCGTATAACATTGTAATGTTTTACTAAGTATCTATGACCAGTAGAGCAGGTATATTCTTTCCAGAGAAAACAGCTTATCTGAGAGGACAGGAAGTCACTTTTCCGAGACTATATAGTCTCAGAGAAGTGACTTCCTGTCCTCTCATATAAGACCAGAAAGCTACAGTAACTGCTTTATCCGGGAGAACAGGAAGTCACTTCTCAGGGAATACTCTCCCTCGGAAAAGTGACTTCCTGTCCTCTCAGATAAAAGTAAAAGTAAGTCAGCCCTCTATGAGAGATATTAGCTTGAAAAAAATGCTTTACCAGGGAGAACAGGAAGTCACTTCTCTGAGAATACTCAAGTCTCGGAATACTGACTTCCTGTTCTCCCGGATAACACCAGCAGTTATAGTAGAAGTTACCTAGCTTAACTAGAAGAATAACTTGGACAAGGGACTGTCTTATCTGAGAGGACAGGAAGTCACTTCTGTATTATAAGAGAATAAGAGAGCCTCTCTTAAGTCTTATGTCTATAGGAGTAAGTATTCTCTCTAAATAGTGTTCTCTCTCAATGATAACTTCTCTATGTGCTGTCTTAATATAAGGCTTCTGTTATGAAGAAAGCTTAATGATATAGTGTGTGCTCTCTTAATAAGGAACCTTCCTAGTATAGTGTGCTGTCTTCACTATAGATTGCTCTATCTTACTTACGAAGAAACTCTCGTAGTATAGTGTCTGCTCTCTTACTTAATAATGAAAGTGTTCTGTCTTACTTAAGAAGGAACATCCTAGTATAGTGTCTTCTCTATAGAGTGCACTCTCTTACTTAATAAGGAACCCTCCTAGTATAATGTTATCTTCTCTATAGTGTGTGCTCTCTTACTAAGGAAGAAACTCCCCTAGTATAATGTCTTCTTTATAGTGTGTGCTCTCTTACTTAATAAGTAACCCTCCTAGTATAGTGTGTTCTCTTACTTAATAAGGAACCCTTCTAGTATAGTGTGTGCTCTCTTACTTAGGAAGGAACTTTACTAGTATAGTGTGCATTCTATCACTTAGGAAGGAATTCTACTAGTATAATATGCTATCTTCTCTATAGTGTATTCTCTTACTTAAGAAGGAACTCTACTAGTATGCTATCTTCTCTATAGTGTGTTCTCTTACTTAGGAAGGAACTCTACTAGTATAGTGTGCATTCTATTACTTAGGAAGGAATTCTACTAGTATAATATGCTATCTTCTCTATAGTGTATTCTCTTACTTAAGAAGGAACTCTACTAGTATGCTATCTTCTCTATAGGGTGTTCTCTTACTTAGGAAGGAACTCTACTAGTATAGTGTGCATTCTATTACTTAGGAAGGAATTCTACTAGTATAATATGCTATCTTCTCTATAGTGTATTCTCTTACTTAAGAAGGAACTCTACTAGTATGCTATCTTCTCTATAGGGTGTTCTCTTACTTAGGAAGGAACTCTACTAGTATAGTGTGCATTCTATTACTTAGGAAGGAATTCTACTAGTATAATATGCTATCTTCTCTATAGTGTATTCTCTTACTTAAGAAGGATCTCTACTATATGCTATCTTCTCTATAGTGTGTTCTCTTACTTAGGAAGGAACTCTACTAGTATCGTGTGCATTCTATTACTTAGGAAGGAATTCTACTAGTATAATATGCTATCTTCTCTATAGTGTGTTCTCTTACTTAATAAGGAACCCTTCTAGTATAGTGTGTGCTCTCTTACTTAGGAAGGTACTCTACTAGTATAGTGTGCATTCTATTACTTAGGAAGGAATTCTACTAGTATAATATGCTATCTTCTCTATAGTGTGTTCTCTTACTTAATAAGGAACCCTTCTAGTATAGTGTGTGCTCTCTTACTTAGGAAGGAACTCTACTAGCATAGTGTGCATTCTATTACTTAGGAAGGAATTCTACTAGTATAATATGCTATCTTCTCTATAGTGTATTCTCTTACTTAAGAAGGAACTCTACTAGTATGCTATCTTCTCTATAGTGTGTTCTCTTACTTAGGAAGGAACTCTACTAGTATAGTGTGCATTCTATTACTTAGGAAGGAATTCTACTAGTATAATATGCTATCTTCTCTATAGTGTGTTCTCTTACTTAATAAGGAACCCTTCTAGTAAAGTGTGTGCTCTCTTACTTAGGAAGGAACTCTACTAGTATAGTGTGCATTCTATTACTTAGGAAGGAATTCTACTAGTATAATATGCTATCTTCTCTATAGTGTGTTCTCTTACTTAATAAGGAACCCTTCTAGTATAGTGTGTGCTCTCTTACTTAGGAAGGAATTCTACTAGTATAGTGTGCATTCTATTACTTAGGAAGGAATTCTACCAGTATAATATGCTATCTTCTCTATAGTGTATTCTCTTACTTAAGAAGGAACTCTACTAGTATGCTATCTTCTCTATAGTGTGTTCTCTTACTTAGGAAGGAACTCTACTAGTATAGTGTGCATTCTATTACTTAGGAAGGAATTCTACTAGTATAATATGCTATCTTCTCTATAGTGTGTTCTCTTACTTAATAAGGAACCCTTCTAGTATAGTGTTTGCTCTCTTACTTAGGAAGGAACTTTACTAGTATAGTGTGCATTCTATTACTTAGGAAGGAATTCTACTAGTATAATATGCTATCTTCTCTATAGTGTATTCTCTTACTTAAGAAGGAACTCTACTAGTATGCTATCTTCTCTATAGTGTGTTCTCTTACTTAGGAAGGAACTCTACTAGTATAGTGTGCATTCTATTACTTAGGAAGGAATTCTACTAGTATAATATGCTATCTTCTCTATAGTGTATTCTCTTACTTAAGAAGGAACTCTACTAGTATGCTATCTTCTCTATAGTGTGTTCTCTTACTTAGGAAGGAACTCTACTAGTATAGTGTGCATTCTATTACTTAGGAAGGAATTCTACTAGTATAATATGCTATCTTCTCTATAGTGTGTTCTCTTACTTAATAAGGAACCCTTCTAGTATAGTGTGTGCTCTCTTACTTAGGAAGGAACTCTACTAGTATAGTGTGCATTCTATTACTTAGGAAGGAATTCTACTAGTATAATATGCTATCTTCTCTATAGTGTATTCTCTTACTTAAGAAGGAACTCTACTAGTATGCTATCTTCTCTATAGTGTGTTCTCTTACTTAAGAAGGAACTCTACTAGTATAGTGTGCATTCTATTACTTAGGAAGGAATTCTACTAGTATAATATGCTATCTTCTCTATAGTGTATTCTCTTACTTAAGAAGGAACTCTACTAGTATGCTATCGTCTCTATAGTGTGTTCTCTTACTTAGGAAGGAATTCTACTAGTATAGTGTGCATTCTATTACTTAGGAAGGAATTCTACTAGTATAATATGCTATCTTCTCTATAGTGTGTTCTCTTACTTAATAAGGAACCCTTCTAGTATAGTGTGTGCTCTCTTACTTAGGAAGGAACTCTACTAGTATAGTGTGCATTCTATTACTTAGGAAGGAATTCTACTAGTATAATATGCTATCTTCTCTATAGTGTATTCTCTTACTTAAGAAGGAACTCTACTAGTATGCTATCTTCTCTATAGTGTGTTCTCTTACTTAATAAGGAACCCTTCTAGTAAAGTGTGTGCTCTCTTACTTAGGAAGGAACTCTACTAGTATAGTGTGCATTCTATTACTTAGGAAGGAATTCTACTAGTATAATATGCTATCTTCTCTATAGTGTGTTCTCTTACTTAATAAGGAACCCTTCTAGTATAGTGTGTGCTCTCTTACTTAGGAAGGAATTCTACTAGTATAGTGTGCATTCTATTACTTAGGAAGGAATTCTACCAGTATAATATGCTATCTTCTCTATAGTGTATTCTCTTACTTAAGAAGGAACTCTACTAGTATGCTATCTTCTCTATAGTGTGTTCTCTTACTTAGGAAGGAACTCTACTAGTATAGTGTGCATTCTATTACTTAGGAAGGAATTCTACTAGTATAATATGCTATCTTCTCTATAGTGTGTTCTCTTACTTAATAAGGAACCCTTCTAGTATAGTGTTTGCTCTCTTACTTAGGAAGGAACTTTACTAGTATAGTGTGCATTCTATTACTTAGGAAGGAATTCTACTAGTATAATATGCTATCTTCTCTATAGTGTATTCTCTTACTTAAGAAGGAACTCTACTAGTATGCTATCTTCTCTATAGTGTGTTCTCTTACTTAGGAAGGAACTCTACTAGTATAGTGTGCATTCTATTACTTAGGAAGGAATTCTACTAGTATAATATGCTATCTTCTCTATAGTGTATTCTCTTACTTAAGAAGGAACTCTACTAGTATGCTATCTTCTCTATAGTGTGTTCTCTTACTTGGGAAGGAACTCTACTAGTATAGTGTGCATTCTATTACTTAGGAAGGAATTCTACTAGTATAATATGCTATCTTCTCTATAGTGTGTTCTCTTACTTAATAAGGAACCCTTCTAGTATAGTGTGTGCTCTCTTACTTAGGAAGGAACTCTACTAGTATAGTGTGCATTCTATTACTTAGGAAGGAATTCTACTAGTATAATATGCTATCTTCTCTATAGTGTGTTCTCTTACTTAATAAGGAACCCTTCTAGTATAGTGTTTGCTCTCTTACTTAGGAAGGAACTCTACTAGTATAGTGTGCATTCTATTACTTAGGAAGGAATTCTACTAGTATAATATGCTATCTTCTCTATAGTGTATTCTCTTACTTAAGAAGGAACTCTACTAGTATGCTATCTTCTCTATAGTGTGTTCTCTTACTTAATAAGGAACCCTTCTAGTATAGTGTGCATTCTATTACTTAGGAAGGAATTCTACTAGTATAATATGCTATCTTCTCTATAGTGTATTCTCTTACTTAAGAAGGAACTCTACTAGTATGCTATCTTCTCTATAGTGTGTTCTCTTACTTAGGAAGGAACTCTACTAGTATAGTGTGCATTCTATTACTTAGGAAGGAATTCTACTAGTATAATATGCTATCTTCTCTATAGTGTGTTCTCTTACTTAATAAGGAACCCTTCTAGTATAGTGTGTGCTCTCTTACTTAGGAAGGAACTCTACTAGTATAGTGTGCATTCTATTACTTAGGAAGGAATTCTACTAGTATAATATGCTATCTTCTCTATAGTGTGTTCTCTTACTTAATAAGGAACCCTTCTAGTATAGTGTGTGCTCTCTTACTTAGGAAGGAACTCTACTAGTATAGTGTGCATTCTATTACTTAGGAAGGAATTCTACTAGTATAATATGCTATCTTCTCTATAGTGTATTCTCTTACTTAAGAAGGAACTCTACTAGTATGCTATCTTCTCTATAGTGTGTTCTCTTACTTAGGAAGGAACTCTACTAGTATAGTGTGCATTCTATTACTTAGGAAGGAATTCTACTAGTATAATATGCTATCTTCTCTATAGTGTGTTCTCTTACTTAGGAAGGAACTCTACTAGTATAGTGTGCTGTCTTCTCTATAGTGTGCGTTCTCTTACTTAGGAATGAATTCTACTAGTGTAGTATGCTATCTTCTCTATAGTGTGTTATCTTACTTAATAAGGAACCCTTCTAGTATAGTGTGCATTCTATTACTTAGGAAGGAATTCTACTAGTATAATATGCTATCTTCTCTATAGTGTATTCTCTTACTTAAGAAGGAACTCTACTAGTATGCTATCTTCTCTATAGTGTGTTCTCTTACTTAGGAAGGAACTCTACTAGTATAGTGTGCATTCTATTACTTAGGAAGGAATTCTACTAGTATAATATGCTATCTTCCCTATAGTGTGTTCTCTTACTTAATAAGGAACCCTTCTAGTATAGTGTGTGCTCTCTTACTTAGGAAGGAACTCTACTAGTATAGTGTGCATTCTATTACTTAGGAAGGAATTCTACTAGTATAATATGCTATCTTCTCTATAGTGTGTTCTCTTACTTAATAAGGAACCCTTCTAGTATAGTGTGTGCTCTCTTACTTAGGAAGGAACTCTACTAGTATAGTGTGCATTCTATTACTTAGGAAGGAATTCTACTAGTATAATATGCTATCTTCTCTATAGTGTATTCTCTTACTTAAGAAGGAACTCTACTAGTATGCTATCTTCTCTATAGTGTGTTCTCTTACTTAGGAAGGAACTCTACTAGTATAGTGTGCATTCTATTACTTAGGAAGGAATTCTACTAGTATAATATGCTATCTTCTCTATAGTGTGTTCTCTTACTTAGGAAGGAACTCTACTAGTATAGTGTGCTGTCTTCTCTATAGTGTGCGTTCTCTTACTTAGGAATGAATTCTACTAGTGTAGTATGCTATCTTCTCTATAGTGTGTTCTCTTACTTAGGAAGGAACTCTACTAGTATAGTATGCATTCTCTTAGGAATGAATTTTACTAATATAGTGTGCTGTCATTACTATAGTGTTCTCCTACTTAAGAAGGAATTCTACTAGTATTGTGTGCTGTCTTCTTTATAATGTGTGCTCTCTTACTTAGGAAGGAACTTTACTAGTATAGTGTGCTGTCTTCACTATAGAATGCTCTCTTACTAGGAAGGTCTCTAGAGTGAGGACTTTATATAGTAGTGTGCTGTCTTAATGAGGAAGGCTTCTCAGTATGTTCTTTCTTATAAGAGTAAGGCTTATCTAAAGTGCTCTATTATAAGAAATGCTTCTTTTCTATAATGATCTGTTTTATATAGTATAAAGGAAGCTCTCATCTACATTACGATATGCTTATAGTATGGAGTATTCATAGCATGCTTGCAAGAATTAGTCAGCCAATGAACTTCTTTTCTATACCTCATTGTCTTGTCTGAGAGAACAGGAAGTTAGACCTCTGAGAATAACTCGGCCAAATGACTTCCTATTCCCTCAGATGATATCTTCCTATAAGGAATCTCATTTTCTAGAGTGCTATAAGAAAACTCTATAGATTATTATTCATTTATTGTTCTTGAGCAGCATAATACAATAACAGTAGCTATTGTTATATTGTCTTTATTATTAATAAAGTTACATTTTTCATTTATATACAGGAAATTATTGCATTAATACATTGTAAGAGTAGCACCTTAAAGGAAATACAATTTTCTTCTTGCCCGTCATCCTAGATGGCTTCACTACACCAACTTCTTAATGCAGTTTCTTCCCTGAAAAGGTGAATGTCAAATTTTCATAATTTTTGCATAAGAGAGAACTGAAAAGTTCTTTGCACAGAGTTAGTATGAAAATGTACCATAGAAAGTGCTAATAAAATAAGGAAAATTGTCAAAGATGGGTAAATAGAGGAGATGATTATTAACCACTCAAACCTGGAGATTTAAAAAAACTGGAAATGCAGGTGCGAAATTTGCAAGAATTATATAAAAACTCGTAACTTTTCACCTTTTTATTGGATTTTTATGAAACATTTTAAGAATTTATGCAAAACGGGATATTTTAAAACTGTAACATTTACACTATCAGAAATTAAGTACAAACTCTTTGCTGGAGAGGACTGTTGGCGCACTGATCGCTTGTCTATCCAGTGCATGCCCATGCTTTCATTTCTTCATCGATGTTGTCCACTAATGAAGAAGAGGAAGAAATTGAGGAGATGTATGAACAAATTAACAAGATTTATGAAGAAGACAGAAGAGGAAAGATAAACTGCACAATAATGGGAGATTGGAACAGCATAGTTGGTGAAGGACGAGAAGAAAATGTTGTCGGTCAGTATGGACTTGGGAAAAGAATACGAGTAGGAGAAAAACTGGTAGAATTCTGTGTTAACACGTTCATTGCGGAAAAAATAATAGGCACATTCCCGTGTACGGATGATATTTTTTTCGGAGAAATTCACCATGACTTCGTGTTTTAGGTTAAAATATTATGTTATTTAAGAAATAAATTGAAATTTCTTTAAATATTAATTATTTAACTGGTACATCTTATGATGTAGTCCGCATGCGGGGTTGGCCAAAGGTAGGCAAACCCGCAACACATTTCGGCGACGCGTAACGATATTGGATCTTTCATGGCATCTTCAGAACTATATGATGAATTTAATCCTTACATTTTGAAGAGAAAACGCACGAGGATGTCATATTATACCACCCGACCCGCGTATAGTCCCAAGATTGGCTAACTCTATTATTACATCTAAAATATCGCCAAAAAATTTATTCCAAATTTCTTTTTTTCAGTTTGTAAACTTGGAGAAAAAATCACAATCCCAGCAGTAAGTGGTTACAACCTTTCTTACATTATTACCCGAACACACCCTGCAAGGTTTTTGTGGTAAAGATTGGGGTAGGTCCAATTGGATAGGTGAAGGTGGTTGTAAATCGCGGAAAACATGTGGAGGGGATCCGGGGGAAGGGACATCTGGCGGATATGTGTGGGTCCTTGCAAGAGGTGTTTCGGGCTCTAAAGAAACAAAAGCTGTATCTCTTACCATGGGTTGGGAAGGATCACTGCCTTCCTCTTCATCGTCCCAAACATCCTCCCCATATTCCTCGAGGAGCTGGCATACTTTCTCGGAAGAAAGATCCGAAATAAGGAATCGCTCCTCTATTTTCCGCCTCTTTGACGGTGGGGCGTCCGAAATAAAATTCTCCGTTGAACTAACAAGTTTACAAAACTTAAACTTAGAAATTATTTATGAAAATAATGAAACATACCGGAAGAAGGGACATTCTGCGCATAGGACGTCGACGGTTACGAATCCATATTCATTATTTAGGTACCTATATACGACTGAAAAAAGATATTTGATTCTATATAAAAATCTTCGCTACTATATTGTAAAGGTAAATAATAATAACAAAACACACAAGCGAATAACTCTTACTCGATACTCTTCGATCGGACAATCAAACGAACGGTCGACGTAAAAAAGGACCAAAAATCCGAAATTCTGAAAATAAAAATAATTTATGTTTTAAAAAATGACTAAATTGAAACATTCAAACAACAAAAACAACAAGCGAATAACACTTACTCAATCAACTATGATCGTACGATCGAGCGAAAGTTCACGCGCAAAGAACGTCGTTCAAAGGTGTGAAATTAAAAAACAATTATTTTATCTTTCCAAAAGTGACTAACATGTTTAATTTAAACAATGAAATACATTAAAAACAATATACATAAGAAAAAATAAGGCTTACCTGCAAAATCTTCAAAAAAACCAAAATCTGCTTTTCTCCACAACGGAAAACTCGGCACAAAAACGACGCACACGCTTCGAAAGATAGAGAGACAATGAGTCTAAAGCTTCCTACGGACCTCCTCTCATGGTCAAATCCCAGGCGCGGAAGGAAAAAAACGACGGAGAAAGGGAAGCGAGAGCGAACATCTTAAGATGTAGCCCGCATGCGGGGTTGGCCGGGAGTACATCTTAAGATGTAGTCCGCATGGAACGTGTTAATAACGACCTAGTAGTGACTAATAAACCATAAACGAAGGCTGTACACATGGAAAAGCCCAGGAGATAGAATGAGATGCCAAATAGATTACATCCTAGTAAAACAAAGATTCAGGAACAGCATAAAAAATGCTAAGACATTACCAGGAGGAGAGACTGATTCATATCACATCCTAATAGTCGATGTAACTACAAAGCTAAAACAAAAAGAGATAGACTTGGGATCTATAAAAACTGAAAGAAAAGAAAGATGCCTTCAGCACGAAGTTGGAAGGTCGCCTTAGAAATTTGGAAAACAAACTGAAGACCATCGATACAGAATGGAAGTGAAAGCCAGCATAAAAGATACCTTAAATAAAGAGATTGAGAAACGAGAAGAAAATCAGAAAACCATGGATCACTAAGGAAATGCTGGAGAAAATGGATGAGAGAAGAAAATGGAAAAATGTTAACAGCAAAGAAGGTAGAGCCAATATTAGCTGCATAAACAATGAGTTGAGAAGGGTAACAGATAAAGCTAGGGAAATTTCGATAAAAGAAAAATGTGAGGAAATACAAGAAATGGAGAAGTGTGGACAGTACGATATGATGTATGCTAGGGCACTGGAGTTAAAAGATATGAAGCCTAATAGGATTCATGGTAAAGGAATTATTAATACAGATGGAAAAAGTCGCAGAACCAAAGGATGTAGCACAAGTATGGGAATAATACATTAAGGAACTTACATCAAGCAGGCAGGATCAGTACAAATGGAACTGGAAGAAGAGAACTGCATTGAAGAAGATAACTTGGGACCAAGTATTATGAAAAGCGAAGTAGAAAAGGTGATACTGGAACTAAAGAAAGGAAAAGCTACAGGCAGCGATGGAATACCAGCAGAGGTACTTAAAGTCAAGGGATTGGAAGGACTAAAAGTGATTACAAAACTAATTAACAAGATTTACGACTCGGGAGAGAAGCAAAATGTACCGATGAAATCAGGACTAGAATAATGAAAGCAAAAGCCGTTTTCAGAAGAAAGAAACTCCTACTAACGGGGAATGTCATGGAGGATATCCGCAAGAAGTTGATAAAATGTTATGTATGGAGTATAGCTTCGTGTGGAGCAGAAACAAATGATATAAAATACTTGGAAAGCTTCAAAATGTGAACATGGAGAAGAATGCTGAAGATAAAATGGACAGATAAGGAGAAAAACGAGGAATTTCTACGAAGAATAGGAGAGGAGCGAACGATTATACAGACTATCAGAAAGAGGAAGGCGAACTGGATTGGGCATTACCTGAGGAGAGATTGCATGATTAAAGAAGTGCTAGAAGGAAAACTGGATGGAAAAAGAGAAAGAGATAAGAAAAGGCTTCAGCTGGTAAACGACTTGAAAGGGAAAGAGAGCTATCAAGACGAAGAAAACTGCGGAAAATAGGAGTATATGGAGAACCAAGTTTAACCATGAATAATCACAGACCTGTCAACAGATAGACTACCTATGATGATGACTGTGAAAACTTAAGTTATTGACATGGACTCTTTACCAAAAATATATTTAAAATATTCATTTCATTCGCTGAATGTATCCCTCTAAACCAAATAGGGAAAACGTTTCCCACAGGTCAACTTTTTCGTGTCTCGACTGAAAATTTTATATAAATGTTATGATTGTTAGTTTTTTAAGGCAGCTCATAATTCTAATTTATTTGTAAGTTACTTTTTTGTTATTATAAATTGTTACAGGAGTCACATAAAAAAATGGTTTTTATTCAGTAGAAGCTGAAATATAGGAAGGAAGATATGCAAAATACAAAAAAAAATATTTTTAAACTTTAAAAGGTATTTCCCAATTTTGCAGAATGCTTCTACATGCATAATCAGATTCAGTATACACAAAACATGTTATTTTAAAAATATAACATTTATACTATCAAACTCTTTGCTGGAGAGAATTGGTGCCACACCGATCGCTTACCTATCCTGCGCTTCCATTTTTGATAAAATCTGCAGCAAGGTGTCTCACTCCTGACCAGTGGAATAGCCAGGGGGGTTGCAAGGGTGTATGCACACCCACAAAACTGATCCAGATAATTTGAAAATTTCAGTGCCTTAATCAATGCAGTAATAATGTTAATCAAAACGCAACTGTAATGCATGTATTTTATGGTTATATTGTTAATAAAGTTCGAAAATGCTTAACTGTGACAGTGGACTGCTAAGAATAGTATGGTGCACCTCCTGAACCAAATTTCTGGCTACTCCACTGCTCCTGACTATAGTTCTGAATCTGACTTCACGGTTCATCTATTCCCTGATATTTCCCCACTTTCAGTAAGAATGAAAAGTATATAAGAACAGAATAACGTGATACTATTCTATGGCAGGCATTACCTACTTAACCAGTGTTAAATCCAAGGGGGCCTCTTCATAGGCGTAAATTTTTATTAATTTATTTAATATTATTGGTTTCTTAAATAGAGAATATAATGATTGATGAAAAGTGACGGCACGAGTTAATTTCGACCAATCAGAAAATGATTATCTATTATAGATTGAGAACCAAGCTCTCCTACATAAGCGTAAAATTTTATTAATTTATTTAATATTATTGATTCCTTAAATAGAGAACATGACGATTGATTAAAAGTGACGGCATGAGTTAATTTCGACCAATCAGAAAATGATTATCTATTATAACCAAGCTTAAATCTCTGGAGTACAGAGCAATGTGTTTTCATCCACAACTCGAGGGGTAATGTTCGGCCTAGTCAACGTGTGGGCCATAGGTGACAGCTCTACAATGTTGCAGAAGTATGCATTGCTCACAGTCATGGGCGCCAGCTGGAGGGGGAGAAGGTGGGGGGGGGGGGGGCAAGTTCTTTCTCCATGATTTCACTCATTACCTGAGTGGAGAGCAAGTGAACTTTTGTAACAAAATGCTGCGCAGAGATGTTCATGTTTGTACTATCCAATTCACCCACTACGTTTTTATTGCCAGTTAGCTTGTTTCTTATTTTCTCTGAGGGTAGCTACTTCCCGGTACAATTATGAAAAATTACAAGTCAATGGTTAAAAACCTTGAAAAAAAATTGAAGAAACTGCTGCAAGTTTTATAAACGGCAAAGAAATTCGTTGACACAATGATTGACCAGATGACGGATTGATTGAATGACAAATTGATGTTACTCATCGACATCAGCTCAAAGTTTCAGTCAGCAGAATCATTCCGCAATATTACAAAGGAGGATGTAAAAAACTTATCTACATATTCGTTCATTTATGTAGGTGCATAACTGAAGCCAAATGCAAAGACAATAACAAGAACATTTTAGAAATAATTTAAATATCCAATATTGGATATACGGAACTGAAGATTTTGTGCGTAAAGCTATGTTGCATTCCAGTGTCTACTGCGAGTGTTAAATGCCCATTCAGAACAAGGAATAGACTCATGACAAAGTTAAGAAATGGGATGGGTCAGGAAACTGCAGGACTGCATGAAAATTGCCATGAAGGGACCCAACAAGTTGTCAACTACATTAATAGATCAAGTTATCAACACAAAGGTGACTCAGATTAATTTAAAGCTTTTACTTGTTAAATCATATACTCAATGTTGAGATTTATACTATACTAGCTGAAAGTACCCGGCGATGCCCGGGTTATGCCAGACGTCTTTGGCGAATAAAATTATGTATTATATGGTAATACAATCATTTCACCTTTTGTGCATTTTTACCAAAGGATGAAGGCATAAATTATAAAAATATGTTTTAATATTTATTTCAAAGCTTGTAAACGTGTATTTCCGTTGAAATCTCGATTTAGAATTTTTTATGAAAACAATACTTACTCTATACACTACGTATATTGGAGAAAGTAAAAACTAATTCTGAGATAGATGGTCCGGAGAGAACGTGAGCATACGTGAGAGTAATAGGATTTCGAGTTTAACAATGTAATCGGTTGGCAAAGCAACTTCACGTTAAAAACGCTAAATTTTGTCAAAATATGATATTAAAACGTTCAATTCGAAAAGATTTAGATTCGAACGCGATAAAAGACGATAAGACTAAGAAACTCCATTTATTTTTCTTTAATACAGTCCAAGTCCGAAAATCGTAGGTCAAATATGCGAATTTTAATAAGCAAAATAATATAAGGTTGCAGGTCGAAATATCGATTTTTCTATGTTATCTTATGAGGAATGGAAATCATTCTCGGGGATGGAACTCGGGTCGATTTTGGAAATTCCGGGTACCCCATGTTACTCGTAGAGTCATATGAAGTCAATTTGCAAAGTTTGGTCCCGATAGCTCAAAGTGCGTGGGAATGTATAAGGAATAGATGGACAGACATTCAATTTTATTATATAGGACTATACACGTCAATTTATAATTTGTTTGATATTCACGTATTATGCATTCCAACGACTTCTAGCGAAGCGCCATGTAAGATCTACAATTATATAATACCTGATACAATGGGATTTTAATTTAATGTGATTTTTTAGAACTACAACTAAAAAAAATTTATGTGGTTTAAACTTCAATCTAATGTTTATTTAAAAAATACCCCGGAGTTGTCATTTTCTCCCAGTCAACAATGTCTGGATTCAACACTACTTAACAGTATCTCATTCGACACACATCTAAATCATATACGGACTTACAGAATCGTCTCCTTCTATAGCCTCACTTCAACACAATGTTCTTACTTTTCTGTAGACGTTTTTTCTCGCCTCGATATCGGTAATTTCGGGAATTCCAACTCGAACTCTGGCAAATCGAAGAAGGGAGGACGTCGCCCATTCTAATAAAAGAAGAGCTCACTTTAGACAAGCGATCTTTTTCTCTTTAACGAGAATTGGCCGGCCGGTAAGCGAGGATGGTAAATGACGGTAGTCTGAGTCTGATAGGCATTTAAGATAGAATAGTGAACCGTGCAACGGTGTAAGCATGTTTTGAAACCACCTAACAGACATAGGAAGGCATTAATTAAATGTATAACGAAGTCTTAATCTCCAAAGCAGATCAAAGAAACCGATTCAGTCCTATGGAGTTAAATTATATTTTTGTTTCAAGACGTTGCGTAAATTGCAACTCAAGAATGACATGAAATAGAATGAACGGTAAAGGTAGAAATCATTTACACACAAAAAATAAATAAAATGCTTGTTAAAATCGACTATCAAAATGTTACATAGAGTTGCTCAGCAGTCGAGAAATACTTACATTGGGTGCTTTCGACAGTGCAAAAATAATTTACCGGGCCATCTTACAATCCCAGAGTCAAATTTCGTTGCCAGGACGAATAGAATGATATTAATAATAATAAATGCACGAATTTACAAACTACACGAGAACCAATACACATTAACTATACGACCAGAGATGTGAATCCGATACATGGGGTTGTGATCTAAACAGATTTACGAAGGCATTTCTGTTGTTTATACGTAACGAGGAACTGCAAAATTCCTTAGCAGAGGCCCACGACTCCCGCTTACACAACCAACTCCCTTGGATTTCCCCTCTTCCGCCTACTCCAGGGGGAATCTCCCCTCTTCTATCCCCTCCCCTCCGAAAGCCTGCAGGAGGGAAAGTGAGCAGAAGTTTTTTCCTAGATTTCTTCGCCGTCTCGGTAGCTCAGTGTGGAAGGTGACTTCCCCCCAATACTGAGGAAGCGGGTTCGATCCCAGCAGCTAACCGTTCGCCCAACGGCGATTACTCCAGTACAATCGCTCTCAGATGTCGGGCGGAAACCTCCGCCTAATGGGATTAGAAAGAGCCGCCCTAAGAGGCCAGGGTGAAAAAACTACCTTGCGCGAACACTGTGAAGTTCCCCCCGCTCAGAGTACAAGGTACTTTTTCATTCTGTCGGTTACGCTGCTGTGATTGAATCCGCTTCTTTGTATTGTTTTGGGCAGCCCTTGCCCACTGAGGTGTCGTTCGGTCTCTGTGGCGGGTTTTGCTTCCATTTATTTAATTAGTTATTTTTCTTTCAACTTTCATAAAATTCACTGCATAGTATATACGATGAAAATGAAAAAATTAATTTCCGACGAATAAGTGAGTCTACTCGCCGCAGATAAAAAAAATCGTCGCAAAATAATAAATTCGCCGCTGACAAAAAATTATTCGCCGAAAAAAAATACTACCCGCCGAAAAAAAATCGGCCACCGAAAAATAATAGTAGTAGCAGAAAAAAAAATTAGCAGTAGAAAAAAAAGTTAGCGGCAGAAAAATAAATAGCCGCAGATAAATAAATTAGCCGCAGAAAAAAAAATTGCCGCAGAAAAAAGAATTAGCCGCAGAAAAAAGAATTAGCCGCAGAAAAAAGAATTAGCCGCAGAAAAAAGAATGAGCCGCAGAAAAAAGAATGAGCCGCAGAAAAAAGAATGAGCCGCAGAAAAAAGAATGAGCCGCAGAAAAAAGAATGAGCCGCAGAAAAAAGAATGAGCCGCAGAAAAAAGAATTAGTCACAGAAAAAAGAATTAGTCGCAGAAAAAAGAATTAGCCGCAGATAAAAGAATTAGCCGCAGAAAAAAGAATTAGCCGCAGATAAAAGAATTATCCGTAGAAAAAAGAATTGGCCGCAGGAAAAAAAATAGCCGCAGGAAAAAAAATAGCCGCAGAAAAAAAATTGCCACAAAAAAAATTAGCCGCCGCAATAAAAGTCTCTGAAAAATAAAATTAGCCGCCGAAAAATTAAATACGACGCAGAAATAAAACTACCTGCCGAAAAAAAAGTAGCCGCCCAAAATAAAACTAGCCGTCGAAAAAAATGAGCTGCCGAAAAAAAAAGTATGAATGAGTCGACTAGCCGCAGAATTAAAAAAATCATCGCAGAATAGCAGATTCGTTGTAGAAAAAAATTATACGCAGAAAAAAAAGCAGCCGAAAAATAAAATTTGGCGCAGAAAAAAAATAGCCGCAGAAAAAAAATTAGCCTCAGAAAAAAAATTATCCTCAGAGCCCCAGAAAAAAATAGCCGCAGAAAAAAAATAACCGCAGGAAAAAATTAGCCGCAGAAAAAAAAATTAGCCGCAGAAAAAAAATTAGCCGCAGA
Source organism: Uropetala carovei (assembly GCA_036926305.1). Lineage (NCBI taxonomy): Eukaryota > Metazoa > Arthropoda > Insecta > Odonata > Petaluridae > Uropetala > Uropetala carovei. The sequence goes on from JAXCHB010000069.1 coordinate 8,660,939, forward strand.
AAAAAAATTAGCCTCAGAAAAAAAATTAGCCGCAGAAAAAAAAATTAGCCGCAGAAAAAAAATTAGCCGCAGAAAAAAAAATTAGCCGCAGAAAAAAAAATTAGCCGCAGAAAAAAAATTAGCCGCAGAAAAAAAAATTAGCCGCAGAAAAAAAAATTAGCCGCAGAAAAAAAATTAGCCGCAGAAAAAAAATTAGCCTCAGAAAAAAAATTAGCCGCAGAAAAAAAAATTAGCCGCAGAAAAAAAATTAGCCGCAGAAAAAAAATTAGCCGCAGAAAAAAAAATTAGCCGCAGAAAAAAAAATTGGCCGCCGAAATAAAAGAAGCCACCGAAAAATAAAATTAGGCGCCGGAAAAAAAATTTGCCGAAAAATTAAATACGCCGTAGAAAAAAAACCAGCCGAAAAAAAGTAGCCGCCCAAAATAAAATTAGCCGTCGAAAAAAAGTATGAATGAGTCGACTCGCCCCAGAATAAAAAAAAATCATCGCAGAATAGCAGATTCGTTGCAGAAAAAAATAGCAGCCGAAACATAAAATTTGGCGCAGAAAAAAAATTCGACGCTTGAAAAAGATTCGGGGCCTAAAAAAATTCGAGACCCAAAAAAAAAATCGGCACCTAAAAAATAAAAACAGGCGCCTTAAAAAAATCGGCGCCTAAAAAAATTCGAAGCCTAAAAAACTGACGCGTAAAAGAAAATCGGCTCCTTAGAAAATGTTGACGCCAAAAAAAATTCGACGCTTCTAAGGTACTTTTTCATCCTGTCGGTTCCGCTGCTGTGGTCCATCGCGCTTCTTTGTATTGTTTGGGGAAACCCTTGTCAATTGAAGAGGCGCTCGGCCTCTGTGGCGGGTTTTGATACCGTTTATTCAATTAGTTATTTTCTGGCAACTTCATTAAATTTCACTGCATAGTAACGACATACGAGGAAAATTAGAAAATGGAAAAAAGGCGACACTAAAAAAGAAAAATACACGAATAAAAAATTCGATGGCTAAAAAAATTCGACAAAAAAATTCGGGCACAGAAAAAATCGGCACAAAAATAATCGACACAAAAAAAACCGACTCCTAAAAAATTGGACGCCAGAAAAAAAATCGACGCCTAAAAAAAATTTGACGGCTAAAAGAATTCGAAGAACAATAAGTTAACAAAATTGTTAGCTGTTGCTATGGATAAGAAAATATCGATGTGCAATGAAAATTACTATTAGTGGCATAAGCATCACTACAACAATTAGGAAAGTTATCATAGCAACGAAAACAATGGTATCACATAGCGACATATTTCTACATATAATAAAAACGTAGTGGTCATCATCATGTGTAACGCCGTGGGAATGAGTGCAGCATTTTTTTCCTTTGCATTTTAAAATTACTTAGAATCATCGTATAAACCAGGGATGGAAAACATAGCATAACGATACCTGATAACGTTATAATAAAGATTAAATTGCTTTTTTTAACAATAACGTAACGATATGTATATATCGTTATATTAACCAATAACGTTTAATGAAACATTATAATGTTATCAAAACGAAATTTTTTGCTCAGGCAACACTAACGAAATTTTTTGCTTAGGCAACACTGCACAAGGTGCAGCAAACTTCAGTGTTTCGTCACCTGCTCAGTATCAGCTGTCATGTCGTGAACCTGGGTTGGAATAACGTTACAAAGGCTTAGTTTTCATTACATAATGTAAAAAAATCGGTACAACATACATTGTACAAACTTTCTCATATACTAATGCGACGTTTAGTTATCTTTAAAAAATGAAAATCGTATGAGCCTGTTTTTAGAAAATCCACTTTTTGTTAAAGTTGCCCAAGAATAAACTAGCCTTATATTCATTCATTGAGAAAAATGAAATACGTAGTATTATTGTAGATGTATACTCAAGTAACTGTACGAAATTTGATCAAAATCGTTGAGCCGTTTTTGAGAAAATCGAATTGTTGTTAAAGTTGCCTAGAATAAACTAGCCTTATATTCATTTTTTGAGAAATATGAACTATACAGCATTATTGAAGACGTTAACTCAAGTAACTGTAGGAAATTTGAACAAAATCGTTACAGCCGTTTTTGTTAAAAATTCGAAGATTAAACTACTCTTAATTATTGATCAATGTCAACCATTTCTATGTATACTCTGCTCAGTATGATAAAATGCCTAAGTACGAGATTTCATTCATTTTCGCTTTACCGTCTAGGCTCCAGAGCCAGTAACAGACGGCATTGCGAAAACCACTTTTTCGGATTCAGCGACACCTACACGTATATTGCCGTAAAAATCTCGAGGTCGAATTTTTTCGCGATAACAATACTTCCTCGATACTTCGTATGAGAAAGTAAAAATGTGAGCTGTCAAGTATGCGAGGTGGTAGCAACTTATACAAGTAAAAGCATTATTACTACCAGGTATGACTGGTGTGTTATCTTTTTAATTGAAAAGAAACAAATATTTACAGTATCAAAATAAATTGGGAGGCATGCATGTATATGTAACGTATTTCATAATTAAAAACGATTACTAACAGAAGTAAAGAATTCAGAATTTAATGTAATTTTCTAAATTATACACTGAATAAAAATCTAATTTTAATTTTGTAAATTTTTATTTCATTTTGAACGCCTCGATAATAAAACCACGCTGTGAGAAAACATTTCACTTATACTCCGGTAAGTGATAAAAATTTATGTAACGTCAAGGAATGTCATCGTAGCATTAAAGGCAATCACGCTGGAAATTTGTTAAAACACATGAAAACATATCATCTTGAGGAGTACAATACAATTGTAAATAATCAACAACGAAAATGTATGTACGAATGTTTCGAAACCTTACCAAGAGAATGAGGAAAGGCAAAGCAAAGTAAAATGTCTAAACAATTTCGTAAAAATTAAATCTTTGTTCGGGTAAATGTTTCCAGCGATGTGGTTAAAAATGCACGTATCGAAATGGTTACTGTCAATGGGAAACCTTCAACAGTTGTCGATTCGATGCAACCACACGAAATCATTTGCTTTGACAGACGCGCCGAAATCGTAAACAAAACTTCCCAAGAAGTCTACCAACACGATTAATAGCGATAAAGGCAAATACGACCCTTAGTACCTGGAACAGGTCAGACTAGGACAAAACTCACAATCAAAGGGGACTATCGTTCTAAGACGAAACTCAAATGGGAATGTTAGGGATAAACCCGGGCAGGATACTGTTCGCGGAGGCCAGGTTTGTAATTGTTTTAACAAAGCTTGCAAATCGGGACTGAGGGATTTGGTTCAATTTAAGGCAGCCGTAATAACTTTCACGAAATACGAAATTAAAAAAAAATCAATTTTCCCTCGAACAGGACGAATAGCGAAAATCGGGAGGCGCCATACATTTTTAATTGCTCTTATGTTCTTAACGACTGTTTTTCAATAGCGTCAAATGTCGTTGACAGAACTGACTACATGCACGCATTTATAAACGACACGAAAATATAGAAAACGATACGAGATGCGATGCAGTGCAGTCGCACACATTTACGAAGGCATTTCTGTTGCTCATGCGTCACTAGAAGCTGCAATATTCCTCAGCAGAGGCCCACGACTCCCGCTTACCCAACCTACTCCCTTAAATTTCCCCTCTTCCGCCTACTCCAGGGAGAATCTCCCCTCTTCTATCCCCTCCCCTCCGAAAGCCTGCAGGAGGGAAAGTGAGCAGAAGTTTTTTCCTAGATTTCTTCGCCGTCTCGGTAGCTCAGTGTGGAAGGTGACTTCCCCCTAATACTGAGGAAGCGGGTTCGATCCCAGCAGCTAACCGTTCGCCCACCGGCGATTACTCCAGTACAATCGCTCTCAGATGTCGGGCGGAAACCTCCGCCTAAGGGGATTAGAAAGAGCCGCCCTAAGAGGCCAGGGTGAAAAAACTACCTTGCGCGAACACTGTGAAGTTCCCCCCGCCCAGAGTACAAGGTACTTTTTCATTCTGTCGGTTACGCTGCTGTGGTTGAATCCGCTTCTTTGTATTATTTGGGGCAGCCCTTGCCCACTGAGGTGTCGTTCGGTCTCTGTGGCGGGTTTTGCTTCTGTTTATTTAATTAGTTACTTTTCTTTCAACTTTTATAAAATTCACTGCAGAGTAAATATATACGATGAAAATGAAAAAATTAATTTCCGACGAATAAGTGAGTCGACTCGCCGCAGATAAAAAAAATCGTCGCAAGATGATAAATTTGCCGCCGAAAAAAAATATTATCCGCCGAAAAAATATCACTCACCGAAAAATAAGAGTAGCAGCAGAAAAAAAATTAGCCGCAGAAAAAAAAATCAGCGGCAGAAAAATAAATAGCCTCAGAAAAATAAAAATATGCCGCAGAAAAATAAATTAGCCGCAGAAAAAAAAATGACCGAAGAAAAAAATAGCCGCAAAAAAAAATTAGCCGCAGAAAAAAAAAATCAGCGGCAGAAAAATAAATAGCCGCAGAAAAATAAATTAGCCGCAGAAAAAAAAATGACCGCAGAAAAAAAATGGCCGCAGAAAAATAAATTAGCCGCAGAAAAAAAATGACCGCAGAAAAAAAAATAGCCGCAGAAAAAAGAATTAGTAGCAGAAAAAAAAATTAACTCAAGAAAAAAAATAGTCGCAGAAAAAAAATAGCCGTAGAAAAAAAATAGCAGCAGAAAAAATAGCCGCAGAAAAATAAAATTAGCCGCAGAAAAAAAAAGTAGCCGCAGAAAAAAGAATTAGCCGCCGCCATAAAAGAAGTCACCGAAAAATAAAATTAGCCGCCGGAAAAAAATTCCGCCGAAAAATTAAATACGACGCAGGAAAATAACTACCTGCCGAAAAAAAGTAGCCGCCCACAATAAAATTAGCCGTTGAAAAAAATGAGCCGCCAAAAAAAAAGTATGAATGAGTCGACTCGCCGCAGAATAAAAAAATCATCGCAGAATAAAAAAATCATCGCTGAATAGCAAATTCGTTGCAGAAAAAAAATATACGCAGAAAAAATAGCAGCCGAAAAATAAAATTTGACGCAGAAAAAAAATTAGCCGTCAAAAAAGAGTATGTCAAAAAAATATAGCCCTTGAAAAAAGTATGAGCGAGTCGACACGCCGCAGAATAACAAATTCATAGCAGAAAAAAAGTATACGCAGAAAAGATGTAGCCACCGAGAAAAAAGAACCTGCCGAAACAAAATAGCCGCCGAAAAAAAATTTCCGCCAAAAAAAATAGCCGAAAAAAAATAGCAACCGAAAAAAAATAGCAGCCGAAAAAAAATAGCCGGCAAAAAAAATAGCCGCCGAAAAAAAATACCCGCTGAAAAAAAATACCCGCCGAAAAAAAATAGCCGCCGAAAAAAATAGCCGCCGAAAAAAAAATAACCGCCGAAAAAAAATTAACCGCCGAAAAAAAATCAACCGCCGAAAAAAAATCAACCGCCGAAAAAAATTGTAGCCCCGAAAAAAATTAGTCGTCGAAAAAGAAGTAGCAGTCGAAAAAAAATTAGCCGCAGAAAAAAATTAGGCACCGAAAAAATTATCAGTGGCGGAATCGTTCGCAGAATTGGAGCTAGCCTGAAAAAACTGTCGTGATGTTCACATCAGCCCCAGAGTACGGTTGTTTTCACCCTATCGATTCCCCCGCTGTTATCGAGCTCGCTTCTGCATAACACATTCGCAAAAAAATCATTTGCGATAAATAAATCGCAAAAAAATTTTACCCCTGAAAAAATAATTCACCGACGACGAGAAAAAAATCGCAAATGCGACGAAATTAAGCACAATCGTAAAGAAATAATTCACCACCGCAACAAAATTGCCGCCAAAAAACTACCCACCGCTGAAAAATAATTCGCAACAATGCCGCAAAAAATTATCCGCCACAGGAAAAAAATGTGAATGCAAATAAATGAATCTGCCGAAAAAAACTTATTCTCTGCTGCGACAAAAAATCAACCGGCGAAAAAATAATTAAATGAAAATAAAATTATTATTATTCCCCATACTCGCGATTGCAAAGAAATAACTAACTGTAGAAAAATAATCGTCGGCGAGACAAATAATTGGCCGTAAAAAATAATTCAATGTCGCAAATTTTTTTCCCGGAAGGAGGAATATCGCCCTCGGAAAAAATATTTTGATAATACAGGTGACGCTCATTATATGCCAATTCGATTTACGCGCTTTCATTTTAACGCCATTTATAATGAAGATATAACATCCAATTTGCGCCACCGAGTTCATTGTTGCAGTCGACCCGTGTACATACAGCCAGAACATTGAAAACTTTATTTTTTGCATAAATAATTTTTTAAGATCTGAACTACCTCCATGTATTTTAATAAAATAATGTTTGACCTTACCTATATTGTTTAATTCAGCGCCTCCATGTTTATTTCATATTTGGCGATTTATTTTCTTAATATCTTGTGATTTAATTTTCTTATAGCGGCAGTGATTTTGCGTTCATATTCTTTCAATTTTCCAAATTTACAGCAAGACAAACTTTCATTTCAACACAAAGGCACTATGATGGGAAATTTATTAATTTCATGTCAGCTTTGTTTACTCCCAAAGATTCTATGGGTCCAGCATTCGATCTTCGTAAGCATACCTTGAGGACAATGCAGTGACAGAAGAATGTTAGTTTAGGCAGTTGCAGTTATCACCTACTAGAATGAACACCAGCTAAGTTCTATATATCAAACTATTCATAAAAGTCTCATGACGCTCGCAATCTGAAGAAAGCCTGTGCATTCAACGAATTCGCTGGTATTCATAATGTGTCTTCAACTTTATATGTGTCAATCTCTTTTCCAATTATATTTTAGTGTATTTACAACATCGCAGAAAACCTTTTCTGGAGCTTTAAATGAGTGACCACATAGAAAGACAAAAAGAACATGTTAGAGCCAGATTAACAAAGGACTGAGAAGGATTTATGACACCAAAGTATAAATTATAGTGGCGGCAGAAGAAAACAAATAACTTTGATAAAAACAACACATTCATTCTACTTTGTGACAAAAACTGATTACTCACCACTATTCTTGCTTTCATGAAATAGAAGGGGCCCATGCATATCTGGTATGTCAGCAGTGTGTTCGGCTGCATGTTCAGAATGGCCAGTTAACTTTCTCTTGGAGTCACTCTTCCGAAATAAAAAGAAAATCAAATCAGAAATTTTGTACCATTCTAATAATAGTGCACTTTGTGATACTCTTATTTCCCTCATGTTAAATCATTCCAACATTTTTAAAGTTAAATTTCTTTAAAATCTGATGTTACCCTATCATTCGAAGGTTTTCAAAGAAGAAAATGAGTAAAATTATTTTTTGTAAATGTATTAACCATCATTTCTAAGCTTCTCAGTTAAATTGTAGCTTTTGGTTCAAAACACTGAATATGTATTGATTACAAACCTTGATATCAACATTCATTGATATTTAGGAATTTTACCAAAGAAATGTGCATATGCTATAATTTAATAACTGCTTTAAAACAATGAAAATGTCACCTCTGTCACAGTGGAACAAAATCTGTACAATTAAAGATTCTGGAAAAATCTGACACTATTGCATCCATCCTAAATGTTTCTCTCTCTTAATTAATACTAAGTTATCAATATTCACCTTGGGTTTATTATCTGCGTATAATCAAATCTTTTACTTCCAAAAGTTAAGAACTCGACCGTGAACATGAATTTGTATGGCCCTAAAAATCTATGGAGGCATTAACACAATAACTCATATCTTATATGTCATTTTGTATGCACTGTTGTAAGAAATTGTGCATCCTAACCAAGACAAAAGAACACTGCCACAGACTTTGATAGTTATAAGAATAATTACTGCATTATTAGCAAAATAGGATAGATGTTACATTTATTATTGTATGTATAGATAATTAAATACAAGAAGAATATTTTATCAAATATGTATAACAATGTATCATCCCCCACCCCCATTACTAAAGATGAATTACAGGATGAAATGCTGAACCAATTCCATTTCACTAATAAGTAATGAGAAAATTAATTTATAATCAAATCATCATTCTCCAAGCATAGGTGTGGATAGGATCAGACGATAGCTAATAGAAAGCTTTATTACCACAGAAAGAAATCCATGAATTTGAACCAATAAAGAAATTTTAGACTGAAGAAAATCCTGAATATAGTATATGGGAATAAAGTTACTCCTTAATAATACAGGAGGAATACTTATAAAGTATGTATTTTGTTGTTAAATAACTCTCCACTTTCTCTAATTAGCCCTTTCTAAGATAATATTACTAGTAAGGAGGTCAACTATCTTCCATCAATGAGGGAATAGGAAAAATTCAAGTCTAACACGCAGGCCATAAGAGACCAGAAATCAATTACAAGATATGTAAGTGCAAAAGACTTTGGGATGTACCTATGTAAATTCAGCTGTCACTGCAAGTGAGGTTTCAGTGATTTAGTGATCAATATGACTGCAGATTTATCTAAATCCTCACAACTTATACTACATACTAATCACAAAGGTTTTAATGCTGCATAACAACTAAATGACTTTTTAACCATTTAGAATAATGGAAATCAATAATGAACTGAAACCATGAAAACTTCTGCCATTGGAGAAAAGAGGAATGCCAATAAGAAAGATTTTTTACCTAAAACAATGTACAGCGAGTAAGCACCCTGCAGAATCTTGTATCGACTATAAACAAATCTATATCTGTGTACAATATTATTCCCATATTCAGTAGTAAATTGCAAATGTTTCCATCTGATGATGTCGTCTATGACTCAGTTTACACAGTTAACTTTGAAAAGTGAGTTAAGTTGAGTTACCATATCTTTTCTGAGAAAAAATCCTTCACTCTCTCAGGTGCAGCAAATTCTTCTCTTAAGACGAACACCAGAGCATTTACGTCGCCGCAGAACACATGCTGAAGTTTGCAGAGCTACAAATATTCAAATAGTAATATTGGATATTATTATCACTATCTTACTTGCCAATACTTTTTTTAATCAACAAATGGCAAATATTATTTGCATATGTTCAAATGCTTTACACTCCAAAATCCATTACTTTTGCATGACTAAATAGCACAATGTAAAACATTAGAATGTTACTTGAAAGCTTAACTTGAATACTTAAAAGAAGAAATTAAGTAATATTATTTTTATACATTTATAAAATATCATTTCTAAGTTGTTCATGTAAACAATAGTTTTCATTCAAAAAATTAATATTAATATAAACATAACTAAATATATGACTGATTCTTATGAATTTGTCCACAGATAATTATATGCTACTTAAGAACTGCTCTAAGGCTAGGAAAATGTCACCTCTAGGACAGTGAAATAAAATCTGTGCAGAAAATGTAATTCGGTGAAGGCATGCAAAGGTGCATTCATCCCAAATTACTGTCTCTCTTAATTAATACTAAGTTAGTGGTTTGACACATCAGTATTCATCTCGGTTATAATATTTTTGCACAATCAAGTCTTATTGCCATAAGTTTAGAACACCTCTGAAAACATGAAACTGGGCAACCATAAATATGTATTTGTGGCAAATTTAAACTGATAACACACATCTAATATGACTGTGGTAAGAAATTGTACATCCCAACTGGGACAAACTAATATTGTCCCAGGCTTTGACTGTTATAGGTGTATTAATTGAATAAACCAAATAGAATAAATATTACATTCACTATGTACATAAATTTCAATTCATGAAGATTTTTTTATGAAATATCTATCACCAATTATTGCTTTTCCATTGTTATAGATGAACTACAGGATGAAATACTAACCCAATTTCTGTTTGTCTAACTGATAATAAGACTATAACAATTAATTAAGAATTAAAATTCAGAAAAATTAAAGAATTCAATAATGTTTCTCTAAGAACGAATGTGGGTAGCAATAAAGAGTGCTATTACCACAGAAAGCAAGCACATGAATTTGAACACCAGAGAAATTTTAGATTAAAGAAAATTCCAAACATAAGGGGCTAAAGCTATTCCTTCTTAATAACATAAAAGAAACACTTCTAAAAACAACATTGTTATTAAATTATCTGCCCACTTTCCATATCTAACACATTCTAAGGTAATATATCTATCAAGGAGGAAAACTAATTTCCATCATTGAGGAAAAAAGAAAACTTCAAGCTTAAAAAACGGGTAAGAGATGAGAAATCTAAACTAGTAACAATATAAGCACAAAAGGTTGATGTTATGTTTGGGAGATAAAGTAAATCCAGCTGTAACGTCAAGCTATATTTTTCTTTACTTTAGTGATTCACTATGACTTCATATTCATCCACAAAAGTTGTACTAAATATTAACCATAGGTTTTTCCTTCTCTAAGAAATTTCATATTTTATACAGAAAATACAAGCTTACGCGTGCCACGTATTTGCCATTCCTCCTATAACAGCAAGTAAGCATCCTGTGATATCTCGTATAGACTACAAATAATTAATCCCCACAAATTTGGAGGTTCAACTGTATATTAATCTGCTATACGTGAAGCCTTGTTAAAAATTCTAACAATTTGATAAAGAATTGAGATAGAAACTCTAAATTTATCAAGAATGCCCGACTCATATATTGTAAGGTGGCAACGAAAAAAATCTCGGAAAAAGTACTGGGTTCGACTACAAATTAGACATTTTTATTTCCCATAAGGTAGGAGGGAGGGTGAGAGAAAGGGATTTCCATAATCAGTTGTAAATTTCAATTGGTTCCATCGAATGTCATGTAAATTGTGAACTACTGTTTACCCAATTAACTTTGAAAAGAGAAGTTAGTTCGGATTATTATTCCTTACGTTTGATGAGAAAAACCTTGGGGTGAAATAACTGCTCCTCTTGAGACGACACCAGAGCATGGACCTCATCACAGGCACGTTGAAGTTTGTAGAACTTAAAGGAACAAATGGTAATATCGGACATTGTTATAACATTCTCACTAGTCAAAACCTTCAAAATTTAACAAATAGCGAAAATTATTCGCACTGTCTCGTTAAATGCACCAAAGTAAATTAAAAACCTGTAACATTAATATTCACTTCTGCTGCTTCCAGTCCACTCAAAATCACGTCCAATCATTCTTGTCTCTCGACTTGCTCGCCTTCCGTGGTCTTCCACTGTGATTAGTACCTTCCTCCAACCGCAAGAGGTCGCTAGTAGCGGCCTTTGGGTAGATCAGCCCCTGGCAACTCAACGGTTTTCAGAGTTTCAAGTTACGCTCATCTTTGTTGATAGGTGTCACTGGGTGCGCTTCAAAATGAAAGTGGGGGAGGGGATGGGTCTGGGGGGTGTAATTCTACGTCCAGGAAGAGTAGGGTCGTGAACGGGTAAGTAACTTTCCGTTCGTAATTCGCAAGAGATTTACGTCGACCTCGTGTTACTGTGATTGATTGTCGGTTTTAAATGCTTTAGTTAGAATTAAGCGAAAATTTAATTGTCGTTGTCGGAACGCCGCATCGGGGTAGCATCATCGCATTAATATTACCGTTCAATTTTGTCTCAAGGTCATTATTTCTTCTGATCCTTAGTTCATAGCTTTTGTGAAATTATTTCTTAATTAAACGAAATGGTTGATCTCTTCACTGAATTTTATGTCGGCATAATCTTTACATTAATTAGGAGAGACCTTTACATAAGATGTATGTGGATCTATGCAATTATTTTCCTTGGTGAAAGTTAATCACGTGTATTTTGGGTGAACTGAGTCAAGTTGAGACATGAATATGGTTATTAATTTGTCGAGTGGTTGTGTAAGCGTATAGTTTGAAGGTAAAGGTTCGTTTTCTATCAACTTTGATTTTTAGAAATGATATATGTATACGGTGTTAGCCTATGATCAGATTGGCCAACGGTGGGAGTTTGATATGAGTTTCTGAGGTAATCCATCTCATTTTCGTGTATTTTAATCTCGTTAAATCGTATGTTTGATAAAATAATAATATTTTAATGCGCAACTGAAAATATATTGATAAGGTTTTCTCCTAATTATTCAGTTTTCAGACAGAATTCTCCGTGTGCAGCTGTATTTGATTTTGGCAACCATTATCGAGAAATTCATTCAAAGCAATGCTGTATTTCGTTTATTGAAATGATATTAATTACGTAATCAATACATACTAGTGTCATGGTTTTGAAATAAGTATTAAGCTTAACTTAGCAACTAAAGGAATATTCCTTAAGTCTTATATTTTACAAATCTTGGAATTTGAGTTACAATACAATATTTTCGAATATTATCGGAGTGATTTAGCACGAGAGACACTACATAATGTAATCAGGTTATCAGAAATAATATTCAGAATTAAAATACAGTAGGTACATATTTTAAGATTTCATTCTCTTGTTTCAGAGGAATGTTTGCAGAAGACGTCACAGAACAGCTGTCATGTTCCCTTGTGTGATATCAAGAAATACATATTAACGGTGAGTACAATCTTTTAAGTAGTTTGCCAATTGCATTTGTATTGGCTGTTACTTGAAGTTTCCAGTGAGAATTATCGACGTATTTTACTGAATAGATAGGATAAATTTAGTCGTGTAACCACGCATGTGTTTTAATTGCGTCTATATATGTGCAGTACTTATTGTACTAATTTTTCCATCTATTAATGGTGAAAGTGTAGTAACTTAAGCTTACATTGGAAAGTGATAAATCTCAATTTATTTTAAGTGAATATTTCATTGAGAGAATAAAATTGATTTTATAATTTCGACTTTGAAAGGTTTGTTAATTATCGTTAACATAAGTGTTATCAATGCTTCAATTTTTGGCATATTTTATGAAATCCTTTGTACCTGGGAAATTTTACTTTTCAATCTACTGACATCCATTTCAGCATAAATCAATTAAGTATGCTCTATAAACACGAGATGATTTCATAGAAACAAAATTATTACTTTGTAGTGACAGTGTAACGTGAAATGTTCATTGACTTTTAACTCTTTGGTGAGGTGTAAACTAATGTTGAAATTATGGAGACATTTTGAGGAAAGTAATTAAAATATTTTGCTTGGAAAAGGCGATCTATATGGAAATTGCTAAAGCAATCAATGAAATATTTTGAGGAAAGGGATTTCTTAGTCAAAGTTAGTCGAATTCTTGGAGTACATGCAAATTTTTGAAAAGTTTGCTATGCTAATGAAAGTTTATCATGACAATTGGTTTTTATTCTGTTTATTTCCACCGGTGGTTGGCTAATCATCAGTTGATCATGCAAAAATTGTACAGGATTTATTCAGATACTATTTTAGTGCATTTTATTTTATAAATATTCAGTCAATCAAATCAAAATAGCAATTAAACTGTAAGAGATAGAAGGCTGAAATGTGGTTATGCCATTTATTACTATGACGAAGGATTTTATTTTAATGAATAATTGAAAGTATATTGACAAGGTTTCTTCCCAAGTATGTATTCAATTTTCGGGCAAACTCCTGTCTAGACTTATTAAATGTTGGAAACCCTTTACCGAAAAATTCATTCAAATCAATGATTTATTTAGTTGATATTCATTTCCGTAATCAATATATGGTAGTCAGGTGGTTTTGAAATAAGTATTGAGCTTAACCAAGCCACTTAAGTAATATAAGTCTTTAATTTCATTACAAATCTTTGAATTTGAGTTAGAAATAGAAAAGATTCCAATGTTACCTCAGTGATTTAGCACGAGAGACATTACATAATGTAATCTGGAATATTATTCAGCATGAAATTACAGTATATATTTTAAGATTTTATTCTCTTGTTTCATAGGAATGTTTGCAGCAGACATCACAGGACTGAGCTGTTATATTCTCCTGTGTGTGATAACAAGAAATAATAACAGTGAGTATATTCCGTGTTTTTCTTTTAAGTAGTTTGCCTATTGCATTTGACATATTGGTTGTTTTGTGATACTTTTGTTGGCTGTTACCTCAAGAAGTTCCCAGTGAGAATTATCGACCTATTTGAATGAATAGCTAGGAGGAATTTAGTCGTGTAACCATGCATTTGTTTTTTTACTATATGTTCAATACTTATTGTGCTAGTTATTCATCTATTAACGGTGAAAATGTAGTAACTTCAGCGTATATCGGAAAGTGATAAATCTCAACATCTTTTAAGTGGATATTTTGTTGATAGAATAAAATTGATTTTATAATTTAGACCTTCAAAGATTTGCTAATTATCGTTAACATAAGTGTTATCAACGCTTCAATTTTTGGCATATTTTATGAAATACTTTGAGCTGGAGAACTTTTACTTTTCAGTCTACTGACTTCCAATTCAACGTAAATCAATTAAAAATATGAGATAATTTCATAGAAACAAAAATATTAGTTTTGTAGCGACAGTGTAATGTGAAATGTTTATTGGATTTACTCTTTGGTGATGTGTAAACTATTTAATGTTGAAATTATGGAGACATTTTCAGACAGTTGAAAGTGATTAAAATACTTTGGAAAAGGTGTCTGAACGGAAATTGTTGACACAATCAAGGAAATATTTTAAGGAAAAAGATTAATTAGTCAAAGTTAGTCGAATTCTTGGAGTACATGCAAATTTTTGGAAAGTGTTTATCGTGACAGTTGGTTTTTATTATGCTTATTTCCATCGGTGGTTGGCTAATCATCAGTTGAGCATCAAAAAATTGTAGAAAATTTATTCAAATACTATTTTAGTGCATTTTATTTTATAAATGTTCAATCAATCAAATCAAAACAGAAATTTAACTGTAAGAGATAGAAGGTTGATGTTTGCGGGGTGTATGTCATGTGTTATGCCATTTATTACTATGACAGAGGATTTTATTTTTGGTGGGACTGGTGTGCGACAAGAGGTCCAATGCTTTTTAAAATGTGAAACATATTTCATAGCATTAACATAACGATTTTTATCTTATTAGCCTGTTATTTACAAAGTATTAAAGACAATGAATAAAGAAGTGAGATCAAGTCAGAAGCGATAATGTCAGTTTTTACCTCTTTAAGTGCAGTCTTGTCACAATGCAAGCTTTAGGAAGATTAGAAATATTTTCTTACTATTCTTTGGCTTAAAATTCAATTCTGAATTCATGTTCTTTGATCGTTTTTAAAGGTAAAAACAAACTGTAACTTTATCCAATATGACAATGGTTTTAGGTTGTATTATAGATATAGACATTATAATAAATGCTGTGATTTGTCGATAATTTCCAATTAAGAGTACATGGAATGATTTTTATAAAGTTAATTGATCAATTTAGTTGATTTTATAGCATAAATTAAAATGAATATTGCTGTTACTACTTGAAATTATTAACAGATAATATTTAATACTTGTCAGTAGTTAAACCTCTGTATTAATTTCCATATTTCCTACCTGTTATCACTAGTCTATTTATCATTTTCTGGAGTACTTGATCGTCCTCGTATTTCACTGTTCTTATAATCCTTCCTCTGATTTAGAAATCTCCCAGCCTTCTAACGGTTCCTGCATTAGCCTCTCTCCATATATATTGAATAGAATCGGCGATAGACAGCAGCCCTGTCTTACTTCTCTACCGATATGTACTCCGGTGGTATCCGCATTCTCCAACCTGACTTTTACCAGTTGATTTACGTATAGATTCCCGATCAGTCTCCTGTCTTTCCAGTCTACACCTATATCCTTTAATATCCTCATCAGCAGTACCCAATTTACTCTATCAAAGGCCTTCTGCCAGTCGAGGAAACATACACAGCAATCTTGACTGTATTCTATTGCCCTTTCTGATATGATTCTCACTACACCGATAGCATCTCTGGTTCCTCGTCCTTTTCTGAAGCCGAATTGATCTTCCCCTAGCATTTCTTCGGCATTTTTCTCTAGTCTTTTATTAAGAATCCTCGTGATGATCTTCGAAGTGTGTGACAGTAGGGATATCGTTCTGTAGTCCTTACACTGCATTGCCTTTGGCTTCTTCTTTAGAGGGATCATTGTCACATCTAAGAAATCCTGAGGCCTCTTTCCCGAGTTGTAAAGCTTGTTAATTAGTTTCGTAATCACTTTTAGTCCTTCCGATCCCATGACTTTAAGTACCTCTGCCTGTATTCCATCGCTGCCTGTAGCTTTCCCTTTATCCAGTTCCAGAATTGCCTTTTGTACTTCGCTTTCCATATTACTTGTTCCCAAGTTTGTCTTCTTCAATGTTATCCTCTTCTTCCGTTCTATTTGTGCTGATCCTGCCTGCTTGCTGTATAGTTCCTTAATGTATACTTCTCATACCTGTGCTACATCCTTTGGTTCTGCGACTATTTTTCCATCTGCGTTCATAATTGCTTTACCACATCCCATTAGTCTTCTAATCTTCTAACTCCAGTGCCCTAGCATACATCATATCATACCGTCCTAACTTCTCAGTTGTATTTCCTCACATTTTCCTTTTATTCAAATTTCCCTAGCTTTATCTGTTACCCTTCTCGACTCATTGTTTGTGCATCTATAGTTGGCTCTACCTTCTTCACTGTTAACATTTTTTTCCATTTTTTTCTCTCATCCATTATCTCCAGCATTTCCTTAGTGATCCATGGGTTTCTGATTTTCTTCTCTTGTTTCCCAATCTCTTTATTCAAGGTGTCTTTGATGCTGGCTTTAATTTCTTCCCATTCTGTATTCACGGTCTCTGGTTTGTTTTCCAAATTTCTAAGGCGACCTTCCGACTTCATGCTGAAAGCATTCTGCCTTTCTTTCAGTTTTTTTAGGTCCCAAGTCTGTCTTTCTCTTCTCGTTTTCCTTATTTGTTTCAGCTTTGTGGTTACATCGAGTATTAGAAGGATGTGATCTGAATCAATGTTTGCTCCTGGTAATGTCTTAGTATTTTTTATGCTGTTCCTGAATCTTTGTTTTACTAGGATGTAATCTATTTGGCATCTCATTTTATCTCCTGGGCTTTTCCAACTGTGTTGTTCCAATCTCCCATTATTGTGCAGTTCTACTTCATAAATGTCATTCTTTTGCTCATACATCTCCCTGATTTATTCTTCTTCAATAGCGGTTGTTGGCATATATACCTGGATTATCAACATGTTAACTGGGACAACTTTTAGCTTTATTGCCATCAACCTATCGTTCGTTGCTGTTATTTTTGTCACGCTATTCATCATATCTTTTAAGTACCAGAGCTACTCCCCTTGCCTCACTATTTCCTCCGGTGTAAACTACCGTGAATTCTTCCGAGCGGATCTGCCCTTCTCCTTCCCATCTGACTTCGCTCAGCCCTATGACGTCAATCCTATTTCATTTTTCAGGTTCTCTAGCTTTTCTGCCTTCCTCGTGGTTTTTAAATTCCAAGTATCTTTGCATAAGTTACCTTCGACAGTTGCTTTCCTCAAGGCAGTCCATGCCCGGAGATCTGATTGGGGGACTATTTTACCTCCGGAATATTATATAATATAATCATTATTAGGGAAATGTAATGTGGTAGTTTCCCTCTTGCTTTCCACATCGCAGTACTGTAGCCGATCAAATCATGCCTACTGTTCTATTGAATATATACCCAACCAACATCATTTGTTTTCATCTCTATACCGTACCGACAGTACTTCTGCCTACTGCCAGACACCAATGATAGTTTTTTATTATTAATTAAGTAATTAATTTTTTTGTGAAAAAAACCTCCATTTGCGGGGATCGCACCCCGCAGCTTTGTAATGGGAAGCTGACACGCTAAGCACTACACCTTATGGAAGGTTAAAATTTTAAAACTAATTGTCAAACGAATCTTTCACATAATAATTTGAATAAACTCGTAAAGAATTTAAAATTTTAAGATTCTAAATAGACCTTGATAAGTGAATGTGCTCTTTCATGTTGTTTAAGCAAATTAATCTTTTATATTTAGATTTTTTAGTTAATATTTCTTTATTGAATTCACCACAACCATTTTTCCTCTTCATTGTAGGCATTCACAGTTGATGCTGAGTGAAAATGCGATGGTTTGAGGCGTCGAGGAACCATGAATCGAAGAGTACTGCTTTGCTGAGACGACAATTGATACGCCTGGGTGCGAGAGTATAGAGGAATCTGAGCTGGAGGCTATACATATGGGATGAGAGAAGGTTTTTATACCTATATGTTGCTATATTCTGGTTTGTTCAATATGTCAGGCGATAAATATCTTGTATAATATGTAGCTGCATCTTACGAAGGATGTAGGAGAGATTGTAAATTATAAGTCCCTTTCAGATGAGCTAAACGCTTCAAATTTGGCATTATTATAGCTTTATGCTCACAACCAATGAAAATAAATACAATACAATAAGAATTCCAATTTTTAGGAGGTTTTTCTCCTGTCATTCAGAATGAGCAGAAATTTACGATAGGATTAAACGATTCCCCAAGAATTTGATTTCTTTTAAAAATATTGTTTAATCAACTTACACTAAAAGTAAGTAAATGGAAAATATAGTGCTACGTCTGAAAAAAAAGTTTTATCTGATATCGTCCGTAAGAGTATTTTATTTCTGAGAATGTAGGGCATCAATTTTCTGTTTGAACTTAAAAACTTTCTGATAACTCAACTTTTTTATAAAATGCATTTAATTTTTTATTATAAATTTACAAGAATATAATTTGATTTTATAAAGAATATTCCATTTTGTTTGTAAAGGTTTATTAGCATACTTCTATAAATTTTTAATTTTTGTTAAATTCACTTCCGTTAATAAGAATCAAATGTAGTAACAAGTTATTTACAAATTTCCGAAGATGTTGAATTTAAAAACTTTAGAAAACTTATAAAATGCCAAGTTTTCGTATTGACTTCTGAGACAGCACTGTATTTGCTCATGTTTGCAGACTTGTCATGTGAATATCGTTCCGCAAATTGGATGTTGGAAAGTAATTAATTAAATTTAATCTTAAAATAGGAGCAGCCATTAAAAAATATTATTTGTATCGGGATTTTTGGTGTTCTACATTTAATATTTTACCAAGAGGGTTTGTCGTGGTTAAATAATTCCAGATTTAATTTAATAATTTAAAGAAATTTGGAAATGTAGGATCTGCTTGAATTAATTCAGAAAATATTCTTTGGGGTTTTTATTGTTGTTTATTCAAGGCAGAAAAAATTCTGAGGCAATACAAATTCAGTTCATTATTCAAGTTATCAAAATCAGATAAAGAGATAAAATGCAAATGAAATTTCAGTTAGTTTTGAGAGTTTTGATTGAAAATCCAGACTATGTAAAGTATTTTCATTGTGAAAAGTTTATATTCTCCAATTATTAAGCCATGCATCGGAAATGGTAGTTTAATTGTTCTTGATTCTAGACGATATTTAGAAAAAGATTTAACTTTGTGGAGAGTTAAATTTCTTAATTAAGAAAAATTGTGCAGGTTATTTTATTCTTAATTAAAGTCAATGTCTAGAAAAAAGTTCTTTTAATAATTCCATCAATATCCAATTTGCTAGATGTTATTTATTTGTAAATACGTTTCCAAAGTGTTGTGTTATTTATATATTATTCAGAACAATTGCAAATTCTTTTGTCTAAATGTATATAAGCTATTGCTTTTCCATTCTGTATAATTATTGCCATTTTTTTAAATCTGAACAAACCAGAATTAGCAGCGCTTTTGGGTATATATTTATCGTCTCTCATTTCATATTTTTTTCTAAGCCATGCTATTTTTCCTCTCTACTTTCTCACCAATAGAAATGATTAAAGAAATATTATCCTTGCCAAAGTACTTTGTAAAAATGTCCAACTTTTATTCTAGTGCTTGTTATATTTAAAAATTTTTCTGCAGTTCATGAATATTTTTAAATGGCAATTTTGATTTGTGCTAATATTCAGATCTTTTTAAGTCCAGAAATTTTTTAAGTCAGATATTATTCTAAGTCCAAAATGTAAACAAATTAATTTTTTTCAAGTTCTAATTTCAGAAATCTTTCAAGTCTAGCGTTAAAAATTATTGTCCAGATTGTAAACAAATTACTTTACAAATTGGACAATAGTTTTTAACTCTTAGACTTGAAAGATTTCTGGAATTGGGACTTTTTCAAAAGTTTTTCTAACCAGAAATTTTTTAAGTCAGATATTATTCTAAGTCCAAAATGTAAACTAATTTTTTTCAAGTTCTAATTTCAGAAATCTTTCAAGTCTAGCGTTAAAAATTATTGTCCAGATTGTAAACAAATTACTTTACAAATTGGACAATAGTTTTTAACTCTTAGACTTGAAAGATTTCTGGAATTGGGACTTTTTCAAAAGTTTTTCTAAGTACAAATTGTAAACAAATCAATTTTTTTTCTCAAGTCAAAAATTCTTTTAAGTCCAGTATAATTTTTATTTTCAGGTGCAGGATAAAATAAGTAGACAAAATGTATTATTTCAGATTGTAAAATTTTTATTGAACTTGTATGTATACACTGTACATTTTAATTGCAATAAAGACATTTTATTATGATCAAAACCTGTTGACTCCTTTTAGATAGGAATAATTTCTTTTTCTCTGAGCCTCTTTTAGGTATCGTTGGACTTAAGGGGTTTTTTTAGGTATATTTTTGCTAGAATTAGCACAATTTTAGCCTAAAAATGACATTTTTGACCACCAATTCAGCCAAATTTTGCTGATTATTGAACAAATTATTCAACATTATGACAATTTATCTGCATTTCAACTATTCAACAACTGACATATTACATATAACACAATATTTTCAACTGTTGTTCAACAGCTGACATAAATACATATATAACATGAAAAAATAAACCATCAAACACATTTTGCAGCTGAAATAAATTATTGAACAAGCACTTGAAGAAGTTACTTGCCTCTGATAAAAATAACTGCGACTGAGCTGTGGAAAAATTAATACAAGCATTTAGACTACAGAACAGCCGTCATCAGTGGCGAAATGCCACTGACGACAACTGCTCTGAAGTCGAAATGCATGTATTAATTTTTTCACTACTCTGTCGCAGCTATTTTTATCTGAGGCAAGCAATCTTTCAAAGTACTTGTTCTGGAAACACTTAAAAAAGAAACATTTCACATTATCAATGACCTTAATTACAATTAACAATGTCTCTTATTGGTCAAGAAATACGTAAAATTGAATGCACGCAACTGATTCCAAATGGGAGCAATGTTTGCATAAATGACAAAAAAATAATGAATCTCGCAAAGCAATGCTTAATTGGAATTACTTAAATGCCAGGATAACATTTTTATAAACTATTCCAAGTCAGAAATAAACTTCAAAAATGCAATATTAAAATTTCATGTCATACCTATTTCAAATGTTAATAAAATTAAACCTTTATATTTGCCAAATTAATTATTGTATAAATGCACAAATTATATTACCTCAATTAGACGTATTACTGTTTTTTGAAAAAGATTAATAGCATAATATAAACAAAGATTTACTTCTGATAGCAATTTAATTTTTATAACAGCAAAGATTGAACTAAATACATTTTGTCTTTAAAAATTATCTTGCATTTAAAAATATAACTGATTAATCAAGGTGAGATTATATTTACAACATCAAAAACATATTTGTTCTAATGTAAAGTTCAGATTCAAAGCTATTATGCAAAATATAACTGATTTAATCAAAGCAAACACCCTATTTATGAAAAAATATAGCATATTCTCAAAGTTTGTCTTATATTTCCAGGTAATGTACAGTAAGTGCGTAAAATTTAACGACTTGAGGTTAATTTACTTTAAATTTAAGTAGTAATTGCATTGCGTGACTCAACTCACTATCGTTAACAAATCACAGTGCTCCTTATCGATAGCTTAACACTTTCATGGCCAATTTGTCAAATTTAAAAGGAAAATCAGCAAATCAAATCATTAAAAATTTATCAATAATTATATTTTTTAACATTATAAATGTGCAAATTGTAAGTAGCAATACATTATCATTATAAAACATTTATTTAAAAACTTATATTTGAAGAATTTTCAGATTGTAATTTATGAAAGTATTGAGTGCACGAAAAACTAAAGTATTTCATTAAATATTTGTATACAATTGAGTTATTTATGTTAATAAATTTAAAGAATTCCTTTTCAGTAACGCTTATGTTAGAATAAGTCAAAATCTCATATGGAGTTTACCGAAATTATCGTTACGATAACTTAATGAAGATATTTTAAACAACAGCCATGAAATTGTTAAGTAATCTAAAATATAACTCAACCAACAAGAGACAACGTTAATATTTACATAGAGACCAACCTGAGAATCAAAAGAATAACTACAAAATTGAGAAACAAAATAAATATCCTATAATTATTATACCAAATAGAACTGAATGAGCTTCCCACAATCTATATATATTTGCAAAAGTTTGTTTGCGTGTCTCATTATGCATGCCATAAACTATAAGACATGAATGACTAAAATTTGGTACAATTATTATTAACATCTTAACTTGATGAATGTATAAAAGGTTTGGTCAATTGGTTAATTATAGTCAGTGCTATAATAATAATAATATAGGGGAATATAACATTTTACAATTCCACTAGAGATGCCTGCATTTCAAATTTGAAATGTTGACAGAATTTTTTACAATAAACAAAGAAGCTTCAAAGTTTATTGTATATTAGGATTAGCTATGATGCTGGTCAACACAGACATCCATGACATTTGACGGTGCGATGAGACACTATTACAACGCCAACCTTCATAACAGCCTACTTAGTTAGACAACAAACCCATACAGCGGCCGGGTTACGCAATCTTACTTTCGATACTACACAATTTATACAAGTGAAAACATTTACCACTTACTTTATTTGCTCACATTACACTGTGTTGGATGTGGTTTGGTTAATACAAAACGACAAACAACAGATGAACAAACAAAAAGAATTAATGCAACGAAAAACAAAAACAGTAGAAAAGAGAATTAAAATCACACAGAAATTCAATGCTCCGACTCTTAGAATGATTCTCTAAGCAAAGAGTTTTGTTAAAATAAATTTATGTCAAGTGAATAATACTTTGTTACAATAAGTGGACAATACTTTTGTTAAAACGTTACAAATTGCACTTGACAATGCCTTATCCCCCTCCCTCCCTCTGCTGTTCCCCCCCTTATCTCTCGCGAGGCAATAATATGAATCTCGAGCCTTAAAAATGACATTCGTTGTCCAGGAAACTTATCGATAAAAGTCTAAATCTGTCACATATTCGTTAAATATGCGTAATTTCAAAACATGTGGTGCATTACTTTCTGGGAAACCCTCGTACAATGTTGTGTGAGACAGACGCTCCTTTCTAGGAACCTGGTATTATCTGAATTTTTAAAGAATGTTTATTTTGAACTCCTGAGCATCCCGCATATAACTGTCCATGCGTAAAGCAAAGCTACCGTATGGTAACTGACTTAAGAAGTCACCTCTCTACTCTGCGTGCAAGGGGATTTCCCTTCTAGGAAGCGCGCTCACCTTCAATGCCACTCTATTCTAATGGAATTCGTTCCCCTCCACTCTACATATTACCTCCGATCACTGAGGCGTAAGGTAACTTCTAGTAATTTTCAATTGCTACATTAGGCGGAACTACATGCACGTTCTCTACCGGAAGCTTAGAGAACGAACTCCACCTGGCAAAAAGCATCACCTCACAAAATGAATCGACTGCGTTGATTGTCAATTTTAACTACGAATCCTCAAAATATTTTCCAACTCTATCATTTATATCAATTAAAATATGAAAAAATTTCCCAAATAAAACTTAATTCAAGCATAGATATAATTTTTTGTTCATAATTATTGCCATAATTTGAAGTCACGATGATTTAAAACATAACCTGAGCAACGCTGGGTAAATTTGCTAGTTATTTATAAGCAAAGAACTTTGCAATACCATTTTAATTTAATTTATTCACCAGAGAACTATATAAAGATGTTTGTGTAGCATTGTAAAATAAATTCCAATAATTACTCCAAGATTTGATGCACAAAAACGATTACAGTGTAATTTTCCTAATAAACGTTTAATGTGACTAAATCTTAGAAGGATATTTTGTAGTTTAATTTACATTCTTCGTTAGAAATAATTTTATGAACTCTGTATTTATCTCAGAATCACTACAAATATGCTGTCAACAATTTGTTGTTAACATACATTAAAGTTATGGTAATTTAATGTTGTGCTTACGCAAACTGTATAATTATAAAATATCAGTTGATTACTTCGTTTAAAAATTAGTACAAGAGTTTAAAATAACACTAATATTTATAATGAGATTTTAAGATATAAACAAGTTAGGAAAGTGTACAACGTAACACAAATGGGTGCGTTTTGTGCATTGGAGTATTTGAAAGAAATTATTTACGTGTTTGGAAGGGAAATAGCATTATAAAGTTCTTTTCTTCATCATAAATAATCCATTTTCTTCCCATTTAAAAATATTACATGCATATGTAAGGAAATTAAACATATTTCCGTGAGATTGTTTACGTTAGCAACAATGAAGAAGTAACCATGCTAGAAAATTTCAAAGTTCAACTCAAATTACGACTCTTGTTCGATTTTCTCGCAAACGGCGACTCCTACGATAAAAATGTAGAGGAAAAGAAATACCCTGCTTTATTAGTTGCACAAGTTTTACTTGATAAATATTTTGATATGACCGATACTTTACGAGATATGAGGGAAAGTTCATATTTTATCACCAGTAAAGTGGTACCCCTGATTGGCTTACGTGACTCATTTATGTGATTTTCTTATTATCTTTGACCGTAAGTCCTTAATATCAAATTTCATGAAAATCTGCTTGGTAGAAGCAGATAACGAACATGCGGACAGACCAGATGGAGACTAATACTAATAGGCGCTTATGCTGGAAGCGAAACGCACCTGACAAATAACCTTGCATGTAATTACATTTACAGATACACATACATTACTAAAAATTGTCTTTAATGACAAGAATGATATGTTACTTATTTCTTCAATATACAAGTAGAAGGTACTTGCATTCTGTAAGTGTTTCAAGTCATTATTTATGGCTTTTGCAAAGTAAAAATTATAAACTAGTTAAATAAATAAAACAACTTCAAGTACTCATTAGAATAAACTTCATTAGACCACTGATTCCCAATGAAAAGACAAAACTGATAATGGTTTGATTCCGATGCAAATGAATTGGAATATTTCGAGGCGGTGCTTACTGTAAAAGAGAGACTGACTGATATTATTCACTTCTTTCGGTAAATTGTGATGAGATTAGCCATGAGGAAGTGTATCATTCGAAACAAAAGTACCACGAAGCCAATGAAAAGGAAGAAATCCACAGTACATTGAACCCTCTGCATACTGGACCTTGATGGAACGTACTTAGGATATAACGGACAGAATGTCCGGCGATGCAAAACAGTTAAATGACGCCACTACTACATTGTGTCTCATGCGGACCTATCACATGTGCGTTATTTGGAAGGCCTAATGAATACATCGCAACATTATAACTAACGTATATCACGGCGTATAAGTCGACCTTTGAAGCTTAAAAAAATTTTCCTAAAACTTAAAGTCGACTTATACGACAAATATAAAATTGTGAACCTTAAATTACAGATGAATAACATCGATATTTACCAACAAGGGGAGGCCATAACATTAATATTGAAATTCGTAATACCCTTTTAGGAGGTGAAACTAGAACTAAAACATCACCTATATCTCTCTGCGTTTTTGCCAATGGGCCCTTGTTTAAAAGATCTTAACAATTTAAATTCAGGTGTAAGCACGGATGCAACATATACCATTAACCTTAAGGTTACAAACAGAAGCAGCGATAGCTGAATGGGTAGAATGAATGTCTAGTATCGGATGGGCTGGGGTTCGCTCCCAGCAGCCAGCATTTTTTTCTTTCAGAAGTGGTCTGTACATATATTTTAACTAGTAAAATTGTATTATTATTATGTCTTTTTTGTATTTTTGTTTTTTTCCTCAATTTTTTGTGATTATTTTTTTTGTCTTTTTCACGTACCTTTTTGTACTTAATTTATTTGCACCTTCCACATATAATTATGATATTATAATTATAAATAAATAATAAAATTTAGAATGTTATAATCATTACTTGATTGTTTATTAAAATATCAATTCTTTAATACGACATTTATGAAATGTTTATTACGGACAATTACCTTGTTTTTTTAATTGTATCATCCAAAGTATTGTAATGCTGTAGAAGTAAGTGAGATAGAAGAGGTACACTTCGATCGGAATTAACCATACTAATTGCAAGTTATAATTATATGTGGAATATGCAAATAAATCAAGTACAAAAAAGTACATGAAAGAAGACAAAAAAAAATAATCAAAAAATATGCGGAAAAAACATTTCCTTTTTTGAAAAGGGGAATAATGTAATTATCAGAACCATCCTCACGCCTGCCAACATGCGATACTTTATTGAATTTCACCACCGTAGATATTGATTGCGATAACTAGGTGCAGTTAATTTTGATAGCATCATTAACAGCCGACATCAATCAAATCATAGGAACCATTATTTAGTTGGTCAAGCTCTCTGAGAATAGCAGTTTCTTATTGGTTGAAATTAAAACACCTGTCAAATGGAAGGCTCAAGAAGAATAGCACGGACTCGAAAAAATATTCCTATATTTTTTTATTACTATGTTTATTTCTGTATCTTGTTAAAACTTGGATCGTACAGGACCTTGATTTTGCCTGGCAACGATTTCATGAGAAGTATTTTTAAGTGAAACAAAGGGGGTCGACTTATACTGCGAACATATACCTAATCTAGTATTTTCAAGTTGGAAATTCAAGGTCGACTTATACATCGCAATATATGGATATATATATACATATTATAATGTATATAATTACTGTATATACTCGTGTATGATGCGTCCCAGTGTATAACTGCCGTGTATAATGCGCACTTGTACTTTATTCAAAAAAATCCCGACTTTTTCTGATACCACGTGTATGACACACATCCTTGATTTTTGGGAGGTATATGAATTTTAAAACGTTTGGACTTGTCCATAAGTGTATTACGTTCAATAAGCTCCATATTATGTCTAAGAGAGACATCGTCAATAATTAAAGCGACTGAGTTGAGATGGCAGCAACCTCACATGGTAAGTTGGACAAAGTGATGCCGTGTAGAAAACTGCAGCGCCACTGTTGCCAATCCTTTTAAATCAGACAAAAAGGGATCTATAAATTAGTTTTGATTTAAAGTGGATGTTGGTTCTCTCTTTCCTATCTCATTCTAAAACTGTTTAAGAGAAGGAATAACGTAAAAATTTAACAAACAAATCTGGAAACAGGAAACGCGACAGGTATGATTAAGTTCACACACGAGATTCTATGGGTTTTAAATTACTTACGTTGTCAATCGTAGACACTAGAATCATTTACTAAATAAAATTATTTCAATTTGCTTATTCTATGTTTTTTTGTTTTTGATGTGTGTTTTGCGGGAAGACTATCTTGTGATTTTGCAAAAATTACAGCAATCAGCTGATGAGCTAGTGAAATGCGGAATAATTAGAGAGGATGGAATTATAAATGTATAGAAGTAATTAGGTGTTCTATACATATAATTATGTATGTATAACCTGGAGTATCAATAATTATTGTGCTTTTCCCATTAATTAACCCAAAAAGCGTGAATCTGGTGCGAGGTAGGTTCCCATTTTAAGTGCAGAGAAGTGTTACCTGTGTATAACGTGCACCCTACTTTATGACCTGAAAATTTGGTCTTCAAACAGCGCGTTATACACGAGTATATATGGTAGATACAATGTATAATTTATTGGTGTAGCAAATCCGCAAAAATTAATTGTTCCTCCGTTTGACCTTTGTGACTGGTTGAAATTGACTGACTTGCATTACTTGTGGGGTTTGTTTGTCTTAAAACATTCTTTGTATTCATTGTTACTTTCTGCCAATTTCCACCAGGGTCCGGAAAAATCTAAAATCTCGAAAAAGTATCCCAAGTTCCATTCCTAAGAATAATTCCGTTTCAAATAAGAACGCAAGGGAAAATCAATTTTTCTTATGGTCACTATAATTTATTTCATTCTTAATTATGTTCTTATAAAAGTATGCTCCTGCTAGCACACTGCAAGCACCTTTTACTAGTAAAATATAAAAATTAATACGATTCCTATTTTCCTAAATTAATTAGAAAACTCTGTGCTATGATTTCATGCGCTCTTTAACAATTTGTATAAATATATAGCAGAGTAAAACACTGTCTTTCATAACATGCGCATTTTAACAATTTAAGGCAACACATACGTTTCCTTCGGATGTTTCGGATATAACAGACAGGCCTTCCCCTCCTTTTAGTCCAATATATCGAGGCTTCACTGTACGTATGTAAAGAATGCGATGTCGGACTGTGTACAATACCACGTTTTGGAATATACCATACACGAAAACGTATCAAGTATATAATCGCAAGCTCTGGAATAATAAAAATTAAAATAGTTATAACGAATCCAACGTATATTTTCAATCCTTTCAAACTTTTACAAACCTATGCCAACAGGTGCTTATAATGGAATCTTAACTTAGTACTTAAAAAGAGTTAAAAATGAAACAATCTTTTGTTATTCTAAAAGCTCCCAATTGCAAGCGCTATCTGAGTTTATATAAACATTTGAAATACAGTTGGACCTCTATAAACATCACCATTGATAATCGTTGTTTTGATCAACCCTCATTTGTCGCCAAATGGTACAAAAAAATTAAAAAGTTCCGATGCCAGTTTTGAATGAAGCAGACAAATGAATGATGATTGCACTGTGACCGAGAGAGAAAGATTCTTGGCATTGCCTCCAATTCAATTAGTGCCAATTAAACCTTCAAATAAGTGAAAGAATAGTGTTATTCGCTTCACACTTTAAGCATCGAAATTAATGCTGTAGCAATGTCAAACTTTATAGATAGCAACACAAATATTTACGGATAATTATCCAGTTAATAACTGTGTATGGGAAGCATTTCTAGCAATTTAATCAAAGCAATTGATCTTATTTAAAATCATTCGGATGCTGGAATCTTACTTTTTCAGTAAGTAAAACTATTAAACATCTATAATGCTTATTAAGGCAAATTGTCTCATGCGTAAATTTAAAATCAGATGAGAATAGGGACGTACATTATTTTTTAACAAATTGAAAGTTATATGGTTATGTCACCTTCGTAGATAATCTAAATGACAAAGAATGTTAGGCGACGGGCTACGTTTATTCAGGAGCAGCATGAAAACATTTCTTTTAGATTGATAACCTAGAACTCGCCGAAACTTATCTTCTCTTCATTGTTAATCTAAATAAACGGTTGCATTGATTGATATATGAAAAAAAGGACGTATACTTCAATAAAAAGAAACAAAGAAAATTAAAAACATAAAAGTTTGCAATCAATTACTGTGTAGCATTAATTTCCTCTCTAATTTGACTTTTAAAATACAGATTTCTTACTGACTTTGCATAATTAATTGTCAATATGCACACACAGCCTCGCCCTCAGCGAGATTTCTACCCGCTAACCTTACCTATACTGGGGAAATGCATTATCAGAGTTAAATGCGAATTATTGAGTTAAACGTGAAATATTGAGATCAACTTATTCTACACAATTCTTAATTTTTTATAAATTAATTGAAAAAACAGTGAAAACACTGTGTGGGTACAGCTAGTACTCCGTTAATTCATCAAATAGAACTTATAATTTTGTTTGTTTAGTTTACATAACAACGCTTTTACTCATTATTACCTCTGACGGTAAAGCACTATCAATTGCAATTTCCCAGGTTGTTGTTACTATCAGCATTTTAATTACTACAAATATAACTTTTAATTAAAGTTTAAGGCAATAATAGCCCATTAATTCATCAAATGGAAGAAAGAAGAAGATAACGAGGCCTTTGAATCTGTGTAATTTTTACTTATGTACCAATGACGTGAATCTAAATTGATTCTTTCGAAAATTTTAATGTAAATCTGATTCAAACGTACTTTATTGTGTCATTTTATGTTACTTGTCGCCACCTGGCACATCCAGCCACCATGTGACTAAATGAATAAATAAATATTATAGAGACAGAAGAAGATAAAGAAGAACGACGTAGAAGAGAAAGAGTGAGAAGATAAAATACGGACAGATGAGCAAAGGCAAACAGCGAGAGAGACCATAAACGAAATCAGGTAACAAAGAAGAAACGAACAAACTGAAGAAGGGAGTAATATAAGAAGAAGCCAAAACAGAATCGATGCAGCCAACGGCGGAAGACGAAGAAACGACACAAATTTAAACTCAGCAATAGGAAACGGATTAGCTACTCGACGAGATGATTCACATTTAGGAAAAATTAATAAAGAATGTCAATATCGTAGAGCTTTGTTTTTTAATAACTGAGAAAAGCATAACAGATGCTGGTACGAGAAGAGCACTTCCGCAGCTTCCAGATATATTAAAACTGCCGTAGAGAGAAAATACCCCTATGTGTAAAAATACGTAAGACTAATGTAGTTTCTGCACATGCCAGGACATGAAATATATATTTAAAGCGGGAAGCTCATTAGTTCTAATTTGAAATGCAAAATCAATCACACTCACCCATCTTCTTTCTTGACATCGCAAAGCAGAGCTGGCCTGTGGAAGATCTACCATGCTGGCTGCGTTTTCAGACTTCATTCTTCGGATGCTCGCATCTGAAACAACGACAGAACCAACTCAGAAATCTCGCACCCAAAGGATAAAAATTCTACAAAACCTTAACAATAACTTTTGATTTGAAGTTTATAAAGTAATGGAAACCGGCTAATAATGTATTATTCATACGTTTTTATAAACACAGATTCTCATTTTATGAGGTAAACTATAATTTTTACGTTCAAAACACAATATATATTGATAACAAACCCTTAATTAATCCTACGTTAAGAGTGTAACGCCATATCTTGGCTATATTTGCCCATAAACAAATCCGTCCTTGCAAAAAATTTTACCAACTCTTCACAGAAAATGATACTTTACAACGATAAAATCACTCATTAAACATGTTATGCAGTAACAAAATGTTATACATAAGGACTAATTTATAAAAATAATTACTCCATTATACATAAATATGATAAATATAACATTTCCTATATACATATATATACGGTAAAGATATTTCAACTATAAATCAAAGATGAACAGAGAAGTTATTTAAGATTTCCTTACCTTTGTAGATATAAATCCTCGAGGAGATTGACCAGGACAGCTGTATCACACAATAATAACAGTACATTTATTTTCCAGAAGATCAAAGTTACATGGCAAATCAATAAGACAAACTCAATCACAAAAAAAAATACAAAGTACAACAATATAACAGCACGAGTGGACTAACGAAAAACAATAATACATCAAAACATCACCATAAATTACAATTAAGTGGCAAAGCAGGGCATACTGAATAATTACATATACAAATTCACATATCATTGTATTATAAAATAAGAAATAGTACTATTAAGAGAAGTTAATTAATGTCCAGTAAGCAATGTGAAGATTACACACATTGAAACTATAAAAAACTTTAGATAATACTTCACTTCGCTTAAAGTGTCTTAAAACGTACACAAATCAAACTAAAAGTACATAATTAAAAACTGCTGTCAAAATGCGTCACATGCACCACTGTTTTCGAAGAATAAACGGCCAAAATTTCGTCAAGATCAAAACTATCGACATTAAATTTCGAATACAATAAAAAGGATTAGTTTTTTACTTGTAAAAAGTTCTGGTGTAAACACATAAAATAACCAAAAGTATTAAAACTCTGCTGTCAAAATGATTATCACGTGGACCAGTTTTCGAAGAACACACGGCCAAACATATATCACGATCATAACTATCAACATTAAATTTCGAATACAATAAAAAGGTCTAGTTTTTTCCTTCTAAAAAGGTCTGATGGAAACAAAATAAATTTCGAACTGTATTACGCACATAACAGACAACCCCGACAGCCATTTTAAGATTTCTACGAAGTAACTAGAGGTGGGTAGTTCATGAATGAATCGGTGTAAATGAATCGTTCAATGCACTGAATCGATTCACCTCTGTCGAAATGAATCGTTCAGTGATTCACTGATTCCTGAATCGTTCTGAACCAACCGAGTAGAAGAATCGACTGAATTGGTGAATCGACTGAATCGTTCTGAATCGGTGAACCAGGTGAATCGGTGAAATGAATCGTTCCGTGATTCCTGATTCGTTCGGTGATTCACTGATTCCTGAATCGGTGAATTGAGTGGTTCCGTGATTCACTGATTCCTGAATCGGTGAACCAGGTGAATCGGTGAAATGAATCGTACCGTGATTCCTGATTCGTTCGGTGATTCACTGATTCCTGAATCGTTCTGAACCAACCGAATATATGAATCGGTGGAACCGGTATTCTCTCAGCGATTCCGAACAAAAAAGGAATCTTCACTCTGACAGTACCTATCGTTCAAGTCATGTAGCGCCCCACGCCATGTCTGGTTCATGAGTGTATACTATTATTATTGTTAAAGTTATTTAATTAAAGTGAATGCCGATCGGGCAAAATTATTTTAAAAATTAATAAAAGTATATTGTGAATTTCTTTGAGCAAGATTATTTTAAAATTAATGAAATTATAATGTTCTTACGAAATGTAAGCACATTATGGTGGAAATGGAGTCAAACTAAAAAGTAATACAATTCAATAAAGCAGGTTTTAATTTGTATATATCTGGAAAATTAATTAACAAAAATAACGCAAAAACAAATACAAACTATATAACAGTCTTTCGGAGGCTTAAAGAAAAAAAATCATACATAATAAAAGAATGAACAAAACAAGTGTTCGTCATTCTCAGAAACATATCTAAATATAATTTTAGTATGGATATTATTAAGAAATATGATCGAAATAAATCAAATTGTATGATTCCAAAACGATTATCTGATTGGTTTATACAATGAAATATTATTACTGCAAAATATCAAGATACTACATGTATGAATAAGACAATAAAATTCGTAAAATAAAAAATATAATAAAAATAGGAACTTTTCTGGAACATAGTGACTTACAAAAATGATCGGAATATATCAAATGGTGTAAGTCCAAAACTATTAACTGATAGGTTTACACAGCGAAATATTATAAGTGCAAAAACGTCAAGATACAATATAAAACATAAACAATTTTTTGCCATTTACAACGGCTCAACCGCCGTAATATAAAATGTTTGCAAAACATTACACAAAACAGTTTGATTACAAATTATGGTTTAAAAATAGCACTTGTGACACTTTTTTTTAGAGTTAATCTATTCCGTCTCTCCGAAATGATTTGTCCTCCTTTGGAAAAAATACGTTCGCAAGGAACAGAAGTCGCGACTAGGCATAGCCTTCTCATAATAATTTCGAAAAGCCGAGGATAGAGCAGTCTTCTTGCTTTCCACCATAACATGGGGTCGGCACTCCGGGGTATGTTAGGCTCTTGCAGATATTTATTTATTTCTAATACTGCTGCGGTGGTTGGGTTTTTGTTATCCGCTGTTGAAATTTTCGAGTCAAACTCTTCCCAAATTAAGGAGGAAGTCTGAGGCTGAGGTGTTGCATCAGCTTCAGCATCAACTTCCACTGTTATCCCCGAAACTTTTCTTATTAGGGAATCGTAAGCTTTTCTGTATGCCGATTCTTGGCTGAACGCTTGCTTTTTGAACCGAGGGTCCAAAAATGTACATTCTGCAATTAAGCTGTTCTGCTCTACATCCTTAAATCTCTTGTCAATTTCCTCTATCAGTATTTTAACCATATTTTTAATTGGTTGTGGGAGATCTTTGTTGTCGTTGATTTTGCTAACGTACCGTCTTATGGCGTTAGGAAAAAGTAATATTTTTGATAACGTAACCTCTTTTTCGTGGCTTAATTCAACAGTGGCTTCGTAAAAGATTTTTAAAATTTCAACCGGTACTGATGTCACGCAATTCAGTCTGCACGTGGTCAACAGTTGACAGAAGGGGTTCCTTCAACTCTAAAAATCTATGGAACATGTCGTAGGTAGAATTCCACCTTGTGGAAACGTCTTGCTTTAATTTCCTTTCAGGCAAGCCCATTTGTTTTTGCATGGAAATTAGCCTTTTAGCCGCTAAGGGGCTTCTTTTAAAAAACTCTACCACTGATTTCACTTTACTGTGGACAGTTTTGATTTCCTTTATAGATTTTTGGTCTACCAAATTCATCGTGTGTGCGAAGCATGGAATGTGTCTCCAATTACACAGCCTTACAGCAGCAACGACGTTCGCAGCATTGTCCGTCACTACAGCTGATATCTTATTTTTCAGGTCCCATTCAGTCTCAATCCGTTTAAGTTGCTCCGCTAAATTTTCCGATGTGTGTCTGTCACCGTACTCGAAGCATTCCAATAGATAATATTTTAATGTACAGTCATTGTCGACGAAATGAGCAGTCACAGCAATGTAACTTTCATTTGCGATTGAAGTCCATCCATCTGTAGTTAGGGACATGGTACTAGCGCGAGAAATCAAAAGTTTTATTTGTTCCCTGGTCCTCTCGTACAGCTGAGGCACTAAACTTGAAGAAACAGTTTTACGAGTAGGCAAACTATAACTAGGATTCAGCATCTTAACAAACTTTTTAAATTCCACATCCTCTACTAAACTGAAAGGGTGGAACTCCTTGACAATCATTCGCACAAGTTGTTCGTCAACTTCCTTCGATTTTGACAGTGGAATGGGCTTCGTAAAATAGGAGCTGATTGTGAGACTAGCTCTTTTTGAAGGTGTTCCAGAAGCAATATTTTCACTTGTACTTGGAGTTACATCAGTCTGCCTGGTGGTGGTAGGCTCCTGACCTGCTTCAGGCGAGGGAGCCCGAGATAAACCTGGGGCTTCTCTAAATGGCGGATTCGGGGGATTTCTTCTAGATCTAGGATCCTCGACGTCAGGGTGTTTCATTTTAAGATGCCTTAGAAGGTTCGCTGTACCACCCTTTACTGACAACACCACTGAACAAAATCCACACTTCGCATGTTGGTTGTCCACTTGAGTGAAAAAGTTCCATGCAACCCCCGTTTTTCTACATGGAGCTGATGCCATTATTAAGCTTGATTCGCACTAGTGATCAGATCACGCTCAGCTCAAGAGACGCTCACGCTTTAAGGATTTTGGCTATTCATATTTGCAACGATCTTACGGCACTCACGGATGTTCACGCTATAGCTCAACCTTTAACTTCCGGGCGGTCCTTATACGGACCACGTAGTAGCTGTAGGCATTGTAGTCCACATGCGGACCAGCGTGTCACGCATCACTTTCGGGCAGACTATCCTCGCTACCTCCACGAGGATTCATCTGAGATTTCATGATATTAATGACAGACCACTTTTATTATTTGGATTTTCTGAGTAACCTAATTCCTAACCAGACTAACCTCATCACATGTGCACATCGTTCGAGCGATAGTGATGAAGACTACGAAGACAGTTCATCGTCCGTTCTGCTCCCGATTGCAACTGAACCAAACGACCACGCCGCAATCTGTGTATGGTTTCGCCTTTCATCGGTGGACCTAGTAGATTTAGAAAAACTGAATTTCTTCATGTGAATAAGGATTCTTCACCTGGCGGGGTATTCTTTCTGTTTTTTTTCACGGAAATAATCCAACTGCTCGTGAAGGAGACCAGCAGGTAATAATATTGAGTCATTTGAGGAAGAAGTATATAGAACGATATTATTGAGAAAAAATATTGCACAATAATATTGATTGTTTAGGGGCCGCTTAATGGAAAAAGTTACCATGAGAATAAAAGTTTTATAGTATAGCATGCTATTATATTACTGACTTCGCCAATATACATGTGTATTTACATGTCGTTGGAATAAAAAAAAACATGAACCATAAACCGTTTATATCCTCTGCGAACGCTTTCAATAATGTACAAATAAATACATAAAAGTTTAAACCCTAAATATACACAATCGCCTAAACAGGATCCTCTTGTAAATAAATATGTATTTTTGTTATGAAATGTATTATGTTTGGGAGGAAATGAACACTTTTTTAATTTGATCTGGGATAAATAAATAATTATATTTTAGATATAATTTATTAGAATTACATTATGTTTGAGAGAAATTAAACACTTTTGAATTTGGCTTGGGATAAATAAATAATTATTATTTTATATATTATTTTGCATATCCTTTATCAAAATTTATCGATTTGAATTAAATTACTTTTTAAAACACTCAGTTTATTTGATTTTATTTGCAAATGGTCAGAATTCTGAGGTAGCAAAAGTAACAGATGGATGAATCGGTAGTGAATCACTGAATCGTTCTTTTAAGTGATTCATCTCGGTGAACTGAATCGAGTGAATCGATTCAGTAAGATGAATCGATTTTCCCACCTCTAGAAGTAACCAGAAGTAACGCGCAGGCGCGCAGGCTAACCAACATTTCCCCTTATAAACCTGGATATTTACAATTTCGACAAAAAAACCACAAAAAATAAACAATTCCTTTTTATATCTTGATTTCTCATTTTAGTAGGAACACAATTATAACTTATTGTAGCATCGATAAAATTTGCTTAAATGTTATAAATTACTTGCAGTAAATCAAATTTATTGGCATTAAACTTTTACTTTGCAAACCTAAATTTGGATTCGTCATGGAGAGGGGTAAAAATAAGGCATTAAAATATATTTTCAGATTGCTTAATAACCGACAATGTAATTAATTAATTAATAACGAATTTTTGGTCCAAATACGTATGCGTTTTTTTGTAACATTTATTTTTCTGTAGGACGTCTTCATAAACAATTACATGGGTAGTTTCGGCGGCATTTACAAATTATGCGGAAACAATTATTAGTTATTAAAAACTATTCACGAGTGTAATTATAAGAATAGCAATTATACTCCGGAAAATACTTTCAGGTTTTTATCTTATCCATGTACTTTGGAAACCTGTGGTATATTCAATTGATACCGATAAAATATTCGTATAAATTTGAAATGTAGGTACCTACCGTAGGAACCTACTGATTTACAAACACAGATGTCCGGAACAGGTAGAAAAATACACTTGTAATTGTCCTAACTAAGATACTCTATTTAGTAAGTGAATTAGCCTTCATAAGAGCCATAAAAAACTCGGGTGATTCCTTCTTCACGGTAAACTTCCACCTCATTTCCTATTTGAAATCCAAAAACTCAAGTAATATATTTTCAAAAAAAGCATTCGTGCGTCAATTTCCAACAAATCCTTTATCTAATTTTACAATTGTCCGACCGTCTTTCTCCATTTGTATCTCCCATTATTACAGCTAATGCCTGTCACATAAGTATATTCGAATCATCCTTTGCATCAATTTATAGAAATTTATAAAATTTTATTATTGTAATATTATCGTATATTTTATAAAGGTAAACTCCTCTCTATTATGAATTTTACACTGATAATAATAATACTCTATTTACGGGACAAGGCCTTTTCCTAAAAATACAATCAGAAATGTATTAAAAATAAGCCAAAATATTTAAACGTGCGTTCTAATACAATATAAACCATTAAAGCACAAGAGTAAGAAAAATTATACTATCGCACATAAAAATCACAAATCCTATAAAAATTATACTCAAAATCCATCTGACAATATAACAATATCGTACAAACCTTTGTATGAACTCAACATTAACGAGGATATGTGCTAGTTATAATAAGTACTTCTCTAATCTAGACATTTTTATCAGAAAGTCTGAGTATATAACATAATTATCGCCTTTATTGGGGTACTCAATAAAAGATATGTATGAATTTATAATTTCACCATTGTTTGAAATTATGTACATATCTTGAAAATGAAGGAATATATGATTGTTATCTGCCTCACTTCTTTTATAAATATATTTCATTCCTTGTTATTGGTAATACATAACTACAATTGTATAACTACCATTGTTACTTGCCTTATTTATAAATAGTTCATAGGTCGTGTATGGTAATATATATATATCATTGTATTGAATAATGAATATTTTATGCTTGTGAATGTATATGCTTTTGTATTGCTTTTTCGTTACATATATAATTTGCCATCTTGATATCAAGATAATTAGAATCAAGTGTATTTATTAAAATGTAAACCAGTTTATCCTGTAATTATTTTGTTGGGTAAACTTTAAAAATGATAAATAAATAAATATTCTAAGGCATAAAGTAAAATTATATCAGATTCATGGTACTTAATAAAAATTTACCTGAATTAAAATAGACATAAGTTGGCATAAATTTCTACCACATTTAAGTTAGGCATTGCAGCTTAGTTTTAAATGATTGCAGTGATTCATTGAATATATCAACTTTATGACTTATAAGGTTGTAGTCTCTCATCATAGTATACAAAGGTAAAATGCACATATAATTTGTCCATATATGGTATATGAAAAGTCATATCTAACCTTGTATACATTAAAGGCACTCTTGAGGTTTATTAAATTAAGTAATTCTGGGCTTTTAATGTGGTTATTTAACAATTTATATAAAAACATAAGGCCACTATTCCTCCTTTGAATGTAAAGGAGTAGCATATCAAGTAGTATTGTCACTCCTAACAGTAAAAAAGCAAAAAGTGTCAAAAGACTTATGTCCTTAACAACGCTTTCAATCTATTATCAGAACGTAAGGGGATTAAGGACAAAATTAGAGCAACTTAAACTAGCTATTTCTACCGCTGACTATGACGTTATCGTACTCACTGAGACTAGGCTCAGTGAAGACATAACTCTGAATTGGACTTACCTCATTTAGACATTTATAGACATGATCGCAGTGTAATTACTTCTAATAAAGTTCGTAGTGGTGGGGTTTTAATTGCTATTAAAACAAAATTGCAATCTGTAAAGGTTATAAGCCAAATTATTAATGTAGAACATTTTTGTAAACATTTGTAGTCAAGAGGCAAAGGTTTTAATTGGGGCAGTGTATATCCCCCCAGCCTCTGCCATTGATAAGTACTTATCTCATTGTGAAGTGGTTGAAGATATTGTGAATAATAACAATTTTTTGATATTATTGTACTGGGGACTACAATTTACTTGATCCCTGTTGGAACACTGACTGTGATAGCATGTCTTTCACCACTCAAGCAAGAATTATAAATGAAAGTTTTACATTACTGGGTCTTAAGCAGATGAGTACTATTTGTACAATTTACTATTAGATCTAGCTTTTTCTAATTCAGGGCAAGTAACTTCCGAAAAGGATCCATATCCTATTTAAAAATGTGTTAATCATCACCTTGATATTCATTACAGTGTAAAGTTGGCCAAAGAACTAGATTATAACAATTATCAATTTACTATTTATGATTATAGAAACTGTCATTATACTACATTGACTAACTACTTAGATACTTTAAACTGGCTAGGAATATTGTGCAATTTGGAGATTAATAATGCTCTATCAATTTTCTACTCTATTCTTTATGAAGCTATAGAACTGTGTACTCCTACCTTAACAATCAAAACATCATCTTATCCTAAATGGTTTAGTGTTGAATTAAAGGAATGTATCAAACTCAAGAAACATTACCATAAAATTTTCAAAATTACTGGGAGTAATGATGATTATCATAATTTTTCTAAAATCCGAGGTGAATGCAAAAAACATTCTGGTTCATGTTGCAAAAACAATATAAATAACATGGAAACAAATATTCCCTATAACTTAAAGTATTTCTGGAGACATGTTAAAAATCATCAAAAATTGGATAGAATACCAAGCATAATGTATTATTATGAAGAACATGTTGCAAATAATGACCACGATATTTCAAACCTCTTTGTAAGGAACTTTTCTAAGGTCCACAGTACTGTGATACCTGACACAAAGCCTGCCTTTGACATAAATTACACGTTTTCCTTTGGCAAAATGACAGTTTCAACTGAGGATGTACTATGGAAATTATTGTCTACAAATGTTACAAAGTGTACTGGCCCAGATGAACTCTCTCCCTTTTTTATTTAAAAAGTGCAGTCAATCACTGGTTTACCCACTGTTTATACTATTTAAAAATCTTTTAGCAGTGGCGTTTTTTCTGACCTCTTTAAAATTGCTTACATTACACCGATTCACAAAGATGGTGACAAAAGCAATACTTGTAAAATCAATATATGTAGTGGAAAAGGGAAAATTAGGTTTGGAGTAGCATTTAAATTCAGCCAAGCATATGAGAAACAGTAATTCTGGCACTACATGAGGAAAAATTACAAATGATGCTATTACTAAAAATAGAAAGTAGGCTGAAATTGTTTCTGCTTGTAACTTTAGGCTTTCACTCAGTTTGACATCACTTTGAGTTATCGATCAGTGATTTGCACAAATAAGATTATTTGCGGATTCAAAGATGGCTACTAAAATTTCACCAGCCACAGCTAAGACATAAGCAATAGTTGACAAGGTATTAGCTCCACATTCTCTACCTTTAATAAAAATTAAACTTGAATATGTACATCAGGATCTCCACTGATGGTAGCAATAATTTATCACGAAAAATTTTTCGAATACTCGTACAGTATTTTGATCGTCATGTTTAAGGACTCACACAAGCTAGTTGAATTGAAATGTTTAAAATGAATCAGAGGGGACTATAAGTCACCTTGTTTTAAAAACATATGATTGGCCAGAAGAGTGTATCGCATTTGGAGGGGATAACTGCAACTCCAATTTTGGTTATGTTGATGGAAATGGACAGAGCAATGTTTATGTACTCTTGTCTGCGGAAGTTGGGGAATTACTTGGAATAAAATGCCCTGCCCGTATATCTTACATAATTGTGTTCAGCATGCAAGGGATTCCCGGCTAATTGATATTGAATCAAATTTGGTTACAATTTATAATCGTTTTTCTGTATTCACGGCCAGAACAGAAACCTTGAAAGAACTTTGTGACTTTGTATCTGTAGGTTATAATCCATGTGTGATCTCTGTTGAATTGCTAATGTTTGAATTGAGATTTGGCAACTGTTTGTTTTCATCTGGTACTACTTTGTAATGTAACTGTGCCATCTTTCTGAGTGTATATCGCAAATAATTTGTGATGTTTGCAAAAACCTGTTTGCAATCTCAGCTGAAATGCTACAGAATTGTTTCTCACTTAAAATACGGCATTTACTTGTTATGTGTACATCTAACGAAGCTTAAATAAAGCAATATCAATAACTTACAATAATTTTGTTGTTTTTTCAATTTTATATTTCTATTTAAAATTTTGCGATCATATATATTAAGCATTTTACGAGGAATAAATAACCTGATATTTTAAACGCGAGCGCTTGGTGCGACGGTGGTGCCATCTATGAACAAATGTAGTCGTAACTTGAACCTATTTCCCACAAGAGTAAGATGCACAGGGCTGGGGTAGATGGATAGAGAACCGAAATCCCGGAAGGTAAATATCAAATTGCTCTCGTGCTAAAGCTAACCTTGTAATCTGCAGTCAATTTAGTTGCTTTCCACGTTATGCACGGCTCCACCGATTTTATCCAAACATCGATAAATGAATCGTCTCTAAAGGAATCGCTTGAACTTTAACGCGATTTTAATTAAATGATGAATCGCTAAATGTAAAAAGGAATAGGCGTTTAAATAGGTATTGGTCACAGTTCCTTATTTTAAGAGGTTGAAGCGAATTAGGCCTGAAGGAAAAGGTTGACTGAAAACACCAAAACCGCGAGGAGAGTCACAGCAGGGGCGCACGAAAGGTTAGGGTAGGAGTGGGAGGAGAAACTCGTCTCACAAAATAAGAGGAAAGGAAGACGAGTCAGCGATGCCGAGTATACTTTAAAGAGCAAGCCAGGAAACAAAGAAGTACACGAATAATGTTTCTGCAGTGGTGTCACCCCATTTTCTTATCAACTGGTTCGCTAAAAATCGGTGCTCGAGATGAGCCAGAACGCACCGCAACGGCGTTCCTGTTCGTCACACGCGTCTGTAATATTGTTCCGTCTCGTGTTTTCGTGTCCACTGACTTCGATTCTGATATCAAAACAAGCGTTCCGTTTCGTTATATTTCTCACTTGGAGCACTGCTAAATATAAAAGGATTTTAATGTCTGGGTAAAGGGGTAATTACTTTGTCTTTTTCTTAATTCAAGTTCATAGTTCCTAATTCCTCTTATTGCAGGAATAGTCTTGTGTTCCTGAGATGGATTAAAAGACTTTAACGTGCAAAATGACTCTAGCTGTCGTATCTCCTAAAAAAATCAATTTTACTGCCTACATTGACTTTAGTTCATATAATTTAAATCATTATGGATCGTCATCCTACATTCTCTTTGCGATGCAAAACAACGTATAAAAATGTACGCAACTATAATTATACTTTGATATAAGCCCGTTGAACTTCATCGGGAAATTAAGAAACAAAACTTATGACCTATATTCAGTGCCAAAATTTTAACAACCGGTTCTCTCATATGTTAACTTTTTTCTTTTTGAAAGACAAGAAGTCTATGCAAGGACTAATGAAGGCTGGTCTCCATTACAAAATAAAGTAGTTGTTATCATTAAGTAAACAAAAAAGCAAAAAAGTAATATTAATCACATCGTTCAAGGACTTTAATAAAAAACTTAATTGAAAGAATCTTATTAGACGAGCGAAATACATAACATTAAATTTAAAATCTTAATCAAATTGGAGATGTTTTTTATACCGTTTGGTTTTCTTTTCGCTTTATTATTACACGCCATAAGGTATTATGCATGAAATCGGATCAGAAATCATTTGCTTAAGCGTAGTCGAGTGGAAAAAGTCATATGTGCACTAGATCAGTGATTCTCAATCGAAAATCTGTCACGGACCGGTAAATGTTATGAGCATTCCACCAAGGACTGGTAAAATTTAAACAATTAAAACATTTAAAAATTTATTTTCAATGAAATTTCATTACAACATAGAAAACTTAAGAATAAAAACTTTAATTATATTTAATTTTTTTAAATAAAATCTTAGTTCTTTCAGGTAAAGTTTATTTCGATGGAATTCATCGTTGTGCCAGCCTTATATGCGACATTAAACGTACTTAATATGCTAAGCTCAACATTATAAAATATGGTCAATAAAGAAAGAAAAGCTAACATATCTCTAAAAAAAAAAGTTGGGAGTAAACCATACACATAGTTCTGTAAATCTGGCCTTACGACGACACTCCGAGTGCTTGGGGAGCCGGCCCCAAAGAGGGGAGAAGTATTAGAGTATTGAGGAGCGAATGGGTGATAGAAAAGCAGCGGGTCGAGCTGGGAAATTCCAAATATAGAAAAGGAAATGGGAAAGGGAGAAAAAATGCTGCCCGTTGGTATCGGTTGTCTGCGTGTCTTGCACCCGCATATTGCGATAGGAAAACCTTATGACCGATCCTAATACAAGGGACCTCAGAGGCCCGGGGATTTTTTCCCTGTATCCAAGCCCTCTCGGTGGCCATAAGGATTTCCGTCTTTCCTTCTTCCGCTTCGCAGATGGGTCTCCAGTATGACTCACGGCAAGCGCTCGTTTTGATTTCTTCTACGCAAAAGATTATACGGAACCCATATAGCAGTAAAAGTGTCGGGATAATCACATACAACCGTCCGTGATCCTTAACTTGGTTAGAAACCGCATTCGGAAATACCATTTAACCATTCGGATTATGTACGGTTATAAACATTTATCTGCAGCCACAATTTAACAGATTTTTGCCGTATCAAGAGAGAACTGTGTTAGAGAGCACGGGATTCGTAGAGATATAAAACATTTTAAAATTTTCTTAAACTTTCCACCAAAGTTAAGCGGACCGGCAAATAATAATCGGTCGAGGACCGGTGGTTGAGAAACATTGCACTAGACCAGGGGTCGGCAACCTTCGGCTCCCAACAGCAACTCTCCCTCAGAGCCGTCCCTAGAAATTGCGGGGCCCAATTAGAAAACTTTTGACGGGGCCCCTACATCTAAAAGGCGTAGTTTAAAAAAAAATATTTGGGAGGGGCACAGCAAGCGAGGTCCAAAGGACCGAAGCAACGAGGCCTAAAGGTGGCCACACACGTTCAGGTTTAGCCTTGAGGAAAAAACCTCGAGGTAATCCTGAAGAAAAGCCTCGAGGCTTTTTGCTGCCACACACGCTCAGGTTTTCCAGGAGGTTTTCCCAAGTTCCCTTTCAGTCTGTGTCGTGCTTTCCGTCTGACAACGTGAGCACGAACGGTTTTGTTTTCCTCAAGGCGAAGCCTCAACCAATCCTCGGTTACTGCCACTGAGGGCTGGAGGACAGGCTTAAGGCTTTTCCTTCAGGCAAATTAGACCACACACGCTCAGGTTTGCCGGAAGGCTTTCCTTCCTCCGTGTTTCCTTCCG
The DNA here is from genome assembly GCA_036926305.1 of Uropetala carovei. Classification (NCBI taxonomy): domain Eukaryota; kingdom Metazoa; phylum Arthropoda; class Insecta; order Odonata; family Petaluridae; genus Uropetala; species Uropetala carovei. Next base: position 8,705,375 of record JAXCHB010000069.1, read on the forward strand.
GCAAACCTGAACGTGTGTGGCCACACTAAAACGCAGAGCCAGGGGGTGGGGATCCGGGGTTGATCCTAGGCCGCCAACGCATTTCCTGCATTCTGAGAGCATCAGATGGCCTCACATGAGGCCACTTGGGTATGCACGGGACTATGGATAAATCTAAAAAGAATCATCACCAACAGATAGTTTGGAGCCCCTACACCATTGCGGGGCCACCTTAGCCGCGGGGCCCCACTGGGTCCAATAGGTACAATTGGTCTAAGGCCGGCCCTGCTCTCCCTGATAAAACCTCCAAGAAAGAAATTGGCTTCGTAAATTATTTTAATAGAAATTGCAGAAAACTAAAAACGTATGGACGCATTCCGTAGAATAAATGTTTGGTTTACAGAGATAATTCCAAAAAGTTAAACAACAGCAAGGTTAAGGAGGTGAGAATCGCCCCCCTGTCAATGACTGCGGCTCTCTTCTTATGTTGCGTTTTATACATAATTTGAAAAAGTTGCTCTTCTTAGGAAAAAGGTTGCCGACCCCTGCACTAGACTGTGCTTCAGCCAAGATCGGCAAGTATGCTAACCAGGGCCGGCCTTCGGTAAGGAGGGGCCCCGATGCCGCATGAAATTTGGGGGGGGGGGCTACCGGGTAGAGTTATACGTAGTATATACATTGTCCCTTGAGATTAGGTATTCCGTTGTCTTCTCTAGCAAAATTTCTGTGCGACCAACCTTTTTCCAGATCGACGCCCCAAGCAGTACACCGCTCCCCGGTTACAACACCGTCGGTTATACCGCGGATTCGGATGTACCGCGGGTCTTCCTTCCTCCCCATTTCTTGGAAAGTACTGTCGCTTTTCAAATACAAAAGTAAAAACAACAAAAAAATTACTGACGTTTTAAGGAATCGATTAAATAAACTTCTTGTACTCACGGTATATTGTTTTTTCCTTTTAATGTTGTTGTTTGTAGCAATTAAAGAAATTTTTTTAAATGAAAAGTCGTGTCCTCGGTTATACCGCGGTTATCTTATAACGCAGGTCGCAGCTCCTCCCGCGACACCCCGCGCTATAACCGGGGAGCGGTGTATATTGAAATGGTTCAGCTTAAGCTTTATCTAGCTTAAGACTAATTCTTAACTTTCTATGTTTATTTTACCATAATTTGTCGAAGTCCGTTGAAATATACACTAGTTGTTAGTCTTTGCAATATTGCAAAGGAGAAGAGGATAAAAAATGTTTGATGCCGACTTAAATATAATTTAATTACGCTGTTATGAACATTGATATTTTCAATTCACATCATAGTTTTTTTAATCAATATCTGTTTTCGACATCGTTTAACGATCTATGATGCAGAAAATTAGCCTCGACATTTTGTATTTTGGACGCTATCCTCTAAGCAGAGCTGCAGACAACGAAAAATTTACGGAGGCGATTCGCTGCTCCATTCGAAATTGTTAGAAGTATTTCGATCCAAATATGGAATTTAGATGGTGGTGTGGTGCAGTTAAACCGAAAGTGGGATAATGTCTTTTTTCTTTCTCCATACACGCCGACGATAAATTCTGTTCTCATGAAGAGACATCGAGACTCAATGAATAAATACATTACTGATAAACAAATATATTTCTCGTTAATTTGCAATGAAAAAATACATTCAACGGCCGTTTCTTTGCAGTAAAAAGTATTATGAAGGTAGAGGGGCCCCGCGGATAATTAAGACGGACCTGTTCACATGCCAATATAGTTAAAGGAAATAAGCTAAAAATTTCCCCAAAGCATCTTCCCTCTCGTATCCGTTCCGTAGCTCTTTTCTCATCTTTCTCCGTCTTTCCCACTTCCTCTTGTCCCTTCCTTCCTGAGCCGTTTCAGACAGATTAGTGGTTAGAAGGAAAGAAATGGGAGGCAAAGGGTTTCAAGAGGAGAAAGGAAGGAACTGGGACGACCGAAGTCACAGTTCGAAAAAGGAAACTCGAGTATTATTGCGGAACACTCGGTACCAGTTATCCTATTCCTGCCCTTCTCGAAGGCTCGAGAAAGAAAATTTTCCGTTTCTCTCGATCGCTTTAATGGCTCCCAAGAAGATGGGGCCCTTTGAAGGTCGGGGCCCCGATGCGACGCATCGACTGCATGCCCTAGAAGGCCGGCCCTGATGGTAACACTCCGATAAAATGCGATCCAGAAGCGGAAAACGCACGAAATTGAAAGATTTCGATCGATAAAATTCGGTGACATAAATAACAATTTTCATTATTTTCACATTATAACAGTGCAAATCCCGCTCCGATATCACTATTATAAGATATTTTAAAGTGAAAAAGAAAAAGTCTCTGCCCGATTGATTTGAGATTGGTAATCTGTTTGATTGCCGTGTAAAGAATCTTGCTCGTAATTGCGGGGAGTTGGGTGGACGGTTTCGGGGCGGACTGAGCGGTGAAGCAAACGTCACTCGATAAAGCTAAATTTCACTATTGTCGATGGACAGGAATACGCAGTAGCGGTTTTATGAGGGTCCGTGGAATGTGATAATGATGAAACTAGGAAACATGCAACGACTACGAAGAGCGATGTTTTGGAACGCGGCCCGCGGCTTCGGGAATTTGTCCCGCGCAACGCTGGGAGTTTGAAACCCCTGGTCAGTGGCGGATCCAAAGGGAGGGCGATCGCCCCACTCCACCGGGCGCTTTCTTAAATTCATTCCGCCCAAAAATCCTCAATTATACGTCGCAGATTATGTCTTTACAGCAGGGGAAAGAAGGATTCTGATAGGGTTGGGATTTTCAAAATATAGGGCAGCTGGCAGGGGCGGATTCGATAGGTGAAAGGGCGATCGCCCCCCCCCCCCTTGAGAAGTTTCTGGATCCGCCCCTGCCCCATACATAAATTTATTATTTATTCGAGTGATGTTATCACCTTTTTTTTTTCACATTGAGCCCTTCTATTGGTGATCCATTTGATTCAATTATATTAGCCCCCTCTGAACGAATAAAAGCGTCATCTGGCTTTGAAGGCGTTTTATTTTTAACAGTGGTCCCAAAGCTTTTCCAACCGAGTTAACAAACGGTGCCAGAACTTTTTTCAGAATTTAACAACCGGTTCTCGGGAACCGGTACAAACCGGCCCCAGCTCAGCACTGCCTGTATTTGTAGAGTAAGAGCCAATTTAAAATTATTCAATGGAGGGAATTCTGATATAAAGTAGGTTTCTCTATTTTGTCTTAACTGCTTTATATAAATACATTAATAAACGTATTCAAGAAATTATCTTCTGTTCTTTTATAACGTAATGCTATGCAGCAGGTTTCTACATGAATATTTGTTTTGTTGATTATATGGGAATTAAATTTAGCTAATTTTTTATGAGAAGAATCACACTACCATTGCAATATAAATTTTCTGAAGTTGTTATTTACCCAAATGTATGATGTTATTCCAAGAATTTATTTCAGTATCAATTACTTGTTTTTCTCTCAATCACCACATTTAAAGTCTTTACCATTTAAGATAATTATCAAATAAAACATAAAAAATACTAGGACTCCATTATATTTTATTAATTAGAAACCCACTGATTTTAACAAACAAATCACACCCTTTCCTTTGCTACCAACCTGTGAGTTAATAATAAATTAATCTAAAACCAAAATGTTAATATTAACGGCGAAATTCTGTCATCTTTAATTCATCACTCCCATGCACTATTAATTCTTATGGGAGAAACTTCTTTCATCTACATAGATTTTGTTTACCTTGCACTTATCAGGAATACATCCTCCACATAAATCGGTCTATGATTATCAAACATGCAGTGGCAAATTAAGGTATCCGAAGGCCCCATGTGCAAAAAATTCGGGAGGCCCCCAACTGACCAGGAGGAGGTGCTCCATCTATAAAAATTTTTACAACTTACAAATGGAAAAAATGTATGCAGCAGGTTAAATAAATTGAATTACCGAAATGCATAAATAGAAATTTTAATATTTCTTATATAAACCTGCACATATTGAAAAATAAACAAAAAAACTTGAGTACATATACTTGAGTGTAGCAAATAGAGACCACCTCTGGCTGCTCGAGTATACTGAGTGCAGCAGCAAAAGGGTTAAAGTACAACCCAGTCTCATTTAAAAATGTTACAGTCACTATGACCTTCATAAAGTTTAGGCCATATCATTTTTAACCAGTCACTAGTTATTTCTAGATCCACATCTTTAGATTCACCACTTACCTTGCCAAAGTGAATATTGTCTCACTTTAAATCTGTGTAACCAACCAATTATAACTGAAATTCTCAATTCCAAGCAAAATACCAAATTCTTCAGCCTTTACCTTTAACTTACTGGTATGTTTAAGCTTCTTTGCTGCATAAACCACTTAAAGCCTCATCTATGTCATACCAAACAGGTTCCTGGATTTGTTTACACCATGAGTATCCAAACTGCAGCCACCTTGCCTCATGTGGCCACTTTCATGATTTTGTGCATCCCGCTGAATGATTTAAATTTTTAATGTATTTTCAAGATTTTGCATATATGTAATAGTTTTTTGAATATTGAAACTATAATAAGGGTTTTTAGTTCTAAATTTTAGCAAATAAATAAATTCCACAGAATGCCCCCCCCCCCCCCCCCCCCCCCCCACGTTCCCACCCACTCAAGATATTTTCTGAGCACTATAAGGCTGCATTTCCAAACCAAGACACCCAAGGATTAGACAGACGTTGGACTGGCACTGCAAATTTGTCAATTAAACCAAATCGTACAAGTGCTAAGTTTAAATTCTCTACACACTTCACATTTAGTGAGCCACTCTCAATTCATGTCTTTTCTTTTTAAGCTTTACAGGTTTCCAATATAAGGGTATGACTGAGAAGTGTAGGAAACCAAAGTTGGTGGCACTAAAGTGTATGGAACACACCAGAGAAGTGGGTCAAATGGAAGTGATATTTTGTAGAGATACAATGTACCCTTATATGTACTGCTTTTCTCTGTAAGGGTGAAAAGATTATTATTGGAAATTGAAACAGCGGTGTTAGGGATTAACGTTTCCCGGGTTTTTCTCAATACCGGGATCCCGGGACTCAAACGGTCGAATCACAGGAATTTCCCGGGATTCAGTTTTCGTAAACATAATAGCAAGATAGTAAGTAATAAATAAAGTACTCGTAAACATTTATATTTATTATTATTGATAAACTGGATATAACACCACAAACAGAGTGAAAAATGCTTACAAGATGTAAATATTAAAATGATGTTTACCGCCCTTAGTGAAAACATTTTAAACAGGGACATACGATATGTCTAAAATTCAAGCGCTCAACAGGATAATTTCGATCTCGAATGAATAATGATGTTGATAACAGATGGAAAGTAATGTAGTCTATTTAAATATTGTGTATAATTCCCATACAACATGGGGTGTGTATGAAGTCCGTGTGCACTTTTAAAAATTAATAACGCATGGATGATATAGACATGCTGTAAATGGAACATAAAGCTTAGTTACTTGAGTTTTATTTATTATAAATCCTCCAAATGACAGATCATAAGATCATTAATAATTTTGTCTTTTTTTCATGCCTTGCGAATTATTGGAAATGGCGACAGTGGAGGAAAAGATACATTTTGTGATATGGCTAGCAGAATTCAGATGCTTTACAGCCATGTGAAGAAGATACACTGCTCAATCCGGAGAATTTGCATGAACAGGAACTGTTATGCGCTTGAATTCTGGTGGACAAAGAAAGGAGTTAAGCTTATCGCCATCTTAAATTAATTGCAAGATCTGTAAAAGAGACAATATTATTAATGGTCCTTTCATTTAAAGTTTGCAGGATCCAAATTAAACAAAACGTAAGTAAATATGCTTTCATATCCCATTTACAGAATGTCTCTATGGTCTGTATAACAAAAGTTATTAATTTTTCAAAGTGCACAAGGACTTTATGGACACCTTGTATAATCCATTTTTACAATTTTTGCTCCACACTAATGCGATTAGTTATTTTCCTGTGTAGATTTGTTTCTAAAGTAGATCATATTTCTCGTTTAGTAGACTGGGAATTTCCTGGGAAATGTGGTGGGTTCCCGGGAAATTCCCGGATGCATTTTAAGTACGGGATCCCGGGAAACCGGGATCCTGCTTGTGAAACCCTAAGCGGTATAGCAACCTGTTACAATTTAAAATACATCAAGGCATATTTCTATTAATACATTTGTATAGTAATCTCTGGAGTAGAGTGGTAAGATGCACTATTACTTAATTTTGAATTGAGATGATGCCATTTACTATTTTATCAGTGACAATGTTCATGTTATCGATTGACTGGAAAGTTTGAGTTTTTAATTGACTTTTCGAATCAGTTTTGTAAAGTGAATGCATATTATGTACAGAAATTATGAAACTTGCTACATTTTGTCATTATAACTGAATTGGCTAATGCATTATAACTAAGGTTAATATAATACATTATGTAAATGGAATGGGACTTGTAAAATACCACTTGTCACACAAACTGAGGTTGTTATAATGGAGTTCTACTGTATTATAAATTAGCAGTAAATGTATAATTTTCATCTCCATTCTTCAAATAAAAAGTATAATTCTTTCTCAACTTTTATTAGATTTCATACTGATAAAATGATTCTTGTCTATTTCATGCTGAATGATATTCTTATATAGACAACCCGTTGAACCACTTTGTAGTTCTATCTTTTCATGCTGTTACCTGTAAAATCTCTCCCATTCTTATGTAGTTTTTCTTAAGATGGTTGTTTAACCTATTCACCTACCAACAACATAACTGATGTCCCAGAATGATTTGCATTGAGCATAGCAAGGGGAAACTAGGTTAGTAAGGCATTCCAGCATGTCTCAGATGCTCAGTATGTCACTTTTGAATTATGTATGATGAAATAGCTAAAAAGCCATAGAGCTCTATATTTATCCATAATTAACTGTCATTTTTAAATAAAAAATACTGTAACTGGTGTGAGACAAAGCTGGCATTTGCAATTTATACCAGTCATAAAAGGTACCAAACACAGTAGTCCCCTACCAACCATATTAGTGGAATTTTGAGGAATTTGAAGTAGGCAACGTCAGCAGAGGCTGCTCTGTCATTATATTCTTAAACATATTTATTTTTTTAATATAGCATACTCATTGTTATCATTGAAGTTTACATTACAGAACTTCAGGTATCAGAGATCACTCCCCCTAACCTCCAATTACCCACAAGCCCTGACCCTCGCCAACTGCAATTTTGTCAACCATGGATTAACTGAGGAATTTAACTCTCATAGTGGACAAGGGACTACCGTATCTCTCATGAAATTAATGCAAAATAATATATTTAAATTCATATTCTGTTGAAATTCCAATTGCTACATTCATTTTAATCACAATGAAATCATTATTTATTGCAACAAAGGAAAAACAAAACCGAATTTTTTAAAAGTAGTTTACTTCAACTAAGCCATAGGTCAGTGCTCCGCAACCATTTAAATTTCACAGCAGGCTATTGAACTTTGCGGCATGTCAAACCAAATTTATCGAGGCTGTGTAGAACATTTTTACCACCCTATAGCCAGCAAAAAAGATAAAATCACCTTTCCTGGAATTATTGTTAAAATCTAAATTTTTCAAATCACTTAGCCAGGATAACAAAATAATGCTACTTGGCACACCGAGTACTTTGTCGCAGCCAAGGGTGGATCCATGGAAGGAGAGGATGGGGGGTTGGAGGCGATCACCACTCCCCCCCTTGGCCTAATTATAATCATTTTTTTTTTAAATTAAGAAATCTTCAAAAGAAATACTATTTATCAAAATTTTAATTTGAGCGAGAAATCAGAGAAACAGCCGATTAGGGACGATGTTAAAATATGATGTAACATGGTATTGATTCTATTGAAATTTTGCTACTGAAAAAGTACAAAATTAAACATACAGGAAAAACCTCATTAATACAAAACCGCTCTATATAAAGTTCTCGTTTATACAAAGTGGATATCATTCCCCTTCAAAAAGGGTAGGCATTCTACTATTTAATACGAAATACGGTTAATATGTATTATGAAGTCAATGTTTGCATCATGGGTAGTAAAACCAATGCGGTTAATACAAAGTAGCTGACTATGCCACATTACCCCAGGTAGAGCGTAATGTCACATTGTATATACATTTTAACCCTTTTATAGCCAGCAGGCCGATCCATCGCTGCATAATTATAAAAAAATTGTGTATTTTTACAAATGCATTCAACTTCTGTTTACCTTTAAGAGAATGGTGTTAATTTTTAACTGTTTTTTTGATTTTTGTTGAGTAATGGGATATTTTCTTTTAGAATACATTTTCGATTTCTGAAAATGTCCAGGGGACTATAGGAGGAGAAGTGTTGGCGCATTTAAGGACTATACCTTAAATGGCTCGCGACTTTGGCACAAGCAAAAAATAATGTTTAAGAGTAAAATATGGGAAAATCATCCCCCCCCTTAGAAAATTCCTGGATCCGCTCTTGGTCACAGCGCAGTAGTGTGCTGTAGCACACCGATTGCAGAGCACTGCCATAGGTTACAAATCTTTTAAGTACAGATCTGGCTGAAACTGCAAAACTTGATAAAGATAGAAACCAAAGATCATGCAAGATGGAAAAGTAAACTTATAAGTGCCTTGCTCAGAGATTTGGTACAATTCCTGCAGTTTTATTTGGGTTGCCAACTTTTAGATCTTCATGAACCGGAGTTTGCTTGAAACCTGAATATTTTAGAAGAAACCAAAGGAGAATTAAATCTAATGATAAATATATTCAATATTCTGAAAGGCACTCATGATTTTAGGACATATGATTAAAAATCATTGTTTATTTTTAAATATTCCTAATTAAAGAAATTGTAAGAGCATCATCAATTTAAGTTTTTTGTATGATTCAAATCATTTATAAAATATGCAAAAAAGTCAAAAAAGTCTTTCCACTGCAATTGAAATTGAACCAGAGATTTGAGCTACTCACCTGGAGACCACAGATTGTGGTGATGACCCGGAGATCTCTGACCCAAAAGCCAGAGGTTGGCAACCCTAGTTGTATTGGTTTAGGCATTTATCGTCTCTTTTTCTCATTGATTTGATGACCTTGGTGCAACAAACTATGAAGCAAATGCTGGTTTTCTGAATAATGCTCACCAAATTATAAAGGAATTTATTTAAGAACAAAGGGTAGGCATTGCTCAAGCAAATATTATATATACAATTTCATAAGAGGTATTTATACACAAAATTTAAGTAATATAACTTAATAATTCCATTTGGACATATCATAAGCAACAACTGTCGTAGAACATAAAATCAATCACTAACACTGTCTTCAGAAGACGACGATGATGGTAACGAAGGCTTGTCTGTCATGGTAGCCAAAACCTTTACAATCCCACCAGACATTTTACTGCCATAGTGACCAGCCCAAAACTGTGAATCCATTCCACCATGATAAAATAAAACATAACGTACGCCAGGTCCATATCTTGAGAATGTGTGAGACACCTGAAAGGCAAATACAGTATCTTTTAGATTATATTTTACTAGCAGAAATACCCGGCGTTGCCCAGGGAAATTTGGTTAAAATCCGATTGGAATTCTAGATGATACATGGTATTTAAGAATTCAATCGGCCACCGTTTTGAATAAAATGGGCAGAGAGAAACAAAAACCACATATGAATTATTCCTGGGAGCCCTCCACAATCGTACCAAATTTGATTCAAATCAATAGTAGGACTCGGGAAAATACGTGTAGTTTAATCTTTAACACTAGAACGTCAGACAGGACAATTTTATCCCATTCTGATGTTACGTCCCTTACAGTTTCTGTGATTCCGGTTTAATTTAGTCGAGATTTCGTGACTTTGAGGGTTGCATTCCACTCTACACTTTTGAACATCCCCTCTCGATATTAAGGATTATAAAATCATTTTACCCTAGAATGGCGGATGGGACAATTTTGTCCAAAAATGAGTTAATACTTTGTTTCACATTCTCTGTGATATTATTCTTATGCAGGCGGCTTTGTAACAATGTTGTAGACTATGGCATGCCCTTCCCCTCCTCCCCTCTCATCTTTCGCCAGTCCAACTTCTAGCCCCACCCTTCCTCCCTCCCACCTTCCACTTGCTCCCACAGTGTGATGCAGGTTAGAACGTGATCCTGCAGCACTGTTTGCGGGCTAATTTACTACAGCATTTCAGTTGAGTACGGTGCAAAGCTACATTCTAAAGCATGCTAAAGTATGCAATTAGTAATGTAGAGACTACAACGTTCATAAAAATTGAACCTAGTACTGCGACTATACGACTTTGTCGTATAGGACATTTTTGTCCCGTCCGCCGTTCTAGGGGGTACGCCATGTTCAGACGTTCTTGTGTTAAATTGGCTGCCATTTTGAATCAAGCAGACAGACGGACACTACAATCCCACATTGACCTTCCCCTTAGTGCCCCCTACTATCGTGCCAAATTTGGTTGGAATCAGTTAATTGTTGGCATGCATAAAGTAGCAGACAGCAAATGGGCCGCCATTTGAAATTAACAGACAGATGGATACTAAAACCACACATTAACCTTCCCCTTGGTACCCCCTACAGTTGTGCCAAATTTTGTCGAAATTGGTTGAAATATGTGGGCATGCATAAAGGAACAGACAGACAGATAGACAGACTTACTAAAATATAGCGGTGGAGATAATGTATTTATTTTTCAGAATCCATCAATTTAAAATCCTTGTATATGAGCATTTTTTATAAACTCATCATAGACTACTTATCTGATTTAAAAGTTGTATAACTGCAACAAATAAATTAGATATGTTAACCCTTTGAAAGGTATTGCCATTGCCACCAGAGTGTTCAGTTTGAAACCTTTTAAGCAACTTTTTTGTAGTGCAGAAGTTTACTTACATTTTATAGGTAAAAATAGGTATGCCTTTACCTTATCAATTCTCATCTCTCAGGGAGCAATGGCATTGCTACTGCCTTATAAAGGGTTAACCCTTAAACTGCAGCATTCAGATGTATCCGAACAAACTTTTTTTGAACCTTGACTGAAGTATAGGCAGTCTTCGGTTTTCCAACAATGCATTCCCTCAATTAAGCATCGGATAACAAAATCCTTTTTTCCATAGAAACAATGTTAATAATGGTGGTTAGGTTCCCAATCAAGGGCCAGATACCTTATTTTTAGCAAAATAGCTCAGAAAATCACAGTACATCCATTTTCTTCCCATTTAAAAATATTGCATGCGCACGTAAAGGAAATTAAATGTAATACTGTGAGAATGTGTATGTTAACAACAATGAAGAAGTAACCATGCAAGAAATTTTCTAGGTTCAACTCGAATTAAGACTTTCTTGTTTGATTTTCATGATAACGGCTACTCCTACAATAAAAGTATAGGAAAAGAAATACTCTAATAGTTCTGCAAGTTTTATTTGAAAACCAACTACAGGAAAACTCCGTTATAACGCGCCTCACTAAGCCGTGGATTCAGATATACTGCGGGTCTAGTAATGTCCCCAAAATGATTCCATTTATTTTCTTCGTAAACAATTCTGTTTCAAATTTTAATGCGATTTATTTTCTTCGTAAACAACGGTTCATATTTTACCGCGATGTGCTGCTAGCCGAAGTCCTCGATGTTTCAAGCACATTAACATGACATCTTTGCCAGCCATTTATAAAAGCAGTAAGAACGCCTGGATGACTCGCGATATTTTCATGTCGTGGTTCAACGATGATTTTGTGCCATCAGTAAAGATTTACCTACATTCACGAAAACTGGATGAAAAAGCACTACTTTTGGGTTTTACGGAAGAAGAAGTATGTGACGAAGAAACACCATCAGCTGTCGCACCAAAAGAAAATAACGGACTATTTTAAAAACAATGATTAAAGGTATGCATTTCAATCAACATACGACATCAGTTTTTATAGTATTTTGCAAGTAAATCTGTTATAAAGCATATACTTTCACGTTTAAAAAAAATTATTTCCTGCAACATTTCCTGAAATATCACGGGTTGCCGATAACACAGGTGTACACCCTGTCTCCCGAAACCCATGTTATAACGGAGTTTTAATGTATTTTGATATGACCAATACTTTACGAGATACGATGGAAAGTTCATTTTTTGTCACCAGTAAAGTATTGCTGATTGGCTTACATGATTCATTTACATTGCTTTCTTATTATCTTTGACTGTAAGTCCTTAATATCAAATTTCATGATAATCCATTCGGTAGAAGCCGAGAATGAAAATGCAGGCGGGCGGACGGACAGACAGGCAGACTGACACTAATAGGCGCTTATACTGAAAGCAACACGCACCTAAAAACAGAAAAAAACCAATTCAGTGCACAGAAATCACACCCAAATCCCAAAAATAAGGTAACAACAAGTATTGCACTAATTAAACTGTAATCAGAAAAGAACTGACTAGTGAGCTGCACTACACAGCACTTCAGCGAACATACTAAGTACTGTATTGGCATGAATATAAGGTGACACAGAATATAAGGCTACCTCCGTTATTGAGAACTCAAATATAGGAATTTACAAAAAACTAAAAAAAAGTAAAAAAACTGGTGTGTAAAGTTTTGAAAGGTAACAGTCAGCTGAAAGAAGTCACAGTAGGCTGCTAACAAAGAGGATAGAAGAGATAAGGAATGTCAGAGGCATTATAAGAGAAAGGGTAAAAGAAGACGAAGGAAAAGGCCTTGGGAGTTATAGACTGGGTTAGATGAGCTAAAACCTCTTGAAAGGTAAAATAGCTACGAATGAATGTTGACATTGATAAAAATAAAACCAGATATGCAATTTAAACAGTAAAAGTCAAACATGTATGCATAATAAACACGGATGAAGTAGAAAGAGAAAGTTAATGATATTATTGTTTAATAATACCTTTTGCCAAATTTCTCTGGGCAAATGGGAAAAATTCTCTCTGAAATCATGAGTTTTGAGAGGTTTCTTGTCTTTATCAAGAAGTGATAATTTCATCTCATAAACGCAGCCACAGTCAAACCGACATGCAATCCTGTTATTGAGAAAAAACATTGTATTAGGCAGAGAATTTCATAGAAATACAAATTTTATCCATGATGGTGTCTTAAAATTGTTATTATGGCTGCAACTCAATTTATAAATTATATGGCTCCAGTATTCAGAAAAAGGCTGAGAAAGTCATATTAGCATTTTGGTAATAAAACAACCATCAACAATGGTGATTTAGTAACAGTACATTTTTCCCAGCATTTTTATGACTATTGGAATAACTAATTTTATCAAATGAAAAATAACCATGCAATGGTATATGGCTAAATGAAGATTTGTATGAATACTCAAATGATAAGGCTCTCATAGAGTCAATATAGTATCAAGCTTGCATTGAACATAGCCAGGGAAAATTTATCACTGAATTTTTGTAAGCCAAAAATGAAAATAACATCAAACTTCACAAATAACGGTGTACAGAAGACTATAGAAATATAAAAATAAGTCTACCATGACGCAACCTACATAAAAATCATTCATAAATGAAAAATCTTTTAACATTTCAGAATTTAGTACTTCATAAATGCAGTAGTCCCTCGCCAACCTCAGAGGCTATGTTCCTGACTTAACTTCAATCCCACAAAACCACAGTTAGCACGGGCCTGGGCTTATCGGAAATAGAGGGTTAGAAGGAATGATCCCTGAAAGGTGGAGGATGTGTTAAATGTTTCAAATTATGAATCAAGTCAAGTATTATTTTAAAACTTCACTCAGCTTCATCTGAAATAAAAGTTCGAATAATTTCAAACTCAAAATGTTTTTTATTTTAAAGATTTGCATTGCCATGGCAGCAGAAAAACTTATGTGTTTCTATTTATTGATTTTGAAAGTATCCAAGTTGCTATCTACTATATAGAGCAAAATCCCATTATTTCAAAGTTCAAGGGACCAAAAAATTACAACTTTGAAGTATCCAGGTTCGAAATAAATGAACTTTCATAAAAATCGAACTTTATTACGATCAGCTACTTGGGCAGCAAAACTGCAATACAGAATCTTATCTATCCATTCTACAAATGAACTGGCCTTATAAGTTAGTATACATGGCAAATTCGAACAGAGCTAAAGTGAACACTTAGTTTGCAATTCACAAAGACCACCACGTGTGAAAAAAGGCTCCAGCGAATATCCCGAATTTCCCAGTACATTTCAAGTTACTCTTTTATGCTGTGAAGAAAAGACATTCAACTGCAATCTGAAAGATTATCACTCATCTATACTCCATACTGCTGCATATATATTACATTGTGCTCTTCTTGTATGACATTATGGTAAAACCAGTGATGAGCTGAAGCAGGCTCCTGCTGGCTCGCGCGAGTCGGTTGTTAAATTTTTTAGATAATATGAAAATTTATTGATTTTGTACATTCAAGTTCATTTTGCCCTATCTGATAGTCAAATACCGACAGGGTATGAAATGAAATATATTACGAACCAAACACTTCTTAAGCTAGTGGATGCCGCCTTAATACAGATTTCCTTACTTTTTTTAGCGAGTCGGTTCTTAATATTTATACCAGCTCATCACTGGGTAAAACCACCAGATTTTTGTTTTTGGCTCATCACTTATTCTTGGGTAAAACAAAGGCATGATCTTTTTAGAGACGACATTCGATATAACTTCGTACAACGTTATTTCAAGATTAGTTCAGTAAAAGAAATCAATATTACACGGTCTTTTCTGGAGCATGTCACTTTTTCATGAGAAAAATCTTGCCCAGGTTTGGGAAAACATGAGGATTGACATAATAGGGGTCCTTGCAACTTCTGTTCATTTCAGCTCGGTTCTCGAATTTTGCTATCCAATTGAGAATGTGAGCATTCATAGTGATGCAAGGATAAGATGATTCATTTATTTACATCATCTACGACTTTTATTTCACGTTGACTATTAAATAGGGTGACCATAATCCAACGAGGTGAAAACGGGACATTTCCCGTCATTGTAAGAAAAAACGGGACAACATTTTCGCATGGTATTTTAATGGTGGATCTGTCACTATTATGATCTACAGCGAAAAAGGCAAATACGAACTTTCCTTATAGTCTGGAGCATGCCAAACTAGGACAAAGTGCACAATCAAAAGAGAATCCGACTAGCGTCGTCGTCATCGAAACTCGAAGGGAATGTTAGGTTAAACCCGGGCAGGATATTATACGCGGAGACCAGGTTTGCCACCTCAAATTTATCAATGATCCTGAGGTTTCCTAATCTGACAATTTCGATTGTAATTAACATTTATTGTTTGTTTGATAGCCTCCATGTTTCCAAGAATCCTACATTTCTAATAGGAATATCAGCTATACTATCAGCTAATCTAAATTTTATTTGCGATGGGCTTCAAAATGGTACAAAATGCCTTTTTTGATGATAAAAACTGGACTGTCTTGGCATAAATGGGACATCTGGTCATTCTACTATTAAATAGGTAAAAGGGAGTCACCTGTTTGGGGCTCTATATGTATTTTGTGAGCGAGAAATGGGGAACAAAAACATGATGTGATGGCACACGCATGAACCTTCCACATACACAGGATCGAGGTTTCTAATTTAACGAACTGTTCGTGAGTCACCGGACCAGATCATGACCTCGAATTTCATTGTAGGCGTACTTTGAATAATCTGTACCAAAAAGTATGCAAAATCCTATGGTGTTGACCGGGGACTGATCTTAGTTTCGAATTACACCATACTTTGAATTATTAGGGATCGAAATAACGGGGTTTTACTTTATTATTTTCATAGTACCCATCAGTCAGTCAACCATCAGGAATAAATCGTGCATGCACTTACATGTTTACCAAATGGTCCTGATTTTGGTACTGCTTTCTCCATTTTTTCAAGATGAAGGAGAAAGAGGCAATCTTTTTCTCCAAAATACCTGAGTTCAGGCCTAGATGCAATTTTGTTTTTGCTCCGAGGATTTGCAAGCAAAACAGTCTTGGGACTTTCTTGAATTTTTATCTCCGAAACTAAATCATAATTATGTGCTCTCATGGAATTTTTTGTGGCAAATGATGTCCTCTATCTGAATAATATTTTAACAGATATCTTACAGATCATATAAGAGCTAGAAATGGGAAAATACAGTTTTTTAATTGTCTGCTAAAATATTTTTGTGACAACCGTTGTAAACAAAGTATAACATGCATTATTTGGTTTCTGCCAACAAACAGTCATCATAAATAAAATGTAAAATTGAATGCTGAAATTCGTATTATTGTTAATATTCATAGTCGACTTATATGTTAATTGAGTACGGTGTATGTCACACCCCAAAGGAAAGCTTCCCGTCAAACATGCTTGAGGGGAAATGGAGTGGAAGGAGATGCACAGATCGTGTGCACAGTAACAAGCCAGGTGGTCACATGGGCAGCATGAGCAGGGCACGTGGGTAGCAGGAGATTTTGTTCATTATTCAGACAGCTTAAGTTCCAGCAGTTTCACGTTATTAAATAAGTATTTTCTGTTTTTATTAAAATATTTTTCATTGCACATAATAAAATCACTGGGGACTGCAGTTAAAAAATTCTATTCCAGTTGTTTCGTAGGTTACTGAGAAAAAAAATGTTTTATAACTTAACAGTATTGGAAGATGAAACCGAGTGGAAAACATTTTTTGCTTTGTGTTTCTGATCATGCCTTCTTTTAATGTTATTAAAATTTAAAAAATTGACAGCGAGCATTGTTTCTTCTCAATTTTGAAAGTTTTAATTCCCCTACAAGGAAGGTTGGAACTTATAAGGAACGGCTGTACTCCTATGGTTTACCGAATGCCATTAAGTTAGATTATTTTAATTTGGGCATTTGCAATTGGGGGTAATGGCAGCTTTAAATTATATGAAAAGGGGTATTGGGATGAAAAAGATTGGCAGGGAACCACTGGTTTTTTTCCTAAGTACCGAGCTCCGATTTCGGAGCTGAATGGGCAGCTAGTTTTGTTCTTAAATCTTTAGTTAATGTTTGTGTTTTTGTTTCTTAAACTCAGAATTATTACTTGTAGAAAGGGTTAATTGTTTTTAGTCATTTGGATTGGACATGACAACCAATACTATTGAACTGCCATTCCCAAGTTAGTGTTGTATACCTTGAACAATATTTTTTTAAAAAACATCGTTTGATGCATGAGGATTAATTTTTTAAACGTCTACTGTTTGTATTCATTAGGAAAAATCAATAAACATTTACTAAAGAGGAGACAGAGGAGAAAGACTTTCATATCAAACCCAATAAAAATGGTTAAATATATCTTACTTTATTAATAAACTCAAAATCGACTCGTAACTCAAAATTTTAAATTATGCTCAACTTGAACTCGACTTGAAAGTATGATGTTCACATACCCCTACCAAGAGGCATACCTAAAGCCCTATAATGCTCACTTCAAGGTTATAAATACATATGCTTTACTTAAAAAATCATGTTTATTTAATAAAAACACAAAACACAACAAAGAAGTACCGTACCTTAATAATATAATAGTAGAATAGTCTCTGCTGATGCCCTCAACCTGACCTAATGCTTCAAATTACTCAAAACTGCTTGAATCTCCAACTCCCGACTAACTTGTGGTCTTATCAGGAGTCAATGCCTCTCCTTCTTGTAACGAATAGTCCCGTAAAAGCTGTGTTATCTGGCTATCTTGGGGATTGTGGCTAGCCGATTAGGAGAAATAGCCAGTTAGGGGAGCGGTTTTCAATTTTGACATGGCAAATTCAGCAATAACCTAACAAAATTGGGCTTAGCTTCACTATCGTACTCCCAAAACAAACTCTGTATGGGTTTTGTCCATTTTAATTCTTCCACATGTAGTTAGATCTAGGTATTTACCTATTCTTATTTCATACATTGCTACGCATACATGCAAAACAAAAGATTATTGAAAAGTTTAGGGTGTCCGGGGAGTTTGGGGAGTACGACAGTGAACCTGTTCCCAAAATTGAATTTATTGAATTATATCTTTCTGATTTACCTTTATTTACTCTATCAGAAAAGGATGAAATTATTTAATTCTTCTGAACGTTTCTGTGAAAACCAGTCCTCTATTTTTGGCTTATGAAGCATATGACGTTTATTAATTGATTTACTCATCTCGGAGGATGACATAAATTTCATTAATTTAGCCTTCTGAACCTTGATATCGTAGGAAGTGGAAGATCCAATGTTGAATTCTTTTGCTATGGCTGCTCTATTTTCTCCTTTTTCCATTCGTTTGATCAGCTCCAGCTTTTGTGTTAGCGTTAAACCAACCTTTTCTCTCCTGTTCCTTGCTTTTAGGTATTTATTTTGATGCCATATTCAATGGATGGGTAATTTTTGAATAATAAAAAGCGATAAAACAGGAAATTGTAGAAGTACACCAAAACATCTAGACAATGCAAATGGCTTACGTAAACAAAAATGCCATGCTCACTCGGCAGTCCCAGAAGTATACAGAGTAAATACGTAATATATATCTAATATTTTAAGAATTTTTAAAGTGGAAGTTGTGGTATTACACAAATACAATTCATACAAAAATTCATAAAAAAAGAAAAAAATACAAAATGAATTGTATTTGTGTAATTGCTGGTGTCCAAGAGTGGCCGGTTTCTAGATAGCCAGATAGCACAGCTTTTACTGTATTTGTGTAATAGCCAGTATCTAAGAGTGGTTGGTTTCTAAATAGTTGGATAGCACAGTTTTTACTGTATATAGCTTCATCACTTGCATAAATTTTAATGTTAGTAAAATGAGCCAACTAGACATAGAACACAATGGACACTCAGGTACAAATTTTCAATGGTAGATACTCAAAACCATGATTGGCAAGGTGCTACCATATGTTTTGTTTCTAATGAAAAATTTTCAACCTGTAATTCTATAAAGTCATACAAAACAGTGAAACCAGTTTTGAATTTAATAAAGCTACTGGTTCGATCAAGTTAATTTTTTAAAAAATTTTCGTGTGACTAACACCTGAAAATGGTAGATTTCAATTTAACTTGCAATTTGAAATCTTGTTTTAATTAAAATAAATCAAAGGATATTGCTCATACTAGCCATTCTATTTGAGCCTCTAAAAGATTTTGTGCCTTCAATTAATATTAGCAATGCTATGAGATGCAAAAATCAAGCAGTGATCAACCAACCAACAGTTTATCGCACTAAACTCTCACCATTCACTGATTTCTATTGAAGGCTGAAAGTAATCCATAATGTTTGGTGTCAAGCCTTCTGACTCTAGGTCTATTATTTGTTGCTTGCTGCAGGAATGGTAAGATGTTGCAAAACAAGAAGACAGACCGTTGAAATCAGGACTTGCTTCACCTTTGGAATCAACAGCAGGAAGGTTCTCAGTTCCATGAGGGCTATTTTCGACGGTCCACCCATCACCTCCACTGCTTAAAACCTCCCAGTTATTGAACTTATCTGAAATTCACAATTGTCAAGAATTAAAAACAATGAAAATATGCAAAAACTGAATATTCTTATGATAGTGTTAATATCAATAGAAATCACAGCAAAAGCTTATTATGGATCTAGTGTCACTGAGGAAAATTTTTGGAAAAATAAAATACAGTGCAACCTCGATAGAATGAGTACAGCATATTATGAGAACTTCCTTATAGCATTAACATTACACATTAAACAAGGGCTGTCTTTGTGGCAACTTCACCATAACGAATAAATTCTAACTTACTCCAACTTTTTTTCCTGACCTTTTTGTATAAACTGTACTTGCAGTTTAATTTCTGGAGTTATTTGTAGCTCAGAGTCCATACACCACACTCAGGCCATGGCCACATGAACAATTTTTTCACGTCAGAGTTGAATATGGATTCCCACAATGCCTGACTACTAGCTGTAATGTTTTCCACTTTATCGTGATTATTGAGACACTGACAAATGATAGGTGCTGGATAGAATGAGGGCTCTTGTTTTGAGTTGGGACAAAATTTCATCGACACACATTGCTGCTTGCTTTAGACATGCTTAGTGAGGCAAGACAGTGATGGAGTGAGTGACAATACAGATACTCATGACAACTTGATTCAAAATAAACTACGGAAATGGGATAACATTGTGTGTCATCTAAGTCCTCCTTTCACATTCAAAGGCTGCATAGGTGTTACCTGTGTATGAGGAGTTGTCTTAGGATGATACAATATGAAATTTTAAAAGCAACTTGCAAATTTGTAAATTGTATTTATTTTCCGATTACCTATATCATGTAATTTTTAAATTTGTATATTATGATTTGATGTATATTACCTATGACATACTCCATGTCTTTTACTGTAAGACCAATGGAGCAAATAAATAAATAAAATAAAAGAAAATAAACTGGTCCCAAAGACAGCAGTGGTGTTCATATATGAAGTGATAGCTCTGCCAGTTTAAAATCGTGTATTTCACATCATGCTCCCCAGGTTATGCCATCCTTGTATTATTCTTTCATGGGAGCAGCAGTAAATTACATTTAAGGTATGATTAAATTTAAGTACATGTTTGATAAGGAACTGTCAATTTTATGAAATTTCACAGATACAAAGTTTTGTATTTTTAAAAGCTAAAGCTAATGAAAACTCATGAACTTTCATTCACTACTTAGAAGAAATAATATAAATAAGCTCATCACAAATTGTGTAATGACCATACATAAAAGTCAATAAATGACAATTTAACATATGCAAAAAATAAAAAAATACTTGTTGGTTCATTTGTAAAATTATCAGCATACTATGTATTTCATTCTCTAATAGGTTTGTCTGTTACATAGTCTGTGACTAGGGTTGCCAACTGTAAGACCTTCATGACACGGAGATTTTAGTCTGAAACCCGGAGATTTTGGAGGAAACCCTGTTTTTTTGCTTTTTACGGTTTTTCTGTTATTAACGAGTTGCTATTAAAATGTATTGTAAATTATATAAATACATTTTCATTTATCAACTGAAATATAGTTTATTTCGTTATGCATAAGCAGTTTAAGTAAATGTGTCATTGTCACCTCTTTGCGAGATCAAAATGTATAAAAGTAATTATCTAGAAGAATTTTTTTAAGGGGTTAAAATTTGTATTAAGTTATATTTATTTAAAACTGTAAAAATGGCATTATTTACCTGAAATTCGAGGAAATGCGATTGGTAATCAAAATATTACGATGAGGGTGCCTTTGGGTCCCAAAGAAATGTTATAATTCATCATAGATATCATTTTTTGTTCATTTCAAAGAAAAAACACGTAAAAAGTGCATTTCTTCATTAAAATCAACATTTTCTAAGCAAATGCTCAATGACTTTTGGTATGTTTGTGTAAGGAGAACCATTACAAAATCTGTAGTTCCACTACTGGCACTGACCCGGAGAAACTGTTGTAAAACCCTGAGCCCAGACAAACATTGCCTTACCCAGAGTCTCTGGGTCAAAATGTACCAGTTGGCAACCCTATCTGTGACAGCTTTCACATGCTAACAGAAACTTTTTGACCAAAATGAAAAATGCAAGTGTGATTTTAAGCAGACAGAGGACTTTGTAGAGTCACCAAAGGGGTTATGGAAAAAAGGTAAATCTCTTTGTTTATATTTGAAACAGAAACTCTATTTATTACAAGCTATTAAACAATATGCAGTGATGAAAAACAAAGATTTCTGGATCTTTAAAATGATTTCCTGAACCTCGATCTACCTTAGACTTTAATTAAAGTGAAGGCAATGACAGTTCTCTTTACCTATTTTATTTCAATAGAATACATAAGGAGTTTTTAAGGACTAAAACTGCAACCGTGAGAACTTATTGCTAACATTAATGATTTAAAAAAATATATTATTATTTAATGACAAGCAATATAACTTCACTTAAATTACCAGCAGTGATCCAATACAAAAAATAAAAAAATATGAATCAGCTCAATGTAAACATTCCTTAAATTTATTTTTAAAATGTACAGCTTAATTAGTGTTTTTGTTTAATTTGGGTGTCACACACCTTAAAAAAATATGGCCCAGGAGCATAGTTGCTAATTTAGCAATTGTGTGTCTAGATTTAGTGATTTTTCCTTCCTTTAGCGACTTTTTTTAGTGTTTAGTGACATGTCACTAACTTTACGATTTTCTACTAATTTAGCGACAAATTTAAATATTGATTTATGTAAGCAGAAATACATACAACATAAACAAAACAAATTAATTTTGATAGATTTATTAAAATCTATACAAGTTTTAATAAACCTTAAAATATTTCTACGGTTACTTCCCCAGTTATGATATTTTAAAGACTAATATTGAAAGATCTCATAATTTACATTGAAGAATCTAAACTAATATAAAAGACAGTGTCACTTTGTCAGTAATGCTTTCTGAAGCTTAATATCTCGCAAACGAATGAACCGAATTTGATGAACTTTTCAGGATAGCATTATGATATAATAACAAAAGGTTTTAATGTATCGAACTCAAGATCAAAGACCTGGGTTCGACTCCAAGGGATAATTCCCATTTCCCATAAGGTAACACGTACAAATGGACATTTCGACATGTAGGCTTTCATTCTCTTTTAGATTAAAATTAGAAAGAATTGACCTATGAACTTCGGATGTGAACCATTTTGAAGAAAACATTATAAAGGTTCTTATTCTGTTCGTCGTTTTCTGCTTATAGTAAGAAATCGCTCAATTTAAAAGTTTCATTCACACAGTTTGAGGAAATCTAGCCATTTTAAAGGGATGTTGCCTTGCCTACCAATTCCATTGTTAGACCTCGATATCATATTGTTATTTCAATCCTTATGAGTGTAAACGTGCTTTGATTGCTTTTAATATGAGAGGGGGAGGGGACAAAGGGAGGGAGGGTGAGAGAGGTAGAGGAAGGGAGAGGGAAAGGAGAGAGAAGAAGAGTGGGAGAGGGGGAATGAATGAGAGGGAAATGACTTCCAATACAATTTATGCTTCTGATGTCAAATTGATCTCCATAAATAGCTGGAACGATCGAATCTTTACTCCCGTTGATCTTTTAATGGGCATTACACTAGTACATTATAAATTGCAGTTAAATTACAGAAAAACCGATTTCTATAAATATTAATAAGGTAATCTTATCAATGTAGAAATTAGACGTTGATTTTTATTAGAACCTTAAATACTAAGTACAAGGGTTGCCCAGAAAGTAATGCACCACATTTTTTTTCTCACAAAGGGAGGACAAGGCATCGATGTCACAAACTGTGACCAAACTTCGCTGGTGGATAGAAGGATAAAAATAAACAGACGTGTCTTGGCTTTCGGTTCCACAGAGACTAGTTTGCAAGAAATCAGGGGTCAAAGTTTATTGAAGATTACTGTGCCACATAAAATCTCTTAGCGGAGAGTGTACTGTTAGGTTGTCAGGACGGTCAAGTGTCTAAGGCGCTAGACTACGAAGCTGATGCTTGTTGTTTTGAGGTTTGAATCCCTATGCTGGCATTTTTTTAATCTTTGACAATGAAGTACTATTTGGTATAAGTTTCATTCTTTTCTGACAAAATGCCTTGAATTATTATTTTAAGAAAAACTAATTATGCAATTCATGCACGGTAAGCATATGTGTGAGAGAAACAGTTCCTCTTGCTTACATAAAGCATATTCATTAACAATTAAGTAAACTAATAAATGAATTTTAAAGCAGTAGCATTGTTGAACAGCAGGAAGATATAACTAGCAAAATATTTGATTATTTTGAAAATATATTTAATCTAATGGTGAGAGGACTAACAATTCAAAATGCAAGAATACAAGATGTATTAACCCGCACGTATGCACACACATTATGAAGAAAAAAAATGCACTGGATATGGAAAAGATCATTGGTCATACCACATATACTAAAAAAGTAGACACACTAACAAAGACTCTTATGCATCACAATCATAAAAAAATCACTGTCCACCTAATTAATATAAATACATTGCACCTATGCATAAAAGTAGGCTGTGTGCTAGGTTCATTTATTGTATAGCAATAATTGAATTACTGATAATCAGTAATTCTACTTTTCATTAATCACTTTCCGACGAACTGTCATCACCAGCACATAATTTTGGGTGATACTTGTCATAAAAACAAGGAAAACAAAGAATGGCCATATACCTAGCGCATTTTATGAAACTTTTCTCACCACATTTGCAATCACGACTGCGTAGTTCGCTGGAGAAACACAACTCATTGATGTTCATGAACACACTTCTTCTTTCCACAAGATTTGAGGCATACCACGCAAACTGCAGCATAGGTGTGAAGCGTGGCGGAGAGAGCTGGTGATGCAGCAGTGAATGGATTCTGATCGCGTCCTCACGCGAACTGATTTCTTACCTCTCTTAAAGAAGATATGTAAAATTTTGGATGTGGGCAATAAACTGTTTCACTTGCCTATAGAAACAGATGTTGCATGGCTGGCACAATGGCGTACATTTGGGTGGTAAAACCTTTAGTGTTCAGATTGGCACATCATTTTCATCAACAAATTTTTCATCATACATGGCTCTATTTGTTTGCCCACCCCGAGAATCTATTATCAGTAAGAAGTTACTATTCCTGACGTAAGGTTTTAGTATGTTCTGAAAAAATGATTCATACAGGATCGAAGTCAATTTTCCTGATTTGGAACAGGTGACAAATACATTTCTGTATTCGCCATGTAATTCCTCGACTTTTTCACCCACTCTCGGTCCAAATTTGTCAGCTGGTTCTTGCATACACAAAAACACTACTGGCAGTAACTTGCCTGATGCAGTTAGCACGTATTGTGCTGTATAGTAGCGACTTATTTTATTCATATCTTTGACAGCAAGATGCACCCCTTTTCCCCTTTATGGGATAATGTGCATGAATTGTGTAATTTGTTTTTCTTACAATAATAATTCAAGGCATTTTTTCAGAAAAGAATGAAACTTATACCAAATAGTACTTCATTGTCAAAGATTAAAAAAATGCCAGCATAGGGATTCAAACCTCATAACAACACGCATCAGCTTTGTAGTCTAGCGACTTATACACTCGACCGTCCTGACAACCTAACAATACACTCTCTGCTACGAGATGCCGAGTTGTGAAGCAAGCATCCTGACAGATACCACAGTTGCGGTGAATCTCCAAAATGTTGTCTGTCATTCAGGTGCATTCCAAACAAAGAGACGTGATTGAATTTCTTGTGGCAGAGAACAAATTGGTGGGAAACATTCACAAGCAATTGAAGAATTACTATGGAAGCTATGCAGTCAACAAAAGCACCGTTAGTTGCTGGGTTAAACGAATGATGATGTCAGAAGAAGGACAAACTGAGCTTCATGATTTGCCATGCTCTGGCTGCCCTGCGACTTCTATCAGTCTGCGATGTTGCAACGTGCTGATGAAGTCATCCGTATTGATCGACGCATCACAAGCAAGCAGCTGGCACTTGAACTTTTAATCAGCAAAGAAAGTGTCAACTTGATTATCCTGCAGAACTCTTGCTTCAACATGACAATGCATGTCCTCACACAAGTTTGAGGACTTGGGAAGCCATCACAAAACTTGGTTGGACTGTGCTTCCTCATCCACCCATACAGCCCTGATCTTGCTCCTTCTGACTTCCATCTTTTCAGAACACTGAAGGATGCAATCCACGGTACGAGGTTTGAGGAGGATGATGATGACATGATTCATGAGGTGAGGACATGGTTATATGCACAGGACAAGGAATGGTACCGGCAAGGCATGCATGCTTGCTTGGCATAGCATTGGACGGCGACTATGTGGAAAATAGTATGTGTACAAAATACAGCCTGTTACAATGTGTGTAAGTTTTATGTTTATGAAATAATTTTGGCTGAGAAAAAAAATGTGGTGCATTACACTCTGGGCAACCCTTGTAGATGTAGATTTTGATTATTATTGAACGCCCATCTCATAAATGAAGCTTTGTTGTTTCGAATTTTACAACAGAGTTAACAAGATTACTGTCACTAACTGTGACTCACAATGTTTTACAAAGTGTGGAATGTGTTGTCATAAGTGGATGAGTGCTTCTTATGCATGTATATCAGAGCATTTGAAGGTGGTACATTGAGCTGTTAGCTGGCTCACAATCCTTATTGTTCTTAAGTTATTCTAGAAATCCAAAAGTTTTATTACCCTTATTAAAAATGAAGACGTAGTAAGTTTTTATAGACTGATTTATCATATCGTAATGATATTCACGATGCACAACTTTTCCACTGTTAAATGATAAATAAGTGACATATACCAAATTCTAGGAATGAATACTTGCTATGGGTAGGTATATTAAAAAAATCATTGAATATGAAGCAGAAAACCTCCCTGCATCTTTTACACAGGTATTTACGACATTTTATTTTTCTTCTTATAAATAAGCATGACATATAAATGTTAATATCTATTCTATTTTTATTAATAAAAGGCTTGCAAAAATTCCTCCTTATTTAATACTAATAATTAAATATTATCTTAATTGATATTCATTTATAAAATAGATAATAAGTTTACTAATTAGATTAATAGGAATTATTTTAAATATTTATGCACTATTTTCTTTTTAATGACTTTTTAGCGACATTTTCTTTGAGTTCAGCGACTTTTTAGCTACTTTTCAGGGTGGACTTACAACATTTTCATATTTATTTTGGCAATTATGCCCATGGTTCTGCCATGTGTCATTCTACCACAGCGGATAGGATTCCAGAAGATTACCAGGACATTATGGCTGCAACATCACAGGTGGAGTTGTAAAAGTCAATAGTCATACATAATGTATTCTGGTACAGAGGTATAAAAAAGAAATGGCACCAAAATGTCCCTTTGTGATGTACAACGAGGTTCTATTAAAAAGTTTCTTGAGTTTACTTTGTGACATCTATCTGTTGCCACTTTAAGAAATTTCGAGGATTGTTGAGTAAATTTCCCAATACTTATTTGGAAATAAATGCAGAAAAACTCTAAGGAATTGAGAGAATTTCACTTCCTTAGAGAGAATTTCACTGTATCAAAGAATCCCAGTGATAAATGGGAAGGAGAGCCTACATTGGTTACAGCACATTCAACTTAAATTAATTTATATCATGAGAAAATTCCAGATGTCTTATAAGTTTGGAAGATGTAACAAAAGACTATACAAAATGGTGACTAACCAATTCAGCCATTATGTCGAACATAAAAGTCATATAAATCTCTTTTTGTAATAATAAATAAACCTGAAGTATTTGATATTTTACACAGATGAGATTTCTGAAATACATAAATGCATCACACAAAATACAGTCAGTTCTCCATTTATGCACTTTTGGTTTAACACAGCTGAAGAATTAATACCACTTCTCCATTTATACAATTTTATGATCAACTTAATGCAATTAGCAACATGGCATCATAAGAGAAATTGATATTGATCACTCGAGTTTAAATAGTATAACATTCGTAAGGCTGGAAGAGAAATTTAACTTTCTTGTTAAAATCTACGCTTGTACTGACTAAGAGCTGTGCAGAGCATGCTGCATGTCTGATGTCTTGGGGTTGGTACACATCACCTTCCTTTTCCTAAATTTCTCAGAGGAATTTAGCTCTCCATTTATGCAGTTTTAATTTATGCAATGATTTTTAAGAACGTATCTACCATGTACATACACAGAAAACTGTCTGCACATTGGGAATTAAGTATTTTCAAAGTAATTTGTTGAAGAATTGAACAATATTTGATAAGAAAGTCGACTTTTGTTGCGAATCAGACAATAATAATAATAATTAATGTTAACATTGACAAATGTTTTTAAAATTAAGTAATATGTAATGGTCTGAAGTTTAAACATTGAGATGTGTTACATAATCTCATAAACAATAACTAATCAGAGTGTCTATACATGATTAACTTAATTTTTTGAATCACTATTAAAAAATTATTTTTAAAAAAAGTAATGTGTGTGGATATCCACTTCTTGCAATTCTGTAAAATAGGATGCCAATTAATATTTTTCATTCATGACAACAAATAAGAATTTTGTTTACTTATTGCTTTTTCAATGTGAAAAGTGATAAAAGTATTTTTCATTGTGGAAACTATTCAAAACGCTTAAGAAATTATCCACAAGAGTAATTGCTGATAGTTATTTTTCAGAAAGCTGTTGTCATTAGCAACTTGTAAATACCTTTGCAAGCATATTCATAATGCTGTGTGAAGAAAGTCATGCCATGGGCACATCAGATTTTATTTTAAACCTTACTGCAGTATAATGATATACGTACATGGAAGTTAGGAGACCCATGTCAAGATTATTTCAACCATTTTATGATGTTATAAGTACTTGTTAGAACAAGTATTTTTCTGAATTTTATAAATTCTCGCTATATCAAGGTTACACTATAGACTAAACTGACAAAAAAGTCATAAGAGAATCACCAAGCTTAACCAATCGTTGTATTTAATTAAAAATTTGAATATCTTTAATAGATGTAAAAATATCAGGCCAACCTTTTTATTGGAACTATTCAAGTAACCAACTAGTAAAAGGTAGTTTAAATGTTTACTTCATCATGCTCTTTAAGAGCCAAAGCTCTGAAAACTCTACAAATTACTCGTTAATTTATTGACTCACCTTGCCCACAGTTATTCTTCAATAAATTTTTCCCAAAGGGCTTTTTGTTTATAATCCAATAATAATCAATCCATTCAAGGTGATGCAACAGTTTAGGGGCATTGTTCAAATTTATTAATCCTTCTTCTTCGGCCTTGTATTTCAGTACTAATAGCTGAATTATTTCCTTCCAATTCTTGCAGACCCTTCGGCACCTACAAACAGATGATACTTCAATAATTATAATGCGTTTAACAACTTCTCAACTTAAATCACACATCCTTACTTTATTTTAAAAACAGCTTTACCTGATGGGCAAAATTTATCATGACTTTTTTTAAGCAATAAAATCCTAGTGATGATTAAATTACAGATGATGCCCATAAGCACAGAAGAAACAATAATTAAAAATGATATTTGGCATAAGGTGCAATTTAAATGAAAGACGAGATATCACAAGGATTTTTACAGACAATATCTTCAGAAATTTTAATAAAGCAAGAAAAATGTTCATACATTTAGATAAAAACAAAACTTTCAATTTTGGAAAAATTAAAAGGAGTAAATAATTAACTGCAACACCGTGCTAACATTAAAAAAAAATCAGGGGAAATTTCATATTTGTCCTAGAAATATTTAGCAAAAACTTACTTTTCTCAAGTCAAATGACATTTATATATGCAAATAAAACTGGAATAAATTAATCTGCAAACAAGATTTGTAATGATTCCCTTGTTTATCATGGCAATGGCATTTATTTTTTGTATAGGAAAACAAATACATTTCTGCTTCCATTCAAATTTTAGGCTATTCAATAAATATACAGGCGACTCCCGAGATTCGACCAAATCGAGAATTCAACCGCTTATTCGACCCAGCCGATCGATCGGTCAAATTAGAACTAGTTTACACGAAGTAATTTTCGGCCTGCCCGACCACGAGAGGTTTAGTTTCAGTCTATACATCGTTATTTCTGCTCTAATTGTTTGAATTTGTGCTGATTCGACATTCGACTGTTCGAGATTTGACCATGTTTTCAGGAACGCATCCCTGTCGAATCTCGGGAGTTGCCTGTATTTATATTTTACCTAATAGAAAAATCTTCGCTCTATTCAATGCATGGGCTTATTTATGGATTCATTAAATAAAACTTTATGCTGAAATTTACTTGCTGGTCTTATCATAGTTAATACAAATAAATAATTTTGGCACAACTTTAGTCTGACATTGGAATGAACATCCAAAGTTTTAAAAATGGAATCTACTACCAGTAAATGTCACAGATGAAGGCTGCCTAGTAGACAAAATAGATGTGGTTTATCATTGATGGTTAATGATGTTTTAGAGATAGCTGAGCTAAGTACTCATTTAAAAAAATGATTTAGTACTAATTTTTTGAATGATTCTAAATGATCATAATATTTAAATCACTTATTGAAAGTATATTCACAGAGAATAAACAAAAATAAAATATAGCACACTTGAAGAAGAAAGTTTTTAAAAAATTTTGCCCATAAGATTATGCCAATATATTACAAGATTTATTACATTTTTCATGACTAACATTAGTGCTAGTGTTCTATATCTATATTGGTGAGAAAATTTTCAATTTTCTAGAGGGTTATGTATCTGAAACTTCAACTTTTCTTTATAAATTCTCCTGGTGTTTTCAAAAAATACTTCTTAAAATTTGAAGTTTACTAAACAGTAAAACATTTATTCAATGAAATGAAATTTAATTACTCTAGTTTTCAAGAAACATGAACAAACTTTGGGATGCTTTGGTAAACAAACATTAAGATTTACATCAAAAGTAACAACATTTAAGGAAATGCAGTGAAGAAAATGTGCCAGGTTATAGATAATAAGTAAAAAATAATTTTGAACACAGAACAAACATCATAAATGGAGGATAAAGGGCAAAGCACAGTCATTCCCTATGGCACTGGTAGGTTCCGTTAACCTATAAAGTCTTTCAGCAAAGTAACTTTATGGTTGTATAATGTTCATCTGAGTGACCAGCTCTTCAAATAAATCAGAGATATCAATAGCAAATATTTCAGGTTTATGAGCCAAATTTTAAAAAATTCGCGAAGAAGTAGAAGATTTCTATAAAGAAATTGCAAAACTTCATAACAAAGGAAACTGCCATCTAAAAGTGATTATGGGTGACTTTAATACAAAGACAGGAAATCAAAAGGAAGTTGAAAGCATAGTTGGAAGATGTGGCTATGGAAACAGAAACAAACGTGTAAAAATATGATTGCTGAAGGAGTAAACTAGAGAAATGAGAATCATTAATGACCCAAAAGAAATCATCCACTTCATAAAACTGAAATTTTTAAAGATGAGTGCATGACTGGCTTTGTACACAAGAATTTCACAGTGATGTACAGTAATAAATTAAGAAAAAATCATGTTTTGGAATAACCAAGAACGATGTAAAAAGAAAAGATACATTATCGAAAAATACCATCTTTTCTTTACAAAATAAAAATTTCAGAATAACGGTATCAAAGAAGTCACAGTAATATTCATACGCAAATATTTAAAATTATTGATTTGAATACAAAGGTTACATTGCATGAGTGATAACGTAAGCACATATTCATAGATTTTAAAAAACAATAGTAAAATTTTTGTCGCTTGACAATTATCTAGTTGTAAAGAAGGAAGAGCTCAATCTGATGTGCCGCTAAGCAATACAAGTGATGACAGGTAGCTATGACCATATTATGCAAGTGATAATACTTGTGTTAACTTACCGAAATGTAAGAGTTTTCACATCGACAAAGCTCAATATTTGGACCAAAACCTCTTGGGGCACATAGTTTCCCGAGAGAAAGTAGCCATTCTCTTCTGTGTATTCTTCCCTGTCTTCCACTTCAGTAGCATCAGATAGATTACCCATTTAGCTTTTAATCAAATGAAGTAATTAATATAAGTTACTTTTATAATTCGATGAGGAGATATACAACTATGTTTAATAGAGCGCAAAGTGATCCGAGTAAGAACAGCCGGTATAGAATTACTTTTTAATCTTTAAAATCTGAGAAAATTGAAGTATTATAGTGTAAGGTTCTTGGGGCGGAGAATTTTACACGTCACATTACTATAACCTGTCATTAATAACACAATTGCAACACCCACTGTAGGCACCCAAGACAGAAAAACTATACCCCATTACTCCCTCTTCCGCGATAACGCGAGTCTATTTTATTTTTATTTTCTTTTGAAGCAATACACAGTAGGATCTCGATAATCGTCCCCATCGATAATCATCGATAATCGTTGTTTCCGATCAACATTAGTTTGGCGCCAAATGATAAAAAAGGAAAACAATTCCGTCGCCATTTGAATGAAGCAGACAAACGAATAAAATGACGACTGCACTGTAACTGAGAGAGCAAGATTTCTGCCCGTGTCCAGACACTTTCCAATTTACTTTATGTTTATTAAAGACCATAGATCTCATCAGTACTTTTTTGTCGTACCGGCACCTTTTTTTACAGAGCGATGTCGACCCACGTATAATTTCGGTACATTTTCATTTTTTTAATTCTTTAAAATTTAAAGTAATAAACGGATTCCATAAATGTTAAACATTTTGATTTTTATTATCAACCTTGTTATTAAAAGTTTATCACAAATTCAATAGAGAAGGGGAGAGGGTGCAGGAAGAGGTGGATGGGAGTACCGGCACCTCTTTTTTTTTTACAAAAAAAGCACTGGATCTCATTGTGTACCATTCAGTTTTGTTCTGAGTGGTTAAATTAGGTTAAGCGTTCCTTTATTATTTTACTACAAATTAAGCACTGCTGTTATATATAAATAACAGTTTTATTCTTAATAATTAAGCATGGTAAGAAGTATGTTTCAATGCACAGAAAAAAGTTTGTCATTATTTACAAATACAATTGCGTTTATCATCAGCAACCATATGTATGGTTAAAAAAATGAAAAACAATGTATCATGTCATCCTGCATATGTAAACATGGATGATCGGACAGTCAGCTTTTCAGGTTTCAGAGCGATGCCTGGAAAACTAATCATACTGCATACCATAGAAAAAAAGATCACTCCCTCGATAAAACAAAGCACCTTTAATATCAGCATCATTAAATCCTGGTAAAATAAATCAATAAAATGTGTATTCAGTGACGGTGAAAATTGAGTGACATTAGTGTAGGGTAATTTAAATATACAGTTTAAACACTGCACCAATACTCCATTCGTGACAAGTGGGAGGGTGGCACTCTGCTGCCCTTCACTGGTCTGCCAAACAAAATTGTTGACCAGCTTTACACATCCAGCATTTCTTACTGAGTTCATTTCTTATAAAATTCATGCTACCATAAAGATCAACAACATGTGTAGAATGTGATAATATAACCTGATAAAGGCTTACCATGCAAGATGTTCTTGAAAATAATATGTAAATGGGAATCCAACCCAACATGGCAGACTGACAGCCACGAGTGCAACTCGACCATTTCAAGGAAGTTGGAACTAATGAGCTGTAAGTTAGCTGGTGCCGTTTGGAAAATGAGAACGTCGTTATTTATGCTTTAAAATCTGTTCACGCTTATTATTTCTCATGAGGAATAATAAAATTGCACTTAAATTAATTTCATGAATTACATATTTCTTTTGTTCCATTAAAACAAATTGTTTAAACAAAATGGAGTACTGGGGAAACTGCACCTTTCGCCCTTACGTTAATCCACCACTGATCACGATGATGTTAAAACACAGAATATGTAAAACTCAATGTAAAATAACAGATAACTCTTAATGATCAGCAAAATATTAAAAAGACACTCATATTATTGTACGTGAGGTATAACTATGTCTGCGAGGCATTTACGGACTGGTACGTAGTGGGGGAGCAGTGTTGCCAAACCGCACATGTTTTGAAGCTCTTATGCGAGAGAGAGTATAGAGAGCCGGCAACCATGTACCATTGCAATGCCTAGGGAGAGCATTCCATTGGCTGCCGACTCTTCCACTGCCTCCCTCCACTCGTCTTCTCAAATCGAGCTGGAGACATAGTTATATCTCACAGACAACAATAGTTGAGTGAAAGAAATGATTTTGAGCTGCAAAGTGGAATGTCAAGTAATGAAGTTTTCTAAGCTTGGGTGCACATATCTTTATTATTCCTTCATCATCTATCCAAAATTTTCCATTAACTCTTGAGTACTTGCATTAAAATTCATCATGTTGGTACTTGCATTGGGTGAAATCGATCCTATGTATTTTGAGGCTTAAAAAGAATGATTAGATTTCCAGAACATTTAAAAAAATTATTGGAAATGCTAAAAATATTTCACTAGAAAATGTAAACAAAAGTTATTTAAAATAATTTAAATAATTATCACACTGAGTGATCTTATCCTGATAGTGCAGAAGAGAGAGAAATTGCTTTTCGAGAACCCTTAGGGCACATTCTGAAGACCAACGATTACTCCCCCTCTTTCTTCAGATTGCCTTGCCAGTCAGTATGCCCTCACACAAAGGAAATATAACAGACATTCCCCTTCCATTCCCATTCACCTCCGAATTCCTTTGTTACCAACGCTATGGCAGAATTTCACCCTCGAACACAGGGCACCATAAAATTTTATGATGGGTTATGACCACACTGGAAGGCAGAGTTGGGGAAACCAAGGCAGAGACAAAAGAAAGTGGGTAAAAGACTCATTGCCCCCCGTTACTCTCGGCTGAAATTTTCTTGCTGCCATCCCACGTGGATTGCTGCAAGGGTGCAATGCACCTCGAGCTGGTATGCCCTCGTGCACAGACTACATACTTATAGATAACCACTCCAATATAAGGTGATTTAGCAAGTTTGCTACCTGTGGAGATTATAACTAATTGTCAGTAAAATTGTATGGTAAAAATGCCTTATTTTCTCTTCAAAACTGAAAAAAATGGTTTATATATGAGAAATGTTACAAATAAAGCCACGACTCAAGCATATGACCCTAGCAATTCATCAGTATCGTTACAAAATATAACAGAACATGAAAACATTTTCTTCATTTTTTCTATTGAGTAAGTGCAAAATAAATCAAGGATGTAACATTTTAACATTGCTTTTTATCATTCTACTACATCTATGTAAATGCTTCGTATTTCTATTGTATGAGTATTGAGGCAATAATAGGAATTTCGAGTCTCAACAATGATATTCGTTCTTCAGGAAACTTATCGATAAAAGCGTGATACTTGGTTAAAATTGGTCACATGTTCGTTAAATATGAGTAATTTTGAAGTGAAGGAAAAATTGACGATAAAATAAGAAACCTTGTACATTCTTCTTCAAACAGTCCATGTATGGTGATTGTAGGTCATTTTTAAATTTTAATTTACTCGGAAATTATCTTAAATCACGTCTAAAGAGTGGCTGCAAAAGTGTGTGGACAAGAAAACAAATAAACAAGCAAGAATCCTATGCCTTTTATAATATAGATTAATAACAATGAATGTTCTGAACATATTTTTGCCTACATTCTGGACCTGTAAAAGAAAATCCTATGTTATTTTAATATTTTTCCTTTTTTAATTCTTGTAATGATATTGCCTAGTAGTGCAATTCTTTTCATCTTATAAATATGATTGCTGAAATTATGTTTTATAATTTCTGCATGCTGCATTAATATGCTCCTGGCATGATCATTTTATTGACAGAGTAATTTTTATGGAGAACAAATTATTCTGTTGTTTTGATGAAAGATTCTTAGAAGATCGTTTTTGTCTATTAACTATCCAAACTGCCCAACTGGTTAAATATGTAAGTAGCTTTCTTAGCATTTAAAAAACATTAATAACATGTTTTACCTAAGATACGAAAACAATAGATTAAACCACACATGACCAAATGACTTTTTTATTTATTGCTAAGAAAAAGTATATCCAATTAAGTTTAACAATTACTTAGAATCTGAAAATATGGCTTTTCTATCATTTGATAAGAAATTTAAATTCATCAACTTTGTATATTTTGCACGTTAACCCTAGAAAGACTAACGTAGAATCTGTTATGCGCAGGACTAAGAGGGGTCCAAAGTGCCTGTGGCATCATCTTCTCTTTATAAATTTAAATAAGCTGCCATTTTGTGTTTTTTGTTTTTTGTTAGTAAATAAATTTAATTATGAATAGGATAGGATTTATTAATGAAACTTAAATTATAACTGGTGTCATTATTATATGTTTAATTTCAGGTAATAATCATTCTCGTCATTGTCGCACATTGTACAGAAAATTCCTTTTTTGGAATGAGTTTGGCAAGCATGTTTGCTGCATTTTGAACATGAAGTGTTTGTTTTTGTCACATTGACTTTCAGTCTTTTTGATGGCCGATCTCTTACACAGTAGTACCACCTTCCTCTAGTTCTGGCTGGTGAGTTTGAAATAGTTGGTAGAAAATTCACGTTCGGTGCTCTTTGAAGAATACTTTCCATTTCCAATACCATATGTCTTTGTAGACGTTCTAGATTTACTGCACTTTGTTTCGTAAGTGATTTTACAAGTTGCTCCCCCAGTTCTAGAAGAAATACAGTAAAACCTCACATAGCGCGAATTCACAAGATGCGATTTTGCTAAGACGCGGTTTACATTTCACTACCAAACCTCACAGGACGCGGTGTAGTCTGCATCTGTTCATTTTCTTTTGATTCCAATCCGGCTTATTTAGAATAAAAATTGTAAAACTATTCATAGGGGCAATATCCAGAACTGTGTAAAATAATGAGAGAGTTTATCTTCTTGTTCCTTTTTATAGAATACAGCCTCACCATCTTGTAAAGATTGATGTCACTTTTCTTTTTCTTCGTGTGGTCCACTTTATTATCATGTATTGTCATAGTTTCCACCCATTTGAATTAGAAGACCTATGAGGGCATACATTTCTGTGACAGTGGTATTTTTTATATATACCTTATCAGCTTCTTAGCTGCTGTACTGTACAATAATATTTACAATTTCTGGGGTAATAAGCTTTCTGAAAGAATCACAAATACTGTCAGTTCTGCTTTCATTTGTCACACCTTCTGCAACATTCTTTGAAATTGCACCGGTGGAACAGAAACATATTCACGACCACTTTTCGAAGTCAGTTTTGCACTTTTAGAGTTCCAATAAGAGAATAATGGTTAGGTTCAGAAACACTGCTACTAACGTCATTTTCACTGTCACATTGATAAGTCACTTCATCATCTTCAGTAATAGACTAAGGAAACAGTCAAAACAATCGCTTACAAATAAAAAACATAACTTTTCTAATACTTACAGATCACAGCATTAATTTTCTCCACCCAAGAAAGTATCAATAGTAAGCACACAGTGTTGGCAGTAATCGGCATTTTCCATATAAGAACTCTTATGGCATATTGTCTCTTCACTTATCGTGGTAATTCTACCCAATATTGGGGAATCCTTGTATCCATCGTCTAGCAATTTCCTAGAACTATTGGAAATAAGAATCTGGAAGCCTACATTACTAATATTTAAAGAAAAACATCCAAAAATTACTTCCCAAAATTATACCCAATTTTATTTTTCTAGGTGAGGCATAGCTATAAGGCAGAGGCAAATGAAAGTGACGTTTTTCTTTACATATTAGTAATGTAGATTTTTGTCCGGTGACAACGGTACCTCAAACTTTGAAAAAAACCCAGGAATGATGTAAATAGCCAAAGTTTGGAAATTTAACAAAATCGGTATTAATGTTGCATTTATAAAGTAATACTTCTGGGTTCTTATTTCCAGTAGTTTTAGGTAAATGCCATTAAAATTGCAAGTTGATACATTGTAGGACTTCCGAGTTGTAAACATTCAAAATAGTAATATCGGGTCAAGAGGACTAAAAACCGTGCTTTTTTCCAAATATAGCTCGATATAAAATATTCAAATATGTATAAACTAAAAATTTTAAATGTACATCAGTTAACGTAGAAATGAATGCTCTACCCGCTACTTTTCATCCCATTAAAATCGGTGGGGTTGTTTTCGAGATATAGCTCCTCAAACTGGGGTATCTAGACTTTTTGCAAGGACAGTAAGTCCAGAACCCCTTAAGCAGTGAAATACAGGCGACTCCTGAGATTCCACCATTCAAGATTCGACCAACTTGAGAATTAGACCGGTCCATTCGGCCCAGCTGATCGAATGGTCGAATTAGAAACTAGTTTATGCGAAGTGATTTTTGACCCGCCCGACCATGAGAGGTTTAGTTTCAGTCTAG
The DNA here is from genome assembly GCA_036926305.1 of Uropetala carovei. NCBI lineage: Eukaryota > Metazoa > Arthropoda > Insecta > Odonata > Petaluridae > Uropetala > Uropetala carovei. Next base: position 8,743,285 of record JAXCHB010000069.1, read on the forward strand.
ACATCGTTATTTCTGCTCTAATTGTTTGAACTTGTGATGATTTGACATTCGACGGTTTGAGATTCGACCACGTTTTCAGGAACGCATCCCTGTTGAATCTCGGGAGTCGCCTGTACTACAAATTTCTGAAAAATTCCATCTTCAAGTCGAGGCGGATAAAAGCTTGCGATAGAAAAGATAAATTTAACGTTGCCAATGTTGAGTACAGGCGACTCCCGAGTTTTGATGGTGATGCGTTCCTGAAAACGTGGTCAAATTTCGAATCGTCGAATGTAGAACGCTGTTTTTCCATACACTGGCACGTTATAATTGGGGGATATGTTCCCGCATTTCAGGAAAAAGTCTCCCCTCATGTTCTATAAAGATAAAATAACATTACCAATATGTTAATACAACAATATTAAATTATGAATAAATTATATAATAAATATTTTAAATGTATAACTTATTTTTTGAACTAAAAAGGAAAAAATAAATTTTTGTTTCGAACTTCAAAGATAGATGTATGCAATATGTTCTGCAGACGGCCCGGTCCAGATCGCGTGAGTCGTTTGTTACAAATGACTCGTGCGAGCTGGATAACATACCTGCATACTTCTATCTATACATACAACTATTTATCGCAGCGAAATTAATATAAAAGTTATTAAAAAAGCACAAAATGACTTAAGAGTAAAGAAACTTTAAAATTAAAATTATTTTCATACCTTAAATCTTTTTCAACTGCGCTTACTGGACTTGGTCTATTAATTGAGAAGTTGGAAGATTTTACTTAAAAGAAGAGGAGCTCTTGGGTGGCGAACTGGATGGGCTATTGACTGGGGAATTGGACGGGCTAGTCCTTGCAGCAGATGCTGAAGCAGCTTCTGCTGGCTGTAGTCTTTCAACCTTCTGAAAGAATTTATACACTAATAGGAATGTGTTTCTGACACTGATCATCTACCCAAAGTTTTTCCATTTTAGGAATCTCTAAACTGCACCTAGGACTGTTTATTGTTGTTATCAAATTACCTGAATTTATCACATCTTCTAGAATTTTTTTCTTCTGTTTCACATAAGTGCTAATAGTTGAACAACACATTCCCAATGATCGTGCAATTTCAGTATGGCTTTCACCTTTCTCAACACGCTTTAAAATTTCTAATTTCAATTCATAACTATGAGTCTTATGCACTCTTTTATTCGATTCACTTACATTATCACTATTACATTTCCTTTTAGATGCCATGTCAAGTGATAAATTTATAAATAAATCAATAAAATAAATAAATTTAACCCTTAAACCGAAATATCTACTTTTTGTCTATTATTAGAAATATGTGTATGTCAGACACGCATATAAAAATATTCAATTTTTATTAAGTTTTATTATTAAATTAAGTGTAATGATACCAGGGGCGGTCGCAGGGGGGGGGTCATGGGGGTCATGACCCCCCCCAAAAGGCCTTCCTCGCTAAGAAAAATATTCACGTTGGTGCTCGATAACAAAGCGAAAGGTTTTTTTAACACATTCGCTGCGGGGGTGGTGAAAATCATCTGGCCACATCCAGCGAGGAGTTTTATAGGAGAGCTATCTTCATTCCCCTTTTGGACAACATTCTAAGAGATTTGAAGGAGAGGTTTCCGAAAGAGGTGCTAGAGACATTCAATTTGCGAATCCTAATAACCAAAGAAACATATTCTCAAGACTCAGAAACTGAGGATACTGAAAATCTGAGAGTGGTTGCCAGGAGCTACGGACAATTCCTCCAAATCCCTGAGGACTCTGTTGTACGAGAATATGAACTTTGGGTAGCTAAATGGAAGAGAGTACGAGAGGACGGAGGTCGTGTCCCTAATGGCATCCTTGAAGCGATAGATGATTGTGATAGGGACATGTACCCGTCAATCCGTACACTTCTGCATATCTTAGCCACACTTCCAGTGAGCGTCGCCACTGCCGAGAGGACTTTCTCTACACTGAGAAGACTGAAAACTTGGCTCAGAAATCGTATGGGGGAAGAAAGGCTCACGGGGTTGGCCTTGCTGCATACGCACCGTGAAGTGGAAGTGCACATTGACAATGTAATAGATCGATTCGCGAAGTCAAATAAACGACGGTTGGAATTTGTCATCTGAACGCAGAACGCACACTCCACTGCTGTTTGGTTGCTGAATTTTTGATTGATAACTCTTTTTAGTGGGAAACATATTGATACATATATAAAGATAATAAAAAGCTTGTGCTTTAAACTTTGACAAATTTTCTCTAATTTCTCGCCCCCCCCCGCTTTTTGCTATGTGACCCCCCTCATAATTGAAGGCTGCGACCGCCCCTGAATGATACATTAAGCTTATTCATTTATTACATATAATTAATATTCGCCATATACCAATGTAATATCTACATATTAATATTTAAAAATCTTTGCATTGAAAGTATACGTAATGTAAAAAATAGTGTACGCTTACAAATCTCCATAACATATGTCACAAATCTTTTTGGAACATTGTAAACATAATGACCTTTGACATTTTATGCAATTATACCTGGTATTTCGATTTTGTGTATATGGACATAAGCTACACTTCCTCTTTCTTTCAGGTCTGTCGCTCTCAGATTTCTGTTTTGGTTTTGGTGTGCCATCCTTGTTTGCTTCTTGTAAAACGCTTTCAATGAGTTTTTTCAAGTCTGAATGTAGATTTGGAACAGCAAGTCTGTTTGCTAGGTGTGGCCTCAAAAGTACTAGAGCTAATTCTTTCACAAAATCGAATCTCTTTATATTTTTCCGAATTTTTGAAACATAAGTAGACTATTCACGACAGATATGTTTACCAACATATAAAATACTGCTAATGGCCAACGTCGACTTCTTCTGTTAGAAGAATAATTAGCGCATTTATGATCCATTACATCGACGCCTCCTTTTGTTCGGTTGTAAAATCCCACTATTTCCGGTTTATTTGTGTCGATGCATAGTTGATACCATCAGCACTGCTTTATTCTTTTTTGGAGTGTAACTGAGCAATATGATATCATTACTAAATCCATACAATGTCGAACCAACTTCTCTTTTCCTCGATGGTAAAAACTCTTTTGGGATTTTTGTTTTTTTCTCTTCAGTGTTCCTATGTACGCTAGCTTTTTTTCTCGTAATATTTGCATCAATTCTTTGATGTACTACCGCCTTCCCAGGTGCTAGGGCCTGCATCCATCCTTACTTCTGTAATAAATCTAAATTATAATTATATAATTCTAAAAATTGGTAAACAGAGAAATGAAAATAATATTTATTTGTAATAATGATAATTTGTTTCTATGTTACTGAAGGAAAGTTCTCCATAATTCGAAGTATGTGTCCACCAGACATGCAAAAAATATACGTTATGAGAAGTATGTGTCCACAAGACACTGTAACTTTTGAAAAACGATCTCTTATGAATGGTTGAGAAAATGCGACTGCAAAAACAATGTATCACCTGCAGCAGGAAGTAATTTGAGGAAGGTACTGTGAGGTTTGGGCCGCCAGCTCAATCAGTGCAGCCACACTAACAAAATGAAAAATCGTATGTGTCTGTCAGACACATACTTCAGTTTAAGGGTTAAATAAAAGATTAACAGAAAAAAAGAGTGAAATCAGCACAAATTCAAACAATTAGAGCAGATATAACCATGTCTACACTAAAACTAAACCTCACATGGTTGGTTGGAACCAATTACTCCAAGAAAATTACTCCGCATAAAGTAGTTCCCAATTCGATCGGCTGGGACGAAATCTTGAATTTGTTGAATCTCGAACGGTTGAAACTCGGGAGTCACCAGTACTTGAAAACGAAAATTTTCATTTTATGAATATGAATTAAAATATGTGAAATGATCATGTTCTTTTCTTCTTAAGCTACCATTTGCTTGGCTCACTTTCCAAGCAGTTGCTTTATTAAAAATTTGCAACAGCAAATGTTGGGTTACATTATTTGAAAGTGAAACTTTAGAAGGTGTTGAAAAAGAAGAAGAAATACAGGAAATTGAAATATAGCAATTACTGTTTAGGAATTATTTATAAATAATCGGTTTTTTCGGTTTCCGTCAAATATCTCCTTAAAAACGTTATTAGTAATCTTCGTAAGGACCAAAGTTGTAGAGAATAATATTTCTTCTATTTCTTCTAATATTTCTTAATATATTATTACAATATCTACTTTCGCAGTATTTTCCTAGCTTGTTTTTGGTTTTGTATTTTATTGTTAACAAGTAGTGTAATTGCTAATACAATAAATCATTTGTACTTTCCAAAAAACCTTTAATTTGCTAAGAGCAATTTCTGAAAAAAGAAATATTTTTCTGCTTAACTAATCAAATGTCTCACCATCCGCCACATTTCGACGATTACATGTAGCAACTTCCTGACAATTAAATGGATATTCTAGCAATCGCTAAGATTCGACTGATTCCAAAGAAACCCCAGCGATCGAGAGAGAAGATGATGACGAGTAGAGCCTCCTTGAGTTCGCAAAGAGGCCTTCAGAGCGCTTGCTTTATACCAGTGGTCTTCAACCTTTTTTGAGTCACTGCTCACTATGTTGTTCTTTGAAATAAGTTCACCGCCCACCCAGTGGTGTAGTGAGGGTTTGTGGTGCCCGAGGCAAAGAAGAATTTTGCATCCCCAGTAAGAAAGCGATTTATGAAGGTATGGTAACCCTAATACTAGTGGGATTGACGTCAGGTGATATTACCGATTATGCTCTCAGTGGTAATAACAGTGTTTAAAAATTTATGATTTTATATATTTGATAAAATTAAACTTAAATGCTTCGCTGCTTCTGAGAGAGACTCCGACCACCCTCTTGGGCCTTTCGATTTTACCGCAGCATGGATACTTTGTAACTAGTATAGTATGATATGATACTATAGTTAACGACAAATGAACTGCAATAGTTGTACATTAAATAGTTGTACAGAATATGTGTGCGTATCATTAAGTTTTTTTATAGAATTTTATTTTTCAGTGTAAAAATTAGAATAGCATTTGGTGAGTTCTTTAACACCCACCAAAAAACCAAAAACGCCCACTGGTGGGCGTTACCGCCCACCTTGAAGAGCACTGCTTTACACGAATAACATTATGACATGTACTAATGTAGATGACAGGGTAGTCAAAGAATGGCAAAATTATTCGATTTCATATCATATTTCAAAATACAATACGGCCTCAAAGCAAAGGAAAATTAATAAATATTTCAAAAATCTGTTGTGGACAACACATGACTTTCTCCATATTTGGGGTATAGATATTTAAATTATTATGAATAGCCTTATGAGGCAAAATTATTATTTCGTGTCGTAAAAGAATACAGTCATTCTTATTGCCGTAAATTATATTTTGAATATGTTTACAGAATTCACCGCTACATGGTGGTGGCGCTCTATACTGGAAATTATGAAAAAGCTAAATATCTCCGAAATGTATGGTTCTACGAAAATTTGTTTCAAACAAAACTTGGAAGAAATATTACTCTCTACAATTTTGGTCCTCACGAAGATTACCAATAACGATGTTTTTAAGGAGAAAACCGAAAAACCGGTTATTTATAAATAACTCCTAAACAATAACTACAATACAAAATTGTTTCAAATGAAAGTTGTAGGAAATTACATTCTCTGTAACTTTTGTATAGAATTGTATATACAATAATGATGTTTTAACGAATAAATATCGCAAAAACCGAATCGGGTTTCGAATAAACCTCGACTTTCGTTTACCCGTTATTGTCCAAAAACTAATCAGTTCTTTGTGCTCATGCGAAAGTGTTATATATGAAGTTTGGTAAGGATATGACAAGTACTATTTGAGCTGGAGCGCCCACAATCACATAAACACACACGCGCACACACAGACATCATTCCGCAAATAGTCTAAACGTGTTCTACGGACCTCAAAACGTGTATTTCCGTTGAAATCTCGAAGTCGATTTTTTCGTGATCACAATACTTTCCCATTACTTCGTATGGAGAAAGTAAAAACAGTGATATGAATTAAAACATTGATGGGTAATGTTTTATGTTAAAATCGTCTTTCATTTTCCTGCGATACTTTTTTTTTACGTTTTTAATACCTCTCCATCATATGAGGTAACTGTAATTACCTGAGGGATCCTCTACGCATCGTGCGTCGAATTTTGCCATTTACCCAACCAAGCCCATCCAACATCTACCAGGCGAATACAACGGTATCCGAAAACAAGCAAGCGAACGAGGGCTTCAAATTTGGTGCCCATAAGAGCTCGCCGCCATGGGAGCATGTTATACCTGTTAATCAGTGACCAGAGAAGAGGATAAGTAATGCAATGAATGATTTGTAGGTTGATATAAAGGAATTATAAAATGATGAAAACATGGTTCAATTAATTTCGCTGCTACATTGTAGATTGAGAAGTATCTAGAAGAAGAGTAAATGGAATATTCAGGGATGTATTAGGTTAATTTACGCGGTCGCTTTAGCCGTATCGATGGGTTAAGATAGCCTGAAGATATTAAGGAAAATTCGAACGAGAAAGAGTATTTAGACATCTCAGTACGTACGATGAAGTATGTGAAGGGGTGTGTACGTGAGCGAGTGAATGATCGGAAACGGCTGCGACAGAGAAAACGATGGGTTGGGTGAATGAGATCTGGGTGTGTGTGTCTTTGTGTGAGGGTGTGTGTGTGGGGGTGCGTGTGTGGGGGTGCGTGTGGGCGTGTGCGGGCGTGTGTGTGCGTGTGAGAGGGGTGTGTGTATTTGTGTGGGCGTGCGTGTGGGCGTGCGTGTGGGCGTGCGTGCGTGTGTGCGTGTGAGAGGTGTGTGTGCGCGTGTGTGCCACCAAAAACTCATCAAAAATCAGCTGGAATATATGCCACCCAACTTGCGCAACAAACCCCTAATTATTAGGGCCTAATATATATACGACCATCAAACACTTGATTGCCCCTTCAATATAGACCAGTGGTCTTCAAGGTGGGCGATAGCGCCCACCAGTGGGCGTTTTTGGATTTTTGGTGGGCGTTAAAGAACTCATCAAATGCTATTCTAATTTTTACACTGAAAAATAAAATTCTATAAAAACGCTTAATGATATGCATACATATTCTGTACAACTATTACAGTTCGTTTGTCGTTAACTATAGTATCATATCATACTATACTAGCAACAATGTATTCATGCTGCGGTAAAATCGAAAGGCCCATGAGGGTGTTCGGAGTCTCTCGCAGAAGCAGCGAAGCGTTTAAGTTTAATTTTATCAAATATATAAAATCATAAATTTTTAAACATTGTTATTACCACTGAGATCATATTCGGTAATCTCATCTAACGTCAATCCCACTAGTATTAGGGTTACCATACCTCCATAAATCACTTTGCTACCGGGGGCGCAAAATTATTCTTTACCCCGGGCGCCAGAAACCCTCACTATGCCACTGGGTGGGCGGTGAACTTATTTCAAAGGACAACATATGGTAAAAGTGGGCGGTGACTCAAAAAAGGTTGAAGACCACTGATATAGACCAACACACGAATTTACTCCCTGATTTATGCCACCCAATTTGCACTAGACTGCCGCTATAACATATTCCTCCCTAGATGCATCAGACTCCCCACGCTCTTCTGCCAAGCGATGTACACTCTACTGCACTAAAAATACACCAAATGCCCCTAGTATAGCTCACAATCAGAAATTCTATAGATATTTTCCGCGATCTGTTGGTTGGTTTGTTTGTCGGATGTAACGCTAGAAAAATGCGAATAATGACATTTTTATTTTGACATGCCCTCGGCAGGATTCAAACCCGCGACCATAAAATTGGGAGATAGGCACGCTAACCATCCCCTCTATCGATAACTCGAGAGAAAATAGAGATAGAAACTTTAAATTTGGCAAGAATGCTCGATTCACATATGATTAAGTAGTGACGAAAAAAGTCTCGAAAAAAGTGCTGGGTTCGATTCCAATGGAAGACATTTACATCTCCCATTAAAATAACACGTAATAAAATCAACTGTAGGCTTTCATTATTTTTACTTTCTCCATATACGTAGTATAGAGAGTATTATTTTCATGAAAAAAATCGACTACGAGATTTCAACGGAAATACACGTTTTGAGGTCCCTAGAACACGTTTAGACTATTTTCGGAATGATGTGTATGTGATTGTGGGGGCTCTAACTCAAAAAGTACTTGCCATATCATTACCAAATTTCAAATATAACTCTTTGGTATGAGCATGAAGAGCTGAGCAGTTTTTAGACAATACTGGTTAACCGAAAGTTGAGATTTATTCGAAACCCGATTCGGTTTTGGCGAAATATCTCTGTTAAATATCATTATTTTATATACAATTCGATACAAAGATTATAGAGAATGTAATTTTATGCAACTTTTATTTGAAACAATTTTCCATAGCAGTTATTGTTTAGGAATTATTTATAAATAATCGGTTTTTCGGTTTCCGTCAAACTCCTTAAAAACGTCGTTATTGTTAATTTTCGTGAGGACCAAAGTTGTAGGGAATAATATTTCTTCCAAGTTTTCTTCGAAACAAATGTTTATAGAAACATCTATTTCGGAGATACGTTGCTTTTTCTTAATTTCCAGTATACAGCGCCACCACCATGTAGCGGTGGATTCTGTAAACATATTCAAAATATACGTAATTTACGGCAATAAGAACGACTGTATACTTTTACGATACGAAATAATAATTTTGCCTTATAATTTTATACATAAAAAGAATTTAAATATCTATACCCCAAATATGGAGAAAGTCATGTGTTGGTCACATCAGATTTTTTATTCGAGTATACACCGAAAATCCCTTTTCACACAAATATGTGGTACAAAATGGTAATAGGTATATAATTGCACTCTTTGACATGGTTGGATATTCATCTTTAATGTTGAACCAAAATTGATCTAAAGGTAATTTGTCGAACTGAATTTTTAAACTTGAATCGTTTGCAATGCCAATTAAAAGCTCGTTCATGAACAAGCAATTTTGCATTTTCAATTGTTGCTTCATTGAATGGATTTCGAATCCATTCGTTTTCGTGGTTTTGGATGGGAAATATTTTCTGAACACAGATTTTAGTTATTGAAGGTGATGAATTATATCTTTATTTACTTCTTTATCCAAATCTAAGTTGTTTTCCACAAGAAAATCTGTCAAATTACTCAATCTCTTTGGACCTTTCGAATAAATGTTTCCCAAAGAGCTATTTTTACTTTCTCATATACGAAGTATATTGAGAAAGTATTGTAATCGCGAAAAAATTCGACCTCGAGATTTTTACGGCAATATACGTATAGGTGTCGCTGAATCCGAAAAAGTGGTTTTCGCAATGCCGTCTGTCTGCCTGTTACTGACTCTGGAGCCTAAACGGCAAAGCGAAAATGAATGAAATCTCGTACTTAGACATTTTATCATACTGAGCAGAGTATACATAGAAATGGTTGACATTGATCAATAATTAAGAGTAGTTTATTCTACGCATTTTTAACGATAATTCGATTTTCTCAAAAACGGCTAAAACGATTTTGATCAAATTTCGTACAGTTACTTGAGTTTACGTCTTCAATAATACTGTATAGTTCATATTTCTCAAAAAATGAATATAAGGTTAGTTTATTCTAGGCAACTTTAACAATAATTTGATTTTCTCAAAAACGGCTTGAACGATTTTGATCAAATTTCGTACAGTTACTTGAGTATACATCTACAATAATACTACGTATTCTATTTTTCTCAATGAATGAATATAAGGCTAGTTTATTCTTTGGCAACTTTAACAAAACTTGTATTTCCTAAAAACCGGCTGAGGCCAAAGTGTATTATATATCCCCCCCCCCCCCCCTCAAGGTTACTATGTTTTTGTTTATTATTTCGTGTTTTCCTTTCTCCAGTTACTATGTTGTTGTTTACCTTTTTATTTAATTCGTTAGTTTAACAATCGATGATAATTTACCGTTCCAACATGATTCCAACTCTTGAGGAATTTATGTTTACGTTCGATAATGAAAAAAGTATTTGCAATTCTTGATTGATCACAATATCATCGAAAACATTCGGAGATGTCAAAAATGCGATGGAATTGCAGCTATCAAGACAAACTTATCGTTGTTACAAGAAGAGTTGTCGAAGTGAAGTCTCTCTTCGTGTGAATACCTTCTTTGCTAATTCAATACTCCCTATTTCGAAGATTTTATTACTTATATTCAATCAGCGGAATAATAGTATACAGAGACATTGAAATAAAAATTGAGCTTACTAATGAATCAATCAGCGGAATAATTTCTTTGAAAACCATCTGAACAAAAACAAATCAATTTATTTCAACATTGTAAACTGATAACACACCAAACTTACCTAAATATCTAACGCTTAGGTATGTTTCCGGGAAAGAGATACTAGGTACGCGTGTCGGTTTAAGACACGAAAGTTTAGGTACTTGTAGAAGTGCTAGAAACTTGAAATTTGAGGATATGATCAGTCATGGGTCACAACCAATAGGAAAAATCGAAAATCCGAACATTTTCCATTTTGAGGGGTCTTTTTGACCCCAAACTTTCATTTCATAACCCCATAAGAAAAGCATTGAAATCGGTGCAAGCCATTTTTTAATTGTATTTTAAAATTACTTAAAATTATGATACAAACTCCGCAGTTGAAGTATTAAACGGAAAAAAGAGTGAAAATTATTATTTTTGAAAAGAGAATACAAATTCATGCAGAATTAGCTTAAATATTTGATTTAACTGCATAAAAACGAGAAATTTTAAAATTTATAACAATGGGAAATTTTATCTACCATGGAAACGCTACAATGCTTTTATATGGGATTCTTACCTTTTAACAGTACGAACATCTATATAGCTTACGAGCATAAAAATAACGTGTTTTATAAGCAGTTCAAATGAAGAGGGGGTAAGGGGAAAAGGAGAGGGGGAGGGGAAAAGGAGGGAGGGAAAGGAAAAGTGGTGAAAGGGAGATAGGGGAAAGAGGGGGAGGGGGAAGCAGGAGATAGGGGGATAGGGAGAGAGGGAGGAGGGAAATAGGGGAGAAGAAGGTTTATGCAGGAATGTAGTAATAGGGGGGTAATGTGAAAAGGAGACGGTGAGGCAGGGGGGAAAGGAGAGAGGGGAAAGTAGAGAGACAAGGAGGGGGAGCGGGAGAGAGGGGGGATAGGGAGAGATATCAATAATGCAAGAATATAGTAAAATACGTCATTTAATACTATAATAGCCCAGGTCCGTTAGTTGCTTGGTTGGTCACGCTTTCACGATGGCCGATATAGAGCGTTTTAACAAACTTCCCGAATAGGTAGAAGATTGAAATTTGGCAAGGATGTTTGATTAACATATTTTAAGGTAATGACGAAAATAAATCTCCAAAAAAGTCCTGGGTTCGACTCCAAGGAAGACATTTCCATTTTCCGTAAGTTAACACGTAAAAATCCATTTTTTGATGTTTTTATTGTTTTGGAAATTAAACTTAGAAGGAATTAACCTACGATCTTCGGATTTGAACAATTTTGAAGAAAAAATTAGTTTCTTTTTCTGTTCATCTTTTTCTGCATACAATTCGAAATCGCTCAGGTTATACGTTTAATTCACATATTTTGTGAAAATATTGCCATTTTAATGGAATGTTGCCCTGGCTACCAATTCCATTGTTAGACCTCTATATCATATTGTTAATTCAATCCTTAAGGGTATAAACGTGCTTTGAATGCTTTTAATACTAGAGGGGGGGGAGAGGTAGAGGGGGGAGGGGGAAAGAGGGGGACGAGAGTGAGGGGGAGGGGGGGATGGAGAGAGAGGGTGTGAGAGGGTAAGATGGGGGAGGGGGAGAGAGGGGGAGGTAGAGAGAGTGTGTGAGAGGGGGGGAGAGGGAGGGAAAAAGAGGCAACTATTTTAAGTTTAACTAAAGATAGCCCGTCAACAACAGAATATTCACTATAAATGTTGTATATGGCAAAATATTTCATATGTAAAAGTGTGATATTAATTATTTTAAATGAAAATATTAATAATCTATCTATCTATCTATAATTCTTCCGTTGATAGCTAATAGAATAATTTTCTATGGGGATGTCATTTGCACCATTAATTGATTCACATTATTATTAATAAATTAATTGAAAGAAATCCGTGTAAACATTACGCGGGTACAGTTCCTGCCGGAATGCCTCCTCATGAACTGAAGCTTAAATTAGGAGCCGTTATCATGCTCCTTAGAAATCTAATGCCATTGAGAGGACTATGTAATGGTATAATACTTACTGTTACTCGAATACAAACACACATAATCAAAACAAAAGTGATCGGCGCAGCAAACTCAGACACGGTACTTATTCGATGAATCTCACTCATTCCATCAGATACAAATTTACCATTCAGTTTCAAACGAAAACAATTTCCCATACGATTGACTTTTTCAATGACAATCGACAAGTCACAAAATAAAATGCCTTTACCTACCTATGCCTGTTTTTAGTCATGGACAATTATATGTTGTTTTATCAAGAGTCATATCGTTCGATTCACTTACTGTACTGTCAGGAAAGAACCCAGAAATTGACAATTGTGCCTTTAGAGAAATCTTTGACTAAAGAATATAAGTTCCAAAAATAAATAAATGCCTGAATGTTTAATTAAGAACCTTTAAGATCAGATAGATCAGCGTATGTTACGCGGGGTACAGCTAGTTGTCTTTCAAATGCTTTAATTTTATTAAAAATGTAAATTTCAGTGAAGAATATATCGAAGAAAAATTGATTTGAAATCTATTCTGAATAAACTTGGACCTGCGTAATAATACAGACGATATATTAAGGTGAGGATTACAAAATAATTATCACAACATATTGCTACCTTTATTCTAAACAAATCAAAATAAAATATTAGATCCTAAATCAAACTCCGATGAAACGTTATAACAATGAAGCTCGGTCGTAATGTAAAGAAAAAAGTACCGATTTAGGCCACTACTAATTAATCAATCAGCGGAATAATTTCTAGACGATATATTAAAGTGAGGATTACAAAGCAATTATCACAAAATATTACAATTTTTATTCCAAATAAATCAAAATAAAATATTAAACTTACCGATATCTAAAGTAGTCCCATTTATGGGTTACTACTGGTTACTACGTAAACAAAGCGTTTGCCGGCAGAAATATCTGGCCTTTTATCTGTATAATAATTCCTAACGAAAGGCACCCGCGTAAATATTTTGAAATTTGTTATCGGAAATTACTATTACCATCTTTAAAATTCTGCTCACGAGCAATGTCCTCCCATGTCGTGTCCTTCAGCTTCGTTTTCATATAATATTCGTGTGAGGTATCGTATAGAACTCCATGAAATCGAACCTTTTCGATCAGTTCCTCAACCATTGCAGGAGATAGCCGCGCGCAACAGATAGAAAACGCAGGAAACTGTGCTTCGAGTACAAACCCACGCGGGGCAGAGCAGGTCCGAACCTGCGCTGTCCTGCCCTGCGTTGCAATGTGCGGGTTCCTATAGCAATTGAAAGTAACGAAACACAAAAACCTGCCTGTCCTGCCCTGCCTCAATGTGCGTCGGGCCTTAGTATATGAGAAAGTTTGTACAATGTATGTTGCACCGATTTTTTAAAATCATAGTTTCCACTCGATCTTGCAAAATGAAAACGTTGGTATTTTTGCCATGAAGCGATAGATTGAAATCGTTAAATCGACTAAAAGTAACTGACAATAAACCAACCTCTGAATCCAACTATTATCAGTCATTTTCAAATGAAGCTCGAATGAATTATCTTATTGTTAGAGAAATTCTAGAATTTCATTTCGAAGAAGAAATAAACGAGTTAAACATTTTTCTCTTGATAATCATCTTACTTCTGAGTGAAGCAATAAATAGTCGCTTCCCATTTCTTCACATAGTGCGGAAAATATTTTTCCAGGGAACTCATAGCCAGTAGACGCAAAACGCCGTTTACCGCATATCTTTACGACATATCTTTACGACGAACGGTTCTCGAGAAATACGCCGATATAATTACGCGAGGCTTCATACGCACGGACTGACGGACGGACGGACGCAGCTTCACTACGCGCATAATATATTTTGAAGGGTGTGTTTTTGTTTTTGTTGGTTTGCTCATGGAACTCCTGCTAAACGATAAAAGCTAGAATAACTAAATTTAGTACTATTCTTCCTTACATCCTAACTTAGTGAATGGTTAAGGTTTTGTTTCTGTCCGTCACTTTGATTCGAAATGGCGAACGATTTAATTATCGAATGTCACGTATTTTGCCGCGTCCTGCAACTGAAGTACAGGGATGAATGCAGACTACTTTGAATTTGCACTTTAAAATTACTTAAAATCACGATACGAACTTGAGACTTGGATACTTTTTTGCGGGAAAGAACAAAGTTTATTTTTATTGAAGATAGATTCCGAATTCTGGTCGAATTCGCGTAGAAATGCGGTTAGAATCAATAAAATACGTGATTTTATCAGTTTTACTACAATACCAATTATAAGCTATCATGACAACTCCCATTTTCGCCGAAATTGAGAGTTCAATGCATTTATACGGGAAAATTTTTAACGTAATATCGTTTTTCAATTTTTGTGTACGATTTTAATTTCTTTACATGGAAACCAAATATTTGTTGTTTTTAACTGAATTATCTTCTAATCTCTACTATAAATATTTTGGAGAGTGTTTGTGCATTTATAGCGCAACAACTACCAAACATAGAAGCAAGAAGAAGGCGCCATTTTAACCGCAATATAAAGTTAAGGAAAATGGGAGGGTTTTTAAAGTGATTTGGACTACATTTTTTATATTAAGAATGTTCTTCTCTTTTCATTTTTCCCAGTTAAATAACAGGGGAATGAGCGTATTTTTGGATTAACAATTTACGTGACAACCGTTATAAATAATACGTAATATTAACTAAAAGAAGTAATATATACCTAATATAAACTAAAAGAAATAATATATACCTAATATAAACTAAAAGAAATAATATATATATGTACCTAATATAAATTAAGTAGCGAAGAAATAAACACAAAGTGTGGCATAGAGTTCTCCAAAGCAAACTGTTTTTAAAACTACGTACATAAGTAACTTAAATAATTAGAAGTAGATTTTCCACAAATTGTGATTTTCAAACCTTTGAAGATATCGCCACAAAACTTCGCATAGGCAAATAATTTTATCCTGCGGATAACAAAGGCCATATGGTGATAAAAAATTTGGGGGAGGGGTGCTTAATTCAATAATTATTTTTCCATAAGTATACACGTAATTTTCGATTTTTCAGAGTGCAAGATTTTCTTCTTTCACTCATCTACATAAATAGGTAATTTCTTCATTTTTGCTTTATTCAACGGTTAAAACTGTGTACTATCTTATTCTTACGATGTTTACATGTTACACGGTCGAAGTTTTAGATTCACTAAATCTGTTGAAATTCAACGGGAAGTTCTGCTAGTATCTTGATATTTTCAAATCAATTATACTATACGTGGATCTAATGGTCAACATCTGCTAATGAATGTCAATCGTTATCGTCGATCCACAAAGGAATTAATGCGCGCAATACAAATATTTTGATTTGGATGGGACCGTCTTAGAGCCGCATTATCTTATGAAAAACAGGAAGGAGGAGATGTAGGATGAAAGAAAAATAAGTGTACGCGGTACAAGAGAAGAAAGGGAGGGGTGAAAGAAAAAATGACGCAAGCAGGAGGGCGTGTACCGATGGATGTTTTTCGAGTGTATTAGACGAGCATTGAGGTCTCTGCACATTCAGCAGATATACAATCCTTATTCCCTTTAAACCCACACCCATTTCCTCCGCCTCCTTCCCCCACCAACCTCTTTCCCCCCTTCTCGAGTCATTCCAACCCCTCCTTCGAGGCTACGAAACAGTGGACGATCTCGGGTGCGAGAACGTCGGACGTCTTCAAAGGAGTCGGCAAGCAACGCTTGTATAGACATGTCTCGAAGGCCGATCAGTGGTCATTGCGACGTATGCGGCGACGTAGCTTCCTTCCCCAAGCACGGCGTATACACGTGCAGATCGTGCCAGCTCTTCATCTGGAGAACCCTACGCCATAGCAAGATTTACAAGTGCTTGGGCGACCGTAACTGCGTCGTCGGCGTGCACAACGGGGGCGGGTGTCCGTACTGCAGGTTCATGAAATGCGCGGAGTGCTGGAAAGGGGACGAAAGCTACCGCAGGGCAAGATGGGAACCGTTAACCTCGAACCTACTGAGTTGGAAGTCCGAGTTATCTCGAATGAAGACTTTAGTTCGAAAGATGAGCGAATCCCACGAAAGGGGCAACGACGGAGAGGATTTCGAGATGCTGCCGTCGCCCGCGGAAGAAGGGAGAGACGCGACGCTGTCGGATCCACAGGTGGAAACCGCTGGAGGGCAGGAGGCTTCGGACGTGGAAGTCACGCAGATAGATGAAAACTTAGATCCTGAACCCAGTGAACTAGAGTAAGGAGGGAAGGACAATGCGGAGCGTGTATAGTGGTGAAAATGTGTGGAAAAAGCTCAAACGAAGAGTGAAGTACAAAGTATGAGTGAATCTCCTGAGCTCTTAAACAAAGTCAAAATTTCTAATAATTTTAATCCAGAAATTTGCATAGTGTGTTAACGAAATACACATTGCGCAGGGTGGGAAGATGACATTTAGTGTTTCCAGTTATAGTAGTAATTAAGAAGTGATTGAAAAAATACACGTATATTGTGTTCAATAATATGTTCAACAGTATTATTAGAGTTCCTAAGGTTGTGATTTACAGAAACCAAAGTTCTTCCAAGATTGCGATTCTGTCAATTATTGTTAAATAAAATTCTATTTAACCACTTCTTATTTTCAATTTAATAATGTTCATAAATCAATTTCTATTTTTGAAGAGTGAAATGCAAAGTTTAAGCGAATTTGCTTAGTTCCTCAACAAAATATTTTTTGATGAAATTTGCATAGTGTCTGAAGAAAGTAAATATTGCACTTAAGTGTCATGTGGGAAGTTGACAATTTACTTTTTTCAGTTATGCTAATTAAGAAGTGATTGAAAAAATTATATATGTATTTTGTTTAATAACGTATTCCACAGCATTACTATAGTTCCTAAGCCTGTGATTAACAGAAATCAAAGTTCTTCCAAAACTGTGATTCTGTCAGTAAGTGTTAAATCAAATCTGTGTAACCGGTTCCTATTTTCCATTGAATAAAGGTGTTCGTGAATCATTTTTATTTGTTTTAATGCTGATATTCCTGTTATTATCCTTTGTTAGTTATCTCACGAAGTTGATTTTATCAAATTCAATATGATATCTATAATATGTAGACGCTTCCGAGTTAGGATATATGTAGGAGGAGGACGATACAAATTATGAAGCACTTCCACATTAGCTACAAACTTGAAATTTGGTATGTAGGTAGGATTAGTGGCAAAACAGGCGAGAAAAATCGAAATTTATAAAAATGTTTATTTTTTTGGCAGTTAAAATTTTTTAAAATATAAACAATTATTTCATTATTTAGGTATTTTTTAAATGGGCTACTCTGCTGAAATGTTTTGTAACGGTAGAATTCCCTAAATAGCCAAAACGGAATTATAGAAATTTAAATATGTTTAATAATTTGGTCGTTGAAAATTTATAAAAGTTAAACAAATAGACAAAAGTTTATGTACTTTCGGTCGAACTAGGGAGTTAAAATTATTAGAAAGCTAGACCTTGGCGTTCCAGCGGCAATTAACATTGAAATTTACAGCGTAGTTTATTATTGTGGCCGTTAAAAATTCATAACATTTAAACAATTAAATCAATGTAAATGAATTTATATAGGTTCTACACCATTAAAATTTGGCAGATATATACACCATTTGTAAAAAACGTAAAAAATACAAAATTCCTAAAATTGCAACTTGTAGTGGCTGAAAAGTTAAACAAATGGACAAAAGTCTATGTAATTTCCGTCAAGCTAGTGAGCAGAAAAATTTCAGAAAGTTATAGCTTAGTGTTCCAATGGCAATTAACATTGAAATTTACAGCGTAGTTTATTATTGTGGCCGTTAAAAATTCATAACATTTAAACAATTAAATCAATGTAAATGAATTTATATAGGTTCTACACCATTAAAATTTGGCAGATATATACACCATTTGTAAAAAACGTAAAAAATACAAAATTCCTAAAATTGCAACTTGTAGTGGCTGAAAAGTTAAACAAATGGACAAAAGTCTATGTAATTTCCGTCAAGCTAGTGAGCAGAAAAATTTCAGAAAGTTATAGCTTAGTGTTCCAATGGCAATTAACATTTGCCAATACGACGAAGTTTATTTACGAAGCTGTTCAAAATTAATAAAATTTAAATAATGAATGTACATAACTGAACTTCTAGAGAGTCGTTTGGGAGAGCACGGATTGTTTTGACTGTGAAACATCTATTGAAGGGTAGGCAGTGGCTTACCGCATGATCAGCCACCGGAAGGGTGTGCGTATGAGCGACGCTGTTCCGATGACCGTTCACGCGGATGAGGGGTGTTGTGGTGAGGCCCACGTAAAACGCCGGCCATTGTGTGCAATTTAATAAGTATATTATGTTTCTGGAGGTGCAGGTCCTGTGAGACGTAATTGGGTAGGTGATATGCTGGTGAACGAGGAGGAAGTCTCTATGATGAGGCAAGTAAGGCACCGTGGTCTTTCGCATGGGAAAGACCCAGCGGAGGGCGATGGTGGACCATATATATATATATATATATATATATATATATATATATATATATATATATATATATATATATACACATAGATATATCTCTCTTGTGCTGACGAAGGGATCATCCCGAAAGCTCCAATAACTTCTGCAAATGTGTCTCTTCAACACCCCAGCGGTCTCCTTCCGGTAAGTGCTCACTGGGTTTCCTTCAACACCTAGTTGCCCTAAATATCCTCATTTACCTTTCCTCTTTCTTAGTTTTATATATATATATTTATTTATTTATATATGTATATTTATTTATATATCGGAATTTAGTCAGGATTTTCTCAAGAGGATGTTGACGGTTCAGGATTTAGGCAATGCTAGTATTCATGAGCATGAATAAGTGAAAACTGTTATTTCGATTTAAACCTACCTATAAGAAGAGCTACCATATGTTCAAGGATCAAAACCGGGACAGAAAGATTTATGAAGAAGAAAAACCGGGACATATCCGGAATATAATCTCATGGCCGGGACAAAATCCGAGACGGCTAGTCTTCAATTTTTATTATTTAAATATACATTATTTCTATTCTTTTCCATTTTATACATTTTCAAAAACCAAAAAAGAATATTATGGGGATGTGGAGACAGAAAGACAGTTGTCAAAAAATATTTAAAAGAAAAAAACACGAAATATATCTATACGTATTTCAATATTAAATATATCAATGCAATACAAAATACAAATATACAAAAATCTTACTTTTTATTAAACCAATTATATTTGTCGATAGACACAACTTTATCCAAAAACATTTTATCATTTTTCATTTAGAGTAAAATTCTTCACCATTCAGATTAATATTGATTTTACACTGTAATATCGCTCATACTGTACTTTCATCCATGCAACTTCGGTCTAACATAAGAACCACACGTTATTCATAATAGGGAAAAGTTGCTCAACTGGGGCTGATTTTCCGGGTAAACAGAATACGTATTCAATAACTTTCTTTAGATTGACAATTGAAATATTCTGTTCGAGAAAATGTCTAAAAAGTTCAATCCATCTATCTTCGAATTTCGCCCCTTCCTCATCCCAACGTCTCTTTCTGTCATTATGAAACATAAATTGCTTTGCTAAACTTACTTCATCGAAAAGATTGTCGATATCAATTAAAAGCTTTCCATAATTTTGATATATAGTTTGCGCTGTTTTTTCAACCTCGTGCCAATTGAATGTAGGTACTATTTACCCAATTAAATCATTCTGCTTCTTTAAAACTTTTCCCACAACGATATGTATGACAAGCATCTGACGTAAAAAGCGTCAAAATGGTTGATTAACGTTTTAGAAATCGCAATCCCAGATTCGTCGAATTTCGTTAGCAAAATTTTAGCCCCTTGTGGGATGAAACAGTTATCCTTGCGTTCTTGCGAATTAACTTTTAAATTTCGTAGTTCACTAGCGTTAGTTTTTTCTATGTTCAATATTGCTTTATTAAATAAACCGAGTTGTCGAGAACAATTCGCAAATACACTTCTCCACATAGGTCTTCAAATTTTTTAAATTATTTGTGGGCACTGTTCTTGTGAATCGAAATAGTATTTTTAGACATTCAAATATATCAAGAAACCTTTCTAAAGCCGGTAAAATGGAAAGAAATCTCGTGTTGCCATGTTTTAAAACCTTTTTGTACTCAATTTCTGCAAATTTGCAAAATATTGACGTTGATGCATACTTTGTATAAACATACTATTTCGTAATGATTACTTTCTCCAAATGCGCGATCTCTTATCCAGATCACAAGCATATCAGTGATACGGCTTAACTGTCACACACGATGCAATATTTTAATTTTTTTCAACGACATACTGACACCTAGCTTGGAAAGTAATTAGCTTTATTGAAGATTTGACATGTATCAATGGTTAAAACAGAAATCTACTAGACTTTTGTGAATGCGTCAGTTATTTTCTGCACTTTTTAATAAGGGCGCCAAATAACTGGGTAGTGCCAACCAAGTGTAGCCTTTCTCCTATATAGGGCCAGGCGATTTAGGCGACCGCCTAGGGCAGGGATGGCAAATACGTGGCACGCGAGCCAGAAGTGGCGCGCTTGCGATTTTACATGGCACGCGTAAGTTTTAATTTTATATATAAAATATCAAGTCTCTTAGATAAGGGGGTAAACTAGCGGCAAACGAAAAAAAATCTGTTGATTCACATTACTTTCTTTGCACGCGGCACAAAAATCATTCGCCATCCCTGGCCTAGGTTAAGGGTCGGTAACCTAATTCACAAAAAGAGCAATTTTCTTTCAAATTCCTTATAACACGCAACAAGAAAAGAGCCGCAGTACAGATGAATTTATACCCCCGGCCATCTGAGGACAGCCGTCCCCCCTTCCCCAAGCTATTGTATAGGTACCCTAATGCTTTGTTAAAAGTAGTGCAAAAAATAAATAAAGTCAGAAAGACTGTTATAATAACACATTCGAAAATGCCAGTGCTATCGTTTATGACGACACCGCAACGCCGCCCGGCCACTTGTTTAGATAAGACGACGGCGCAACTGATGATGGAAAACAAGTGACTCACCAGACCTGGCGGCCGCCCATTGGCACTTGCTACTCTGCCTAGGGTTTTTATAAATGGGAATAACCAATAAATTTGGTATATCTTAAAAGTGCCGATTCAATACACCTATTAAATTTCTCAGATTATTTACAAAGATTTCTGTGCAACATTTTGTAATAATTAAATTAAAACATAAATACTCCTTAACCGTACAAAGTGAGAATATTTAGAGACAAAACAATAAAATAGGGCTTTAAAAAAAACTGGTAAGAAAGGAACCAAAAAAAAACAAAAGTAACACAGGTTTTTCGGGGGGGAAAAATCCTAGCAGGTAGCCTGGTGTCACCCGCTCATGCACACATATCCTTCCCCAAAGGAAAAAAAAAACCTTTTTCCTTCAGGAGAACAATCATTCAAACTCGCACTCAAACAAGGGGGGGGGGGGGGGGGAAGCGGGAAACCTAGTGCACATTCACTCCTAAAGAAAACAAGTTTTTAAAAAACACATTTATACGCACATTCTCGCAAAACAGGGAATCTCTAAATATTCACAAAACACAGTGTGTGCATGAACGGGTGACACCAGGCTACCTGCGAGGATTTTTTTCCCCCGAAAAACCTGTTACTTTTGTTTTTTTTGGTTCCTTTCTTACCAGTTTTTTTTTTTTAAAGCCCTATTTTATTGTTTTGTCTCTAAATATTCTCACTTTGTACGGTTAAGGAGTATTTATGTTTTAATTTAATTAATTCATCTCGCCGTAGTCTCCCACGTATTTTTATTAACATTTTGTAAGACAAATGTAAGTTTGAGCCGTGTAGTATAAAAGTACTCACTTCGCAAGCCGCATAAATGCACCCCGCGGCTGTTCTAGGCGCTTAATACGGGAGAAGAAGTTGGTTTTGTGAGCATGAGGCTCAAGAGCCATACGTTGCCGATCTCTATATTAGGACCTCGCACTTAGAGCAACGTGAGAGTGTTTACAGAGCAAGTAGATTGGTGTGAGAAGGGAAAGAAATTTGTGAAAAGAGGCAACACGAAGAAATGGTCATATGTCCCAAATGATGGCGAAGATCGTCATATTGTCCTAAATATATCACGGAAATTTAGTTCGTATATAATGTAGAAAATAGCAAAAATAATTTTAACAATAAGAATTATAAATCATTACATACATTAAAGGACTGAATCAACAAAAATTAAAATGAATGTATCGTTATTATTACTGTTTACAGCCGCGTTTTCCACATAGGTAATGAAATGTCGTACTCGACGTACTCAGTACGCCACGCGTCCAGTTGGGTGAACTTTTTTGGCGCGCACAGTCAAGGGTTAAGGACAACCTGTTGTGACGAAAGGCTCTTCATCAATTCTTCAACCTTAATCTTTATCTAACTAGCGGTCATCAGACGAATGCTATATATACATATAACGTAAACCGGATCATGGCACACGAGACGCGCGCATATTGATGAATTCCAATATAAAAAAGCATTTCTCAGTCCTCTTATTTGAACTGTGTTTTTTATTTACTTACCTCTTATTAAAATTTTCCATTATGAAAGATCACACGATCTTAATTATTAAGAGGGATACAGCGGTAATGGAACTGTGAAACGCATCCACAAACTTGGAAAATCGCGTCGCTTCAGTTCTGACTATAGGCGCATTATGGTGATTGAGTGCCCTAGTCGCTAGATTACATGAAGATCCACAATTTCACATTAATGAAATAAAGACAAAATAAACACAAAGATATTTTATTTTTCGCTTACAAAAATACAATACAATACTTTTCTAGCGTTTTTGCCAACTTTTGATAAACGCAGTTAAATCCAACTGAAATCTGGGGTCTCTAGAAATGCGAGACCCTCCTAATATGGCGCCTAGTGCGCTTGTCCATAATGCGCCAATGGTTCCGTCAAAGACTGCGAACAACTGACGCGCAGTTTTACGCACCGAACCACCTTTTTAAAAACGAAACATTGGACCGTGGTTGAAACATCTGAAGGTGCTTTCAGACTGGGTATGCGTGCACGAACAAGGCTGGACGCACGTTCATGAAGACGGTTTATCTCCCGCGAAGTGAGAGAAAGGCTTAATTGAATTCTTTCTCCATCTCTTGCGCTTGAGCGAAACGATTTAAAAAAAACTTCCTTGAGTGAGCTGCATCATAATAGAGAAGAAAAACAGATACGCGTCTGTCTCTAGAAAGACATCCGTTTAAAAAAAAAGATGCTTTCGTGAACGGTCTGTTTAATAACAGACCGAGGTCTTTTAAAATAACAAAGATAGGATTAGCGTTCCGTTATTCAGCGGTGACGAAATCGTTTTTAAAGTCACGACTACCTTTTTTATGTTTCACTACGGTGAAAACGATTAAGATTAGAAGCATATAGCCGAGTCATATGTTGACGCAAACACGACAAACTACCATTACAAATTTCGACCTCAATTCTGACGTGAAAAAGAAAGAATCGGCGGAGTTATTCCGTGCTTCGATCGAGCCGCACAACATTTGTCGGCGGGCCACATGTTTTGCGGCCCTGGATTAGAGTTAGGGAGATGATATTGTGATATCTTCAAATCAAATATGCATTACGAGGAATAAATAGGACGAAATATAATAACCGGTGAAAAATATCATCTCCAACGCGCCAAGGAATTAAAGCGCGCGATGCAAATGTTTTGACTTGGGCGTCGCCGTCTGAGTGCCTACTTGACGTAAGAAAGGAGAGGGCGTGGGAGGAACGAAACATAAAAGGGTTCATAGGGGAAAAGGAGGAGGGGTAGGGAGGAAAAAACAAAGACTAACGCAGAGGAGACGTTTACCGCGCGTGGTTATCACTCTTTTTCAACTTGACCCGCGAGAATTGGCTTCACTGCCCATTCAGCAAAAACTTCCGGCCACCTCCCTATTCCCCTTAAAAACTCCTACGCAATCCCCTCAGTCTCCTTACTCACTTCTTCCACCCCCCCCCTCCTCCCCCCCACTTCTCCCTTCTTCTTCTCGAACTATCTACCCCTTCCTTCGCAACCACCGGCGGATTCTTCAGAACACGTACCACTTCGCCCGAGGCCATAGGAGAGTAGCTCGTCTTAGGTGCGAGAGGATCGGACGTCTTTAGGATTCGGACACTTTCAGACATGCCTCGAAATGTTAAACGCGGTGTTTGCGACGTCTGCGGAGACGATGCTTACTTCAATAAGTTCGGCGTATACACGTGCGCATCGTGCCAGGTGTTCATCTGGAATACGCTAGACAAGAAACGTGTCTACAGTTGCGTTGGAGACCGCACTTGTCATATCGACATGTTTAGCATGGGATGTTGCGCCTACTGTAGGTACATTAAATGTGTGGAGAGCTGGAAGGTGGCCGAAATAAACATGATAAAGATGCAGTGGGAGCCGTTGACCGCCCGAGAACTTACCTGGACGCGTCAGTTGGCCAGAATGAAGACTTTGGCGGATGAGATGAGCGGATCGGTGCAGGAAGAGAGCGATTCCATGGGGCAGGCGTTGGCCGCGGGGCTGGACAAAGTGAAAGAGAGCGATTCCATGGGGCAGGCGTTGGCCGCGGGGGTGGACAAAGTGAAGGAGGCGATGGTATCGGATCCAATGATGTCTTCAGCCGGAGAGCAGGCATCGAGCGTGGAAGTCATGAAGACGGATGAAGACGAAGAGGAAGATGACATCCCCGACGAGTACGATCTTCAACCCAGTGAATTAGAGCAAGAATGGGTGCTGGATGTTGTGGAAAGTGAGTAGTTTGCTGGAGTGATGAAATCTTATGGTAGAAGTTCGACTAAAGAGTGAATTTGCTAAGTTCCTGATAAAATCAAATATTTAAAAAATAATTTTATTGCTTAAATTTGCATTGTGTTCAAGAAAAGTACATATTGCGCTTAAGCGTTATGTGAGAAGATGACATTTATTATTTTCAGTTATCCTAATTAAGAAGGCATTGGAAAAATTATATATTGTATTTAATAATATATCCAAAGTATTATCAGAGATTCTAAGACTGTAAACAGAAACCGGAGTTCTTCCAAGGCTGGTCAATGAGCTTCAAATCAAATTCTATATAATCACTTTTTATATATAAGTGTGAAATGAAAAGTTCGAGTGAATTTGCCAAGTTCCTAAAAAATGTTTTTAATGATTTAACCCTGAAATTTGCATTGTGTTTAAACAAAGCAAATATTACCTATACTTAAGTGTCATGTAGGAAGATGACGTTTACTATTTTCAGTTATCTCAATTAAGAAGTGATAGAAAAAATTATATATTGTGCTTAAGATCGTACTTTTACGGTATTATTAGAGTTCCTAAGGATGTGATGGACAAAAATCAAAGTTCTTCCAAGGTTGTAATTTTTCAATGAACATTAAATCCAATTCTATATAACTTCTTATTGCATTGTGGGAAGTTGACATTCACTATTTTTAGTTATTTTAATTAAGAAGTCATTGAAAAATTACATATTATGGTTAATAATATATTCAAAGGTCTTAATAGAGTTCCTAAGCCTCTGATTAACAGAAACCAAAGTTCTTCCATGACTGTGATATTGTTAATGAGCATAAAATCAAATTCTATGTAATCACTTCTTATTTTCAGCAGAATTAAGATGTTCGCAAATCAATTTCTTTTTGTGAAGAGTGAAATACAAATTTTAAGTGAATTTCCTAAGAGTCTAAACAAATTAAATATTTTAAATAATTTTAATGATAAAATTTGTGTTTAAGTGAAGTAAGTATTAAAATAAAGTGTAATGTGGGAATATGACATTTAATATGTTCAATTATCCAAATTAAGAAGTGATTGAAAAAATATATACTGTGTTTAATAATATACTCAACAGTATTCCTCGAGTTCTTAAGGCTGTCCTTAAAAAAAACATAGTTCTTATATAGCTGTGATTTGTTCAATTAGTAATAAATCAAATTCTATGTAATCAGTTCTTGTTTTCAATTGAATAAAGTTGTTCATAAATAATTTCTATTTGTTTTTATTCGGATATTCTTCTTGTTAACCCTTAAAATAAAACCCAAGCAAATATTTTCATCAAGGAAACATAATATCATGATGAAATCATTAAAATCAACTTAATAATCTAAAACAATGAAGAGATATTTTTAATTTATACATATTTTTTAAATTCAAATAAGATAAGATTTCATGAGTAATCGATAAAACGCTAAAATATTTTAGGTCTAAATTATGTAAATGGAATTTATGAAATACTTATCTGAGCATTTTAAATTCGTGTAAATTTAAAAAAACTAGAGAATATACGGTACTTCGGAGTTAAGCGGCTAGCACTACCACACCTATACGGTATAGCTCGCGCGTTTTGTCGTGGCAGCCGGCGGTTAAGAGTGGGACGAGTCCATCCTCGACTTGGGATCGCTCATAGGGGAGGCCGTGGGCAATAGATGCTACTGCGCATGTCTATGACGTTGGCTTTCCCTTCCCGTAGTCATAGACATGCGCAGTAGCATCTATTGCCCACGGCCTCCCCTATGAGCGATCCCAACTCGAGGATGGACTCGTCCCACTCTTAACCGCCGTCTGCTACGACAAAACGCGCGAGCTATACTTAGGAGTTAAGCGGCTCGCACTATCTAGTTCAACGTTTAGCAGCTATATGACACTTCTTAAGGCGGTTTTACACCAAGGCAACAGAGAGCAACACTGCAGCATGCGACAATCGCTGCCGTTCTACAGTTGTTGCCATATGTAGCATGCGGTATGCGGAAACGGTTTGTTGCCTGCGTCGACCCTTTTACACCAAGGCAACTACGTTGCTCCTCCTTCTCCTCAGTTCTGAACGAAATGCCACTACCTACAAGTGCGATTGCTGCCGCGGCTTACCTAGTGATTTCGTCGGAAAAGAAGAAGAAGAAAAGACGCTTTTGGGAAAGAAAAATGTTTATTAGGGAAAGATCAAGTGCTATAAATCTTTTTCGTGATCTCCTTGTGTACGATCGAGAAATGTTCAAGAATTTTACTTAAAATGAATAGTGAGTATTTGGAGAGTTTTGAGATGTGGTTGTGGAGGCTCATGAGGCACGCTAATTGATCCTCCCCCGCCTCCCTCCTAATCCGCCACTGTTCCAATTGAGTCACCTTTGAAGTTAATGTTCTTTGAGGACTGCTCTCATAGTTATATACTGTTTCATTTAAAAGCTAACGCAAACAGAAATAAAAACGTGTGTCCTAAACGAGAATTGGAAGATCGTGTAGTGAAGTTAAGTTAAATTTTTCCATCGGTAGTTATTATTACAATATATAATCTATAATGGATTATAATTAAAGGCATTCAAGTAATGCTTAAAGTAGAGTATTAAGTCGGAAAATTTGGATGACAGGAATACCTCCCGTCTTTATGATGTTTTCCTATGTTTCCTACGTCCCACGTTCTTAAGGCCCATACACACGTCAGTTAATGGCCGGACGGCGGCCTGAACGGATGAAATCCGAACGAAAAACCGACGCGTGACGGCGGAAAAATAGAGAAAGAGACGGGAAAATGAACGTCAATGAAAGAGAGACATAAACAAGATAAAAGAACACGAAAAAAGTACAGTAACATAAAATCTTATTTAATTCCCGTATCGGAAACGGAAAATATGTAATAAGGCTGCCTAACTCGCAGGAGCTAATGTCCCAAATACGGCAGACCTCGTCTTTCTCGGGGGTTACCTTCTTGAAAGACTCCGCGAAAGACAAATCGCGAATGAGAACTAATTAAAGCAATGTAAATTACAGGGTTAGGTTCCCTTCCCAGCAAGAACGAGCAATATCATGATTTTTCGTGCTATATTGGCGACCGCATGGCAGATAGAGATGAAAAATATATTAAATTTAAAAGAATAGGTATAACAAACAAAAAAGAACACGAATAAAGTGAAAGAAAATAAAATGCTATTTAATTTCTGAAGCAGTATCCGAGAAATTGGCGGCGGTTGCTTGACTACTCGCGTAACTAACAGCGGAGAGCATCGGGGCTAAGATACAATAAAATACAACGATTAAAGGAAATATTCAGTCATAACAAATTTGTATCATGTTAATAAACATTTGTCAGCCTTTCTAGATTCTCGGAACCAAATAATTCAATTTAAGCTCTCAAATCACTAGCTTTGAACAGGTTGTTCCCTCTCTCTCTTCCTCCCTCTCCTTCCCTCGCTCTCCTTTTCTACCTCTCCCTCCATTTACACCCCTCCATCTCCCTCCCTCCTTCACTATCCTCCACTCCCTGTTTCCTTCTATCCCTCTCCCTCTCTCTCCCCCTCCGACTCTTTCCCTCCCCCCTCTCTACTCCTCTCTCTCTCAGCCTCTCCCTTTCTACACCTCCCTCCCTCTACCTCCTACCCTCTACCTCCTACCCTCTACCTCCCTCATTCTCTTGTTGTCCAAAAACTAATCAGTTCTTTGTGCTCATGCTAAAGTGTTATATATGAAGTGTGGTAACGATATGGCACGTACGTTTTGAGTTAGAGCGCCCACAATCACATACACACACATACGCGCGCGCACACACACGCGCGCACACGCACGCACGCGCACACACGCACAGACATCATTCCGAAAATAGTCTAAACGTGTTCTAGGGAACTTAAAACGTGTATTTCCGTTGAAATCTCGAAGTCGATTTTTTCGTGAATACAATACTTCCCTACTACTACGCCTGGAGAAAGTAAAAAGCAAAATATCTCCGAAATGGATGGTTCTACGAAAATTTGGTTCAAACAAAACTTGGAAGAAATATTATTCTCTACAACTTTGGTCCTCACGAAGATTACCAATAACGATGTTTTTAAGGAGAAAACCGAAAAACCGGTTATTTATAAATAACTCCTAAACAATAACTACAATAGAAAATTGTTTCAAATGAATGTAGGAAATTACATTCTCTATAACTTTTGTATAGAATTGTAAATACAATAATAATGTTTTAACGAAGAAATATCGCAAAAACCGAATCGAGTTTCGAATAAACCTCGACTTCCGGTTACCCGTTATTGTCCAAAAACTAATCAGCTCTTTGTGCTCATGTTAAAGTGTTATATATGAAGTTTGGTAACGATATGTTATGTACTTTTTGAGTTAGAGCACCCACAATAACATACACACACACAGACATCATTCCGAAAATAGTCTAAACGTGTTCTAGGGACCTCAAAACGTGTATTTCCGTTAAAATCTCGAAGTCGATTTTTTTCGTGAATAGTACAGTACTTACCATTACTACGTATGGAGAAAGTAAAAACCGAATCGGGTTTCGAATAAACCTCGACTTCCGGTTAACCGTTATTCTCCATAAACTAATCAGTTCTTTGTGCTTATGCGAAAGTGTTACATATGAAGTTTGGTAAGGATATGACAAGTACTTTTTGAGTTAGATCGCCCACAATCACATACACCTACACACGCGCACACACACAGACATCATTCCGAAAATAGTCTAATCGTGTTCTACGTACCTCAAAACGCGTATTTCCGTTGAAATCTCGAAGTCGATTTTTTCATGATCACAATACTTTCCCATTACTTCGTATGGAGAAAGTAAAAAACCGGGGCATTCATAGTTTTCGGTATTTGTTTCCCGACAAATCCCGGAAATGCAGGACATATGTCACCCAGCATGGAATATTCCTCACGTGCCCTTTGAATCGGTCCGCAAATTCGTTCTTGACATCAACACATCTCTTTTTAGGCGCGTTTCGCTTCCAGCGTGAGCGCCTATTATCGTCGGTCTGCCCGTCCGTCCGTCCGTTGGCGTATTCGTTCTCGGCATCATGAAATTTGATATTAAGGACTTTCAATCAAATATAATAAGAAAATCGAAAAGGCATGCCTTAACGAAGGTCTGTGAGGCGGGAGGGCATTACTTCATTGAGAGGCCATCTATGGCCTTGGAAGGAAGGGTAAGCTCGAAGTGCCGGCGAACCGGGCGACTGGACCTAAAATCTTTGGAGAGCTTTCCTACCCTCTCCCCTCAGCTCGAAAAAAGCGAACAAATCCGTAGCAAATTATGGCGTATTCGGTGGCCGACGTAAGCGCCAAATTTTAAATTCATAAATATCATAATAAAGAAAGCGAACAAGGCTTTCAAAATATTACCAATACAATTTGACTTTCTGCCTCTGAAATAGTTACTATATTTCCTTGGTAAAATACTTGTTTCTTTCACTTGCATACATTTATAAATGTCTTCTCAATGGCTTTTAGGCGCGTTTCGCTTACAGCGTGAGCGCCTATTATCGTCGGTCGGTCCGTCCGTCCGCATGTTCGTTCTCGGCTTCTACTGGACGGATTTTCATGAAATTTGATGTTAAGGACTTTCAATCAAATATAATAAGAAAATCGCAAAAATGAATCACGTACGCCAATCAGGGGTAACACTTTAGGACAAAAAATTAAATTTTCGTCATATCTCGTGACATATTGCTCATA
The DNA here is from genome assembly GCA_036926305.1 of Uropetala carovei. Classification (NCBI taxonomy): domain Eukaryota; kingdom Metazoa; phylum Arthropoda; class Insecta; order Odonata; family Petaluridae; genus Uropetala; species Uropetala carovei. The sequence continues at coordinate 8,774,070 of JAXCHB010000069.1, forward strand.
ACAAAATATTTTTCAAATAAATGTTGTAGAACTGGTAAAGTAGAGTATTTCCTTTCCTATACATTTTTATCGTAGGAGTAGCCGTTATCGATAAAATCAAACAAGAAAGTCTTAATTCGAGTTGAACTTAGAAATTTCTTGCATGGTTACTTCATTATTGCTAACATAAACAATCTCCCCAACAAACGTTTAATTTCCTTACCTGTGCATGTAATATTATTAAATAGGAAGAAAATGGAGTATTTATGATGAAGAAAAGATCTTTAAAACGCTATTTCTCTTACGTACAGGTATATAATTTCTTTCTAATACTCCATTGCACGAAATCGCGACCATTTGTGATAAGTTGTACATTTTCCTAACTTGTTTTTTTTAAGGAACACACGATCGCCGTCACGGAAAGACTCAGAGTTAGATTTCTTTCGTATTCGTAATGTGACCGACAATTAGATGGATTATTTGCAATTCTAAGCGGCTATATATTTGCAGACAAAGTAGAAGGGGAAGTGGTGAGGGAGATTGGAAGGGGAGAGATAGACTGGTCAGGGATTATTAGAAAGGGACAGGAGGAATGAAATAAAGAAGAACCGGAAGAAAAAGGGAGAGGGTAGGATTGAGAGGGAGAGAGAAGAGGATTAGAGGAAAGAGATGCGGGAAGAGGGAGAGGGACTGGAGAAGGTGGAGGGAAGGATAAAATAGGAGAGGGAGAGAGGAGGGATAGACAGAGAGAGACAGAGGGATGGAGAGGGACGGATAGAGAGGGTGAGAGGAAGAGAGAGAGAGGGAAGGATAGGAACGAGGAGAGCGAGGGAGGTAAAGTTACATAGGGAAGGATAGAAAGTGAAAGGGGAGTCGAGAGAGAGGGAGAGAGAGGAAGTGCGGTAGAGAGGGAGGGGGGAGAGAGATAAACAGATAGACTGACTAACGATATTATTAAGGCGAAATTGAAACTATAAAGAGAGTGAGAAAAAGAGAGTGAGGTAGAGAGAGTGAGGGATAGAAAGGAAGGGAGAGACAGAATGAAACAGAGAGGGGGATAAAGGTACAGAAAATGAGGCAGCGGGAGAGGGAAAGTGAAGGAGGGAGGGAGAGGGAGGATGGAAAATGGAGGAGGGATATAAAGGAAGGTAGAGAAAGACCGAGATAGAGAGGGGGGCGAGGGAGAGAGGGAGGGAAAGAAAAGGAGAGCGAGAAGGAGGGAAAGTGAAGGAGGAAGGGAGAGGGAGGAGGGAAGAGGAAGGGAGGGATAGAAAGGGAGGGAGAGGGAAAGAGAAAAAGATGGAGGATGGAGTGAGAAGGAGGGAGGATTAGAAAGGGAGGGGAGAGAGAGGGGAATATAGAAAAGGGGAGGAAGGGATAGAAAAGCAGAGAGAGTGGGAGGGAAAGTTAAGGTGGGAGGAAGAGGGTTGGGGAAGATGGAGGGAGGTATAGAAAGGGAGAGGGGGAGTGAGAAAGGAAGAGAGAGAGAGAGAGAGAGGTAGAGAGAGAGGGGGATAGAAAGGAAGGGAGGGATAGAAAATAGAACGAGGGGGTGAAAGTGAAGGAGGGAGATAGACGCAGGTGGAAGAGGGAGTGGGGAATAGGGAGAATGAAAGAGAGAGGGGGAAGTGGCAGGGGGAAGAGGGAGGGGAAAACGGAGAGGGGATGAGATAGAGTGAGAGAGAGGGAAGGAGGGAGGGAGGGATAGAGAGGGAGAGGAATAGAAAAACAGAGAGAGGTATGGAGGGAAATTGAATTAGAGAGAGAGAGAGAGGTAAAGATGGAGGGAGGGAAAGAATTGGAGAGGAGGTGTTAGAGAGAGGCAGGGAGTGGAAGGGAGAGAGGGGGAGTGAGAAGGAGGGAAGGAGGGAGAAAGGAAGAGATAGAAAAGGAAAGAGCGAGGAGGGAAAGTGCAGGATGAAGGGAGAGGGAGGGGCAAAAGGGAGTGGCAAAAGGGAGTGGGAATGCGGGAGGGGAACAGGGATGGGAGAAGAGGGAGAGAGGAGAGGGAGGGGGAATAGGGATGCGGAAGAGGGAAGTGGGAAGAGGGAGTGAGGGATGGAGTTGTAGAAAAGGGTAGAGCTAGGGAGGGAAAGTGAAAGAGGGAGGTAGAGGGTGAGGGAAGATGGAGGGAGGTATAGAAAGGGAGAGAGAGAGGAGTAGAGAGGGGGAAGGGAAGGAGTCGGAGGGAGAGAGAGGGAGAGGGATAGAAGGAAACAGAGGGGGGGAGGATAGTGAAGGTGGGAGGGAGATGGAGGGAGAGGTAGAAAAGGAGAGCGAGGGAAGGAGAGGGAGGAAGAGAGAGAGGGAACAACCTGTTCAATGCTAGTGATTTGAGAGCTTAAATTGAATTATTTGGTTCCGAGAATCTAGAAAGGCTGACAAATGTTTATTAACATGATACAAATTTGTTATGACTGAATATTTCCTTTAATCGTTCTATTTTATTGTATCTTAGCCCCGATGCTCTCCGCTGTTAGTTACGCGAGTAGTCAAGCAACCGCCGCCAATTTCTCGGATTCTGCTTCAGAAATTAAATAGCATTTTATTTTCTTTCACTTTATTCGTGTTCTTTTTTGTTTGTTATACCTATTCTTTTAAATTTAATATATTTTTCATCTCTATCTGCCATGCGGTCGCCAATATAGCACGAAAAATCATGATATTGCTCGTTCTTGCTGGGAAGGGAACCTAACCCTGTAATTTACATTGCTTTAATTAGTTCTCATTCGCGATTTGTCTTTCGCGGAGTCTTTCAAGAAGGTAACCCCCGAGAAAGACGAGGTCTGCCGTATTTGGGACATTAGCTCCTGCGAGTTAGGCAGCCTTATTACATATTTCCGTTTCCAATACGGGAATTAAATAAGATTTTATGTTATTGTACTTTTTTCGTGTTCTTTTATCTTGTTTATATCTCTCTTTCATTGACGTTCATTTTCCCGTCTCTTTCTCTATTTTTCCGCTGTCACAAATGAAGGACAAATCGCGCTATGATTCATTCTAGCTGGGATGAGTATCGAACCCTGTATTTCCCATTTCCTTAATTACTTCTCTTTCGCGGTGTTTTTAGGAGACTAACTCCCGCGAAAGACGAGATCTGCATTTACACTGTAACGAAGTATTTTTTACAATGGGAAGCGAGAGAAACTTTTAAAACTCCAACTTGAACTTTAGTCAAACCGGAACGAACGTACATACATAATGAAATATTTTTCAAACTCATATGTAGTTGATATTATCTGTTATTACTACTACATTGAAAACTCCTTGAACCTTGAAGGGAAGTTTTCTCCAATGTTTCGCCTGCTACACCTTTCATTCCTTTATATGAACTAGAATATATGAATCTGACGTTGTTAGTTATTGGAGAAGGAATGTTCCACGTTTGTTCCTTGTACGTATTTCTGCATTTATTGTCTTTTGTTACAGGTTAGAAATTTTAAATAGGTATATATTGTAAACTCGAAAAATTCAATTTTATATCGGGTGTTAATCGTTACTGAAAATTGGAATAAAAAATTTATGTATATTTGTTATTTCCATCAAAACATTTAGCTTATCGGTGTGAATAACGAAGTGTTGCCAGCTTTAAGGAAAAGATAAATCATCCATTGCGTAATAAGTATGTCTCATTTTCCATATAGTGTCCTTCAATTTCAAGAGAATATTTCGTATATTGAGAAATAATTCAACGTAATTCATTATTGTGTCTTTGATGGAACTACTTGCGTATTTGATAATGATATCATTGAAATCCAGGAAAGTTTCAAGCCTCAAATTTCTGTTTTAAGTGCTACTTTCCAGAATCTTCCATTTATCCTGTGTCTTTTAAGTTAGTGTCAGTGAATGTATTTTTCTGTGTCTGCAAAATGTCGTCATAGTATATTTGTTCCATGTTAATATTTCTCGGTCTTTCTGGATTCTCGGACCCTCGATTTTTGCGGGTTTCTTCCTCACAAACATTTTAATACATTTTTTCCTTCAATTTACGTTATCCTTGAATGAAAAAATAAAGCCGTGCATTTACAGTTTTTATAATATGATTAGTGCACGCGATCTATAAATTGTTAATGAAAATAACTTAATGACTTATTCAACGTACTGACATTTTGAGACAATGCGGTCTCTTATTTTGCCGACGATTTGTGAATAAAAATATTAATAATTCATTATTAGGCATTCTAGTTTTAGCGCATATTAGCTTCGGTCTGTCCGTTCTCCTATCCGAATGTAATTCTTTTCTTCGTAGATATTCAGCGGATTTTAATGAAATTTAGTGATAAAGACTAATCACGGTAAATTAGAAAATGAGATGAATGGTTTGCATTACATAATAAGTTTAGAATGCTCTATCGCAGGGAACGTGCTTACACTTTCCTAACCTGGTGAAATCATTTGCGTCGGTGTTGGGCACGGGTTGTTCCTCGTTGGGGGTGGTGGCCCATGTTGGGACTAGCGACGCCTCGAAGCGCGGGTCCGAGGAGGTTTTATGTTATTTTAAGAAGGTTGCTCGTGTCCGAGAGGAGTCGGGTTCTGATGTGCGGCTTACTAACTGCAGCATTGTCCCTCGGACGGATTGCGGTTCTATGGTTAGGAGCCGTGTGGTGGGTCTGAACCGTAGGCTGTGGGACTTCTGCAGGGGCAATGGAGTGGACTTCGTTGACCTGAGACCGGTGCTGGACTCATATAGGGTACCCCTAAACGGTTCACTATACTGCCGTGGCAGCGGATGCGGTAGCGCGTAGGGTTTTCGAACAAGTTAGGGAGTTTTTAGCTTAGCTAAAGACTAAGCACGGTAAATTAAAAATGAAATGAATGGTTTATATGACATAGTAGGTTTAAAATAATCTATCGCAGGAAACTTGCTTATCTGTAATTTACTTTACACTTTCCTAAGCTGTTGAAATCATTTTCGACGCATATATGGCTTGTAATTATTCAATTCTAAATATAAACTTAATAAATAAAATACATACCAAATATTTACATTTAAATTAATTACTTTCGTATTTTGATTATTAGTTTTTTGATATCGCTGTTGTTATAGCGAAGATGTATTTGATTTAAGTAGAAAATTACGTAAATTAATAAATCAGTTACAGAAAGTTACTTTTAAATATTTTAAGATCGGAGCGAAAAAAACCGGTTGGAACCGGTTCACGATTGTCGGAGTGGAACCGGAACCGAACCGAAATTTTGTGTTTTGAGGGAACCGGAACGAAAACCGGAGCGAAAAAAACTACTGTTTCTATCAGGGCTTCGCACGATTCACGTTCTCTGCCACCGGGATCAAATCAATTATGATTCCAGTCAATTGAAGGTAGGCTGAAGTCTCGTGCAATTATAATGGCCCTCTCTTTATTTTTCGATATTAGCGTTGCTACTTGTTTATCGAGATTATGAATAATTTCTAAACTTGAAATAGGGAGGCCTATAAAATGCGCATATATTTACTATTGAATAGTCGCTTCCATTAACACTGCACCAAACACTTTCTACTTCGACGTCGCTTATCCGTAGCGGAAAACTTTCGTATACTTTGCTGACTGCTACAAATACTCCATCTCCCGAGCGGATGCTACGGCCTTATCTAAAAATTTGACAGTCTTGAGGGAATAAATCCCGACATGCAATCTCTGTAGCGATCACGATATCGGCGTGAAGACTGCGAATGATATGTTCAAAATCGGCAATTTTCCTACAGATGCTGCGGCAGTTCAATACGACGACATTTAATTTCTCACTATTTCTTCTCAGATAAACCTCAGCCTTTCCATTCGTATTCATTTTAGGAATACATGCATTCTCCATACTATCATTCTTCGGGTAGGTTGATATAACGTTTACTTTCAGATCGCGTTTTATTTCACCATTTTCATCGAAATCCCAAACGTTAACACTACTGATATCGCGGATGTCAGCGCTTTCATCGCTAGTGAAACCGAATGTATATGCGGTATTCCCAGGAATTCTCGTAATATTGTTCCCTGTTACATTAACACTAATCAGCGCGTTGGGGACCGGATAGGTTTTTTGCCTCGGCTAAATCTGTGAGGGAGAGGGAGGGAGATAGACTGGGAGAGAGGGATGGTGAGAAGGAGGGATAGATAGGGAGGGATAGAGAAACAGAGAGAGGGGTGAAATAGGAGGGAGGGAAAGAAAGGAAGAGGAGGTGGGAGAGAGGGAAGCAGTGGAAGGGAAAGAGAGAAAGAGGGAGTGAGAGTGAAGGGAGGGAGAGAGATAGATGGATAGATAAGTGACTTTATTTTCAGGGCGAAATTGAGACGATAAGGTCCCCTCTTCCATTTAACCCTACGTTATTGATTACAAAATAATAACATGAATAAATATATATACAAACAGAACTAGAGCAATAAAAGGTGCGTCAGATAAATACAACAAGAACAGAACAATAAATATCACATTATATTATTATTATTATATTTGTGGTAAAAACCCAGGTAGAGAGAGAGAGAGAGAGAGGGAGGGAGAGCGGTTTCTTATTGAAAGTTACGAAACAAAGAAACCTGCCGTCCTGTTCTGTCCTGCGCTGCCTCCCCTGCGTCTCAATGTGCGCCGTGCCTTGGTTTTAAAAATAGTTTGCTTTGGATAACTCTACACCACACAAAATATAATTAAAAACTATTTAATAGTAATAATATCAATTAAAATCAACATATATTTTGTTGCCATGTAAACAAAGCAAAATCGCGCACAGAAATTGAAAAACGATATTATGTTAAAAGTTTTCCATATAAATGCATTGGACTCTCAACTTCGGCGACAATTGGAGTTGTCATGGTAGCTTATAATTCGGATTGTGTCTTCAACAAAAATAAACTTTGTTCTTTCCCACATACAACCATCCAAGTCTCGAATACGTAACATGTTTCTATGTAATTTTAAAATTCAAATGAAAAATAAGCTGCACCCATCCCTATGTTATTCATATGAAAAAATTGAAGAAAGAAAATATTTTTAAAATTAGAAATCGGTTAAAAATCCCGACTACACCACAACACCTTATTCGGGTTAAAATTACAATTTCCTCTTGTTTCTACGTGATGTAGTTGCTGCGCTATAAAAAAGCAAACATATACGTTTCTTTATAGATAGGTATGTATAGATAGGTAAATTATAAGTGAACTATTAGGGGATATGAGTCGCTGCGACAGGAATTTGTGTGGTGGCACGCGAAGAGGTTTTGAGATGACACCATCATCTAATGACGAAAATACATAAAATATATTTTTAAAGAAACACATATACAACAAAAAAGAGTACGCCATACACTTCTAAAAAAATTAATGAAACAGGTATTCCTAACTTAACGTCGTAGTTATATTCCGAAAAATAGCTTAAATTGAAAAATAGCTAATTTCCTGCAAGTAATAACTAAAAGAGAAGGTGTGTATGCAGCAGTAAAGCCACGGCATTAATGACGTTGCCCGTTTGACATTGCTTGCACGATTTTATTCAGCAAAGCTTGGCTGTGATAGAAGAAGAGCGTGGAAGTGGCATAGCAAACTCTTATGGTGCCCCCGTGCAATATTCGTATTGGGGCCCCTATCATTAATTGTATCATGAAAGATATAAGACGTCAGGGGGATTTTGGGGCCCCTTTTGGCTGGGGACCCCGGTACATTGCAGCGGTTTGCTGCATGTACGCTACGCCTCTGAGCGCGTGCCGTTTCTCCGATGCTCGGAACTACAAAAGGGGATGATTTCTAGATTCATAGATTTCGATTAAAAAAATAAACTGTTTTCTGTGATTATCGATGGTTTACCTGCAACGATAAGTAAAAATATTGGTTTTGTTCAGCTACTCCAAAAATAGCTAGATAGGCCTATTTTAGCCCTTTCGGTGGCTAAGTAGGGGAAATGTCCTCTCGTTTTGTTAATTGTTTTGATTAAAGTAAAATCTTTCTCAGAGGAATTGAAAAATCAGTTGGAGGATAAAGAATGGTTTGTAAACCTTATGTTTCTATCGGACATAACGGCACATTTGAATACGTTGAATAATAAGCTTCAAGGTAAAAGGCTGACCGGGTTATACTTGTATGAAGGATGGAAGTAATTTTGTAAGAAATTGCAGCTCTTCGAGGATGATCTTCAGACTTGGAATCTGAGTTACTTTCCCAAACTGAAACTGTTTATTGATAGTGATGAAAATTTAAAATTTATAATACCAAATTTGCATAAGTATATATCGAAGGAAGAATTTTCGCGGCGATTCCAAGGCCTTCAAACTCACGGTCCGATGTTTACGTATATATTGTATCCTGAGAAAACAACAGAAATTGATCTCGAGCTGCAGCATTTCGAGTTTCTTGGGATTGAGATGGAGTTAATTGATTTCCTGAGTTCAGACGTGTCGGTCGATAAGTTTTCATCTATGAAGGACGATGTTTAAAAAAAAAAAACGAAAACCGTTGCTTATTGTTAGACTTTTGCTCATGTACTCGGTCTCAGCTTCCAACAAAATCGTCGGCAATGAATAAAGTTGCATTCTGTCTTTTGACTGCATGTGGAACTAGCTACTGTTGCGAGTAAGTGTTTTCTTTAATGAACAAGTAATGGGTATAAAAATAAATTTTATAAATAACTTTTACATTTTAACATTTATTATACTCGTTACTTCAAATTTGGTGAAATTACCTGCATAAGTTACGTTTTACTGGTGTAGGCGGTGTTATATTCAATTAATCTGGATATCAATACTGAAGACATTTCTTGTCGTATACAAATCAACGAAGCGCAACACGAGTAATATCAAAGGTAAATAATCGGTACTATTACACAATCATTATGGGTGTAAACGTGCTTTGATTGCTTTTAATACGAGAAAGAGGGGGGAGGGAGGGGATAAAGGGAGGGAGGGTGAGAGAGGGAAATGACTTTCAATACAATTAATGTTTCTGATGCCAATTTGATCTCCATAAATAGCTTGAACGATCGGATCTTTACTCCCGTTGATATTTCAATGGGCATTACACTAGTAAAGTTTTAAAGAAATAAAAGACTCGGATTCCCATTAAAAGCTTACGCATATTAGAGCATTAAGCCTGTTGCCTAGGTAGCTGATAGTTGGACCCAGAAAAATTACCACTTTTTTCCAATAAAAACTATAAATTTACGCTAATTCTACTCGGATTTTAATTCTGTCTTAAAAATAAGAAACTACAATTTATATCATATCCGATAGTTTAAGTCTCGAGTTCGTATCTTGAAGGGAAATAATTTTAAAGTGCAAATATAAAAACCTCTACACCAATTTACATGTTTTCTTATGGGCCAAAAATGGGGCAAAAAGGGGTCAAAATAGCCCTTCAAAGTATAAATTTAAAAAGTTTCGGATTTTTTCCTTCGGCAGTGACCAAAAACCTATAATCCTACCAAACTTCAAGTTTCTAGCACATCTGCAAGCGCCTCAATTTTGTAACGTGCCAAAGTGGTTGCAATCCGTTATATATATATATATATATATATATATATATATATATATCGAGTGAGGTTAATATAAAAGTTATTAAAAAATACACTTAATCCTGTTCGCAATCGGCTGACAGTAGAACATTCTGGAAGCTTGTCTTTGTCATCAGACTACCAATTATCAACCAAAATTTTCGTAAAAAATGGAAGGATAAGGAAGTCATTAATTATATTATATTAGTTTTCTTCACTTCAAAACAGTAAAAACTATTCATTTAAAAAACTCATGCTTGTAATTCACACTGAAATGTCTTATTTAAAGGTTTTATGTTGGACGCATTTTTAAATGGCGCTGTTAATTCTGAAGAAAATGTTTCTAAAATCGTTTCAATGAGAAGTTTATAAAGCGATTCATTAGCAATTATTGTAGTTTAATAATAAATAAATCCTGCTTGTCAAAAAATTAATGGTTCAACCTGTTTTTCATAAAGTGGCACGCGAAGAAGGGCGCAAAGAGAAATATTAATAAAAGTGGCACGCGACAGAAAAACGTTGCCGATCCCTGCTCTATATCATGCTCGGCTCCACTGATTCCTAGTTACGCCAACGATTTGTAAAAATTATCTAATTTTAAATATAACTTCTTGCACATACTTTACATGTATCCTACTCACGGTATTCCAGATTAATCTTTACACAATCCTTTTAAAATATCAATAAGAGATGCAAATCTCCGATACGAGCCTTGAAAAGTAAAATGGCATTAGATCAAACACGATTATACTGTAATATTATACGAAATTGTGATGCTTCGAAAGTAAATATACCATTAAGGGGATTACTTGGACGATGTCTGATTGTTTTTGACAATTACCATCGCCAGCTCACCAAGGAGTCATAGCGCGCGTCACAGATATTGTTATTGGGGTGCAAGTGTCTGAGAGGGAGGAGGAGAGTGTTTGGGCGCGGAAGAAACAGGAAGCGTTCAGAAGTAAAAAAAACAGAGGAGAATGGAAGTAGAGGAACCCGAGGGGGTGTCTCTCGCGCGCGATCATCTCGTCGCCAATCAGAGAACGTACCCCACCTTTTTCTTTCCTTCCACCCTCAGTCACCTCTCATACATAGTCGACATCGGTGGCTCTGTTCATAACTGATTGTGAGATCGCCCGACTCGGAGGTTACGAGCGAAGGAATAGTTAAGTCTTTTGCACGAAAGCATCGGACGCTTTTCGGAATCGTCGGTGTCGCCGCTGTAATAAAAATGTGTCTCAGGATCGCCCGTGGGCCTTGTCGCGTGTGCGAACACGATGCTTACAACGTAATGAACGGTGCAGTGATGTGCGAAGCGTGCCGAGTTTTCGTTCTTAGAACCATAGCCAACAGCAACACCTACATCTGCGTGGTCGATGGCAATTGTGAAATAAACTTGGACGGCAGGGAGTGTTTTTATTGCAGGTTTATGAAATGTTTGGAATGTTTGGAGAGAGCCGAGTGCAGCCAGAGAAGAGACGAACGGAGTGCGTTGAACAAGCGCGCGAAATCCTGGAAGAGCCAGTTGGACCAGATGAAGATCTTGGCGCTCAGGATGAGAGTACGTGAAAATCGTGCGAAGACGTCGGATCCGATGTGGTGCAACGTAGATTGGCCGGACTCGGACGAGGACTGCATCCAGACGGACGTAGGTGTGATGCTGATGACACCGCCGGGGATAGAGGAGGCAGGTGACAGTTTCTACTACTTCGATGACATGGCCGAGCTGCAAGAGTTGCAAGAGTTGCAAGAGTTGGAAGGAGGAGACGAGGCGAATGAGAGTAGCGGATAGGAATGTTTAAACTATGTAAAAATGCATTCCCATGTGACAGAATTGCATTCATTATTTTCATCTATTGTAATTTTGATTGGAATGAATGAATTACATGTTTGTCGAATAATAAGGCCAATTGAAATAAAAATGTATGTTGATCGTTCTTATTTTCAATTGAATAAACTCGGTTATAAATCAATTCCTATTTGTTTTAATCCTGATATTCCTGTTGTTTTCCTCTTATAGATATATCGTGAAGTTGAACTCGTGAAATGAGAACTAATTCTTCATCAAATCAATCTCAAGGAGACATTTCCATCAAGGAAACTGAATATTGTGATAACATCCTTAATTCAATAAAGGGCACATATTTTTTTCAAAAGTGTAGAAATGGGATTATTTTCAATTCTTACAGAAATTGCTAAACAAGTTTCTCTGTTTACTTTTGATGGAATCTTATCTTATGTGCTTATCATAAAATACGAATGAGCTGTGTGGTTATTATTTTTAGTTTTATTGTTAGTATTTAACCATATTTTTTTAGTTAGGTTTGGTAGTTTTCATGGCAGTTGAATTCAGAGAAGTATTAAAAGTGGTTGCCGCCCCTGGGAACAAGTGATTTTCCGCCCTCGCTTCAATATTAAATTCGACATAAGTCAGTTGAATAAAAGCAATAATTCTCTTTGAACAAATTATATTAAAGTTTCTTAAAACAAAAACTGTAGCAATATAGGTAATATAAAGGTACTAATTAATCCGATAAACAAAATTTTCAATTTAAATGCCGCGTCTCGAATTTACTGCCCTGGGCAACTGACCGGTTTGCCCTCCCGTAAATACGTCACTGGTTGAACTATTGAAAACAATAACCCAAGGAAATGAGGCTGTGAATTTTGAAGATGGTGGTGAAATATTTAAAAATATAATAATAACATTTGTAATATTATATGACAATATGTTGCAGAGAAATTAAATGTACAAATACGGAGATTACTTGGACGATATCTGATTGTTGTTTGGCAATTACTATCGCCAACTCACCAAGCAGTCATAGTCACAAATATTGTTATTGGGGTGCAAGAGTCTGACAGCCGCCTTTTCGCGTTAAAAGAGGAAGGGGGGGGGGGGGGGAGGGTGAGTGCGCAGGCGCGGAAGACACAGGAAGGATTCAGCAGCAAAAAAAAGAAGAGGATGGTAATGGAGGAAGGTCTGAGGTATTCCCGCGCCTATCTGCGAACGTCTCTGCACATTCAGCTCCAAATCCGGTACATTTCGTCTTTCCTCTTTAAAACCCACACTTCCTCCCCCACTCCTTCTCGAGCACTCTTTCCCATTCTTTCACCGACATCGGCGGCTCCCGTACATGTTTGATGCTGAAACTTTCACAAAAGGCCATAATTTATAAAAGCAGTCTTCGTCAATTCTAATCATTCTTTCGTCTCATCTTTGCATACCAAAATCAATTAATTCATTTTGTCTTTCTTTTTCATCCGCTTCTGCTAACGATCACCATCTCTGTGTTATTCTTTCTTACCCTCATAACTGAGACCGCCCAACTCGGAGGTTACGAGCGGAGGAGTAGTTGTCCTTTGCACGAAAGCATCGGACGCGTTTCACATTCTTTGGGTGACGCTTCTTAAATAAAAATGCCTCGAAAGGCCATCCTTGGGCCTTGCAGCGTGTGCGAAGACGGTCCTTAAAACGTAAAGTACGGCGTACTAATGTGCGGAACGTGCCTAGTCTTCGTTTAGACAACCATAAACCTGAACAGGATCTATAACTGCAAGGATTTAGTGAAGCTACTGCAGCACAACATAAAAACTCTTTAAAATATGTAGTAGATACTTTTTAACTTACAATTAGCTTTTCTTAACAGTTAATCATATTTGCTTGTAACAATCCGTTTCCGAACGTATTGCATTCAAATATAATGATAATTGTATTTCATATCATATCACTTTCGCCAAATCCAGCTTCATTTCTTGTGTTATTATGTCTATGAAATTATTAATTTTTTGTCTTGTAAGCAAGAAACCCGTGAAAAATCAACGTACAGTTGTCCATGATTGAACACTGACTGGTAAATGTACACCATATACGTGAGCCTATTTACGGTAATAAACATTATAATATAGAATACTAGCTGAAACGCCCGGCTTCGCTCGGGAAAGAGCGACAAACGATTTTTATAGTTCGGGGAAAACGTTCCCCATTCCTTAATTACGCAAGCGATGCTTACATTAACATTTACTATTTTATGTATTGTATTGTACGCATTAACGTCTTATTTAATATTCACATGGATATATCCACCGAAACCTTTAAAGCGGCTATAAAATTATGTGGATTATGTCAATACTATTAGCCAAAATGTAAACAATAAACAACATCTGGGTTACCCAACAAATTTAAGTAGATGTATTGATTTATGTTGCGATAAATTTTTCAATGTTAATGGTAAAAGATAACAATGTTCTAATATTCCTTAAAAATCATTTGACTCACTTTAAAAATATTCATAGACTATATTTAGGCATATCTTGGCATTAGCTATTCTTCCTCTACGGTGCGCCACGGCGTGGATTTTTCTTGCATTAATCTTTACGTGGATATCTCCCTTTGAAGAGGACAACAATTAAGAAATTTAGCTATGTTGCCGCCTGGAAAACGGACATCTAAACCGATAAATTTTGCGCTTAAAGGAAAATTTCGAGCGATTTAGCATCTAATACCACGAAACATGAACAGAATTAAAATAGTCTTTTGTGCGTAAAGTAAGCTATTTCCCGTGATTTTAATTTAATATTTAGGTATATTTATATCCACATCAGTGAAGGGCTGCATGGCATTTTGGGGTTTCTCCATACCATTTCCCACGAATTCTTATGGAAACAGTATTTTGTTGACCCCATGGGGTATAAGAGACCTCACGGTTTGCAAACTTATTGTTAGACCAAGTTCTTCCTTTGGTCCATAGGGTGGCCCATGAAACTTTTGAATTCGATAGTTTCAACGGTGTAAAAACGTATAAAGAACATACATACACACACACACATACACACACACACACTCTAAAATATTTATAAGATAATAATTTTACTTACAAAAAATGCAAGATTCCAGTATTCAAAAGACGAAAGAAGGTTCAATTACTTTCATCAATAAACGCTTCCTGAATAATAATCATTATCTATTTACGTTGCTATCCATAAACATCGATCGTTTCGTTGCTAAAACAAAAGTGTGAAGCGAATAACGCTAAACTTTCGTCTATTTGTAAGTTTCATTGAAGCTAATTGAATCGGAGGTAACAATGACGGCCGCCTTGGCAACGCCCAGAAAGAGTACGAATAATCCACAAAATTTCGAAACAAAAACCATATTTCTGAAAACTTCGATCGAGTAACATGTAAACTTCGCAGGAATAAGATAGTACAGAGTTTTATTCGTCGAATAAAGCAAAAACGAAAAAAATCGGTCCATATTTACGTATTTTGATGCTTGAAGGAAGAATACCTTGCAATTCAAGAAATGGATTCATACGTGTTCTCTTATGGCTCCACTGATTTCTAGTTATTCTAACGATTTGTAAAAATTATCGAATTTTAAATTTAACTTCTTGCACTTGCTTTACATGTATCCCACTCTCTGCATTCCAGAATATTTGTGACACAATCCTTTTAAAATATCACATAAGAGATACAAATCTCCGATACGAGCCTTGAAAAGTAAAATGGCATTAGATCAAACACGATTAGACCGTAATATTATATGAAATTCTGATGCTTCGAAAGTAAATATACCAATACGGGGATTACTTGAACGATGTCTGATTGTTTATGACAATTACCATCGCCAACTCTCCAAGGAGTCATAGCGCGCGTCACAAATATTGTTATTGGGGTGCAAGTGTCTGAGAGCCGCCTTTTCGCGTTAAAAGAGAAAGGGGGGGGAGGGGAGAGTGCGCGGAACGAACCACACAGGAAGGGTTCAGCAGTAAAGAAAAACAGAAGGACGGGAATGGGGAGGGAAGTAGACGCTTCACCGAGAGGGCGCGTAACACGTGAGGATCTCGACGATTTTACGTGTCTATCGGCTAGCGTATCTGCACATTCAGCTCCAAATCCGGTACACTTCGTCATTCCTCTTAAAAACCTACACAACCATCTTTTCGTTCTCCCCCACTCCTTCTCGAACACTTTCCCATTCTTTCGCCGACACCGGAGCGCCGCGGCGGCTCCCTCATAACCGGGACCTCCCGACCCCGAGGCCGCGAGGTGGGGAGTAGTTGTCTTCGACGCGGAAGCATCGGACGCGATTCGTATTCGTTGGGTGACGATTCTTCAAAAAAAATGTCTCGAAAGGCCATCCTTGGGCCTTGCAGCGTGTGCGGAGACGGTGCTTTCAACATAAAGTACGGCGTACTAATGTGCGGAGCGTGTCAACTCTTCGTTTGGAGAACCGTAGACCAGAACAAGATCTACAGCTGCTTGGTCGGTCGCGATTGTCAATTAGACGTGACCAGCAGGGCGTGGTGCGCTTATTGCAGGTTTATGAAATGTTTGGAATGTTGGGAGATAGCCGAGTGCAACCAGATAAAAGAGGAATGGAAGCCATTGACCTCGCGCGTGATATCCTGGAAGCGCAAGTTGGCCCAGATGAAGATCTTGGCGCGTAGGATGGGCGTACGCGAAGAGGACGGATCTTATGGAGGGGATTACGGCGAAGAGGGCTTAAAGGTGAAGCCGCCGGCCGCGGACTTGGAAGGCAAAGACCACGCGGCGACGTCGGATCTGCAGCGGTCCAACGTAGGATGGCGGGCCGCGGGCGAGGACGGCATGCAGACGGACGTCGACGATGTGATGCGGATGACACCGCCGGGGATAAAGGCCGCAGGTGACAGTTTCTACTACTACGACGAAATGGCCGAGTTGCGGGAGTTGGAAGGAGGAGACTGGGCGAATGAGAGCGGCGGAGAGGAGGAAGAAAGTCGCAGAAATATGATGGAACTGTTTAATTAAGAGGGCAATTTAATTATTTTTTTAATCTAGCCACTGCTTTCAGTGGCGGCATGAAATTTGCGTAATGTTTAAACAAAGTAAATATGTATTGCCGTGTGACAAGATTGCATTTATTATTTTCAGCTATTGCAATTTTGATGAGAACGAAAAAATTACATATTTTGCTCAATAATTCCTAAGCCAGTGTTTAACAGAAGCCAAAGTTCTTATAAGGTTGTGAGTTTGTCAATGAATTTGACATCAAATTATATGTAGTCATTTTTTATTTCCACTTGAATAAAGTTGATCATAAATCAATGCCTATTTGTTTTAATCCTGATATTCCTGTTGTTTTCCTCTGTTAGTAATAACGTGAAGTTGAACTTGTGAAATGAGAACTAATTATTCGTCAAATCAATCTCAAAGAGACATTTACATCAAGGAAACTGAATATTGTGATAACATCCTTAATTTAATAAAGGGCACATCTTTTTTTCAAAAGTGTAGAAATAAAGTTGATCATAAATCAATGCCTATTTGTTTTAATCCTGATATTCCTGTTGTTTTCTTCTGTTAGTAATATCGTGAAGTTGAACCTGTGAAATGAGAACTAATTATTCGTCAAATCAATCTCAAAGAGACATTTACATCAAGGAAACTGAATATTGTGATATCATCCTTAATTTAATAAAGGGCACATCTTTTTTTCAAAAGTGTAGAAATGGGATTATTTTCAATTATTACAGAAATTGCTAAACAAGTTTCTCTGTTTACTTTTGATGGAATCTTATCTTATGTGCTCATCATAAATTACGAATGAGCTGTGTGGTTATTATTTTTAGTTTTATTGTTAGTATTTAACCATATTATTTTTAGTTAGGTTAGGTAGTTTTCATGGCAGTTAAATCCAAAGATGTATTACAGGTGGTTGCCGCCCCTGGGAACAAGTGATTTTCCGCCCTCGCTTCAATATTAAATTCGACATAAGTCAGTTGAATGAAAACAATAATTCTCTTTGAACAAATTATATTAAAGTTTCTTAAAACAAAAAATGTAGCAATATAAGTAATATAAAGAAACTAATTAATCCGAAAACAAAATTTTCAATTTAAATGCCGCCTCTCGAATTTGCTGCCCTGGGCAACTGCCCGGCTTGCCTCCCGTAAATACGTCACTGGTTGAACTATTGACAACAATAACCCAAGGAAATGAGGCTGTGAATTTTGAAGATGGTGGTGAAATATTTAAAAAGCTAATAAGCAAGATAATATGCAAGGTTTTTTTCGTTTATTCATCAAAATGCGTAAATACGGACCGATTTTCTTCTTTTTTAGGCGCGTTTCGCTTCCAGCGTGAGCGCCTATTATCGTCGGTTTATCCGTCCGTACGTCCGCACGTTCGTTCTCGGCTTCTACCGAACGGATTGTCATGAAATTTGATATTAAGGACTTTCAATCAAATATAATAAGAAAATCGCAAAAATGAACCACGCACGCCAATCAGGTGTGCCACTTTACTGGTGACAAAAAATTAAATTTTCGTCATAAGGTATTGAACATATCAAAATATTTTTCAAATGAAAGTTGTAGGACTAGTAAAGAGGAGTATTTCGTTCTCTGTACATTTTTATCGTAGGAGTAGCCGTTATTGAGAAAATCAAACCAGAATGTCTTAGAGTTGAACTAGGAAAATTTTTCGCATGGTTACTTCTTCATTGTTGCTAACATAAACAATCTCAAAAAACAAACGTTTAATTTCCTTACATGTGCATGCAATATTTTTAAATAGGAAGAAAATGGATTATTTATGATGAAGAAAAGAACATTAAAACTCAATTTCCCTTATGTACAGGTTTATAATTTCTTTCTAATACTCCATTGCACGAAACGCGCCCATTTGTGATACGTTGTACACTTTCCTAACTTGGGTACTTTCCTGTTAATGGAAATACCTCCAAGACCCTTCGCAGGACCTGGTACTTACGTATTATCCCCATGCCATACTTACAAAATTAACAGAAACTGATTGGCCTGTATCGACATTTACAAACCCAATCACCGGACAAGAAACTGATTGGTCTGTCTCGACATTTACAAACCCAATCTCCGGACAACGTGGAGGGTTTCTTTGGTTTCGGGCGAGGCGAAGGGCGTGTAGCGCCCGGAGACGACTACCCATTACTACAAAGCGAGCCGAAGGCTCGTCAATATATCCTTTCAATGTTATATCCTCTTGACTGTTGTGCCGCAAATTGAGAAGATATATCGACGAGCCTTCGGCTCGCTTTGCTGTAATGGGTGGCCGTCTCCGGGCGCTACCGCGCCAGGAACCAAAAAAACCCTCCACGTTGTCCGGAGATTGGGTTTGTAAATGTAGAGACCGACCAATCAGTTTCTGTTAATGTTGTTTTTAAAATAAAATATCGTAAATCCAACAATATGTCAATATATCCTTCCAATGTTATATCCTCTCAAACAATCATAACAATACATGTTCATTTTTTAAGGTATTCCCGTTGACAAGAAAGTACCCTAACTTGTTTCTATATATGACGGCCCAAACTTTATACTATCTTATTATTGCAATGATTACATGTTACAGGGTCGAAATACACAATTATTTTCGAAATTTAGTGGATTTTCGTACTCTTTCCGGACGTTGCCAAGACGACCATCATCATTGCCTCCGACACAATTTATGCCAATTAAACCTTCGAATAGACGAAATAAAAGCGTTACTTGCTTCGAGCTGTTGTTTAAGCATCGAAATTAATGAAGCATAGCAACGTAAATATTTTA
The DNA here is from genome assembly GCA_036926305.1 of Uropetala carovei. Lineage (NCBI taxonomy): Eukaryota > Metazoa > Arthropoda > Insecta > Odonata > Petaluridae > Uropetala > Uropetala carovei. Next base: position 8,793,083 of record JAXCHB010000069.1, read on the forward strand.
GGATAATTATTCCGGTGACTGCATATGGGAAGCGTTTCTAACGATTTAATCAAAGTATTTCATCGTTTGAATGCTGGAATCTTACTCTTTTGTAAGTAAAACCATTATATTATACATCTGTAATGCTTATTAACCCAAATAAGCTCAAGCATAAATAAAAAATTAGATGAGAATAGGGACGTAGGTTTATTTTTAAACGCATTATCTCTTCATTGATAATCTAAATAAACGCTTGCATTGACGTCACCTTTATAGTAGGTCCTGTAAGAAGTTAACACTTGAAGGAAAGCAACTGTTTGTGAGTGCGTCTATAAGGGTGCAACGATAATCATTGGAACTAAGGTAAGGTACATTAAAAACCTTTTCCCAAAACATTTTCACCTTTGAATATACGGCAATATTAAACTAACACTGAGTAACTCTGTGACACTGTGATCACGTAATTGCTCTAATATATTGCTGTGAAATCGCAGAAAATTTAAAAATGCCAAGGGTTAGACCAGTGAAAAGGAGAGCAGAAGCTCATAGGATTGTCCGTGAGGTGAGAAATGGAGAACGCAGGAAAAATAGGAATTCGGAAGCACGCAGGATTGACCGTGAAGATGAGGAGCGGAGAGTACAAGAAAGACAAAGAAATAGGGAAACACTTCAAATAAATAAGGAACAAAGAAGATCTAACCTACGCCCGAAAGATTTAGATTATTTGCAATCGTAGCTGCAACGGGCTGCTAGTAATATAATAAACAAGTTAGGAAAGTATCATAAATGGGCACGTTTCGTGCAATGGAGTATTAGAAAGAAATTATATACCTGTACGTAAGGGAAATAGCGTTTTAAAGTTCTTTTCTTCATCATAAATACTCCATTTTCTTCCTATTTAATAATATTACATGCACACGTAATGAATTTAAACGTTTGTTTGGGAGATTGTTTATGTTAGCAACAATGAAGTAACCATGCAAGAAAATTTGTTCAACTCGATATAAGACTTTCTTGTTTGATTTTCTCGATAACGGCTACTCCTACGATAAAAATATATAGGGAAGAAAATACTCTACTTTACCAGTTCTACAACATTTATTTGAAAAATATTTTGATATGAACAATAGTTTACGAGATATGACGAAAATTTAATTTTTTGTCTCTAGTAAAGCGGTACCCCTGATTGGCGTACGTGATTCATTTTTGCGATTTTCTTATTATATTTGATTGGAAGTCCTTAACATCAAATTTCATGAAAATCCGTCCAGTAGAAGCCGAGAACGAACATACGGACGGATTTTGGATTTGCTGTTTAATGTTGTTAGCAAGTATGTCGGTATATAATCATAGTAATTTGATGACACTTTTTGTTGTAACTAATATTATACTATTTTTGTTTTTAATATTGACTTTTATGAGAAACAGATTATTTATATTTTATTCGTTTTTTGAAAGTTCTTTAATTCCGACATTTTTTTTTATTTTAGGTTGGGGTTATCAACCTGAACGTATACAAGCTGGGATTTATTTATTGTTTTATACTCTTTTTGCTTAATAGGCGCTCACGCTGTAAGCGAAACGCGCCTAAAAAGCCATTGAGAAGACATTTATAAATGTATGCAAGAGAAAGAAACAAGTATTTTACCACAGAAATATAGTAACTAGTTCAGAGGCAGAAAGTCAAATTGTATTGGTAATGTTTTGAAAGCCTTGTTCGCTTTCTTTATTATGATATTTATGAATTTTAAATTTGGCGCTTACGTCGGCCACCGAATACGCCATAATTTGCTACGGATTTGTTCGCTTTTTTCGAGCTGAAAGGAGAGGGTAGGAAAGCTCTCCAAAGATTTTAGGTCCAGTCGACCGGTTCGCCGGCACTTCGAGCTTACCCTTCCTTCCAAGGCCGTAGATGGCCTCTTAATGAAGTAATGCCCTCCCGCCTCACAGACCTTCGTTAAGGCGTGCCTTTGAATGAAGTGAACCATTTTATTATTATAAGGAATTAATCTAGAGACGCCGCAACTGCGAGTGATTTATCCTCTAAACATTCAACGAGACGGAGAGGTTGTTTATATTTTTTCAAGTGGGAGAGAAATACGCGAGTGTTTGTTTGGCCGTTGTCATCGCGATCGAGGGTCTTCATAAGGGTTTCCAGTGGAGGAAAAGAAAGCCAAAAAGAAAACAAAAGCGACTCGCTCTTTCGCTCACGTTTTAAATTTAACGGAGAAAGACTGGCGTTATGGTGCCAGCAATGAGCGTCTGCAGGGGTGAGACGAAGGGGCGAAAATACAAGAGAAACCATGATTCACTATTACTAAACAAGGATAAGTAACAATAAAATTTAAAAAAACAATTTAAAAAAGAATTGCGAAAGCAGAATACAAAAGCGCTTTATTTTAGAATGTTCATTTATAAACTAAAAACAAAACGTAAAACCCAAAATCTATCAAAAGTTATTTAAAACACACCTCACCACAGTTAATCAGTTGTAATATGATCTTTATCCCATCCCGAAAGTAAATGGAACATATTTACTTGTTGTTGTAGGATCGTAAACAAAACGAAACTTTACCATAGATAGTTCATCAGAGACTTCTTAAAATCCTACTAAAAGGCAAACGGACGATCGGACGGACCCCAAAATCAATACGGTTTATGTTTTTCACCAGTCAAACCTATTCTAAACATCTTAACTTCATAACTCTTCTCGTTGGCTAAAAAATTTTACGCACGGACGGACGAATAAAGGGAAAACATAAGCGAGTAAAGAAACAAAAATTTGTAAATAATATTAAAGTTGCGTCACTGCTCGAGTCTATCGTTGGTTTCATCTCCCCATCTTGGGAAATTTTCTATATTGTTTGACGGCGTTGGAAACTAAAATCGTAGACCCAATTGGTTCATCTCTTGAAACTTATATTAAGAGTTCGCTGGATCGTGTAGTGAATATGCGACCACGATTCTTTATCCACATACAGGCAGTCCTCGACATCCATACATTCTACATCCGTACAATTTGCTCTTTCGTACATTATACATTCTCGCCCCTGAACCGCCTTTCGTACTTCGAATTTGGACTTCCGTGCATCAGCTGACGAACAGACATTTCGAGCTATCGCAAAATGGCGCTGTCTCTCAGCCAATCCAACACTTAATTAATTACCAAATTAATGTACGCCCTTTTTACTGGCTTTTCTTTCATTTCAATCATCACTCTCTTTGGGGCCATGATTAGGCAATATTACAAAAAACTGTGAAAATAGCAAAATACTTTAATGAACAAGTAATGGGTATAAAAATAAATTTTTATAAATAACTTTTATATTTTAACATTTATTATACCATCGAATTTTTACTCCCGTTGATATTTCAATGGGCATTATGCTAGTAAGGTTTTAAAGGAGAAATATAAGACTCTGATTCCCATTAAAAGCTTACCCATATGAAAGCATTAAGCCTGTTCCTTAGGTAGCTGATTGTTGGACCCAGAAAAATTACCACTTTTTTCCGATAAAAACTATACATTTACGCTAATTCTACTCGGATTGAAATTCTGTATTCAAAAATAAGAAACTACAATTTATATCCTATCTGATAGTTTAAGTCACGAGTTCGTATCTTGACGGAAAATAATTTTAAAGTGCAAATATAAAAACCTCTACACCAATTTACGTTTTCTTATGGGCCAAAAATGGGGCAAAAAGGGGCCAAAATAGCCCCTCAGAGTGGGAATTTCGAAAGTTTCGGATTTTTTCCTTTGGCTGTGACCAAAAACCTATAATCCTACCAAATTTCAAGTTTCTAGCAGATTTGGAGGTGCCTCAGTTTTGTATCTTGCCAAAGTGGTTACAAACCGCTATATATACCTATATATATATATATATATATATATATATATATATATATATATATATATCGAGTGAGGTTAATATAAATGTTATTAAAAAAGAGGGATTTCGCATGTGCACTACAGGCGGTCCTCGACTTTCTTGCGCTCGACATTCGTACAACTCGTACTTTAATAATAATTATTTATTTATTTACAGCCGGTAATCACATTGTAGTCACAAATCACAGAATAAGTTTCATTAATCACAAAGTACCGTATATACTCGCGTATTGTGCGATCCCGCGTAATATATGTACTACGATCCTTTATTTTTTGCCTCAAAATCTTGCTTTTATTCTATGTATCGTGTAATGTGCGAGTTGGAATTTTTTAGTTCCGGTAGCGCGACCTTCAGTACCTTTTAAAATATAGTGCGTTTTCTTTAGTTCGTTTCCATACGATTTCTATCTTCATGATAGTTAAGGGAAAACATTTAAATGTATAACTGTACTTCTAATTGAATAACTACCTTTTAATTATCTATATTTATGTAATAATGAAGGCTTAGCATACATGGCATACAATGACACCCTGAACCGCCTTTTGTACACCGAATTCGGACTTTCGTGCGTCAGCGAAATGATGAACGAATATTTTGAGTGGTGCTGGTTGCCAGCCACCAGTTTTCGCCGCGTCGCCGTCTTTGTCTGTACAGCAGTGTTTATTTGTGCAATTATTTAAATATTTTATTGCATTTTGCCCTATCTCTCTATATCATAGTATCGACAATTGTGACTAAAAGGCCTCTGCTTAAAAAACTAAACATTTATACCATAATTAGAGATTTTATAATATTTTTTGGCTCTTCGGGAACGGAACCCCATTATTACATGTAAGTCTATTGTTAGACATCCGTACATTCGACTTACGTTCCCGTTTTCAGGGCCTCATTATGTACGGATGTCGGAGTGCTTATAATAGAATACGGAGGAATGGCGCGAAATCAGTTCGGGAGGCGACTGCTTCTAACCGCGCTAATTTATAGTCTACATCTATGCAGTGTAAAGACTACAGAACGATGTCTACTGTCACGAATATTGTTAATAAAAGGCTAGAGAAAAAAGCCGAAGAAATGTTAGGGAAAGATCAATTGGGCCCCAGAAAAGGAGGAGTTACCAGAGGTACTATCGGTGTAGTGAGAATCATATCAGAAAGGGCAATAGACTATAGTCAAGATTGCTGCGTATGTTTCGTAGACCGGCCTTTGATAGAGTAAATTGTGTACTGTTGATGAGAATATTAAAGGATATAGGTGTAAACTGAAAAGACAGGAGACTGATCAGGAATCTATATCTGAATCAAGTTGTAAAGGTCAGGTTGGAGAATGCGGACACCAGCAGAGTAAATATCGGTAGAGGAGTAAGATAGGGCTGTTTACTATCGCCGATTCTATTCAATATATATGGAGAGAGGCTAATGCAGGAAGCGTTAGAAAGCACAGGAGATTTTAAAATTGGAGGAAAGGTTATAAGAACGCGGATGATCAAGTACTTCTAGCAAGAAAGGAAAAGGAACTCCAGAAAATGATAAATAGAGTAGTGATAACAGGCGGAAAATACGGTATGGAAATAAACACAGAAAAATCCAAGGTCATGCGAATATCATGTAAGGAAGATAATTTTAACATAAGTATTGAAGGAAAGTCATTAGAACAAGTTTCACACTGTAAATACCTTGGAAGCATCATAACGAGAGAAGCAAAATGCATCTATAAAATCAAGACTAGAATAACGAAAGCAAAAGCCGCTTTCAAAAGAAAGAAACTCCTACTAACGAGGAATATAAAGAAAGATATCCGTAAGAAGTTGACAAAATGCTCTGTATGGAGTACAGTTGTGTACGGAGCAAAAAAATGAACCCTAAGGAAAAATGATATGAAATACTTAGAAAGCTTCGAAATGTGGACATGGAGAAGAATGCTGAAGATAAAATGGACATATAGGGTGAAAAACGAGGAAGTACTACGAAGAATAGGAGAGGAGCGAACGATTATACAGACTATCAGAAAGAGGAAGGCGAATTTGATTTGACAATACCTGAAGTGAGAAGCGCTAGAAGAAAAACTGGATGGAAAAAGAGAAAGAGGTAGGGAAAGGTTTCAGCTGATAGACGACTTGATAGGGAAAGAAAGCTATCAAGACATGAAGAAGGCTGCAGAAAATAGGAGTATGTGGAGAATCAGGTTTAACCATGAATAATCACGGACCTGTCTACGGACAGACTACCTATGATGATGATGATCTACGTGTGGTGATCTGGGGCGTTGTTTTGTCTTTTATTCTCAAGCGGTAGATCTATATGCCACGACCTCGTACCTATAAAACGAAAACGTGGAAAGTTACGGGTTCACACTCTCAAATCTGACACTCGGAAAATCGGCTTTACCGGAGAACCGGCTATTTTTACACTTGAAATCTCCGGGATATTAATCCAAGAACATTACTAGAAAGATCTGTATAAACGCTTGAATTATTTGTGATCAGCATTCCACGCTCTGATGGCGTCTGTATCATCATGGAAAGGTCATTAATGCCATTTTAAATTTCTTTTCTCTTCATAGAACCAAGGGCGTACCGAAAAATCTGCCTCCCTCCCCCCCCAGCAAATAATACGGGGTCCCCCTATGGACGCCCTATATTTTGAATGTTTACAGAATTCACCGCTAGATGGTGGCGCTGTATACTGGAAATTTACGAATAAATTAATTATCTACTAAATGGAAGGTTCTACGAAAATTTGTTCCAAAACAAAACTTGGAAGAAATATTATTCTCTACAATTTTGGTCCTCACGAATATTACCAATATCGACGTTTTTAAGGAAATGTTTGACGGAAACCGAAAAAACCAAAGTTGTAGGAAATTACATTCTCTATAACCTTTGCATCGAATTGTATATACAATAATAGCCGGCCATAGGCGGGCGGACTTTTTGAAGGACCTGGTCCGGCGGATCAGGTCCTTCGGTCCGCGGCGGATTCGGTCCGTCGGTCTCAGTCCTTCGTTGCGCCCACTAACGTAAAAATAGAAATCCTTCGAGTGTAACGGAGCTAATCAGTCAGCGGACTAGGTCCGTTCGTGTGTGGGGAAGAAATCTGCCATTTTTGAAGGATTTGGTCCCTCAGGACCGGGTCCTCTGGTCTTCCAGTCAGTCTTGAAGGACCTGCGGATTTTTAGAGGCGGACCTCAGTTGCTTAACTGCCTTCTTCCAGCTAGTGTCGAAACATAATATTAATATTTTATTTAATAAAATGTCTCGAAAAACAATTGCCATAGAGCCGCGGCAGGGTTTTTTCGCTGTATATTAACATGTCATATCGAAAATGAGGAACCGGACGAAGTGGATGAAAAACTGGATAGCCAGAAGAGAAACGTTTGGGCATATGCCTTTACTTAAAGAATTAAGAGTTAATGAGCCGAGTGATTTGAAAAATTATATAAGAATGTCGAGATCATATTTCGATCTCCTTTTTGTTCTTGTACTCCTCCGAAACGAGTTTCCACAAGCATTGTTTTCCTCTGTAAAGTTCTATAAACTCACTTGTTATAGACTTGTTCCACTCCATGATTATATTTTTCGCACTCAAGTGAATAACGTACACAACTAAACAACAAATATAAGAAAACAACAATAAACGACTAAATTATTAGATGCTAACAATGAAATACGCGTAGGGAAACGATGTGTAAACGCGCAAAGAGAACAGATGATAAGATGACAGATAACAGAGGTTGATTCACAGGTCCGCTGTAGGCATGTGGAGTAGGGTGGTCCTTAATTATAGGCAAAAAAATTTCTTTTTAATTTCTTCCGGGACGCCCCCTAAATTTGTTCCATTTGGTTAGAAAATAAATTGTGTTAAATATTTTTACAATCGCACTTGAACTTTATATATTTCATCATTTTTTGTGGTATTTGGGTCATTCCTAGCGAAAACGGAGCAATTCCAATTTTGGATTCTAACGGATTGTTTTGATATTATTACCAACACTTTATTAGACATTTTTGGTGATGTGTCTCGAATATTTATATCATCTGCCCATTAGTTGCCAAGATTCGGCCCGGAAAGTGAGCGCGTGCCATGCAAGTCGCAGCGTACCGCGGCGCAACTGCTCAAATCTGTCAAATTCGCTGCCTCTTATCTCGTAAAGTATTTCGCCAGTAGTTTCAAAAAACACAACTTATTATCGTTTGTGGCAGTTCTTTAAGGTTATTTACTTAAATATACCTCATGGCTTCCATATTTTGAATAAAAAAACGCGAAACTTGAGAAATATTCAGATTTTTTCGTTTCACTGTTATATTACGAAGCCAGTGGCGTAGCTACCATATAGAAAGAGTAGGCAATGCCTAAGGGCCCTCGAACTAAAGGGGCCCCACGAGCGAAAGACAACGATTAATTAAGCGTCACTTTGATGAATTGTCATCAGATTATCGTTTTCACCTCTTTCTCAAGAGGACCCCCACCACAGAGAAAAATAAACACCAATAAAATATATATAAAAAAATCTTTTTACTAAAATATTTCCGCTTAGGGGGCCCATCAGTGATTCTTGCCTAGGGGCCCGAAACATCTAGCTACGCTACTGTACGAAGCCAACAGTTTTCATATTTGAAATAGAAAGTTTGAAACCCTTGTTAAATCAGTAAACTGAATTTGTAAGGTATAAATAATGTGTAATTTTTTATATTTCTATTTATTTAAGAACTTTTTTTAAATTTGTGGGAAAACATTGTTACTTCAATGTATTAAAATAATTTTCTCTCAAGGTCTTATGATCATTAAAATAGTAAAGTGCCTTTCAGAGAAGTTTAATTTAAGAGTATATTTAAATTATAACGAGTTTCTCAAAATTATTTTGACAACGTTGCCCTGCTGCAGTCTGGAAATTTACGCCGGTAGTCTGCGACGACTTTCAAAACGAACTGTTTTTGAGATTCACTTTTAGTAAATAATTTATTAAAGTCCTCCATTATCTTAACTCCTCTTTCTGCAGCGTCGTTGACGACTTTCAGTTGTTTCGCAATCTCCAGTCCATCTCTATAGGTGTGATCATTTTTCCACATAAGGGGATCCTTAGAGAGAAATGTCACTGAAATATTGAACCTTTTGAAAAATTGTCTAGATTCATTAAAAATGAAATGTTCAAGTCCATTATCGAAGAAGTGTTTTATATCTTTCGGGTGTACGGAAAATCTTTTGGTTGAGTCGTCTGAATTCTCGTTGACATCTGATTGCAAGGCTAATACCATTCGTTTCTTAGTGTCCATTGATACCTTGTCGTCGAAAAACGCTAGAACTGCACGTTCTGGTGCAAGGTATCACAAATGGTTACAAAATTTATTCATTGCCACAAGGCTAATTTCACTATCAGTCTTGTCGTACTCATAAAGACTTAAAATACAGCAAATCTCTCCGAGGAGCTTCAATGGCAATCGGCGCGATAATCCAAGCCTCCACGTACAAACGTACTATATAGAAAGACGCACACGTCGCGGAGTGCAATTTCTTTTTCGGCAGATAAGGAGAATTCATCGCGAAGAAGAAACATTTTTTGGCAGTATGTAGCTTTAGCCATCCACCTAGCATGGTGAAATGCACCGGGAACGCGAAATGATATTCCTCGAGGAGGAACCCCTCCCAGAAAAATGACAGTTCAAGGAGCTCTCGGTAATCTTCCCTGGGGTCATTTTCCTGTAAACGTTGCAGCGTGAAAGCAAGAATTTCGTCTTCCGCGTCCTTTAGATCTTCTCGAACCCGCCAGTCTTACATTCCAGGTTTAAAATTCTCCCTGTTAAGTTGAGGCCATGCTTCCTGAAACCTTTTGAAGAGGGGAACATCTGGGCCCGATGATTTTCCAAATTTTTCGTCAAAGACACTTCTTAAAACAATGTATCTTAATTGTACAATGTAGACGCCAAGTGTAGACTAAATTTTTAGGGATATCACAGAAGGGAAGATTGCCGGAAACTTTTATTCACCATTATATTTCATGGAGGTACTCCGACGCGAGGGACATAATACATGAGTGAAACGAAAAAATCTGAATATTTCTCAAGTTTCGCGTTTTTTTATTCAAATATGGAAGCCATGAGGTATATTTAAGTAAATAACCTTAAAGAACTGCCAAAAACGATAATAAGTTGTGTTTTTTGGAAATACTTTACGAAATAAGAGGCAGCGAATTTGACAGATTTGAGCAGTTACACCGCGGCACGCTGCGACTTGCATGGCACGCGCTCACTTTCCGGGCCGGATCTTGGCAACTAATGGGCAGATGATATGAAAGTGTTGGTAATAATATCAAAACAATCCGTTAGAATCCAAAATTGGAATTGCTCCGTTTTCACTAGGAATGACCCAAATACCACGAAAAATGATGAAATATATAAAGTTCAAGTGCGATGCGGCACGTTTTCCCCTTATCCGATTGTAAAAATATTTAACACAATTTATTTTCTAACCAAATGGAACAAATTCAGGGGGCGTCCCGAAAGAAATTCAGAGTTCGAAAAATAAGGACCACCCTAATGTGGAGGGGTCCTGTTACGTTAGTGGAGGACGGAGGACCAGATCCGTAGGACCCACTCCGCCTGATTTCACACGGAGGACTTGAGCACAGAGGACCTGAGCCGGCGTCCTCCACTAACGGGTGGACTTTTTGAAGGACCTAGTCCGTCGCGGACCAGGTATTTCAAAAAGTCCGTCCGTGTATGGCCGGCTAATGATGTTTTAACGGAGATATTTCGCCAAAACCGAATCGGGTTTCGAATAAACCTCGACTTCCCGTTAACCGTTATTGCCCAAAAACTAATCAGCTCTTCGTGCTCATAACAAACTGTTATATATGAAATTTGGTAATGATATAGGCTTGATGGTCGCAAATTATTGAGACCTTTCGCAGTTCCAGAAATATTTCCTCAGCGACCGAAAAAATCATTACGTAAAGCTCCAGCAAAAAGACAATTTTCTGTAAATGTGCAAGGTAGGTTATTAGAAATAATGAATAAAATATAAATATTGTGTTAACGAATGAAAGGTTTATGATTACATGCCAACATGCAGTATGTTAGATTGTATTAAGAATGTTTATTTTCATTTAATATGATATTACCACTTTGAAGATGGTTTTCATTATTAATGTTTAAGCTGAGCTGTTTGAATATGTTGAGTATTAAGTGAAACTAGATACTTTAGATTAAAATTTTAACTATCGCATGTAAGTTTAAAACGACATCATTTAATATTATAACAGTTTCACTCATGTAAATATTCGTTTAATTGTAGCTGTGAGAGATGGATCCAATCAAGAGCCTGAAAACAAGGGAGTTGAAACAGAAGGGCATGTAAATAATACAACTACAGCTTCCGAGGACGAGGTAACTAATCGGAATGCAGAAGATGATAAAGATGAAATTATACGAAGGCTTACAGCACACGTTTCTTCTTTGCAAAAACAAGTGAAGAAGTTAAAGACAAATCTGGAGGAAACTATCAGGGCACTGAAAAGGTTTTTAAATGCTGACCAATTGGAGTCATTAGGTAAAAGATCAACTAGAGGACATAAATGGTCAAACTTAACTGTAAAAAAGGCTATGCAATTTCGTTTTTCTTGCGGCATCAAAGGTTACAATTCCATGTTAAACTTGAACTATCCACTTCCAAGTGACAGAACCTTTAGCAGAAGGCTGGAAAATTTGACTTTTTCTCCAGGAATTCAAATGGAAGTGTTCAAATTTTTGGAACTGAAGGTGAAGCAACTACAAGACAATGAAAGGTACTGTGTTTTGCTGTTGGATTAAATGGTGATAGAAGAGAAGGTTGAGTTAGATAGGAGCACAGGAACAATATTTGGCTATAACACTCTACCTCCATTGCTTCTCATGCATTAGTTTTTATGTTGGCTGGTGTTTCTACTCGTTGGATGCAAACAGTGGCATATCATTTCACTGGAAAATCATTTCCTAGCATTAAGGTGAAAAATATCATTTTAGAAATTATAAAAATGTGCTTTAGCATTAGCTGACTGACTGATCTCAGGGGTCTGATTATTAATCTGTATTTGAATTAATGCGTTTGAAATATGCAGTCGGCATGGAAATGTAGCCGCTTTAAATTTAAATTGTCACTTTTTATATTGAAATTTGATCAGACTTTCTTGTGTTATTCATATCCGTATATTCTATATTTAAATTAATAATTTTTGTGTATGCCCTGTATATGCCTTGATCATTTATATCTAGAATTCATGTGCTTTATTATCTAGATTGCTAAATTGCTGTTAATAATGGTAAGAGCAGGCACTAGATCTCATTATTTACACTGATGACTTCATTCAATGTTCTATTCCAATGGCAATTAGAATGATACTTTCCTATTTGCTTGTAATTTGTGTATTTTAATTAAAGTCATAACACCTTTCCTATTGAATTTTTAATGCTAAGAGTGTAAGAGTGATTTTCACTTTTTGAAATTACACAATCTCTTGAGTGAGTTCTGATGTTAACTCATCTGGCCTGATGGGACACTTGTGAATTCTTATATGACCTGTCAAAAGCATTAATGTCTATGAATGTGACCTTCCATATGATGTGAATTTGCTCTCAAATACTTTCAAATTTAATAATAACACTATTTAAGTATTGTAAATTAATGTAAAATAATGCAACATTGTTTCTTAATGTTTGGCTTGTCTTCCATTAATAAACATGCAATATAATAAAACGTTTTTATTTTTAAACATAACTGAAAATGTTTGCAAATAAAAGCAATTTTTGTCCAGTATAAATGGACAGCAGAGACTGCCTGTTTGTGAGATGACCAACTTAAGATTGTGGGAATTACTGCATAACTTATACAAATGTCTAATGCAGTATTCATACTGAAATAAATATAATCTTAGTATGAATAATGTTTATGGAGATCTATTTGTTAATAATTAAATTACTTTTTCTCAATTAAAGCCATCCAACCGCTCAGTTACTACCCCGATTCCTTCCCGTTACACTGAATACATTATACGTTTATTTTAATGAATTTCTTAGGGAAAATTTAATGTTCCTGGCTTCACATCAATTACTTGGTGAAAATAATCGGCAAACCGCGGTAATTAGGAATTTTTAAACCTTCTATTTGCCTAAAAAGGTAGGTCCCGTAAAAATACATCGTATAGTTATACGTAGACGTTGTCTGCTCGAGGCCACAACACGGCCGCCAGGCGTAGTTGTCATAACCTTATTAATACACAGCCTTGGTAATATCCAGTTTATAGCCCCAAAACCAGGTTGCGGTGAATTCTGGAAACATAATTAAAATATAATTTACGGCAGTACGGACGATATATCTATACCCCAAATATGGAGAAAGTCATGTGTTGGCCACATCAGATTTTTAAGTAAATGCGTATCTTGCGCTGCAACAGAGTCCAAAAGTACGAATTACATGAGAATAGATCTTACAATTAGTATGAACGAATACCGATCGCCAGATGTCCCTATAGTACTTTAACTAATTAATTCTCATAAAATTTACATTTCTAGGGGCCATACCAATAAGCAATACTCCGAAGAAGAGTTTCCCATCATCATCGCTCTGTTTGCGTTCTAGGCATTTTCTAGATTCCTCCAAATTTTTTACCAACATCGCAACTTATTCCTTCATAATATTTACGTATAAAATTGGTTGTATATTATAATAGCATAACATTAAGTTTGTTATTGAATGGTCGGAATTTCGTAATTGTACGATTCAACGAAGTAAGTCATGTATTTATGCGCTTTTAGTGAAGTTTAATTCGATGAAAATTATACTCGTGTCAGCGTTATATGCGATATTAAGTGTGCTTAAATATTTCAAGTTCAACATCATAAAATATGGTCAATAAAGGAAGAAAGGCTATCATATCTCTAAAAAATTGGGAGTAAACAATATTGTTCTTTAGAACTGACCGTACGACGACACTCCGAGTGCTTGTGGGTCCGGACCTCGGGCCTAAAGACGAAATTTCCCGAAGGGGAGAAAAATGAGAGTAGTGGGGAGGAGTTTCAGGGTGCTAAGGGGTGATAGAAAAGCAGTGGGTTGAGCTTGGAAAACCCAAATCCAAATCCGAGAAATGGAAATGGAGAAAACGCCGCCCGTTGGTATTGGTTTCCGGCGTGCCTTGCACCCGCGTATTGCGGTAGGAAAACCTTATGACCGACCCTAATACCGGGCCCCTCAGAGACCCGGGCCCCGGGAATCTTGCCCCGGTATCCTCACCCCCTCAGTTGCCGTGCGCGTAGCACTCAATTACGAATACGAGTCTCGATAAAGAAGTTAAGGGTTTTGTTTTTTATCTACTACTTTTGTTAAACGGTTTATATTTATGGTAGCACTGATTTAATGAATAACGGAATCATTATTTCCAGACATACATAACCTAGAACAATTATGTTTAACAAATGAAGCTTGCTTAAAAACTTATTCCATTTACACGTGCAGTTTGAATTTGCCGTTAACGTACTTCCTTATTTTCTTTTAAGAGCCTTTATTTTTTAGTTCATGGCGATATGATGCGATCGCTTTCATCCGGTTGACACTACATTGGTGATTACATTTCTTCACATGATGACGTTTGGTATTGGTTTCCGGCGTGCCTTGCACATGGCTATATTAAAAACAGCTTAACTTTTAAATCAATTTATGTGAGGAGCTTTGTAATGTATTAAGTTAAACAATAGTATTTCTATAAATTACAACTTTTTAAAGTAATTTTATATATATAATAATAAAATACAATCATAAACGATAAAACTACTTAAATAATATACAGCCAAAGTTAAACTTGCAGCTACGAAATCTAACTTTAAATTTAATGTCCTCTGCAGACATTCGTAATTTTATATAAAACTGTAAGTATGAACTATCCCTTTTTATAAGAAATACAAATCTCCATACAGAAATAGTGCTGTTGTCAAAAATGATAAAAGTCCATTCATGCAAATTCACGATTCTTATTAAACGTTTATGTGACTATATTTGTCCTATTAAAATCTTTAAGCCTAGATATATTAAGACCCATATATCCCCTATAAATAGCTAAAGGAACTTGACGACCTCGGGAGAATCAACGTAAATTTGTGCTTGAGGCAACATTAATCAAGGTTAAAACCCAAGCTCGCTTTTCGTGTCTCTATAGCATTTTAATTACATGTAACAATCGTCTTCTTCGTTTACATCCAAAACGAAATTAATGAGTCGATATAGCATTCCTTAAATAGTGCGGAAGAAACATTATCACTCTTTATCGTTCTGTTGAGTTAGTAAAAGCGTATAAATGAAAATACGGAGTGCGGGCAGCGATAAGGGTTCGTCGGTGTGACGTCAGTCGGCGTGACGTCAGCCGGCGATAAAATCACGCCAGTGACTCTATTCCCTTCTCTGGGTCAGCCAAACGAGACATAAGCGTTCGAATTCCACGATGGGCGTGCCGCACTATAAGGAAAGAGGAAAGGGGGCCGCTTTCCGTGAGAATCGTTTCATCCTCGCTGGCGGCTGACCAAAATCAAAATCCACCCGAGATGTTACTCGGAAGGTGATACACATAATGTCAAATCATATCCTACCGCCTATCCGCCGACCGTGAAACATTTAAACGCATGAAAATATTCCAACGCATAAATAACTATGGTTTAAATTTTGCTGAATTACCATAAATATAAGGCTATTAATGACGCATTTATTGTCACAGTTTAATTAGCGGTTTAAAAAAAATCCGTTAATGCGTTCGGTTTGTCCGTCTGTCTGGCACGCTAACTCGTAAACGAAAACAGGCAGAGACTTCGTTTTTTCTTCAACTTATTTAATGTTCTCTCTCGTTGTACAAATTTTCCCGGTTAATCCCGCCTGTCTAATGTTTTTTTAATCGCCACTACATCAGCAGCCATTTCCTTATTTGTTTTCAATAAGTGAAGTAATGTCTATTTATTGCGTTGTCACATAGTACTGCAATTATATATTTCTATAATATTTCAAACAACATGTGGCATGGTGAATTACACTTTTAACGCTGCATGGTCGATTTTGACGTTTCTGCGAAAGGTTTTTGCCGTGACAACATTATTTCGTAAGGTATTCATTAATGTTTTTCAATTCTAAGACTTGTTTGAATTGACTAGGGAATAAACACATATATGATGTGGTGGCCTTCCACACCAGACACACACACACAGAAGGGAGGAGGGAATAACGAAGAGTACCAAGGGGGCCAACTGATTCACGTCCCTTCCGAAGGATTGGAACCGGGTATGCTTAGCGTAGCTCACCACTATGCCACGGCTTCCCCTCGTAAAGTATGTGATCTTTGAATATCTTCTTCGAGTTATCGATAAATATTGAATATTGTGGTCGGGGAATATGTAAATAACTAGGGTAATTGCCCGTCAATCTGACGGGATATCTTTAATTAACCTTAAAATAGTTGCCTCCCTCCCCCCCTCTCTCTCTCTCCCCCTATATCTCGCCATCTCCCTTTCACCCTCTCCTTCCCTTCTCCCCCTCCTACAATCTCTCCCTCCCTCCCCCACAATCCCTCCCTCTCCCTCCCTCTCTCTCTTAAATGTAAGAAGGGATTATATAACCTCAATTTCGCCCTCAATAAAGTCGTGTCTGTCTGTCCGTCTCCCTCCCTCCACATCTCTCCCTCTCTTTTCCTACCTCTCTCTCCCTCCCTTCTTCACCTCACTCCCTCTCACTCTCTCCACCCCCTCCCCCTCATTCCCTCTCCCTTTCCCTCCCTCTCTTCCCCTCCATTACCATCCCTCTCTCCCCCTCCCTATCTCGTATTAAAAGCATACAAAGCACGTTTACATCCATAAGGATTGAAATAACAATATGACATCGAGGTATAACAATGGAATTGGTAGCCAAGGTAACATTACGTTAAAATGGCAATATTTCCACAAAATATGTGAATTAAACGTATAACATGAGCGATTTCCAATTGTATGCGGAAAAAGATGAACAGAATAAGAAACTTTGTAATTTATTCTTCAAAACGGTGGTTCAAATCCGAAGATCGTAGGTTAATTCCTTCTAATTTTAATTTCCTAAACAATAAAAGCCTGCACATCAAAAAATGGATTTTTACATGTTACCTTACGGAAAATAGAAATGTCTTCCTTGGAGTCGAACCCAGGTCTTTCTTGGAGATTTGTTTTCGTCATTACCTTAAAATATGTTAATCAAACATCCTTGCCAAATTTCAATCTTCTATCTATTCGGGAAGTTTGTTAAAACGCTCTACGTATAACGGCCATCGTGAAAGCGTGACCAACCAACCAACAGACCTGGGCTATTATAGTATAAAATACTACTATTACCAAACGGTAGATGTCACGACTGTGGAAGAACATGGTTGCTGTTTGAAAACGGAAAAACTACTCCTATATTCTCGAATAATTACTTTTTTTATAGCTATTTTCTCTCATCTCAGTCATCATCCATCTATCTCGTTCACACATTCAAGCGTAAAAACAATTTTAAAAGCCTCTTGCAGTAAGAGGAATTATAAATAATGTTGCTAAATGTAAATCATAAAATGTATATAAGAAGAAATTACAGTGTAGCTTTATTCATTCGAGGAGAGATTTGGTCCTGATTCCCCATTCCATGTAAAGGTATTGAAGAGTTCGTTTAAGGACGGAGAATTCAACATTCCTCTACATTATAATAATCGGTGCTGTTTAGACCACGTCAGGCCCGTGCAACTTCACGTCTATTTTAGGTTTAAGTAATACTCGTGCGCATTGCTAGATGTCACTGGAAGCGCTTCTAAATGAAAGTGGGGGAGGGGATGGTTCTCTGGGTTAAAACCGTTAAAACAATCGCGGTATAGCATATCCTGCCTGATCGTGGCCATCATGTTAAAACATGTTAAAATGTTGAGAGCCAGAAGGAAAGTGTGTGCCGTGCATGCGTGTGAAACATGCAGTGATGATTCAGCAGTAAAAATTTTTAATTTCCCGAGGACTGAAAAAGTGTAAGTAAATTTATATTAATGAATATTTTTCCTGTGAATGCTGAAGTGTTTCTGCATGTTATAAGGGCAGTTTATAAGTAGCTACAACGGTTGTTTTCCGTGCGAATATTTTCATTTATAAGCGAAATTTAGAATTTTGTTTATTCACACCACTTTGAGGAATTATGTTTAACTAAATGAAGGGATTTGTAAGGCGAACATATATGTGTCATTGGTATCTCCATTTGTTGAATATGTATTGGTAGTTTGTTCGAAATATAAGTTTCGTCAATTAAATCGAGTGGAAAAGTTACTGCATAAATTAATACGTTCTGTAAATTATAAATTTCATGGTTTCAGCTTCGATGTGAATTATTGTATGCTCTTGGAGATTCGTTTCTTACATACTCTTTAGGACGGAGGAATTAAATCATTCTTTTCGTATTTATTTTTAAATAACTATGTCGATTCTTCTAGTCTTTTTTCACTTACTATTAACCCTTCGAACTGTGAGAAACTATCTTTAATTTAATAGAAACTTTCACAGCATATGATAGAATGGAAAGGGCAGCTAATATGTATACTGATATTTGCAACATCCTTATATGAGATAAAAAGAAACTGAAAATTTCATGTAAAAACTAATGTGATATGTTTCAATGCATTAGTTTAACTCCAAATATGACAGCAGTTCCTATAATGAATTTATTACTGCTAATTGTAGTAATGTGTTTAATTTGAATTTATAATTTCCACTGTGAAATATTTTTGTAATTTTATTCCTTGACCTTTTAGAAAGAAATTAATAACAAAATGTTCGTGATTACCTTATAAATAACACCGAGTGCACCTTTGCAATTATGTTAAGAATAACTAAATTAATGTGGGGTATAATGGCACTATTTGTTCGATGGTACAATTTCCAATGCTTCTTAAATGAGACGGTTTTCCAATTCTTTAAGTAATGTTACGAACCTTTCAGGTTTTTTTATTATTCTGGTAATCTATTATTATTCATACCGATGAATGTCTTTATGTCCAGGTGTTTGGAATGGCTTTCGTTCTGCCTAAACTGGAGGGTCCATGACATATATGAGCGTGGGGGCGTGCAAGAACTGTCTCACAAGGTGGTGTGCTCCATGCACTTCCCTGAGTCAGCTTTCCAAAAACAGGCTGAAGTTGAAACTCCATGTGTGATATCTGTTGAATTGCTAATGTTGGAATTGAGATTTGGCAACTGTTTGTTTTTATCTGGTACTGCTTTGTAATGTAACCGTGCCTTCTTTCTGAGTGAATATCGGCAAATAATTTGTGATGTTTGCAAAAACCTGTTCGCAATCTCCGCTGAAATGCTACGGTTAGAATTGTTTTTCACTTAAAAATACGGCATTTACTTTTATGTGTATGTACATATAAGGAAGCTTAAATAAAGCAATATCAAGAATGTACAATAATTTTGTTGTTTTTTCAATTTCCTATTTATATTTAAAAAGTTGCTATCATTTATATTAAGCATTTTACGGGGAATAAAAAACCTGATATTTTAAACGCGCGCGTTTGGTGCGACAGTGGTGTCGTCTGTGAACGCGCGCCGTCGTAACGTTAACCTTCTTCCCCCACTACTGAGTTGCACGGTCCTGGACCACGTTCAAGGGGGTTATTAATGATTAGAATAATAATAGTGATAACGGTGTTTTTGTTCAGCATAATATAAAATTTGGTAACCCTGGGATCGTTGATTGGATAAACTATAAAAACTTAATAAAGTAACATTAAATGGCAGAATTATATAAACTATAAGTTATTAAGCAAATCTTAATTACAAGTGACAAAAGTTCGATCAGATTCGAAATGTAGATATTCGAATGATTCAAGCCCTTTCATTGTTATCAATTTAATTTAACTGCTGCTCTTAAAAACAATCATGAATATCGAACAACTGTTGCATTGAAATACCTTTCAAAAATAACGAATCTATCCGAGTTTTATTTTTGTAATATCAAGTTCAATAGGTCGCTTTCTTTATCTGTTGACGTCGTAAATAACACTTGACCTTAATGGCTCATGTGATTTGAACTCTGCCCTTTCATCGGCATTACCATCATTGAAGGATAATTATCAGCATTATATCTATCTCCTTCACCCGCTCTAAAAATATGGATTAAAAATTGTACGCACCTGTTGTCTCAAAAGGTTCGTTGAACTTATATTCTTAATTATTTTTTATAGATAAAAATCTTAGTAAAATTTTGCTATTTCATAATTATCTTATACTAATGTATAAATATCAACGGAAGGATTATAGATAGATAGATTATTATTATTTTCATTTACAATAATTAATATCACACTTTTGTATGTGAAATATTTTGTCATATACAACATTTCTAGTGAATACCCTGTTGTTGACGGGATATCTTTAATTAAATGAAAACATAAATATGTACTCCTTAACCGTACAAAGTGAGAATATTTAAAGACAAAATAAACAATATAAAAGGGGTTTAAAAATAAAATAAAAATTTTTGGGTTAAAAAAAAGGGTAAGAATGGAATCAATGAAAAGAAAAACAAAAGTAACACTTACAGGTTTTACGGGGGAAGAAAATCTCGCAGGTAGCCTGGTGTCACCCGTTCATTAACTCATATCCTTCCCCAAAGGAAAAAAAATTTCCTTCAGGAGAACACTCACTCAAACACGCACTCAAACAACAAAATGAAATAAAAGAGCGGAAAACCTAGTACACATTCACTCATAAAGAAACCAATGTTTTAGAAAACACATTCATACACACACTCTCGCGAAACCGGGAATCTCTAAATATTCAAGGGACACTAATACGTATTTCGGACGCGAAGCGGCCATCATCAGAAGTGTTAATGGAGAAGTGTTTATGTGAAAGTGAAAGGAGGGGGAATGATGGACCGTTAGACTATAAAGAGGGGAATGGGGGAGAGGGCCAGAATCGCTGTTCGTAACGGTTCCTTTGTATTTTGCGATTTCATTTCATCGCAAAATACAAAGGAACCGTTATGAACAGCGATCCTGGCCCTCTCCCCCATTCCCCTCTCGAAATATCGTATTTTACGTGTTATCTTACGGGAAACATTAATTATCTCCTGGAGTCGAACCCGGGTCTTTTTTTTCGTCATTGTCTTTTAATGCGTGATTCATGCATTCCTGCCAAATTTAAAACTCATTATGTACTCGGAAATTACCACAAATCGCGTGAAAACAGTGGCTGCAAACGTGTACAAACAAGAAAACAAACACAAGAAAGAATTCTACGCCTTTTATAATATAGACTAATATAAGTGCCCCTCAAAAATGACGGGGAGTGATTTGGTTTATTGGCACGGTACACATTAAATAAAAATGCACATACAGAGTTGGTTAGCAGCTTCCTTTTATAGTCTTCCGCACTATGAAAATCCTTCCCTGGACTCTGAAATTGTATTAATGCTCCTTTTCATTTGTATGACGCGCTATGCAAACGGCGGTTTTCACATTTTAAAAATCTTTTATAATTAATTGAACATTTCTTTGAAAACAAAGGTGCTTTGAAATCTCTCTTTGGTAAATTGTCTCTATCTCCCTTCCTACCCTTCCCCGTCACTCCCTCCCCCTCTCGCCGCTACCTTATCTCCTTCCCTCCCCTTCTCACTCCCTTTTTCTCAAAAGACCAATAATTTATTTTTAATAATTTTATTTAATCTTCGTCGTTCATCGGTTGCTTGCTGACTTGCATTTGCACGGTTCAACGCATTCAGTGCATCGTTCTCTCTTCTGATTCTTTCTAACGTCTCCTGACTTTGCCTTACAACCCAACGCTGTCTCCTTTCTCTAGTTAATCTTCATTTTCTATCTGCTTGTGTCTCATCATTTCCATCCATTGCAATAAATGAATAAAGCTTAATTTTTTGGAGACATTGAAATAAAAATTGAGCTTACTAATTAATCAATCAGAGGAATAATTTATTTGAAAACTATCTGAACACAAAATCACCAATTTATTTCAACATTTTAAACTGATAACACACCAAACACCTATATATTATCTTTCAAATGCTTTAATTTGCTTAAAAATGTAAATTTCAGTGAAAACTTTATCGAAGAAAAATTGATTTGAAATCTATTCTGAATAAACTTGGCCCTGCGTAATAATACAGATGATATATTAAAGCAGTTATCACAAAATATTACTAATTTTATTCTAAACAAACTAAAATAAAATATTAGACTTACCTATATCTAATTGTAAATCAAACTTCGATGAATACCACACGTTATAACAGTGAAACTCGGTCGTTATGTAAACAAAAAAGTACCGATTTATTTTGTTTGTTTATTTTATTTGTTTCTATGGAACGAAATGTTAACAAAATTGTTAAATCAAACACAAAGGAAATTAGTAGTATTAGATAGATACTATACTGATTTCCTGCCTTGTCAAAAAACATTCCATCATTGCCTACGATTAATTACTAAAATATCAAAATAAAATGTCAGTTGAATAATTAAAATTTATAAATCATTCGATAACCGTCCCCTTCATGAAATCGAGTTTTAAAATATTTCCGATATAGAAATAATATTACTTTAAATTCCGAAGGATATATTTTTTAAACGATTTCCTTAAGAAGATGAAGAGTGGTATCAACCTGACGTCGCATAGAGCAGTGCTTCTCAACCTTTAGTAGACTGGAGATCACCTAGAGGTATTCATTAACTTAGGAGGAGCACTAGAACAAACTTTTCAGTGAAACATTTGTTACCTACCACCTGGAATGTCTATCATGTCAATAAAAAAACGCTCTAGGAAAAAAATTAATGAATGAACTAAAAAAATCGAAATGAAATTAAAACGGTCTCACACATATTATATATTGGTTATTTAATTATAAAAATAAATCTACACAGAATGATGAAGGATGCAAAGCTTGCGGAGCACCTACCTAATGGTTACGGAGCACCGGTTGAGAAACGCTGGCATAGAGCAAGTGGTTTCCAATCTTTTTACTTTCTCATACGTAGTAATGGGAAAGTATTGAATTCATGAAAAAAATCGACTTCGAGATTTTAACGGAAATACATGTTTTGAGGTCCGTATAACACGTTTAGACTATTTTCGGAATGATGTCTGTGTGTGTATGTTATTGTGGGCGCTCTAACTCAAAAAGTACATGCCATATCGTTACCAAACTTCATATATAACACTTTAACATGAGCACAAAGAACTGATTAGTTTTTGGACAATAACGGATAATCGGAAGTCGCGGTTTATTCGAAACCCGATTCGGTTTTTGCGATATTTCTTTGTTAAAACATCATTATTCTATATACAATTCTATAATAATATTATAGAGAATGTAATTTCCTACAGTTTTCATTTGAAACAATTTTCTATAGGAGTTATTGTTTAGGAGTTATTTATAAATAACCGGTTTCCGTTAAATATCTCCTTAAAAACATCGTTATTGGTAATCTTCGTAAGGACCAAAGTTGTAGAGAATATTATTTCTTCCAAGTTTTGTTTGTAACTAATTTTCGTAGAACCATCCCTTTCGGATATATTTCGCTTTATCTTAATACCAGCCTACAGCGCCAACACCTTGTAGCGGTGAATTCTGTAAACATTCAAAATATACGTAATTTACGGAAAGGACGTGTCTTCTTTTACGATACGAAATAATAATTTTGCCTTATAATGCTACTCATAATAATTTAAATATCTATACCCCAAATATGGAGAAAGTCATGTGTTGGCCACATCAGATTTTTTTTTGTAGGTGCGGCACCCTTTCAAAAGATAAACAGAATTTCGCAGCAACCCAGCCTTAAAACAAGCTTTTATTTTTATGCACACGGGGATTATAACCTTTAGACCAGTGGTCTTCAACCTTTTTTGAGTCATCGCCCACTTTTACCATATGTTGTCCTTTGAAATAAGTTCACCGCCCACCCAGTGGCGTAGTGAGAGTTTCTGGCGCCCGGGGCAAAGAAGAATTTTGCGCCCCCAGTAGCAAAGTGATTTACGGAGGTATGGTAACCCTAATACTAGTGGGATTGTCGTTAGATGAGATTACCGAATACGGTCTCAGTGGTAATAACAGTGTTTAAAAATTTATGATTTTATATATTTGATAAAATTAAACTTAAACGCTTCGCTGCTTCTGCGAGAGACTCCGACCACCCTCATGGGTCTTTCGATTTTACCGCAGCATAGATACATTGTCGCTAGTATAGTATGATATGATACTATAGTTAACGACAAACGAACTGTAATAGTTGTACATAAAATAGTTGTACAGAATATGTGTGCATATCATTAAGCTTTTTTATAGAATGTTATTTTTCAGTGTAAAAATTAGAATAGCATTTGGTGAGTTTTTTAACGCCCACTAAAAATCCATAAACGCCCACTGGTGGGCGCTATCGCCCACCTTGAAGACCACTGCTTTAGACGCATACATTTTAAAAATACAAAACCATAATCGATTTATTAGAGGACAATTATTGCCGTAACTGCCTATAAAACCTTCCAAGATGTTGATTCATTTATTCTGATCAAAGTTTTTCGCGGCATTTCTAAAATTCAGCTGCGACACACCATTCTGCCACGGCACCCACTGACTATCAAACTATCAAAGGAATGAGAAAGTGGCGCTTTTTCAACTGGGAAGCCCTATGTGACCCGCGAGCTGTGTGTTTTTGAGACCTTGATTCAAATAATATTTTTAAAAAACTACGATATACTTAAAATTTATCTTTTGGTATATTTACAGGTATAACAGCTATCACTAACGTTTATAACATTACGAATTCAATACTCGGGAAAAAGAGTAGTTGTAATATCCATAGATATTACAGAGGTCTATAAAATTTTTAAAGTGAGCAATTTTTACGAGTCAAAATCAACACTTTTTTATAATAAAAATGAAAAACTTGGGAAGTGTAAAAATAGGTACAATCTACTATAATATATTTTTAAGTGTGTGTTTGTTGGTTTGTGTATTTGTGTGTTTGTTCATGGAACTACTTCTAAACGATAAAAAGTAGAATAATCAAATTTGGTACGATTCTTCCGTACATCCTAACTTAATGAATGGTCAAGGTTTGGTCAACCGGAATTAATCAGTGCTGCCAATATAGGGGATTAACGTTTTTCCATAAGATAACACGTATGACTTTCTTGACTTGCAAGGTATTCTTCCTTCAAGCATCAAAATACGTAAATATGGACCGATTTTTTTTTGTTTTCGCTTTATTCGACGGATAAAACTCTATACCAGGGGTGGGCAACCTTTTTAAGCGTGCGTGCCAAAATCGCCAAATCTTTGATGCATAATTTTCTCACGTGCCAACCGAAATTTTGTGGAACATATTATTATTTCGTGTCTTTTAAGTATTATGAGAACCTTTTCAGATACTCAAAAATCACACTAGAGCAGTAAACTGCTTTCTTCATACACCTTCCAACTTTAATGAAAATCGGATCATGGGGTGTAAAAATGTGGACAGAAACGTATGGACACTGACAAAAAATATAATTTGGACTCAGAAAATCTCATCATAATCACTCTCTGCATACACCTACCAAGTTTAAGTAAACCAAAAATTAGTACAATTATAAACCTCCCTACACACATGCAAATGAAAGAGAAGGGTACGCATGCCACCTAATTACGTGCAGATAACACTTCATAATCCTGAATATTGATAATACATTTCACATAGCTTTAACAATAACTTATGTCTATGGCAATGTAAAGCAAACTTGCATTTATATCTAATAAATTAAACATATTAATTGACAATAAATACTTCCAATCCATATTTTAGTTAATTACGATTGAATTAAATCCAAATCCACGTATATACACACTTTATAAAACCGATAAATGCTTTACGAAACGAAAAAATATACAACATGATGGTAAAGGAGTCACGCCACGTCTGGCTGCCTGGCGAATGATGCAACACCTGAACGGGACAAAACTTGTACGTCAGTATATCGCGGAGATGGATAGCTTGGAAATAGTATGTTTGTTTCATTTTCTTATTACTTATTATTACTAAAACAGTTGATAGTGTTTGTTTCTTTATTGCATTTTTATTTGGTATCGCTCTACTTAATACAACTGTATTCTATTAAGTTAAAATATGCCATTCCAGCGAAGATGTTGGATATTTATTTATTTAATTATTTTTTAAGGCGAGCCCTGGGTTGCGTGCCGGAAAAAAGTCGTTGGCCTGCCACGTTTGGCACGCGTGCCAAGGGTTCCCCACCCCTGCTCTATACTATCTTATTACTGCGAATTTTACATGTTACACGGTCGAAGTTTTCAGAAATACGCTATTTCTTTCGAAATTTTGTGGAATTTCGTACTTTTTCCGGGCGTTGCCAAGGTGGCCGTCATTGTTACCTCCAATTCAATTAGCTTCAATGAATCTTATAAATAGACGAAAGTTTAGCGTTATTCGCTTCGCACTTTTGTTTTAGCAACGAAACGATCGATGTTTATGGATAGCAACGTAAATAGATACAGATTATTATTCAGGAAACGTTTATTGATGAAAGTAATTGAACCTTCTTTCGTCTATTGAATACTGGAATCTTACATTTTTTGTAAGTAAAATCATTATATTCTACATTATAATGTTTATTAACGTAAACAGGCTCACGTATATGGTGTACATTTACCAGTCAGTGTTCAATCATGGACAACTGTACGTTGCTTTTTCTCGGGTTTCTTGCTTACAAGACATAAAAGTAATCATTTCATAGACATAATTACACAAGAAATGAAGCTGGATTTGGCGGAAGTGATATGATAGGAAATACAATTATCATTATATTTGAATGCAATACGTTCGGAGACGGATTGTTACAGGCAAATATGATTAACTAGTGTAATGCCCGTTGAAATATCAACGGAAGAATTATAGATAGATAGATAGATTATTAATATTTTCATTTAAAATAATTAATATCACACTTTTACATATGAAATATTTTGCCATAAACAACATTTCTAGTGAATATTCTGTTGTTGACGGGCTATCTTTAGTTAAACTTAAAACAGCTGCCTCTCTTTCCCTACCTCTCCCCCTCCCTCCCTCTCACACCCTCTCTCCCCCTCCCTCCATCTCACAACCTCTCTCATCCTCCCCCCTCTCTCCCCCTCTACTTCCCTCTCTCCCTCTCGTTCCCCCTCTACCTCCCCCCCTCTCTTGTATTAAAAGCATTCAAAGAACGTTTACATCCATAAGGATTGAAATAACAATATGATATCGAGGTATAACAATGGAATTGGTAGCCAAGGCAACATTACGTTAAAATGGCAATATTTCCACAAAATATGTGAATTAAACGTATAACATGAGCGATTTCGAATTGTATGCGGAAAAAGATGAACAGAATAAGAAACGTAATTTTTTCTTCAAAATGGTTCAGAATCGAAGATAGTAGGTTAATTCCTTCTAATTTTAATTTCCAAAACAATAAAAGCCTACACATCAAAAAATTAATTTTTACATGTTACCTTACGGAAAATAGAAATGTCTTCCTTGGAGTCGAACCCAGGTCTTTTTTGGAGATTTGTTTTCGTCATTACCTTAAAATATGTTAATCATACATCCTTGCCAAATTTCAATCTTCTACCTATTCGAGAAGTTTGTTAAAACGCTCTATATCGGCCATCGTGAAAGCGTGACCAACCAACCAACCAACAGACCTAGGCTATTATTATAGTAAATTGTTAAGAAAAGCTAATAGTAATTTAAAAAGTATCTACTATATATTTTAAAGAGTTTTTATGTTGTGCTATAGTAGCTTCACTAAATCCATTGAAATTCAACGGGCAATTCTGCTAGTTAGAAATATTTTGAAAAAAATGTCTTGAGGAATATTTAAAACTATAAATTAACAAATCTAAAATTTTATGGCAAATGGCATTAATACGAAAAATAATAATGCATAAAAACGTTAAAATATGAATACTACCGTATCAAAGGAAGTTATTGTTAATTAATTACATACACGTAATTACAATATATATAAACGTACTCGTAACATTCTTGGTGATACGATTACACGTTTTCTTATAAAAAAAAATAATACAACACCGGATTCATTCTTTTCCTTTGCCACGCAGTAATTCTCTGAATTTAATATTAACAGCATTTATTGAATTTCTATAAAAATATGCTCCAACTCGCCGTGCGAAATTCTCCATGCGATACATAAATTAATATAATTGATTGATTATGTGAAATGCGCAGAATAATTGGTGTCATTCGTTACTATACTTAAATATACTTCCTCTAATGCGACCGTATTCACTAGCTGAAGCTTTAAATTTATCGTTAAATGTTTAACGAGTATTGAAATTGATGGTAAATTAAGAAACCTAACTCGGAGTAGAGCGTTACTGTTCGACTAGCCTACAGACTTTGCGAGGGCGGGCGACATAGTATTTAGGAATATGATATGACGTCGTTGAACCCGTTATACAACCACTAGCGATTTCCTAAGCGAATGAAGAACAAAACGAGCTTAGTGACGAATAATACTAGCTTTGATGTCGATTTTAGGCGCGAATGACTTTGGGGTGAGAAGCCATCGCCCTCCACTTACCGCCTTCGGATTTGGGCTCAGGTCATGACCGAGGTCTCGTATCTGACTTTTCTATAATTTAGCAACATCTGGACTTTCTCCTTTACTGGTTTTTTTATGTTAACTGGGGTTATTAAGTTTTGAACGATAACGTGAGAGAAACACTATTTGAAATACGTCTCCATCGTTTTTCTATGCTTAAATCTTTACCAATCTACCAATTACGCCAGTGAGTAGCCGGCCAAATGAAAGAGGAATAGATACGTCACATGGAAATTACGTGAATAAAACCGAAATAACTTGTTTCGTGAGCAGCCTTCTCCAAATCCTTCTCGAAAGAGGGTTTTTACAAAACGGACGGAACTGCCAAATAAGTGTTCTTGAAAATTTGGAAAGTTCGGCGGAGATTCAACGGGAAGGAAAGTAACGTGGTTTGCTATACAAAACTCTATTTCGGATATGGGAAATATTTACATTACAGTAAACACCCGATTTACGAACACCATGCGTTCCTGAAAAGTAGTTCGTAAATCGGGAGATATTTTTCCATTAATGCAATGCTAAAATCGTGGGGTGTGTTCGTAAACCAATTTTTCCTCCTACACGTGCAAGGAAAGGTAGAACGGAACAAATTATAACAGATTTTAACAAATGCATTTTAATCATAAATTGGTCATTCGCTGAATTTGGCGTCATTTTCCACATTAAGCGAAGGTCCGGCTCTTAAGGGTGTGAGGGCAGGCGTGATGACGTGGAAGAAGGTGCAGAACTTTCAACGTTGATATCAGAAGAGTGGTGCAGCAAAGGAATGAAAAATGAATCCAAGGATGTCTGATGCGAACGCCGTTTCATTTTTTCATATTGCGGCGGTACTTTTGAGGTCGTAAGTCAAATTTGTGGAGTAAAAATTCTTGTTCGTAAGACCGAGAATTCGTAAACCGAATGTTCGTAAATCGGGAGTTTAGTGTACCAGCTAATTATTCACTTTGAATTTTTTAAACCGTGAATCCTCGCATTTTACTTTCATGGGAAGATGGCACACATAATAACAACATTAATTTGGTACGTTGAATATTGACCACCGCAAATTTCCGATTATAATACGGACCCATGTTTTCATGAGTGAAATGTGAAAACTGTCTTATCACCATGTATAATAGGTACCTCATTTTTTGTAAAAAGATCACTGTAATTTTTTTCACTTGGTTATTAGCGGTATTGAGTAAGTTCTCGCGCTGCCGACAAGCGAAATATCTGCGTGAGAGTTTACGATATATGGGTGGATTTAAAAAGTATTTACTCACAAACGTCACGGATGGTTGTGAAGACGAAATCATTTAGGAGGAGGATAGCGAGGATGAAGACGACGTTCGCGGCGACGCCATTTACGCAGACGATGAGAGAGAACTATTTGAGAACAGTGATAAAGGATTCATGGTCTTAAATGATGAAGACGGCTAGAAGCAATTAAACGATTATTATTATTATTATTTTTGTTTTAAAAAATTTTTTCAAAGCAATGCTTTCGTAATGTAATAACAATTACAATTTATTATTAAAATTTCGTCCGAAAATATCAATTATTTACCGACTGAAAAAAGTTGTATGCATTTGTTACTATGTATAATACCTTTCGTCGACTTTTCATGGAAAAAGAGCGTATCATATACGGAAAATTACGGAAATTTATAAAAAAAACAACAGTTATAATAATTTTACCCAAATCATTCATAATGAAACCGATCGTATTATTAATTTTTGGATTAACTTCTTCGCTTAAAAAAGAAACAGCCGATTGAACTGATTCGTTAATTTTAAACGAGTTAGCAACACGAGCGTCCACGTCTCTCATTATCGTAACTAGACAAACTACATAAAAACGAGAGACTCGAGTCGTCGTGTTAACACCCTTGGATTGTCATTCCGAATCAACAAATCAGCTGCAGCCGACCTTGGGCTGCAGCCAATGGGCGCTTATTTTCGTGAACTCGTCTGAACTTTGCACCCCCGTGTCACTCAACTTCTTGCGCACGGCTTACATTAGATGAGAGATTGGTCGCGAGGTCACGGGGTGATCGGAGATAGAAGATGAGACGCTGAAGGAGTGATATGACCCGGAGGGGGGGAAAATGGGAGAGTGGAAGGGTGGAAAAGGGAGGAGAGAGAGAGAGAGGAGGAAGGCGGGCTTTAGGGGATAAGGGACAGCAGCCAGTCGCATTATCCCTGCCATACTAACCGTGACTCGACTCGAGCGGAGTTGGAGAGCAAAAGAAGAAGGAAGAACACGGAGGCCATGCCGAGAAAGGTAAAGATTTCGCTTTTACGGGAGTGTCTTGAGGAAGGAGATGATACGAAAATTCGTAAATCTTCGCCTCATAAAAGTTTTCCCGAGAAAAAATATTTTCTCGGTCGCTTTCGTTCCCGAAAGTGATAAACCGTAAGTGAGCTTGAGATCGTAAGCGAGAGACAATTCCGAGGGCGAGAGATCGGTTCGGGAAACAGATAAGAATTTCGGATGAAAAAACAGCCGCCATAGGGGATGATTCACCGATAGCGATTGCAAAGGCGTACGCAAAGGCCGCGCCGAGTAAGTTTGGCGCCCGGATGCGTGCATATTTCCGCCACTCCCTTTTTTCATTGGTTTTGGTTACGTCTTTAGCGGTCAGTCCCTTCCGTGCGGGAGACGTTGGTGAACGTCTTTCATATCTCATAGCTACATTAAGCTGAAAGACTTTGAGAAACGTCTTCAGCGTTTCATTACGGGATAGCTATTAGTCATATGACTAGGTAGTTCTTTATTTTGCTGCAAGATGGCAGATAGCTTGGCTTTTCCGACTTTTTAAATAACTTTTATATTAACCTCACTCGATATATATATATATATATATATATAGCGGTTTTTAACCATTTCGGCAAGATACAAAATTGAGGCACTTTCAGATATGCAAGAAACTTGAAATTTGGTAGGATTATAGGTTTTTGGTCACAGCCGAAGGAAAAAATCCGAAACTTTCGAAATTCCCACTCTGAGGGGTTATTTTGGCCCCTTTTTGCCCCATATTTGGTCCATAAGAAAACATGTAAATTGGTGTAGAGGTTTTTATATTTGCACTTGAAAATTATTTTCCGTCAAGATACGAACTCGAGACTTAAACTATCGGATAGGATATAAATTGTAGTTTCTTATTTTTGAATACAGAATTTCAATCCGAGTAGAATTAGCGTAAATTTATAGTTTTTATCGGAAAAAAGTGGTAATTTTTCTGGGTCCAACAATCAGCAACCTAGGCAACAGGCTTAATGCTTTCATATGGGTAAGCTTTTAATGGGAATCAGAGTCTTATATTTCTCCTTTAAAACCTTACTAGCGTAATGCCCATTGAAATATCAACGGGAGTAAAGATTCGATCGTATAATAAATGTTAAAATATAAAAGTTATTTATAAAAATTTATTTTTATACCCATTACTTGTTTCAAGACGCTTTTCTCATGTAGTTTACGTGCTTACGGCGCTGCCGCTCCCGTAGTGTTTGCGAAGTAGTTTTCTGTTTGTATCGCTTTTTCTGTGGTATTCTATGTATTCTACAAACATGTAATGTTGTTTTTCTGTTAAGCTTATACATAAAATATACTTTTAAATAGATATGTATAAATGTTCAATTTTTCTTTTTTGATATGTTAATCGTTTGTTTAATTATTAAAATATATGTTAACAGGTTCAAAATCAAAATAAAATGTAAGTAAGAATCTTATCTGTTATAAATAAAAAGGAATTAGACATATAAGTTAAAAAGTTTTAAAGATATGAATATTTGTAAAAGTGCAAAATACGCCAGCATACAGAATGGAAATGGCCTCCCAGGGGCCAGCATAAATATGAACGCAATTCCCAGAACGTCTCAACAAGACAACGGGTGAAATAAGCACCGTAATATACCCTTTTTAGGTCTATTTTTGGAAAACTTAAATTTGGTTTATAATTTTCCTGTCTCCGCCAAGTCACTAATCTTTTATCCATTCAACTCATTGGATTTTATAAATTTGCCAGTTATGAATTTTTATGGCTGCATCATACAGACTTTTTTTATTTCTACGCCTTAGAATGTTCTTGATAGTATTTGCGTTTCGCTACTGAGGTACAGATTGCTGGAATGTTACAAATAAATTATGGCCATTGAAGATATCAACATTATCCTGTAAAGCTTCAAGATTTGGCGGCAGGGTTGCCCACCTTTGTTTTTTTACTTTCTCATACGAAGTATTGAGAAAGTATTGCTGTCGCGAAAAAATTCAACCTCGAGATTTTTACGGAATATACGTTTTAGGTGTCGCTGAATCCGAAAAAATGGTTTTCGCAATGCCATTTGTCTGTCTGTCTGTTACTGGCTCTGGAGCCTAGACGGTAGAGCGAAAATGAATGAAATCGCGTACTTAGGCATTTTATCATACTGAGCAGAGTATACGTAGAAATGGTTGACATTACTCAGTAATTAAGAGTAGTTTATTCTAGGCATTTTTAAAGATAATTCGCTTTTCTCAAAAACGACTCTAACGATTTTGATCAAATTTCGTACAGTTACTTGAGTATACATCTACATTAATACTACGTATTTCATTTTTCTCACTGAATGAATATAAGACTAGTTTATTCTTGGTCAACTTTAACAAAAATTAGATTTTCTAAAAACAGGGTGATACGATTTTCATTTTCTAGAGATAACTAAACGACGCATTAGTACCCATATATGAGAAAGTTTGTACATTGTATGTTGTACCGATTTTTTACCAAGATAACGTATCATACCTCCTTTTCAGTGATGATAACACTTGAGTTCTCCTTTTTCAAGGGAATCTTAGAGCGTCTGAGAGACGGCGTGGTGATCGGTGATGGCGGATTCGTGTTCCAATTGGAGAAGAGGGGTTACGTGAAGGCTGGACCATGGACGCCGGAAGCTACGTGCGAAAATCCCGAGGCTGGTAAGCATGAAATTTTTGGCCATACTCATCGATAATACGGTCATAATTACGTCCAACGTGTGAGTGCTAAATAAGCTTAAAAAATCTTCACCCGCACATCAAATTTGGATGCGAGGAAGAGTACCTTCTCTTTCGTTACTATGGAATTAATTTCATTTGTAATAACTTTTCATTAACCAATCATTGTTTTTGATTTGGCTGTTTTTTTTACTTACAATTAGAATAAAGATATGAAGCATTTTGAAATTCTCGGTTTCTCTTTGTTTTCGATGCATTCCAAATTTTACAAATACCTTTTTCTTCCTTCATTACGTGTATTTAACTAAACTTCGAATACAAAGTATTGTTATCTATTCAAGAGGAGAATACGGAAATAATTCAGCCCATATTTATGGTGAAAATCAACTTGTTGTAAACCATACGAGTTGGGAGTTCGCGCATTCGTTAATTTTACATATAGCAGAGATCGATTGGGTTTTTAAATAAACGGCGAAAGTTCATTTATCCCACAGTGAAACAACTGCATCGGGATTTTCTCCGAGCCGGCTCTGACGTCATGCAAGCCTTGACTTTCTACGCCAGTGACACCAAACTTGACAACAGAGGAAACAAAGCAGGCCAAATGTATTCGGTAAGTAGAATGGATCGATTTTTTTCATCTCACCCTTAAAACGTTATTATTAATGCGAATAAATGATTACACGATCCAATCATTTTTCTCATTCTCGAACGAAGCCGATTATCGTTTCATGGTTTCTGCAATTTTGTACGATTTTAAAATCAAGTACATACTAAGCAATATAGTGAAACCTACGCAAAGTGTATTTCACTTAAACGCGTATTTGATAAACTGTATCATCTCTTAAAATAAAATTTCGCTCGTCTAGCAACACAGAAAGAACAACTTGTTCATTAAATGTAAAAGAAGCGCCATGTTTATAAATGAGTACCGATATAACAGTCATTTTTGGGCTACAATAGTATGTCACATAAATATAAATATTCGTAATTCTGGTTTCGACGGTGCACTTTTTCAAAAGAAATCGGCACATTAAAGAACAAAAAGAACTAATTATGACTTCTCCAGCAAAAAATAAATATCCTCCAGAAATCTGTCTTTATCGGAATCGGTACTTCACTCACGCACCGGTGTTTGTTTTTTACCGATGTTATATATTTCACTTGATTTTAGCTAGTAAGGTGGGTTTTAAATGATTCGAATTTTTTACTCTCGTTGAAAAAAATATAGGGAAAGGCAATCAACACAGCAGCGTGCAGACTGGCGAGGGAAGTGGCCGATGAAGGTGATGCCCTGGTGGCCGGAGGGCTCAGCCAAACGCCCACGTACCTGAGCGGACGCGGTAAAAAGGAGGCGCAACAGGATTTCCAGAAACAAGTGCAAGTTTTCGTGGACAACAACCTCGACTTTTTGATCTGCGAGGTAAGAAAGACGAGGACGACGCCCAAAAGTCCTCGGTTAATATTTCACTCGATATAAATATATTATTTGCGAATTTGATCGAATAAAGATTCATAAATCTCAACGTTTTAAAAAATAAGTAGCCTGCTCGGTCGTTAAACTTGAGGTATAAACGCTTTTTATGTTAACTTCTTGGAAAGAGAGCATCACAACGAACTTGGCAGATTAATCCTGAAGAATTAATGTTCATGTAATATTAAAAATCTGATGTGGCCAACACATGACTTTCTCCATATTTGGGGTATAGATATTTAAATTCTTTTTATGAACAGCATTATAAGGCAAAATTATTATTTCGTATCGTAAAAGAATACAGTCGTCCTTATTGCCGTAAATTATATTTTGAATATGTTTACAGAATTCACCGCTACATGGTGGCGCTGCATACTGGAGATTTACGAATAAATTAATTATCGACGAAAATTTCTTTCAAACGAAGATTACCAATAACGACGTTTTTAAGGAGATATTTGACGGAAACCGAAAAACCCATTATTTAGAAATAACTCCTAAACAATAAGTCCCATAGAAAATTGTTTCAAATGAAAACTGTAGGAAATTACATTCTCTATAACCTTTGTATCGAATTGTATATACAATAATGATGTTTTAACGGAGATATTTCGCCAAAATAAACCTTGACTTCCGGTTAACCGGTATTGTCTAAAAACTAATCAGCTCTTCGTGCTCTTAACAAACTGTTATATTTGGAATTTGGTAATGATATGGCAAGTACTTTTCGAGTTAGAGCGCCCACAATCACATACACACACACACAAAGACATTCCGAAAACCGTCTAACAGTGTTCTAGGGACCTCCAAACAGAGCCGCCGAGAGCCAGCGCGGGCCCTGGGACAAATACCATCGCCGGGCCCCTTTTCTTTGTTTTAAGTTCAAAAAGGGAAACGGGTCACTC
This sequence comes from Uropetala carovei, assembly GCA_036926305.1. Taxonomy (NCBI): domain Eukaryota; kingdom Metazoa; phylum Arthropoda; class Insecta; order Odonata; family Petaluridae; genus Uropetala; species Uropetala carovei. Next base: position 8,828,943 of record JAXCHB010000069.1, read on the forward strand.
GGCAGGTCCAGGATAGCCGACTCCCCCTCCCCCCTTTTATCTACGGTATTGGCTCGCAGTATTATAAGCAAAAATTGTCAAATTCCATCCAATTAAAACTTTTTATAAAAATTACGTATAAAATATGTTGATACTATATGCATCACACATTGGCGTAGCCAGGGAGGGGATCCGTGGGGTCCGGACCCCCTCCCATTAGGTATTTAAACCTACTCTACAAATATAATAAGAAAGAAAGTAATATTTAAACTCGTACATGTAAGATATGTGTTATTAAATTATAAAAAAGGGAGCCTATTACAAAACCAAAATTAATTTACTCGCCTTGTATCAATGTTAAAATGAAATAATATATATTACAATAATACAAAGTCTTGACAACAATACAATTCGTAACGACCATGGTAAACAGACTAGGTGCAGTATTTCGAAAGATGCGCAGTAAACTGAAAGTGGTTGAGCCACAAGGATGTGGAAAATAGATCAATAACAAATTAAGAAATTAGGTTTTAACTTAAAAAACAAAGTGCTTATATGACTGGTTGGGATGGTGTCTCAATAACAAAATCATGAAAAACTAAAAGCAATAAATATGCTTAAAAATCCAGATAGTTCATATAAATTTCCGAAAAAGGGAAAAAAGAATTTGAAATTTCAATTGAGTTGGTGTGAACGGTTTTCATGGTTAGCATACTCTAAATGTCTTGATGGTGTGTTTTGTAAATTTTGTTTTTTTTTTGCACTGAATGACAAAACCAGAAGTCAACAAGAACTAGAACAATTAGTCAATAGCAAATTTGATACATGGAAAAATGCCGTAGAGCGTTTTCGTTCACATAACGATGCCTCATATCACAAATAACGTGTTCTAACCTATACAACATTATCAAAAATTGAAAATAATGAAATTGTACCAGTAAATTTACAAATAGATAATGAACATCGTAAGCAAGTGGAAAATAATCGAAAGCTATTAGTTTCAATAACTGACACAATTTTATTATGTGGTAGACAAGGGCTGCCCTTAAGGAGAGATAAAGATGGAGGTCCAATAATATCTGTTGGCGAAGAACCTAAAGAAAACGACGGTAATTTTCGATCAATTGTTAGATCTTGCGCAAAATACAGTGAGAATTTCAAATCAAGATTAGCAACAGCTCCTAAAAATGCTTTATATGTTAGTCTCATGTTTCAAAATGAAGTAATCGAAACTGTAGGAAATTTAATAACAGAACAAATATTTGAAGAAATTAATGCTGCGCTATGCTTTACATTGCTCGCCGATGAAACTGCTGATATTGGAGGTGTTGAACAATTATCATTATGTTTTCGATATTTGATTTTCGAAAATAGCCAGCCAAAATTGTGTGAAAAATTTGTAAAATTTACACCGGCTCCTAATGTGACTGCAGATGGCATAGCAAATAAGTAATATATTATCAACAGTATCATCTCTAGGAATAAATTTAAAGAAACTGCGTGGCCAAGGCTATGATGGTGCGCCAGTTATAAGCGGTATCGTCAATGGTTCAAGCTAAAATTACCCAGCAATTTCCGAGTGCACTTTACGTTCATTGTTCAAGCCACAGCTTAAATTTATCAATTTCTAATGTTTGCGATGTACGTCCAATTAATCACTGCATGAATCTTTTAGGAAAAATTTATCTGTGCTTTAATGTGCCCGAAAAACAACAAGCTCTAATTAATACAATTAACGACATTTCCTTAGAAACTAAAAAATCAAAGCTTGTTAATTTATGTGCAACTAGATGGATTGAGCGTCATAACTCTATTTCGACATTTTTAGAACTACAAGATGCAGTTATTCATTCATTAGAATTAGGTAATAGTAAACTGGCAACAGATTGCAGCTGCATCAAGAGCAGAGCAGATATTGTATGCCCTAAAAAAATTTGAAACATCCCTTAGTTTACTTTTTTAAAATCACGTATGTATTTAATCACAGCATTATTCTTTGTAAATATTTACAAACTAAAAACAGCTTTAAATGAAGCAGTTAAGTGCCGCTGATGATCTAATTGCAACATTGAAGAGAATGAAAAATAATTCAACTGATTTTGAAGCTATTTACTTAAAGGCTATAAAACATGCTGAAAAATACAATTTTTCGATTGAGAAACCAAAGTTTCGAGGACGCCCTCGTCAGATTGTAGATACAGCAAATGAATCTGTTAAAGATTATTATAAAAATAATGTGTACTTATCTTTTTTGCAAATTTTTATTACCAGTTTAGATCAATCTATATTTATCTAAATGGAGTGTGTAGCGATGGGCAAAACCGACTAAATCGATTTTTTAGAATTAGTCGATTTAATTAGTCGTTTCACATCCGAATGAATTCAAGAACGACCAATTCGAATAAGATTAGTCGGATTTTGTAGTCGTTTTCCAGCGCTATCTGCACGACCGTCGAACGAATTTATTCGAATTTTCAATTTTATCTGTCGTTTTCATCCACTACCAACCCACTTGTAAACTGTATAATGTAGGATACATAAACTATGTAAATGGCTATTAGAGTATTATAAAGTTAATATTATTGCGATTCGGCTTACCATCTCTTGGGGTTCCGCGGAAAAAATATTTGAATATAAGATTTCCGTGGCCAAAAAAGTTTGAGAACCCCTGCCATAGGACAATCAGGGGACATAATACGAGAGTTTCAGTCAGAACAGAGGAAAATTAGTGATACTTTGGTGCCTTGCACCCCCACCCACATAGAAACTGGTATAGAATATTTTGTCTTGCATTTTTCGTTGCTTTTAAAATTACTTACAATTACTGTAGGACGTTCTAGTAATTTTGATATCTTTGTATAATTCGTATTGCCTTATTTCAGGTATTTTTTGCATTCCTTTGAAATTATTTTTTCACATCATATATTTACAAATCTTACTAAATAAAGCTCAAAGTCTGTGTGTTTGTTTGCGTGTTTGTGGGTTCCGTCCGGAATATTCCCCGTTTAATTACACGCAAAAAAAAATAAACCACCATACCGTGTATACCATATAGAATAGAGAGCTGAAATGTTTTGGAATAGTGTAAAGTATAGAGTACACTGCAAAAACATCAAGACTTTTCACCTCGGTGTCCCGGGTTCGACTAGAAAAATTCCTAAATTTCCGAAAATTTGCCGCGCGCGTTTACGATTTTTTCTTAAAATGTCAACGACGATAACGAACACATGGCTGTACTCACATTGTTGAGAAAATTACGGCATATTGCTCCATATCTCCACTCGTAGAAGAACCTAACAGAATGTGAATAACTTCAGCCGTTAGTGAAATAAAAAATTATGTTTCCTTACCCGAAAAAAAAATTTACGTCGATGTAATGGAAAAATGAGTCTCTATCGAATTTACGTTCTATTAGAGATCTATTAGAGACACACTCAAAGTATGAAATGTAGACGAAGGATTAAATCGACAGCACCTGAAGGATTCATTCCCATATCTTACTTCGTTCTCAGGATATGCGAATTTATATTTGGATAACGAGAAAGCGCGGCATATTTTTCGTGTTCTTTTGACTTTCTTAATATTCAATATTTAACTTCATTCTAAAGATCAGCAAATGGAATGAATTCGTGAAAACGTTAACTGTCCACATTAAATTTGTTAAAACATTAGCATTTTTTTATAACGCCAAGATAAAGGGTACAAATGGATTCATGCCTAAATATAGTCTATGAATACTTTTAAAGTGAGTCAAATGATTTTTAAGGAATATTAGAACATTGTTATATTTTACCAATGACATTGAAAGGTTTATCGCAATATAATTACATTCGTTTGGTAACCAAGATGTTGTTTATTGTTTACTTTTGGCTAATACAGGCTAATAGTAGTGACATAATCCACATAATTTTATTGCTGCCTTAAGGGCTTCGGTGTATCTATCCATGTCAATATTAAGTAAGACGTTAATGTGTAATTATATTAATGGTAAAACTTTACAATACAATACATAAAGTAGTAAATGTAAGCATCGCTTGCGTAATTAAGGAATGGGGAATGTTTGCCCTGAGCAATAAAAATCGTTTGCTTCCTGAAAGAAAACTTTCCCGAGCGAAGCCGGGTGTTTCAGCTAGTTGCTCAGTAATTAAGAGTAGTTTATTTTACGCATTTTAACAACAATCCGATTTTCTCGAAAACGGCTATAACGATTTTGATCAAATTTCGTACAGTTACTTGAGTTTACGTCTTCAATAATACTGTATAGTTCATATTTCTCAAAAAATGAATATAAGGCTAGTTTATTCTAGGCAACTTTAACAATAATTCGATTTTCTCAAAAACGGCTCTAACAATTTTGATCAAATTTTGTGCAGTTACTGAGTATACATCTACAATAATACCATGTACATATTTCATTTTTCTCAATGAATGAATATAAGGCTAGTTTATTCTTGGGCAACTTTAACAAAAACAGGCTCATACGATTTTCATTTTCTGAAGATAACTAAACGACGCATTAGTATATGAGAAAGTTTGTACAATGTATGTTGTACCGATTTTTTCTATTAGTCGATTCGCCCATCACCAGGAGTTTGATACTATGTAGGTGGTTCTCTTCCCCTCGGTGAGCGGAGACTCTCTCGTGGAACGCCGGCTGCGACCTCTGTTGGCTCCGTCGCGGTCAGCTAGTTCGGCTTTTTGCCGCCTTGAAGCCGGCACTGTCGACATTCGACGCGGTTCTTTCAAAAAACTGTTTGCGCCAAAATTTTCTTTAAATTTTCCCTACGTGCGTTCGCTGATTGTCGAGCGACCTATCTTCCGAATTTTATATGTGCGTAGAAGCGTCGACAGAAAATTGCGAACGACGCAAACTGCAGCTTTTCGAGGACACCTCGACGTGTTATAAAAACTTATCCGTCTCGAAAAATCGGCAGTTACATCCACGTGTCGCGTTTTTACGATCGATGAACAAGGAGAATGTGAGCGTGGAATTAAATTCTGGCTCGATGATTGGAGCTGAGGAAGAAGTTTCGGCACGAAAAGATAAGAAACGAACATGTAAAGGGCGTGTACGAAGGATGGCGGAAGAAGGGCGGGGCGGGGGAGGGGAAGGGGGCATTTCTAGTAAAATTCGTTAGAACGAAATTTCAGTACAACGAAATTATTCACGCACCCCGAGAAATTCGTTGTAACGGGATTTTACCATTCGACGAAATTTAATTGCCGTCGATAAGTGTAGGTTTTTCATCACTAATTTTTTTGCGAAATTACATGTGATGGTTTTTTAATTTGGTTTTCCAAATTACACATAAAATGTATTTTATTACCAAAAAAGCAACGCGTAAAAAAAATCGGACTTGTCATAAGAGAAGACCACATTTGCATCGGAAATTCCTACACTTTGCATTGCGAGGTACCGCGTGACATTTTTTAAGTAACTGCGTATCTTGCGCTGCAACAGAGTCCAAAAGTACGAATTACATGAGAGTAGATCTTACAATTAGTATGAACGAATACCGATCGCCAGATGTCCCTATAGTGCTTTAACTAATTAATTCTCATAAAATTTACATTTCTAGGGGTCATACCGATACTCCATCCTCCGAAGGAGAGTTTCCCATTATAATCGTTCCGTGTTTGCGTTCTAGGCATTTTTCTAGATTCCTCCAATTTTTTACCAACATCGCAACTTTTTCCTTCATAATATTTACGTATAAATTTGGCTGTATATTATAATAGCGTAACATTAAGTTTGTTATTGAATGGTCGCGATTTCGTAATTGTACGATTCAACGAAGTCATGTATTTATGCGCTTTTAGTGAAGTTTAATTCGATGGAAATTATACTCGTGTCAGCCTTATATGCGATATTAAGTGTACTTAAATATTCCAAGTTCAACATTATAAAATATGGTCAGTAAAGAAAGAAAGGCTACCATATCTCCAAAAAATTGGGAGTAAACAATATTGTTCTTTAGAACTGACCGTACGACACTCCGAGTGCTTGTGGGTCCGGACCTCGGGCCTAAAGACGGAATTTCCCGAAGGGGAGAAAAATGAGAGTAGTGAGGAGGAGTTTCAGGGTGCTGCAGGCGCGGATCCAGAACTTCTCAAGGGGGGGGGGGGAGGATCTATCGAATCCGCCCCTGCCAACTGACCTATATTTTGAAAATCCCTACCCCTATCAGAATCCTTCTTTCCCATACTATACAGACCTAATCTGCGTCGTATAATTGAGGATTTTTACGCGAAATGAATTTAAGAAGGCGCCCAGTGGAGTGCAATGGGGTTATCCAAGGAAGGGGCGATCGCCCCCCCCCCCCCCCCCCAATGGATCAGCAGTGGGTTGAGCTGGGAAAACGCAAAACCGAATATGAAAAATGGAATTGGGAAATGGAGAAAAGGTCGCCCATTGGTATTCGTTGCCAGAGTGCCTTGCACCCGCGTATTGCGATAGGAAAACCTTTCTAATACCGGGCCCCGGGGATTTTTCCCCGGTATCCCCACCCTCTCGGTGGCCCTGCCTCCAAACATGTATTTCCGTTGAAATCTTGAAGTCGATCTTTTTCACGAAAACAATACTTTCTCTATACAGTAAAACCTCACATAGCGCGAATTCACAAGACGCGATTTCGCTAAGACGCGGTTTACATTTCACTACAAAACCTCGTTAAGATGCGGTTTGAAAAGTCCAAGCTAAAGTCATTCTTTAAATTTCCCGTAACCTACAAATGATAAAAATTTCAAATTAAAACATTTTAAAGAAAAAACACTGACAAAGTGATTCATGTAATCATTTTACAGAAATGTTACGTCGAGAGGTTCGTATGCATGCTTCTCAATACCTTATGGCCGAATTTGTTACACTTTCACTTGAAGTTGCAGCAATGTTACTTCTTCCCCTGCCCTTTTGTCTAACAATGTTGTGTTACAATCTCGATCTATCGCGATAATTTCCAAGCTGAAAGAATTTTGGGAAGTAAACCGGTAGTAACCTCGTGTTCGTATTGTTCGTTCAATCAGCAGGCTCTGTGTATCTTATCGTAAGTGGTTGTCTTAACCTTGCCTCCCCTTTGATTTAAAATATTATTCTTATCCTTAATATTTATCTTTCTTATTGAAAATGGGATGTAAACAAAAATAGTGATTTTTCAAGCGAGAAGAAAAAAGTTAAGCGCACAGCCAAAAACTTGAAATTTTAGATATACATAAATCAGGACAAGGAAGCACAGTGCTAAGGTGGGATTATGGGGTGAATGAGTCGTCGATTCGTACCATACGAAAAAATGAAGAAAAAATAAGAGCCAGTGTAAGTGCAGCAACTTCTGCAGGTGAAAAAATTAAAAGAATATCAAAACGAAATGTGCACTTAAGCATTGGAAAAATTACTATAAGTGTGGATTGAAGAGGGCACCACTGAGTGGCTCGATCATACGTGATCAAGCATTGCGTCTTCATAAAACAGTAAGCGAACATAATGCTGAATCATCCACTAACGTTCCCTTTAGTGCAAGTGCAGGTTGGTTTGAGAAGTTCACAAAACGCTTCAACTACCACAACGTAAAATTAGTGGGCGAATCCGCCTCTGATGATCACCAGGCGGCCAAAAATTTCATACCAGAATTTACTACGTTAATCAAAGAAAAAGGTTATACTGAGTAAGCCGCAACAAATTTTTAACGCGGACGAAACCGCCCTATTTTGGAAGCGAATGCCAGAGAGAACGTACATTTCGAAGGAGGAGCGAACAGCTCCCGGATTCAAGGCTTCTAAGGATTGTCTTACGCTATTGTTGTGTTCAAATGTTTTTTTGAGCTGACAACAGCTGATTGGATTATGGCCATAAGGTTTGACTTTATGGTTTATTTTTTCTTAATTCTACATCGAGAAATAAGGTTGCGTGAATTACGTACATATATTTGACGATTTTACGGGCGTTTGAGATTTAGGTGTGGCGTACACTTGGAGAAAATTAGTTGGACTGAGAGTAAAACAAATAAGGAAGTTTTAAACTCCCAAAGGAAAAGATAGAAGCTTGATTATAGTAATAAGGGAGTGACAGAAGAAAAAAAAGGGCTAGAATTTTGAAATGTAACGGCAGGGGTGGCCCGAGAAATTTTGGCGCCCCGGTTGAGATAGCACTAGCGTATTCCGTAAATGTTTGCTGAGATAATTACGAAGTACATCTTCATTTATTCATCGCTCTGTAAAGATTATAGATAAAGAAAAAACAGATTGAATGCCATAAAGATTCCAGCCAGTTCGGCGATATAAATCGGTATCCAATATTTATTCACTTGCAAATTATGCATATATACGTAGACGGTCGGAATAGCGCCCCCAAGATTTTGGCGCCCCGGGCAGCCGCCCGGTACGCCGGTACCTCGGGCCGGCCCTGGGTAACGGTATGCTGGAATAAATCACATAAGAGAAGATGCTAGGAAAGAGACAAAGAGGTATGAAGAGAATAGGAATGTTAATGTCTTAGAAGAAGGCGATGCGTATGAGAAAGGCTAGGGAGGTAGAGGTCGGGTTGGTTGAGCCACAGACCTACCGAAAGGTAGAATTACTACTATAATGATGACAACTTTAATCTGCACAATTCGAGAAACATATCCTACGCTACAAGTTAACTAGTGAGGTAATGTCCCATAAAAAATCCACTTTGGCACACATAATCATACGAAGACAGTAAAATTTCCTGAGCGTAACAGAATGACATACATAACATAATATATAATATACATAACGTTACGCCTTCGTTCGTTAAAGCTCTGGAAAAGTATTTTTGAAATGTTATTTCTTTCGCCTGCAGTACTTCGAACACGTAGAAGAAATAGAGTGGGCCATAGAGGTGTGCAAGGCCTCAGGAAAGCCGGTGGCAGCCACGATGTGCATCGGGCCTGAGGGAGACATGCACGGCGTGTCAGCCAGCGACTGCGCAGTCAGGATGGTGAAGGCTGGAGCAGATATCGGTGAGTTTTGGAAATTATATTTTACCCTCGAATGAATGAAAAAAGAAGGAAGATGTTGTATAGATTTAATTTCAAACACTGCGCGAAGGAGATGATGCTTTTAAATATCCATTTCGTTGTATGGGAGCTAAGATTTTCGCGCATTGATTGAATATTGTTGAAAGTTGTCGGGTTCTGCCGTGCGGAGATCACTTATAATTCTGTGCGTTTCTTTCGTGATTATTACATAATTTTGTTATACAATTTCGAAAAGAAACTATTTTCCTTGTTATAGGCAACGATGGGAATACTGTTGACTTTATCCATATCACTTTCTAAATAAAAGCTACCACAACTTTAATTGTAACCTAATTGTAGTTTATGAAATTCTCCTTTCATAATGGTGTAAGGTGTCAAATGTTTAAACTTTATCACGCATCAGAGCACCTTAACCTATTAGAACCTACTTAGAATTTTCCTAGAATGTATGTAACACTTTCGCGTTTTGCCCGAAAACAATCATTGTTTTCAATGTTTCAAGTAGGTATAACCCGTCGAAAACATGAAACATTTAGTTAAAAAATATCAATTTTTCAATATGTGTAAAAGGAAGAATAATAAAGACATTTTTCGATTAGATTATGGCCGCAGTTTTCCCCAACAAAGGCTAATGGGTTTAATAGAACGATCTCTTAATCTCTTTCTTTCCTGGATGACGATCAGGACTTTAAAATGAATTTTTTCACTTTTTCGTCGTGAAGTGGGTGTCAACTGCCACTTCGACCCAGCGACATCCCTGCACACCGTGCGACTAATGAAGGAAGGACTACAGAGGGCTGGACTGAAGGCATACCTGATGTCCCAGCCTCTAGCGTACCACACACCGGACGCCGGGAAACAGGGATTCATTGATCTTCCCGAGTTCCCTTTCGGTAAGCATTCCAAAAATTATACTTTGAATTTCACAATCTGGAATAGTGACAGGGAAAACAGCGTTCTGTGGCAATACATTCCAATTTTCCAAATTCTTTTTTCAGTCGCGATGTTTTTGTAACGTTCATTCGTTCGAACGAAAGAAAAGTTTTCTATTTTGATTCAAGTTTTCATTCCCAGTGATTTCAATTTCACGCCACAGTGACAGAATCGAATCATTTCGTATCTTGTTATTTGTTCTCGAAAATAAACTCCAGTAAAATTGATAGTAGTTATACGCCCGTAAGCAGGTCCATGTTTATTCTTGTTTAAATCTGGTTCTCAATATACTCCTATTTTCCGCAATCTTCTTCGTGTCTCGGTAACTCTTTCTCTATGAAGTCTTCTATCGGCTGAAACCCTTTCCTTTCTCTTTCACATTTTTTATTCCGAATTCTTCTCCACGTCCACATTTCTAAGTTTTCCAAGTATTTTACATCATTTACGCTACCTGTATTAATGGATTCATTTTAATCTCTGAAATGTTACAGCCCTGGAGCCGCGTATTTGCAGCCGATGGGACATCCAAAAATACGCCAGGGATGCTTATGAGCTTGGAGTGCGTTACATCGGTGGATGCTGCGGATTCGAGCCTTATCATATAAGGTGAGGTGTTTTTCATTTGATACATCCAGTTATATATTGCGATTCATATGCCTGTATTTTCCGACAAATATGTTAAATGCATTACGATGATGTTGAGCTAGGGTTTACAGACACTGTAACCTAGATTCAAAATGCTGATCACATTGTTGATAAATGTGGAAGGAAAGCGGAATACTATTCAAGTACTTAATTAAAAGTTTTAATCATTTCAAGGGTGAAATATTAGTTGAAACCAGGGGCGGTCGGTCTATGCAAGCAACGCAAGCACTGCTTGACTAGGGAAACAACACCGCAATAAACTTTTTTTAAATCCTTACATTAGAATAACTGTAGTTACTATTATAATTCTTTTTTCATAAATTAAGAACTCCTTAACCGTACAAAGTAGAATATTTAGAGGCAATACAAACGGTAAAAATTAAACAGGGTAATGAAAGAAAAACAGAGAAACAAACAAAAAAATTTCTATTTACAGGTTTAAGGGGATAACTCCTCGCTGGTGACCTGGTGTCAAACGTTCATGCACTTATTCACTCCCAAAAGAACTAATCCTGTCAGAACACTCACTCACACACGCACTCAAGCAACAAAAGAGAATCTCTAAACACTAGACACGTATTTCGAGGCCAAAGCCCATATCATCAGTAGCTGATGTGGAATGGTGTGGCGTGTGGTTTGGGAAATTTAAATGACCTCCGTCATAGTGACAGGAGGGGAGGGTTGATTGTTAAACTGCAGAGAGGGGAATGGGGGAGAGAGCCGCGGTCGTTATTCATAACGGTTTGTTTATGTTTTTCAATAAGCATGCTTTCGCAGGCGTCTAGTTTGTAATCATTATGTACCGTAAACCTGTAAGTGTAAATTTTTTTTGTCTGTTTCTCTGTTTTTCTTTTATTACTCTGTTTAATTTTTACCGTCTGTATTGTCTCTAACTATTCTACTTTGTACCGTTAAGGAGTTCTTAATTTTTGAAATATCCATCTCGCCGTAGTCCCCAACACTTTTTACTTTCTCATACGAAGTATCGAGAAAGTATTGTTGTCGCGAAAAAATTCAACCTCGAGATTTTTACGGAAATATACGTTTTAGGTGTCGCTGAATCCGAAAAAGTGGTTTTCGCAATGCCGTCTGTCTGTCTGTTACTGGCTCTGGAGCCTAGACGGTAGAGCGAAAATGAGTGAAATCTCGTACTTAGGCATTTTATCATACTGAGCAGAGTATACATAGAAATGGTTGATATTACTCAGTAATTAAGAGTAGTTTATTCTACGCATTTTTAACAACTATCCGATTTTCTCAAAAACGGCTATAACGATTTTGATCAAATTTCGTACAGTTACTTGAGTTTACGTCTTCAATAATACTGTATAGTTCATATTTCTCAAAAAATGAATATAAGGCTAGTTTATTCTAGGCAACTTTAACAACAATTCGATTTTCTCAGAAACGGCTCTAACATTTTTGATCAAATTTCGTACAGCTATTTGAGTATACATCTACAATAATACTACCTATTTCATTTTTCTCAATAAGGCTAGTTTATTCTTGGGCAACTTTAACAAAAATTGGATTTTCTAAAAACAGGCTCATACGATTTTCATTTTCTGAAGATAACTAAACGACGCATTAGTATATGAGAAAGTTTGTACAATGTATGTTGTACCGATTTTTTAAAGTAAGGTCTTTAAAAAATCGCACGCCTCCATCATATATTCGCTTATTTTTTAATTATAAAATTGATAGAAATATATTTAGCATTTTCATCATTTGAACGAATTTCTACTAACTTGATTGCGATTCGTATTATTCAGTTGTTACTGAGCGGGGTCTCACGAAGCAGTTCCAGATTTGCTTCTATGGTGGTCATACGCGCGGATACGAGAGAGCGGGGAAAAGAGGGGAGGGTCTATGTCAGCCCAATGGAGGGGAAGTAAGCAGGATTTGAAATGCTTCTATGTGGCGCGGAACGTGACATGAAAATACTGCGTTGTCTCAATCTATCGGAGAAATTTGGTTTTACATATTTTAGAGATGTATTTGTTTAGCTGTTTTGTGGCCTCCTGTGATTTATAAAACGTTTATTATTGGTGCGCTACATCGATACTTCCTTCTATCAAAAATTATTTACTTTTAATCCTAAAAATGTGTGAGGATAATGAGCATTGTGTAATAAAAAATTATTGGTGAAATTGTTTTCAAATTATCAAGATTTTGCAACCAAAAAGAACATTGTTCAAGCCGGAATCCCACAATTAGTTGAAGCTATAGAAGTAATTGCATGGTTACGATATTTCCGAAGCGTAATTTTATATATTTCTGTTGATTAAAATTATTGGAAACAGAGAGTGAGAAATAAATGTTTCAAAGGAGATGTACCGTTATTTGTTATACTCGTAGGTTATTTCCGAATGAGATACATGAATGACGAGGCGATCCTCACAAAGTGACCAATTAGTAACGCTCAGCTACACAAAGTAAAACTGTGCTATTGCTTGCCTTACTCAATGGGTCACCGACCGCCATTGGTTGAAACTAACAAGTGAGCGCGTCTTCTGTCAACATCTGAAGGATAATTAAAATATAGCACCTCTGTATGTTATTAAAAGATAATTGTAATAATTTGTCTTTAATTTTTCCTTGTAATAAATTATCCAGCCCCAATAAAACTGCATATTTTCTTGGTTTTTGACGCCGCTCGCTCTAAATGAGTTGCTTCTGAGAAATTTCTAAAAAAATAAACAAATACTTTTATTATAGAGCCGTATCCGAGGAACTGATGAAGGAGCGCGGTAAGAAGGCAACCGCCACCGAGAAGCATGACTTGTGGGGAGGAGGTTTGCTGATGCACACCAAACCATGGGTCAGGGCGAGGTAAGCTCGCGTCACTGTCGGAATATAATACATTGGCGTAAAGAGAAACGGTCCTTTTAAACCTTTAGCCGCTAGATTTTTCATGAACTTCTGTTTAAAAAATTCCCATTCTTTATTATCGAAGTCTTCCGTCTGTACCATTGAAAAATCGTTCAGTGATCATAAACGGAAAAACCATGGGATGCGCTAACCTAAAGACTTGAAAAACGACCCACGAAAATCGCGAAATGGTCAATAATTTACCCAAACGTGCTGTATTACGTATGTAAAAATTTCGGGATACGCGATAAGTTGAGAATAAGAGAGCATTTGGCAGCTTTATGGAATCTCGTACGAACTGAAATGTGGCACAACGAATCTTCGTTCTTTCCTTATGCCGTCACCGACCACAGTGGTTTGCGTTGTAGAGCAGGTTTCACCATACTTTTTACTGAAAGGGCCACATGAGGCTTCATGTGCGGGCCACATAAGACCTTTCAAATGACTGATTGGACCATGTGAAAACTTCAAAGAGCAAGTTTTCAGGATTTTTAAAATGTAATACGACTGTATTAAAAGTATTTTGCATCCAAGTACTTGGAAAATATCTTTTAGATATAAAAAATGATATCTAATGAAAACACCTGCAGGTAAATACACAAATCTTAGAGAAATTGATTGGTAATGATGAAATCACTGCGCGAGCCGTAGTTTGGAGACACTTGTAACAGAGCATAGCAAAAACAATGTCTCTCCGCCAACACTCGTTCTCCCGAAGACTCCCGAGAAACTGTAGTAGTATTTCCAAAAATAATACTCAATCTAGGTTTTGAGTCGCCAAACCTGGCCAATTTAAATCTTTCTGTAACGTCTTAATTCTTTCTATTTAATCTTCATCGCGCAAATATTCCATGATATTACCATTTATTTCACGCTTTTAAGCGCAGGCTATACATCTATAAGGATTTGTATTACTGACAATACTTTGAAAGCGCGACCCTAAAGAAAAACCAAATGGAATCTAACACTTAACCTACTCTGAACTTGCCGGTCGCCGTCCCCTCATTTCTTGGCACCATCCCAGTTATCGTTAAGATAAGACGGCGACACCAAGGAATATTTCAAGGCCATTGACTCGAGCCGATTTATTTCGTCATCCACTTCAGTCATAGATGAAAAAAAACTGAAATCGGGTACGTTTGTACCTTCCAGGGCCAGCAGGGAATACTGGGAGAAGCTACAACCAGCATCCGGCCGCCCTTACTGTCCATCCTTGTCTCATCCAGATGACTGGGGTGTGACCGCCGGCAGCAAGTCGCTGATGCAGCATAGCGAAGCCACGACGGACAAAGAATTCAAGGAATTGGAGAGCCACGCGACCAAGAGCAGAGGGCGCAAGTAGGAAGAGACGAGAAAGGCTAACGATTTGGAGGCAATCCTAAGGATTGAGTTCGTTAGGGTGGATAACACAGTAAAATATTCGGAATGTGAAGAATTAGTCTCAGTAGAAGAAGAAAAAAAATGAATTTTGTTTTTCAAAACTGTATCGCATTTTGAACGTGTATTGATCGTCAAATCTGCCATTTTTCATTGTATTTCGAGTATTAAGGAATTAATTCCTTCAAAAAGTTTCCTTTTGGAATGTTTAGAAGGGAGAGGAGGGAGAAACATAAAGTAAAAAATAGTATTTTTTTTGGAACCCAATAAATCAATTGAAATTTCTCTTCTTTTGCTTATTTATAGACAACCTAATAACAAGCGATATACCTATTCATAGGTTTCACAATATTTTCCTTAATGCTACCTTGGATGAATGACAGGAATGTACTTTTTAAGAACTGCAGAATGTCCCATTATCCTATTTTTGATTTATGAGATGTAGATGATGTGCTATTAGGGTGACCACATATGTTTGGTGATTTTACGGGACAGATCCTTTAAAAAAACAGGACGTAAAAATTTTACGGGACTTTTTTAACCTTAAGGTGCTGGTTCCTCAGAAGATGTTAGCGCCCGACTGTCGGACTAACGAATGTAACTCGATTTCTCAGGATACGATAATCTACAATGTTACATTTGCCTCAAATGTCATATAATATTTTCCTCATAATAAGAGAAATCGATAGGATCGCCAACGGCTATAGTTTTTTGAGAAAAACATTTTCACTTGTTGCTCTTCCCCTCTCTCAGGATGTTATAATGCTCATGCGACAATGTATGAATCTTCAATGACGTTACAACAATGTATAACATTGCATCGCATATACATATGATCTCGATGGCTTATGAAATACAACGTAGAGTCCGAGGTGATCTTATTGTCTTCAAGGTACGCATACAAAAAGATTCATTGTAAGGACTTATGGAGGAATGAAATTTAGAAAAAATCATAATGTGAAAACAAAATCAGACTTATTTTTCACGCCACGTATTTGTTTTCTTAAATAGATATTGATTGAGTACCGATGGAATGTTCCACTGAACATATATGAAGTCAATATATTTCTTATAATAAAAAATACTGATTGATATTGATTTCACATGGGATACGGGACAATTAAGGAAAAATTTGCTGAAAAATGGAACGTCCCGTAAAATACGGGACATGTGGTCACCCTATGTGCTATCCAAGGCATCTCAGGTCAACATAAAAATTATATTCTTGTTAATTGGAATATTTTTCATTATATTTGAGTTTGTCGACTTCGAAAGCAACAAAATATATACTATTAAGAAGTCTTGTGATGAAAATTTCAAACAATGAATGTGCATCAGCCATGCACTGTATTCCTAAAATTTCTTTAAAGTAGCATTATAGATGTTTCAGCATAATATTGAGTTTATTTTCCAAAATATTTAGTAATTTGCTGTCAAAATACTCATGTGAAATAACAAACTCTATTTAATTATGATCAAATGAATGGACTTGCTTCATAAGCAATGATTCATCTGATCCAAGATCCAGAAATAAGAAGTCAGGAGATGATTTTATACTTGAAAGCCTAGTAAAAGATTTGTACTTACAGTAAAATCTCTCTAAGATGACCACATATGTACTACTCAAAGAATCTGGTCACTTTGAGAGGTGGCCACCTTAGGGTAGTGATGGCAAATACGTATCATGTGTGCCAGAAGTGGCATGCTTGTGATTTTATTTGGCACGCACAAGCTTGTATTTTCTGTATAAAATATGAAGTTTCTTAGAGAAGGAGTAAATTAGTGGCACGCAAAAAAATTTGTTGATTCACATTAATTTCTTGGCACGCGAGACAGAAATCATTTGCCATCCCTTCCTTAGGGAATAAAATTTAGTTGAGAGCGGACATTGGTATTATTTTAAGACAGCAACTGATACAAGAAAAACAGTTAATTTTTGACATTTTAATTGTTATATATTCAATCATTTGATATTCAAAACTATGTTAATCAACTAAATCAAACAAACTGAAAGCTAAAACTACTGAAGTCCAGATAGATTGTATTGTTAAATCATATGAGCAAAATTTGTAATACTCTAAATTACAAATGCATGCTAACAAGTTAAACTTAAAGTAATCCTGCAATGCAGTTTGTTTACTTTTTTTTATTTTTGCTGAAAATTTTCTTCCTTTTCTATACTTTTTCCAAATTAATATAATAAACCTAACATTTGTTTATTTCCTAATTCAGGATATAATTTTTTCTAGTTCTGATACTGTCTTCAAACTTTCATGCATAGGAATTGAAAATTGTTCAAAACACCTTCCTTTTGATTGTCTTAAATTTCATTGCAACTATCACTACAATTTTTCTAGAAAAGATACCTATCTTGTTCCACAAAAATTTGGTTGCCTCCAGAGGTGGTAGGATCAGGAGGTGGTTGGGTTAGACAGTGGTCGGGTCAGGGGATGGTCGTCTCAGGGAAGATAATTGTACTAAAAAAGGACATCTCTTGAAACCGTTCCATTAAATTGTGGTCACTTCAGGAGGTGGTTGCCTTAGAGAAGTGGTCACCTATGGAGGTTTCAATGTGTTTGATTTTTATGAAAAAGATTGGTAATTTTAACAGAACATAAAAGAATAATTTAATTTCTGAAATGAAAAGGTCATCCTGTACTACTGATGATATTTTCAGTCATGAAATAAGGACAACAATGAATATAAAAAAGTAAATCACATGAATACCACAATGGGATGAGAAAATAAGGAGATTGCAATTAACGAAAGTTTGTTGGAGCAGATGTATCATTGCTAAAGGTAAATAACATCAGAACTCTACTTCAGAATAGACCCCAAAATCTAGATTTAAAATTTCACATACACATATATATATACACCCGCGTTAACGCTGAAAATAATTTAATACCATGTTCTGAATTGTGCTCGCGCATTTACATTAACGCTCTTCCAAATTTCTGGTGTAATTTGCGAATTCCACTGCGCATCTACAATGCAGAACACATCAGTAGTCTTTGCAGTTGATTGAAGGTTCTGTGTACACTTGTCGATATTTTTGTTGGTCAAAATATAGAGTGAACTCTGTTTTAAATCTATTTTCCCCTTAAATAAAAAGACCATGAGTAATGACCGGCAGTCAGAGAAGAAAAAGAGAAAAAGCTTGACTCTTGAGCTTAAATTAGAGGTTTTACGGCAACTAAAAGCTGGAGAGCTTGTACGAGTGCATTAACAAGGTCTGCCCAAAAATCATATGACTTAATTCCAGAAAACAATCCTTTGTCCACGCTCATTAAATTAAAACATGTTCTTTATTTTTTTCATTAATGCATTCCTTTCATAGTTTGTATACGTACGTATGTTGTTTATTGATCCATTTTCGTTTGGTCAGTTTTTTAAATGTAATACCTAGGTTTTTGAAT
This sequence comes from Uropetala carovei, assembly GCA_036926305.1. Taxonomy (NCBI): domain Eukaryota; kingdom Metazoa; phylum Arthropoda; class Insecta; order Odonata; family Petaluridae; genus Uropetala; species Uropetala carovei. The sequence goes on from JAXCHB010000069.1 coordinate 8,847,160, forward strand.
TCTTCTTTTTTTGGTTCCTTTGTTTATTAAGCACATGATATTTCTTTTATGAATCAATATTTCTTTATCGAAGCGTAGTAAGGTTTCAATATAAGATTTTGTTTTTGTCTTATTGGTTGTCTTCCCTTAATTGAACTGTAACTTCAATCATTCAATTCGTGTCTGTAGTAAATAGAAATTGCTTATGTTATTATGTTTCGATTTTCTTTATGTTAATAAAAGCGTGACTGTGTAGTGACTTTTGCCTCACCCTGTATATAACTAGATGCACGTGTTCTTCTTTTAATCTAATTCCTATTCTTTAAGTCTCCTGCTCGATTTATTTAGCGTGGGATCGACATATGTTTGGTAAAATGCAATCTGTTCTTCATTTATATTTAAATTTTACTGTTCGATTTTAAGTATAATTGCAATGCAATTTACGACCTATTCTGTTACGTTATACGGTTAACAAAGATTACTTTGGTGTGTATTATTTATATAATATTACTTATTTTCATTCTCATTAATAGAATCTCAGGAACGAATTAAAGCTTATAACTTCATTTCTTATGGAAGTAAGTGTTCCAAATGGCGCTGTTTCAATTAGCGCTCGATTTTCCTGGTACCAATTAAGAGTATTAATCGGGGAGTGGGTGTATATCAACTTTGAACTCACAATCGATTAACACAATGTTTCATATGGAAAATGCCTACATATTACGAAATATGTCAATAATAATGTAATGCTAATGTAATGGCTCAAACTAGAAGTTGAGTCTAGATCTTAGAATGTCTAAGTTCACCAATGAGCACTCATAACAACAAGCTGAGGCTCTAATACCAAGGTATGTATCAGCTATTTGAACCACCCTCCAAACACATAATGCAAATTTTTTCAAAGTTCAACAAAAATGCAAAATGTTATACTAGAAAATACACAGTATGAGGTAAAACATATATACAAAGGCTACAGTGAAGCATTTCCTGTACTGGTAAAAAGTAAACTTGAAGTCACACATTAACCTTTACCGTACGGATGCCCACCATGAGAATCCTTGGAATTTAAGTGTATTCCTGGCTGATAAAGGTTAATGAATTTAGTTTAGCATACTATAATTATAGTATGAAAATGTTCAAATTAAATACATTAATAATAATAAATGAATACAGTAAAGGCAACTCCCGAGATTCGACAGGGATGTGTTCCTGAAAACGTGGTCGAATCTTGAACCGTTGAATGTTGAATCAGCACAAATTCAAACAATTAGAGCTGAATAACGATGTCTAGACTGAAACTAAACCTCTCGTGGTCGGGCGGGCCAAAAATTACTTTGCGTAAACTAGTTTCTAATTCAACCGATCGATTGGCTGGGTCGATTCGACCGGTCGAATTCTCGAGTTGGTTGAATCTTGAACTGCCGAATCTTGGGAGTTGCCTGTACTTTAAAAAAAGAATATGTTACAGATATTGTGGAAGCAACTAAAACAACTACATATTTTAAAATCATGTAATACAGAAATGTAAGGAAATGCAAATATTCATAGATTCTGCATTTAAAAATACTTGATCAAATAAGTAATGTTGGAATTTCTTAAAAATCTTTATTCTTCAACCAGAGTAATTAATATAAAATCTCATATTTAATCATGAATAGGTATTTCCCCAGTCCCCACAGTACAGTTGACCAAATTATAAAGGTTCTTAAAGAGAAAAACAGTTTTACACTCTAGGAACACCATTCACACATTTAGCAAGCTAAGATAGAGGTCACAGCTTGGTTTAATGGGAAGGTAACAATGTTATTCATTCTGTTTAAGACAAGTGAATATTATATATATAGCACTCAATGTTTGCACCTGGGAGTGGGTATATTCTTGAGCTGACATGTTTGACGAGACCAGTGTATTTATTAGGGAAATACAAACATTTTAGCAGTAAATGCATTCACATTGACCATACTCTCAAACGAAAATTTTATAAAATATGACCTCAAATAAAGCATTATAAAACATATATACCACTATTTAATAGTAAAATATAATAGCACAAAAACAATCTTGGATAAATTATATATTTATGAATACATCCATTTCATGTGAATGGATAAAGCATATATTTTATTCACATAGAGGAATTATTGTCAATCATTATTATTTGTCAACTTTTTGCTACTTTATTTAACTATAACCATGCATTCTGATGTTATTAAAAGCTTAAATTTGTTAAATTTTCAATACTTTGACATTTTTAATTTCAATAAATTAATGTCAGATATAACAATGCTTTATACAATGTTTTAATGAGGTTACTGGATCAAAAACTGTAAAACACATTCCCAAAAATAGGTTTTTAAAAGGTTAGCCAATTATGCAGCAATGCATTTGAGTTTCAGTAGCAATTAAACCCAATCGTTCTTTTGAAAATTACTTTAATTATAGTAATTGCTACTCTGATTTGCTCCTTTATGATCACAATTTGCCATAAAATTAAGAACAGTTTTAATTTCAATGCATATAATTTGTTATGCCAAAATATTTTAACAGTATTTTCTAAAAAATATTACATTGCAAAAGTAAAAACAACTATGTTGATGTTTTTACGGTACCTTGAGCAAATAAGTTTAATTTATACCCTCTTGGATACATAAGTATATTTAAGCCAAATCATTATCTTTAAAAGCAATAACCATAAAATATACAACAGTTTAATAATTTTAATATTTTAACAACAATCAGTGACGCACTGGAAAATATTTTAACTAAATTATTTTTTCAATACAAATACAATGCCACTGTGAAATAATTACAGTGAAAGAATGATAGAGAAAATGCCTCTCCTACTATAGTTTAGGCTGGTCTGATTTGTTATTAAAATGAATGAAAACACTTTTCAATACATCATATCAATGTGTAAATCCATCTATTTTTTTTACAGAAAAACATCAGAGAATATCAAATGTCTGCAACATGGAGGCATTAAAATTAAGCCAAGGGTTAGGCTGTCAAAATACTCAAAAAAATTAATAAGAAATTCCATATCCAATTTTGGAAGGGTTAGTAAAGAACTATTCTATTATTCCCATAAAAGCACATTTTAAGATTAAAGTAATAATCATAGATACAAATATTAGTTATTCGTAGGGGTCACAATGAAAACAAGTCTGCCATATTTAGAAACAAAACCAAATTTCAGCAGAAAACAACCACAAAAAAATGAGAATACCTACATCAAAGAAAAGAAGCATCTTAACAATAAGTACATTAAATACGATACCTATATATTCAAAAGATGCATGATTTATTTTTCCAATTACTGAGAAAAGTAAACATAGATTTAACAAATACAGTAGGAAAATCTTAATCATTTCAGTAGGCTCGTTCAGTCTTATTAACCATGTACATTGAATAAACAATATTTAACTCTTAAAAAAGCCATTTCAGCAATATAATTTCATCAACAGAAAACAATTTCATGGATGAAATATAAATCTAGAAAGAAACCCATTGCATAGAAGTGAAGCAAATATCTTTTTTTGATCATTAATGATTATTATTAACACTTACATTTTTGTCAATATTATTGTCATTATTATTGTCTATGCACTTGATATAAGGTCTCAATAAAAGATTGAACAATTTCATATAGTAATTTGAACACCTATAAGAATATTTTTGACCTAATTTTTTCAGTGACTTTTATTAAAACTTTAACGACCCTGATGCAAAAAATTAATATGCCTCCAAAATATTGAAAATAACGCTGACTAATAACTACAAAAACAATATAAAACAGTAAAAATGAACAGCCAACAACTACTGTTCTATATATAATAAACTTAATATGTATAATTGTAGCAAGAAGGATTTACATCCCTCCTACTTTTTATTTAACAACATTAAATACTTTTAGTACCAATATATTCTTCACACTTAAAATTATTAATTTTATAATATACGCTATCCATTATTGTCATGTCATAGAATATAATGCCACTGATAAAAATAAGTCATCAACATTTTTATCTGCTGAACAACAATTATTTTTATTGTCTGACACAATGATGATGCAATTCATCATATATTAGTTTCAGTATTTATGACAATAAAAAAAATATTTTAAAGAAATGGTTTGAAGTGTAAACAGCTACAAAAAATAATTAGTTTGTTACCATGGTACCTAAAATATGTACCAGAAATCAATGATAAATGAAATGGTTATTAACCTCTGAGCTACATATTTAGTAATAGGTGCAAAATTCACCTTATTGTCTGATATTGACTGCAAGCCAGAATACACATTTTAAGAGATTATTGTCATCACTCCCAAGATTTTTCCAAAATAAAGGCACTCAATACATTACGGGTTTTTACCAACAGCTTTTACGAATTGAAGTACACTCAAACTTACTAGTTTTCAAAATCATATGTAGGATAATTCTTGGAAATTTGGGCATCTGTAGAACTGCAATTTCTCATTGATGTATCAGTAAAAATAGATCTTCCTTAATGACTTTTTTGGAAGATAGATATGCTAAACAATGCCCAAACTTCAAGATACCCATTTTGTATGTTATAAGCAGACTGTTGCCTGCTAAAACATTCATGATATATAAACTATTAACATCTGACTAAGAACATCTGATGAGCAAATAATGCTAAGCAAGACAACACCTAACAAGTTGGGATCGTTGAACAAAATAGGTGAGTTAACAAAAATGGTAATTTCAACATACAGCTAAAGTTAACTGCTGTCATAGAAATCAATCTACTTTATGATATCAATAGCCATATTAGATAGACATCATAAAGCAATTCTATGTGTGTGATAACTCCATGCCTGTATAAACTACAATGTTATTCTCTTTAGCATTCAAGCTAACAAAATGATAGTTCCGAGGCAAATTGCATTCATCAAATTTGACATACAACTTTCGTACACATCAAATATCATTCATGCCAAAACATCCAACTAGGGCTATAAACTTTAAGACTGTAAAATTTGAAACCCAAATAGATCAGTGGCTTTATTTTTTTAATTCAATGCAAAAGAAATCCTGCAGATTCTTTGCCATACTCAACTGTAAAACTTTAAAAAATTTCATCAAGTCTAAATTTTTTAAAATTGAGAAGCCTACAGTTATATCCTCAATTTACCAGCTCTTCAATCTTTCTTGTCATATTTTCCAAGTTGTCATATATAAAATGATGGAAGAGCAGCTATGTCTAGGTCAGTACAAAATTAATCTGAACATTGATATGTCCAAAGCATCTGATAATGAAACTTGCTAAGCCTCTGGCTTGGACAAGGAGAGTGAGTGACTTTATTGGTAAATTAACTTTCGGTGGGCAAAAAGTAGATTGATAAAAATCCTTTTGAAATGAAAACATTTCAGAGCAGCTAATTGAACTCCTACAACACGATCCTATAGAGAGGATTTTGAAAGAAGGCTTATTGATTATTGTCATTAATACTTATTTTTTCTGCATACAAAATTGCAGGTTCCTTGAAACCTTGCTCAAAGTCTTGGTAGATTCTGTCTGACTAAGCCAAAGGTTGAGTGCAACCCTTTGCTTATTATACTTTTATTGTCATAATGTCATCAGACTGCAAAGAAAATTTAGGACGTTTTCTGTTCCTCAAACCACATTTTTTTTAAAAACCAACTTCACATGTAGCCTCTCAGCTAGTAACTTTAAAGTTTTACTGGCATTTTTCTTCCTGTGATCATGTTTACACCCTGTATACGGATATGAAGGGGTTATTGACAGGCATACCATGTGTAAGTTGAGCGAACAAGGCTGTTATCAGCCTTTTTTGCATTCCTCCACTATGCCGTTTTTAACTCATGATCTTGTAACAAATACTTCCGTAATTGAACATGCGATTGGTGCCACAATTTTAAATTATATGGTATTTTTAAGATTACAGTATTATCTCTATGGATTTCTTTAGACCTTAAAATAAACATATTCTAAAATCAATACGAAAATTATAAAAATTATAAACCTATGAAGCACCACTTAGACACTATGTTTATTTATATATATCACTATTGTTTGATAGAATATTGAAAAATAATCAAGATGTGTATAAAAATATAAGTTAATGATAATAAGGTACCAAAAACAAAATATTTCACAGACGCTGAATACAAATGTTGATGCTGCATCACAGGAATCGATCACATAGACAATGTTTAGTGCAAGAAAGAAAGGCTCCCAATGCTGTTCACTGGTTATAAATGTCTGGCTATTATTAGCGCCAGGAATTTGACATTTGATGAGACTGATTCTGGCACAGAAGGAAGCTTATTAGTGGACATGGGTGACTTCCGATGACTGTTGGTCTATAGGACAAGGAAGAGGAGTGATGGCAACGTGACTGATGAATGTCCAATGATGGATTAACGGCAATCCCTCTAATAAGAGCGCCAATCACATTTGAGGCTTCACCTTAACAACCGAGGGGAGTGAAAGAGGAGATGAGGAAGGGAGAACATGGCGAGGAGGAGAGGGACGATGACGATGTGGATTTGGAATGGATGCACCATGACTCCATTTCCTTTATTCTGCTGGGACCAGTAACCAGGATCAACCACATGGATCTTCCACCCAAGATTATTGTGGGTGTAACACTGAAATTAAATGCAATTAACTGTTTTCATTTGATATATCTTAATTGACAGCTCTAGAAATACAAAAATGAAAAAAAAGGGAACTTGGAGATTACTCTCTGAATGCATGTGTGTATATGTAATGTAAAACTATATTGCAGTTTTCTTGTGGTCTGCATTAAATTGAAGCCAGAAGAAACACAAAATAAAAGGATGAAATTGAAATTGCTACCAAAAAATTCAAAATTAAACCAAAGCAAAAATTGTACTTTAAATAATACTAAAATATTCCACTGGAAAAAATTCAAGCCATAGTTTAAATAAAAAGTCATATTACTAGAAAGAAATTAGACTAAAATTTTAATATAAAAATAATACTCAATATACGAAGAAAATTTTATCAAATACTTGCAATTCTGAATTTATTTTTATTAAATAATCGGAATTTTGATTTTGACTGATTTTTCTATCCTTCAAGAAAAATGGTTTTCATTATTTTGTAAAGTGAAAAAACTTTAAAATAATATTGAATATGGGTACAATTAGTTATTTTAAGAGTGAGACATTAAATACAAAGGAAAATATGGCTGCGATAATAAAAAAAACAATAAAAAAATATGTAAGGGTGGTATAATACTATATTGAATCTAATTGTAAATAGTGTTCTATTTTTATTCAATTTTCCATTCGTAGAAATATTCCAAGGGCCATCTTTTGCATGTGACATGAAAAGAGAATTTTATTATGAACTTTAATTGTTATGAAATTATATTAACCCTTTGTAGTCTATTATTTTCCTCCTGATTCCCCTCCTAGGTCCATTTCATATTGTCAAAAAAAATGGGAAAACAGGTATTACATTTAATTAACGTGCATTTTTAAAAAGCATAATGGCCCAATTAGAGGTAACTATGGTTCTCTCTCGGGTTAAAGGAGTGTTAGTGGCTCATGATGAATTCAGCGAATACAGATACATCAACTTATTCCAGCAAAAAGTGTAGGTTAGAACTGATAGTAAATTTTTAATGACAGAACTGCTTATTTTGGTAACAATAATAAACTTAAAACTCAATTAAAAGGTACAGCTTTAATATTATAAAAATATTATGTCATATCAATGTTGAAGATGTAGTACAAAACTGCACATTTAAACCCTAAATGTTTCTTTGTTGTATAGATACACGTAAACTTTGTAGAATTCCTCATCTTTTATGAGTATAAACATAGATGCAAGCATGTTGCAGTAAATTTACTATCGAAACACACAATTTTTAAAACTTGGTCAGAAATCTTCATGTATGATGTTTTACCAACATTTTGGGAAAAAAGCTGTGTGGGGTACATATTTGCAATATTTTATTGAATTTCACCACCTTAGAGATCGATTGCGATCACTAGGTATAGTTCATTTCCATAGTATCATTAGAAGCTGACATCAATCGAATTATAGGAAACTTTATTTAGTGGTTCAGGCTCTCCGAGAATAACAGTTTCTTATTGGTTGAAATTAAAACATCTGTCACATGGAATGCTCAAGAAGAATAGCACAGACTCTAAACAGTATTTATATATATTTTTATTATTATGTTTATTTCTGTTTTGTTAAAACTTGGATTGTACATGACTTTGATTTTGTCTGAAAACGATTTGATGAGAAGTTTTTTTTAAGTGAAAAAGTGGGGGTCGACTTATACAGTGAACATATGCCTAATCATGTATTTTCATTTAAAAAAGTAGGGGTCGACTTATACGCCGGATATACGGTAGTAAAAATTCCGGAACCATTCTGAACCAGGGATGTTTCTGGGCTACAGAATTTCAGATTAATGAGGTTCAAACTGTGCATACACATTTTCAAAAAATAGATTAAAGTTAAAAATTTGAAAAAATGTCAAAGAGGATTATAAAAAATGGAATTGTAACATACTGAATAAATGCAAATGACTTTGATTTTTTCTAGATTAATATATGCAATATTAATGTGAAGATGATCTAACAGACCTGATAATACAGTAGATCTGGTGTCTCCTGAGCAACAGTCCAGTTGAGGTAGGCTGGACCACTAGCCTCAGAGCTTTCATCACATACCAGCCTTAGAGTGGTTAGAAAGGCTTCAAAAGTCTCTGAGGCACGAGACTGGTCAGTTGCTTTGTGTGTCCATTCACAGTGTCTTCCAGCTAAATGACAGAATAGCAAAAATGTTAATCAACAACGAACGCAAAACTTCATATAATGGCATTTTATGAACACATTTTTGAAACACTTTCACTCCTACATGTCTACTTTCTAGGTTAGATTTAACGTCAATTACAGATAGGTTTCGATTCATTAACATCATCATAAGGTAGAAAGATTAAAATACAGAAGGCTTATGTAACAGAAACATAAAGAGGAGGAGGGAGAAGGAAAAGAAGGGTGGGAGGGAGAAATGAGGAGGAGTGGGGTAAGAAGGGAGGTGTCGTTAGGGGGTTAGAGTTCGGGAGGGGGTGGGAGAGAGAGTGAGCAACACTGGGGATCGTAAGTGATTAGCACATGGAGTGAAGTAGGAAGGAAAAGGAAACTCCCTTCTTCTTCTGCTACCCCCTCTCTTCTCCCATTCTCCCTCCTTTCTCCAACTTTTTGTTTTCTTCTCCCCTTTCTGTCTCTCGTATATAAGCCTTCTGTTTTTTAATCTTGTTAACCCTTTAGCTGCTGAGTTTTTGAAAATTAAATAAATATGTAAAACTTTTAACATTAAAAAAAATGATCAAAAATTCATTTGGTCCACAGTTCAAATTCCAGTCTTCAACAGCAGTAGGGATATGGCGAATATAATCTTGTTAACCCTTTAGCTCTGAGTTTTTGAAAATAAAATAAATATACAAAACTTTTAACGTTTAAAAAAAATGAACAAAAATTCATTTGGTCCACAGTTCAAATTCCAGTCTTCAACAGCAGTAGGGATACGGCGAATATAATCTTGTCTGATTGTATTTTCCATTTTTAATATGTCTTGCATGCACCCGAGTATATACACACTACTTTCATCTTTATTATCACTATCCTTTATATTATTAGACAAGTTGAGGTGACACTTTTTGCCAGGTGGAGTTCGTTCTCTAAGCTTCCGGTAGAGAGCATGCATGTAGAGTACAGGTAGTTCCCCCTAATGTAGTGATTGAAAATTACTAGAAGCTACCTTATGCCTCGATGATCGGAGGTAATATGTAGAGTGGAGGGGAGTGAATTCCATTAGAAAAGATGGGCATTGAAGGTGTGCTCACATCCTAGAAGGGAAATCACAATGCATGCCGAGTAGAGAGGCGACTTCTTAAGTCAGTTACGATACTGTAGCCTCGCTTTACACATGGACAGTTATATATATGTGGGATGCTCAAGAGTTCAAAATAAAGATTCTTCAAAAATTCAGATAATACCAGGTTCCAAGCAAGGAGTGTCTGTCACAAAAATCATTGTATATAAAGAAGTTTTGAAAATGAAATAAGACAAAATGAAATAGGCCCCTAGTTACTAATATTATGATAGGAACTATGTACAAGCTCATTATCTTCATCAGATTCATAATTAGCAATCATATTAGTGATATCTTTATTGGAAAGATTATGACCACGAGAAGAACCAAGGGAGGGAGGGTTGCCCTCCAAAAAAAATTATCTATTACATCATCGTAAAGCAAGGCCAATGCTAGCAACATATCAAACAGACATATGGTAAAAAAAAACACTTGGAAATTTCAAACAGCATATACCTGGGCATAGCAGTGAAAGGATTAACTGGTGATAATGCTAATGAATTGAAACCAGTCCTCCATTTATATATTGTTATGTGGAATTAACACAAAGTTATATTAAACTATGTTATGTGGTGATATAGCTTTTAAACTAATGCTTAATTTAACAATGCATAATCTAATTATATTTTGAATAAATATATTTTTATGCTAATTCTAAATTAATTTATGCCTAAACAGCAAACCTTTGCCATTTGCAGGAGATACGTTCCTAAGGCAGCTGTGAATACTCATATCAAGGACTAATGGGAAAAAGGGACTCCCTGCACAAAAAATTGCTATATTAATACTAGAATGAATTATGTAAAAATGCATAAATAAATATTTAAAAAATATGTCATATTCAGTAACATGTTTAAGGGTTTATATACCGAACTAGCAAATCCTTCAATGAAGAATATTTATTCGTCTGATTATTGGTTGTAGTCATGTGTTTCATAAAGTTTTTTCATTGCAATTTAAAGCTTATTCAATCGCTTTTATAACAAATGAACACAAAATACGTTATTATCATTTATCAGAGGTAAGAGTATGAATGCAACATTTGGGCAGCAGTGATTTTTCTGCTGAATAACCAAAGTCTTCAGCATGGTAAATACTTTTTCAAAGTCAATGACCACAATGCTTTTCATTAAGTTTTTATAAAATACAGAAAGCTGGTTCTCTCAATACTGCAATAAAGCAAAGCATACAGTATAATTTATTGTCTTTCATCATGAGTTAATGAAATGAATACAATTCTGAATGCAATTGCTGAATTTCTGGTTGATTAAGTGACGACATGCTTTTAAAGACTGCTACCTTCAAATAGCCGAAACAGCAAATGAAGACCATAAATGGAGAGGATTTTCCATACAGCTCATCATATCATTTGTTTTAATTTTTATCCATAAATTTATTTTAACTTCCAGTCCGATCTATAAAACACATTCCATAGGCAATGATTATAAATTGTTCAGTTCCCTTCATAATGTAATAAAGGTATACCCTGATTCAAAGTTACATCGCCAATCAATTGATATCTGTGTATCGACTTACGTTTAGGATCTAATTGACATCAAAAAAGGTCTAAGGTTCTTTAAAATATTGCTTCACTTCACACTCAAATCAATGCTCTCTAGGTGACTGCTTAATATGTTACCTTTGAAGGATTTTGTAACGAGGGAACCTAATGATTGAAAAAAATTGTGAATTCGGATGTGAAATCAGTTATACATACTGAGGTATAGGGCATATAAAAATTTCTTAACATACCTGATCAGCATATAACAACTTTCTCAAGCACAAAACATAGGGTATACAAAGATAACATTGCGTAAAATAACTTCTTCAGAAATTTGGCATAAAGTTGGTATAAATTTGGCATCGGAAAAGCTGACGCACGTAACTTTTAAAGAATAGGTATAGGATTTTGGTTATAGCTTATAGGTAAGGTTTGGGAATTTTGATGGATAAAAGGTATATTTTGATCTTCTAGTAACTGTATGGAACAATGCAACAGAGCTACCGTATATACTCGTGTATAGTACGAGTTTTTACGACCAAATTTTTATTGCAAAAATTGGGGATCATACTATACACGAGTAATACATTTGAGGATTTAAAATTCATGTATCTTCACGGGCATTTTCGGTGAAGTTATGCCACCCGCACGCATTCTAATGGTAGGCTAGCCTTAACAGTAAGGTCCTGTATTGTTGTTATATTGCTTCGTGAAGAGTAGAGTCTTTTTCATATATACAGCTTCAAATTCACAAATACTTGATATAAGTGACGATTTATGGGCACTTCCTTGTTGAATTTTATGTATGTACATCTTTGTTTGCATCTTTTTACAAGGGATGAATTGGAACGAGTTGGACGAAAAGTATCGTAGACGGCGTAACTTTATGGAATTTCGACATCTCGGAAAAAATAAATTACTTTGTAATATTCAACAGTCTTTATTGTTTCTTCAATCACACACCGATCGGTTTCCACTATAAAGTCATTCTAAAGGTGTTACGTCGGTTAGTAACACCATAAGAATGATTTTATAGTGGAAACCGGTCGGTGTGTGATTGAAGAAACAATAAAGACTGTGGAATATTACAAAGTAGTTTCTTTTTATCCGTTATCCCTACCTATTAAATAGATGAGCGGGTGGAACCATTACGTACGCAGAACGTAATCAAGACGTACTAGAATTGAAACGATTTTATTTCATCTTGTGCAATCATGATTCCTATCACTTTTTATTAAATGTTTTAGGAGTGAGATACTTAACCTATCCGAATTTTAGTGTACTCGCAAGAAATGCTATTTACGACATTTACGGCCTATTCTATGGTGGTGTTGAAAATCAAGGTTGTTCGATATATCTCACTCATAACCATCGAGCTATCGAAACGAAATATATCGACCATGGTGAAAAGCTGGAGTCGTACTATAAACGAGATATATGAAAAAATCAGGTTTGTTCACCAAAAAATCAGGGGTCGTACTATACATGGAGTAGGCATATACACGAGTATATACGGTACTTATTGCATATCTTATCAAAGAATAACCTTAAACTGCTTATTATCGTTTCACTTTTTTTGATTAATTAATTGTCTGCTAAATTATTTTTGTCTCGACTGTGCTAATGAAAAAGGGAGAATGAAGAGAAAAAGTAACCTGCTTTAATATAAATTCAATTCTATTAGTTCAACTAAAAAGTTTAAAGTTACTATGGACTCAGAAAAAAATGAAATTACTGATATTGTGATTAGTGGTGTTTAAGAAACTGACTCATCTTCAGCTATGGCTGCAGTGAAATGGAATCATCGGCTCTCATCCGATCGCCGAGGTGAAGCATCATGAGGCTGGGATAATATGTACTTGGATGGGTGACCCATGGGAACAAGGGGGCCATTAATTATCCGTATGGCAAGTTAGTTGCAAACCTTAAGATAATCATAGTTGCTGCCACCGAATGACGAGATAATTGGCCACCTTAAGAGAATCATAGTTACTGCCCCCAGGTGACAAGTTAATTGGACACCTTACGACAATCATAGTTACTGCCACCAGATAACAAGTCAATCAGAACCCTTAAGACAATCATAGTTACTGCAGCCAGATGATGAGTCAATTGGCAGCCTTAAGAGAGTGTGCATGACCCTGATATGCAGCACTACTGTTTACTCAGAGAGGGAATTCTTGTCCGTATGGCCACTTGATACTGTTTCCATTGGATCTATTACCTGCGTTTTTTCCTGTCTGAACTTGGATTTAATTTGACGAGTATCTAGTACCAACGTGAATGCATCCCCTAATCTTACTTTATTTTACCTAAAATAAATAATAAATCCATGTGCTAAAGAACATTTTATTATTTTCTTAAAGGTACTTCTTCTGCACTATTTTCTGATATGATAGAAAAGAGAATACAGGCTAAATAAATACTGTTTCTATTGATATTAGGTTTTCTCAATGAACATTAGAAACAAAAATATGGTCACCAAAATTATAATGATAATAACTACATAATTGACAGGTAGATAAGGGTCTAAGCAATAATATCAAATTAGATAAGATAAGCAATTAACATTGATTCCAATATGAAAAAGTAAGATTTAGGTTATTATAGTTAGCTCAAAAAATAATTCCCTTTGCATCTTTTTATACTGAAGATCATCGTGTTAGATTTAGTTATTAACGTGAGAAGGAATTAGCTGTTTCTTACCTGCAGTAGGATAAGGATATCCATCAGAATCATACCCTACACCAGCAAACACTCTCTGTTTCCTCTGCTCTTGGTCTGACTTTTGCCCAAAACCTCCTTCAGGACTATCCGTTATGTAAAATGGATGGTATCTAGCTGGATTTGTGCGATCATTTCCTGGATGAGAGTATTTAAAAACCAAATTTAATTATCCTGACAAGGATAAAATTCAATGTGATTATTATCCATTAGCTCTCTGCTTACCTCCTTCTACGACAAATGTGTAAGTCTGTCCTCTTTCTACATATAATTCTGGGATGAGCATATCGTTGATGTACCATGCAATGCCCCAAGATGGCTGACCTGAAGAAAAGTATGCCACTATTATACATAATTTCAAAAAAGAAAAACTCCTTAACCGTACAAGGTGAATATCTAGAGACACAACAACCAGTAAAAAGAAAGAGAAAACACAGAAAAAAGAAAAATTAAATAGAGGAGAGGAAACAAAAAATATCTACTTACAGGTTTGCGGGGTTTTAATCCTCGCCAGGGACCCAAAGTCACTCGCTCATACACTCACTCACTCACACAAGAACTAATTCTAAGGTGGAAAGGATAAAAGGAAGGGTTTGTGAGGTGTTAACCTGTGCCAGTGACCTGTTCACACTGTTGTGGTAGGTTTATGAATCTAAACGATTATGATATGGACCTACTCAGCAACCACACACATTCAAACAAAGGGAAAAAGGAAAAAGGAAAAATAGGGAGGAAGAGGTTGATAAGGAAATAATACCGCGTTTATGGGAAGTTACTCCTCACCAGTGATCCGGTATTGCACATGATGTCTGCAGGTTTATGTGTCTTCCGACAGCGACAGGGACCTGTCAGACAGAACACTCTCACACGCACTCAAGAAAACAAACACAACTCTCTAGATATCCGGTAGAAAAATATACCATAATTCTCCGATTATAATACCCAGTATAATACACACCCAGTATAATATGCACCCATGTTTTCACGAGTGAAATCTGAAAATTATCTTATCACCATGTATAATATGCACCTCAAGTTTTGTAAAAAGAAAACTGTAATTTTTCACTTGGTTATTAGCAGTATCGAGACAAGTGATATAAGTGTGAGAGAGTTTATGATATAAACATGGCTTTTAAAAGTATTGCCTCACAAATGTCATGGATGTTCTGAAGACAACATCATATAGAATGAGGATTTCACTGAGGTGGATAGCGAGGATCGCGGCAATGCCATTTATGCAGACGATGAGAGAGAACACAAGATGAAATATTTGAGAACAGTGATAAAGAATTCAGAGACTTTAATGATGATGAAAGCTAGAAGTAATTAAATGATTATTATTATTTTTTGTTAAAAACATTTTAAATCAATGCTATCATAATGCAATAACAAGTACAATTTATTAATAAAATGCACCTGAAAATACATATCAATTATTTACCGATTGGAAAAAATTGTACTTATTTGTCACCATGTTTATACACACCCTAACTTTTAGTCGAGTTTTTGTGAAAAAAATATGTATTATATATGCAAAATTACGGTAAATGTTTGATTTTTTGGAATTGTAATATGTTTCAATGAAAGTATACCAATTTGAGTTATCTGTTTCTAAATTTCAGTAAAATGTTTAATGTAATGACATGTGGGCACTCATATTAATCAAAGCAACATGAAGTCCACCATCTATTTAAAAATTATTTGGTCTTGTAATTTGAATTTTTGAGATCTACCATCCCTAAGGATACTACTATTGCTGAATGAATGTTAGAATCAAATAAGAAATGAAGAATAAAGTAAATTATCATTAAATGTCTTATATGGCTGAGTTGTTGAAGGCATAAAAATGCATTTAGAGTGAAAGATGGCCACTGCAAGGAGAGATGATTTTGGGCATCATATCTTGTGAGTAGCCTGTTTTTGGAATGCTGGATTTAAAGAGGTTACACTGTACTTATGTTTTAACTTGAGCAATTAAATAGTAAAATATTATTCTTTTTTTTTAGAATTCACTAGAAAATTACAAAGCTTGTACTGTGACTGAATTTAGAATCATCATTGATGACAGTTGTACTGCTGCCAAAATATGCATCGATGATTTTTATAACCTTGTTATGACTATTGGAGATGCCTAAGACAAGTGCTTTACTTGAAAACCTTCGATACTGAAGTTTTATTCTGGAATTTGTTGTTAGAAATTTAATAAACCATTTCCCAGACTCTGAAATAGTTTTTTCATGTTGCATATTAATCCTACTCTGATATTATGTAATACTTATTTTGTAATTTTTTATGAGAAATAGTCAGAAAATATTGAAAAATTCATTGGAAATTATAAATCTTCAACCTTGTCACCACTTGTTCAAAAATAAAATTTCTTGGGTTGATAATAATAATGTTTATTATTTTGACTGAGCTGGAAAACAATGCATTGTTTTAACAAATGATGTAAGTATACTCTAAAAAAAAGTTATTTTCAATGTGGCCATTGACTTGCATATTTTCAGTTTAAAGGAAAGTCCATAAATTTGATCATTTTTTAATGACTGGAATTAAGGTCATGGATTATTGATTCACAGTCTGTGATTTGGAAAGACATAATCTCAAAATTGTGTTACTTCTTTCATATTAAGGTAATTTTCCCAAATCTTTTATGAAAAGATATAATAAAAGCATCTTTTAAAGCAACACAATTATTAATTAAAGGAAATCGAATGTTTACATAACTTTATTACCATTATACCAGGGAAAGGGTAATATGTTTCTTAGGAAGAAATCAACATGATAGCCTATGGCTTAACAGCAGATTATTTTTACCTGTGATAGCTGTGTAGCCTCTTTTCCCCCCTGTAGGGCCAATTCGAGCAGAGAATAGAGATTCTCCTTGAATATAGACTGTAGGCCAAGGCTTGATTCCATCATCTACTGTGGATGCAGTTTCCAGAGGTACTTTGCATGAATGGTCATTATGGCTGCTGAAGTCAATTCGAATGTCTTCTAAACATGAAAAGTAAATAACAAAGGCATTTGAGCACAAAAGAGAAAGCTCTGTTATGAATCTATTAACACATTTATTACCACATCTGACTGGATTTTGGAGAAGAATTTCAGTCTAGGTTACCATATAAGAAAGGATAGGAATGTGCAAAAAGTTATCTCAATAAAATATGTTTCATTAGGTTACCTTTTAAAATTTAGGAGAAGCAATGAAAATACTGATGTGTGGTAACATTTGTTGATACACATATTTAAGTGGCTTTGACTGACTATGTAAACTGAGAATGGTGATAGTTAACGTTTTAACAGAATCTTGAACATCCAAAACAAATCAATAATAATCAAGACTATAAATGCCTTTTTGCATGTGTTTGTGTATGCATATATTTGAATAAAAACATGGCACTAAAGATTAACTTGGGTTTTGGTAATTTCATTGATAAAGTTTTAAAATGGTTTTAGAAATCCGTATTATTGATATTTCATTTAGAGTTAACAACTGTTAGATGAAAATGTATAGAGTTTGCTTAAAATTATTTCTTTATATCTAAGAAAAAATTATTAAATTTAGAAGTTAATTTTGAAATATCCACCTACCTGTAGTTTTATCTCCTGGTCCATGGGCATTGGCTTCTTTGCGGGCATTAAGGGGTCCAATGGCAGCAAGTACACTGACTTGCCCCCTCAATGGGATCGCTCTATCCAGAGTTCCCTCATTGGTGGTGAGAGGACGCCGGTATAGAACTCTTGTGATTCCCGCTCTCCTTTCTCCAGAAACTAGCGTCACATCATCTCTTCCCCCGAGTCGCTCATCAGGACAGACTCCATTTTTGCCATCACACTAACAATTTATATCCCTTAGTGTATTATTTGTGGACATTGTGAAACATTATGCAGTTCAGGGATGGCAAATGATTTTTGTGTTGCATGCTAAGAATGTAATTTGAAACACCAGAATTTTTTTCGTGTACCACTAGTTTATTCCTTCTTTAAGAAACTTCATATTTTGTATAAAAAATACAAACTTACATGTGCCAATTAAAATTGCATACATGCCACTTCCAGCATGCATGCCACATATTTTCCATCCCTGATTTTAAAAAGTGAGAATCTAGAGTAACTTCCAAACATACCAAAAGTTCAAGTCCTTATGAACATAAAGTTGGGAAAAACTGAATTTGAGATAATTTTTAAGTTTTTACAATTAAATTGGACAAATGATGAATTTTACTGTTAAAAATATTATAAACCTCAATTTAATGGTTATTTTACTCTTAGAATGCATTCACATTGCCATGTCTGAGTTGAGTTTAGCAGGGCGGTTGTGTGAAAAACTGCCACCTGAGGCAAAAAGACAGAATGCCACCCCAGTTCACGATACAAGGATGCAGATCAGTGGCATCGCTGCTATGATGCTGCCCCTAGAGAAGTGCCACCTGAGGCAGTCAAACACCTCATATAATGGCTCTGGCGTTAAGTATGATTCAAACTTCTGAATCAATATGACTTGAAATAATGAGTTGAGGTTTTGAATTATTTCATTACTGTAAGTAATGGACATGCTGCATCAAAGACCAATCAATATTACTTAATGGAATCATGGATGCTGCTGTAGAAATCAAAATCCATTATGAATTCTTTCAATAAATGCTAAATGAGCCAATGTTATAATGTTTGGTCATTTATATTGTGGTTACATTGCAAATCACGAACAATATGAAGATTTTCTTGGATGGATCTAGATTAACTGTCATTAAGAATGGTATCTTTAAGTTGAATATTGCTCTTACATTAGTATAATAAAGTTTTCTGCATCCACCATGAAAAATATAATAACATTAGGACAATAACTTACAAGAGAATAAGGCAGGAGATAACCATGACTCGACTCATATAGACTGATTCAGTCAGTATGAAGGGATATTTTCTTTACAAAACCTATTCCACGATCTTCGGTGAGTCCACAAGAGTCAGACTAGACTTGAATCTGGCAGTATGAATGCATGCTTCGATTTACCTATATTTAACTGCAGTATTCCTTGGTTATTTTGAGAGGAGGGAGGCAACAAGCTTTATAAAATCTATTATGGCATTAAACAGGACATGGTCTCATTTACCCAATGTGATATGTATATAAATAAGGCTATACATTCTTTTGTATTTTATTTTCTATAATTGCTACAAACAGCAAAATATTTAAATGATGCAGAGGATTCTTTTCAAGTTCCATGTAGAATATACCAGGGAGAAGGAATGCCTACAATATACCTCAATCTGGTGTATTATCAATAATTATATTTTATCATAACAGACTCATATGTCGATAAAAGCTTACCTGCGAAGTGGCAGACATGTAGTAATCTACAGCTCTAAATGATGCTTTTTCTTTGTCGTAGAAGG
Organism: Uropetala carovei; assembly: GCA_036926305.1. NCBI lineage: Eukaryota > Metazoa > Arthropoda > Insecta > Odonata > Petaluridae > Uropetala > Uropetala carovei. The sequence goes on from JAXCHB010000069.1 coordinate 8,866,670, forward strand.
CCACCACCACATCTCCACCGACCATTGATGATCTAGGTATGTCAAAGATATCCTCTCTTTAGAATTCAATTTGTATTATTAATAATAAAAATTACTTTATCATGAATAAAATTATATCGATTCCTTAACACATTTATTTAAGTAGAGCTTTATATACATTAATGTATATAACTTTTCTTTATTCAATAATGATGAAAAATATCTAGGTATATCTTACGGTAGGGGTCACCAGACTTTATATTTAAAGTGCCACGTGAGGCTTTATATACAACTCTGCGGGCCAAGTACCATCTTCCATATTACAGTAATACCTCATTATTTCGAAGTTAAAGGGACCAAAAAATTACAACTTTGAAGTATTCTGGTTCGAAATAAACGAACTTTCATAAAAATCGAACTTTTTTACGATCAGCTACTTGGGCAGCAAAACCACTATACAGAATCTTATCTATCCATTCTAAAAATGAATTGGCCTTACAAGTTACTATACACCGCGAATTCAAACAGAGCTGAAGTGAACATTTAGTTTGCTATTCACAAAGACCACCAAGTGTGAAAAAAGGCTCCAGTAAATATCCTGAATTTCCCAGTACATTTCTCGTGCGAGCAGGTTGTTAAATATTTAGAAAATGTGAAAATTTATTGATTTTGTTCTTTCAAGTACATTTTGCCCTGTCTAATAGTCAATTAACGACAGTGTATGAAATTGAATATATTACGAACCGAACACTTCTTAAGTTAGTGGAATGGTATTACTAAACTAGAGCAATATGTTGCCCCTGGCATATAGGCATCCTGCCACCCTTATCCAAATTTCCTTGACTTTTTTATTTAGAGAGCCGGTTCTTAATTTCTTTCCAGCTCATCACTGGGTAAAACCAATAAGTTTTTGTTTTTGGCTCATCACTCTGGTAAAACAAAAGCATGATCTTTTTAGAGACGACATTCGGTATAACTTCGTGCAACGTTATTTAAACATTGGTTCAGTAACAGAAATCAATATTACATGGTCTTTTCTGGGGCATATCACTTTCTCATGAGAAAAACCTTTCCCAGGTTTGGGAGAGCATGAGGATTGAGATAATAGGGGTTCTTGCAACCTCTGTTCATTTCGGCTTGGTTCTTGAATTTTGCTATCTGATTGAGAATATGAGCATTCACATTGATGCAAGGATAAGATGATTCATTTATTTACATCATCTACAACTTTTATTTCACGATGACTATTAAATAGGGTGACCATAGTCCAACGAGGTGAAAACAGGACATTTCCCATCATTGTAAGAAAAAACGGGACAAAATTTTCGTCTAATTTTTTTAATGGTGGATATATGTCACTGTCACGATTTATAGCGAAAAAGGCAAATATGAACTTTCCTCACAGTCTGGAGCATGCCAGACTAGGACAAAGCACACAATCAAAAGAGAATCCAACTAGCATCATCGTCATTGAAACTCGAAGTTAGGTTAAACCCAGGCAGGACATTATACGCAGAGACCAGGTTTGCCACCTCAAATTTATCAATGACCCTGAGGTTTCCTAATCAGACAATTGCGACTGTAATTAACATTTGTTGTTCATTTGATAACCTCCATGTTTCCAATTACCCTAACTTCTACTATGAATATAAGCTATGCTATCAGATAATCTAAATTTTATTTGAGATGGGCTTCAGAATGGTACAAAATGACTTTTTTGATTAAAAAACGGGACTGTCCCACATCAAATTTAAATTTAGGATATTATTTTCAACTCACCTCCCTTGATCTCCACTTAGTCCAAAAGCCATGTATTCATCCTCTCGAATTCGACCTGAAAGTTGTATTTCAACAGCTTCTGGTGGTGGAGTAGGCTCCCCTGGTGGAAGAAGAATGCCACTACCTTCCACCATTTGCCATTGAACCTGTAATCTTCCTCCTAAAAGCTCTCGACAATTACTCGTAAGAGTAGAGAGAGGTTCACTGTAGTTTGTTGTTGGACTTCCGTAGGTATCCTTTGAAGGATCTGGTGTCGTGCTTGTTGTCTAAGGATAGAAAATTTTAAAGATGAACAAAATTGTTCATAGTAAGACATTTATGATATTATGAATAACTAATTCTATGTAATCTTCATTTTATAAATATCATCTGTAGGCATTACATTTCAAGAGAGATATATCAAAGAAAAAGAAAAAATCAATGGTATTACTATTTCATCTTTTTGATTAAATGAAAGAAGCTGCATGAAAAATTATTGCTATCATGAAAAATATTTTGAAAAGGATGAACAAATCAAATTGCAGCAATAGAAGGTTATTTACTTTGATATATAAATGTAAAGTTTTAATTACACTTAAAGCTTGAGCCAAGTTTGATTAACTTGTTTAATTCTTTTATTATTACTTACAGGATTATACCACCAAGGTGGCTTAATATATCCAATGAGATTAAGACATGTAGGTAACAAAAATAAAGAGAATTATCAATCTATGTCTATTACTAAATTAATAAAGTTTATATATTGCTCAAGTTATGCTTTAAAATTAAGATACATAGAAAAGCCTAGTATACCATTTGCTAATGGTGAAATTTGTGCCAGATTACTTTAATTATGAGTGCAATAAAAAAAATTTCCACTCCACAAGTCTTTTATGATCTGTGAGGTAGCAATTAAATAATTTATCCAGAGATGAAAATCTAAGAATTTCCCAAGACAGCTTCACTTGCAAATCCCATAAACAAAGGAAAAAGTAATGCCTCATTGCCTTTCATCTCGAACATTATAAGAAAACTACCAAATTTTGGCACATTCAGTGATCACGAAAGAGTGTAATGGAACTAAGGGTAGTTAAACACGCCAACAGATGGTGCATAACTCTCTATTACATGAATAGAGAATAAAAATTGATATAATTTTTTTGTGGGAAACCTGGTGGGAAGTTTGACTCTTCAGGTTACTTCAGGGGACCATAGGAGGCACTTATAATTAATCCATTTCCTGTGTATTAAGTCTATATGTATCACCATCTATCTCTTTAAAGCAGTATTCCATATGTGTGAAAAATATGAAGTACCTATTGTAAATATATACATGCATAAATGTGTTGAGTTGTATATTATGTTGTTACATATATATTATACACATGTATCTATATTACACATCTGTAAAACACAATGTAAATATTATACACTGGGTAACTTGACCCTATATTTTATAATATTTTAAAATGAAGATGAATAAATGCAGTAAGAGGATAAAGATCTTAAAAATATATTGCTTCAAATTTATACCAATAATTTTACTTAACCCTAGAACAGTAGACTATGTAATTTTTACGTACAATGTTGCAAGAAACGCTCCTCACTCCTCTCCCTCGAGTGATACCACCTCCTACTCCCAGCAGTGCTTTCCTCATTTAGTTTGTGACTAATTTCTGTGCTTGCGACGTCGCTGCATCTCCAGGGCTCTCCGTACTTCGGCGATTACCAACATCATATACATAATATTTACGTATATCTACCAACAAGTGACTATTGTTTTACGTCAGATTTACGCATATCTACCAACAAGCGACTATTTTAGTAAGTAATATTTACGTATATCTACCATCTTGAGATAATTATTTATACAAAACATTGCCGTATATCAACTATCATATTATAATAATTCCTCTGCCTATTATTTTACTGATAATAATCTATTTTCGTCACGATGATTCTCGTCACTTTTTCACTTTCTGACGAAGACTGTTACGATAAATTGATACATATAAGTATACAAGTTTTCAGGAGTTGTATGAGGAAAGATTTATTTATTTATGATTTGTTTTTAGAAAGATGGAGTCATACAGTGACCCCGAAATGATCCTAAGGATTATAAGAGAAATGGACTCTGATAATGAGGGAGAAGACGAATTATTGGAAGTTGATGAAATTTACGACGAACTCTTCGCAGATAGTGACAGTGATGAGGATCCAGAATACGTTCCTGAAAGTGACGTAGCAGAGGAATTGAATAATACAATCAGGCAATTTGAACGAGAAGAACAAGGAGTCAAGAAAAGGAAGTTTTAAAAAAATAGAAATCGAAAAAACCAAGTCAATGAGGGAAGTCACCGGGTAGCAGTCGAAGAATCCACTCTATTAGGAAAAAACGGGTTTTACTGGAATACCCATTGTCCCCCTTTGACAGGGAAAGTTCCTGGAAGGAACGTAGTTCATATAAAGTCAGGACCAACTGTGAATTCCAGTAACTCGTGCGAACCTACTGAATGTTTCCAACTATTTCTCATTGAAAACATTATGAGTAATATTCTCCGCCATAGCAATGAAGAGATTAGTCATCAGCTAAAACATTATTCATGTTATAAAGACCCTACCTTTCAAGATTTGCAATCCGAAGAACTGAACGACCTTCTTGGTGTTCTCTATTTGGCTGCAGGTCTAAAAAACAATCACCTCACAGCTGAGTTGTTGTTCAACAATTTGTTTTGTGATGACCATTTTCTTGCTTCCATGTCTGAAGGGAGATTCAAGTTTTCGATATGTTGCCTGCGTTTCGACGATAAAGAAACAAGAGACCTTCGAAAGCTGACTGACAAACTAGCCCCGAGTTTTGAAAGTGCAACTGTCCATATTATATTACTATAAATTTAAAAATTTATTTTCTCATTGTTGTAGCTATACTACCACTATTATAATTTTTTTGTATTCTTTTAACATTTGCTTAAAGTTCCTGTCTGTAAATTGCTATCTAAAAAGATTTTTTATCTATAGTTTATTCGATGTTTTATAGATATTTCATTTTATTGTTCCTAAAGTATATATAGTGGACATTATTAAACAATTTTGTAGTAGTTTTCGCCTATTTGCTTTCATAATGCTATTTACTTAAGAATAATAAAGAAATTTTACAATCTAAATATGTATTCATGACTAAAATACCTTGTACGTAAAATTTATGTGTCTACCAATAAGATACAAACGTATAAGTCTACCATTCTAGGGTTAATTAGTAAAATGCTAATTTATTCTCTGTATTGCAGTCAAATATTACTATACATATTATCCTTGTATTTACCCAAATGGTTCATTAAAGCTGCATTAAAGATACCCATAAAAAACAAAAATGCATTATAATTTATCAATTTAATTTTTACACCACTTAAGAGTAAAATATGTTATATTTATTCATTTCATTATGTGTATGATAATTTATTTCATTTTTATATGCTGGAATGCTCTCGACAGGAAATGGAAATAGCCAAAACTATGAAAATACAGACGACTCCCGAGATTCAACCAGGATGTGGTCCTGAAAATGTGGTCGACTCTCGAAAAGTCGAATGTCGAATCAGCACAAATTCAAACAATTACAGCGAAAATAACGATGTCTAGACTGAAACTAAACCTCTCGTGGTTGGGTGGGCCGAAAATTACTTCGCGTAAAATAATTCCTAATTCAACCGACCAATCAGCTAGGTTGAATAAGCGGGTTTCGACCGGTCGAATCTCGAACGGTCGAATCTCGGGAGTCGCCTGTACCTCATTTGGCAAAAATAATTTTAAGTCCATTTCAGGATTATAAATTGCAAGTTAGGGATTCGTATTGCTGACTATTTTGTAGGCTAAGTATAACAAGATGAATTATCATAACTTTCGTATGCTTAGTGAAGAAATGGTTGAGTAACTGTTAAGAAAAATGAGAATGAAATTAGTTTTTAGGCCTGTGGTTGAATATAAGATGAATCTCACAGTGATCTTTGTTTGGCCCAGAGCTGGTGGCACATCCAAATCTTTTGGTATCATCACGTGGCCAAAGTTGTGGCGATATTGCACACACCATACAGCCAGCCAGTCAATGTCATACACTGTGAGGTTTCCAGGAAGTTGAATCTCTATATCTTCTCCTTGATATCCTCTTAAAGGGTCCAGACTGTGAAAATATAATTTTTTTTTTAAATAAACAAAATATTATTTAACTTTCAATGTTTATTACATCAGATTCTAGCTAAACTAACATTTATTATCTAAGGGAAATTATTGCAATGTAAGTGATTAATTTTTGCCTTAATGCATTAGACTATTAAAGTATCAAGCTGTAATAAGAGTAATTAGTATTTCTGGTTTTTATTGTATGTCAATTAAAAACTATATAGAGACATTCCTGTCTATGACTTGATAACAGTACATTTAATTACAATTAATTCTGTTTCTTAAAGAAGATTAAGGAGTTTGGATGTTGAAAAAATATTTAGTTTTCAATAAGTAGGCTGAATCCTTGAAGTTTTTTATAAAAAAATTTATTTAGTAAACATGATGGAAAGTGATGCTTGTAAGCTAATGTGCTTGAATGCATATGTTAGAATTTTGACATTTATTGCACCATTACATACTCTACTAGATTAAGTACCCAGCTTTGCCTGAGAATTCATCACATCAATCCACCGGGAAAGACTGAAATATTTTATCCAATAATTCATGTCTGTAAAACTGTAGAATTTTATTCCTGTGATTTTCTATGTGTTGTAAAAATGCTCTCATACCCATTTTCCAATTCTTTCAAGTTCCATCCCTCGTTCTTGCTGAAAGAGAGACTTTCCATGCATTTTTTTCAAACATGAAAATTATATGTTAAGAGAAGTGTTCTAGCAGTCTATGCTAGTTCATTTATTTAGCTTTCTATATATAATAACAAAACTGTTTGTTATACAACATGTTAAATACATCTGTCTTACAAACAATAGGGAATATAAGGCAGTGTTTTTCAACCAGAGTTAAGCTGGCATTGCCTAAGTGTTATGCAAAATAGTCCACCGAAAATAATTTTTCTATAAATTTAATTTTTTAAAGAATTTAAAAATAAGAAGTATTTTTATCTTGCTCTCACACCGTAACTTCATCTATCAGGGAAGCAGAAAGTAGCAGGCTACAAATATATATATATATATATATGGTACCAAAAACGAAATTGACTACATACTAGTCAATAAGAAGCAATTGGCTGAAGACTGTTCCATCCTCAATCAGTTTAAAACTGGAAGCGACCATCGCTTGGTAAGATGCAGAATAAAATTCAACTCAAAGCTAGAAAGACAGAAGCTTATAAAGAAGCCTAAGTCTATTATCAACATGCAGGTGCTAAAAGAACGAAAAGAAGAATTTCAGCTCCAACTGAAAAATCGATTCAGTGCATTGGAAGACCGAGAAGTTGAATACCAATTTATAGAGATACTCAAGGAAACCGCTGAAGAAATAGGCGGAACAGTTAAAACAAAGCCAGAGATAAAGTTGACCAAAAAACAAGACTGCTGATGGAAAAAAGAAGGAAAATGATAATTACTAATGATCCTAAAGAAATGATCCATTTTGCAGAACTAAACAAAACTATAAGGAAGTGCATCAAGGAAGATGTGAAGAGATATAATTATGAGCTAATCGAGAAAACCATAGAAAACAATAGAAGTTACAAGAAAATGAGGCAACATCTCTCGATCGGAAAGAGACAGCTGGTGGCGTTAATGCTAGAAGACGGCTCCATAACCCATAGTAGGAAACTAATCCTGAAACGGGTACAAGAATTTTACAACAAGCTGTATGAGGATCCTCTAGGAAATGATGAAGTAAATGATGATGAAAACATGTCCACCGAAGAGGTCCCAGATATCCTTCAGGAAGAGGTGAGACACGCAATCAGAAGTATGAAGAATGGAAAAGCATCTGGAATGGATGGTATCACAGCGGAAGTATTCAAAGCAATGGGTAATCATACAGAAACAATTCTCGCTAAGACTTTTAATTCCTGTCTGAGGAAGAAAAAGATACCAGAAACATGGAACCATGCATGTATTATTCTTCTGCACAAGAAAGGTTCCAAAGAAGACTTGAATAACTACAGACCGATCAGCCTACTCCCAACAGTCTACAAAATATTCCCCAAAATACTCATTATGCGCCTTCAAAACCATCTTGATTCTGCCCAACCCAGAGAGCAAGTTGGATTTCGCAGTGAGTATAGCACGATGGACCACATCCAAGTCGTGAGAGAGGTAATCAGTCGGACAAACGAGTACGAATTACCTCTGTGTATGTGCTTTATCGACTATGAGAAAGCATTCGACTCTGTCCAAACTTCGTCGGTGTTATGTGCACTAAAGAAACAAGGAGTAGAAGAAATGTACATAACCTTGATCAAGAATATCTATGAAAATGCGACAACATCTGTCCAGCTGCATGAAGAAACGAGTGCCTTTAAGGCCGAAAAGGGAGTGAGACAAGGAGATACTATGTCCTCTAAGTTATTTAAGATACTATGTCCCCTAAGTTTAAAATCCCCTAAAATTTAATTATTGGTTCTATGAAATGGGATATTTAGCACCATAGAAGAGCACAGTCAGGCTGTCAAAGAGCACCATCAGGCTTTCAAAGAGTGCAGCAGTGCTCACGTGCACCAGGTTGGGAACCCCTGCCTTTTTTTTAATGGTCGCAGTGCAATTTATTTTATGGTCGTATACCCCATGTAAGTTTAGGTGATAATGAAATGAATCATGCTTATAATAAGATAGATAGCTCGTGTTTATAATATTAAAGTTCACAGTTTTGGCATATTTTTCTGTTTTATTACATTATTCTTCATTGCCACATTGCAACTTTTGATTCTGCAGTCATACATGAAAAACAAAGTAAGAAGAAAAATTATAATCTTTATCACTTTTGCATACTCCTTTAAGACTCTTGATGTACCCTTAGGGGTATGCATACCACCAGTTGAAAAACCCTGATCTAGAGTCTCTAATTAAGGGATATGAATTAAATCAATTACATTTATCAGGCAATATTTAAATCCAGCAGTTGGAAGACGTGTTTGCTTATACGGGTATTTCATAGAGATGACAGATTCAACTAACTCTTTTGTGGGAAACTTGGTGGGAATTTTGACACTTTCATGTTACTTCTGGGGGGCCATAGGAGTCACCATGCCAAGTTTAGTGGAGATTGGTCAAATAGTGTGGGAGGAATTAGAGGACAGACAAACATAAGTTTTGCTATTAGATAGATTTTTCCACATTCACGAGATGTACTCAGTGCTTGAAATGAGCCGGAATGCACTGGAATGCCGCTCTGGTTCGTCACACGCGCCGATGATACCATTCCATTTTGTCAGACATTTAGAAGTACCATCCCTTATAACAAGCGTTCCGTTTCATAAAAATTTCCATTCCACTACCAATACAAGCGTTCCGTTTTGTAACATTTTCCATTGCAAACACTGGTTATACTATACATATACTCATCTCCTTGGAAAAATAAAAGACTTACTAATACTTATGTACAAAATATAGATCACATTACACTTCTTTCTCGGTATTATTCTTCATGTAATCCTATCACTCTCTGCAAACCTTTCTATTTATATTATTTTTTTAAATTATGTCATTTCATCCTATTTGAAAAGTAAACCACACACATTTTCATAACATTTTATTATTTTCATAGTCATTTAGACTCTAAAAACATTAAATGTCATGGGATAATAGTGTACTCATAAAACTGACAGAAAACTCAATACATTGATTAAAGTAGTTATCCTGTATGAATATTCCCTAATTGCTGATTCCAATGAAGATTAGAAATAGTTGTGTCTTTTATTTAAACTACTATTTGACCAAATAGTGTCTTAAGATACACAACTGTATATGTAATTAGGGTTAAAAATTGTAATGTGCCTCAGCATAATCCCAGGATTGATTTGATTTTTGTAGATTGGAAAGATAAAATAGAAATTACTATATATCGAACTTTGAATGATCGATTGTTGACTGCAGTTATCTCTAACTATGCTATATAGATGCTCCAGTGTTTTCTCAATCATCACAATTACTTATACATATATTCAGTGCTGTAGTGGAGGGTATACGATGGTATATGCCATATAACCCCTTCTTTTTTCGAATGAATAAGGCAGGGATGGCAAATATGTGGCATGTGTGCCAGAAGTGGCTTATGATTTTACTTGGAGTAAACTAGTGGCACACAGAAAAATATTCAGATGATTCACCTTACTTTATTGGCACGTGACATAAAAATCATCTGCCATCCCTGGAATAGGGTATACCCTCTGCTATTTCGAAAAAAATAGCCTATACCCACACCTTATGAAAAATGATACAGATTGATTGAAAAAAAACAGCCCATACATTTTCTCCTGGAATCGTAACATTACAGTTGTGTAATTTTCTCTAAAAACTAGGTAAGAACTCTCCCTCTAAGTTTTACTTTAGTATACAGTATACCCTCTGCTTTTTTTTTATGAATACAGCACTGTAGGTATACATTACACTTTACATGGTTTAATTGCTTGTTTTGATATTACCTTTGACATTCTAGCTTTACTTTTGATGAAGGATCCCATTCTCTTCGCATGTTCGCACTTTCAATGCGGTAATTTTTTATTTTTCCTTTGTTAGCATAGTTTTAAAGTGTTTAAAAAATAGTGATATCCTTCATGTGATTAATTTATCCTCCTTCCTTAATCAATAACGTACTAATCCTTACTTTAGAAACCTAAAATATGAGAAGAGAGTCCACCGTCAGAATGACTATGGAATTTAATATTTATTACATAGGTTTATTTTTGGGGATATGCAGAGTGTCTGCCTTCCTGGAGTCGAAGATTCAAATCCTGCCATTAGAAGAGGCTACCGTTGCTATTTACAAGCTCCTTGTAATCGATTATATTAGTGCTTCTATGACCCGATGCCTATGGCACATTACCGCCTAGGCCGACAAGGGCCAGACCTAGGGTGGCAATTTTGTCTGAAAGTCCACTAACTGAAATTATTATTTAATATTAATGATGGTTTATTACGAATCTAATAATATATTTTTGCACTAAAATGTAAATTCATAAGAATTTATGTGGCAACGCTAAAATAAGTTCATATGGGGCGGCAATTATTTCAGGGTCTAGGGGCGGCAGAATCCTTATTCCGCCACTGCCATATGTCAAATAAATGCAGCGTCCAGTTAAACAATCTATCCAGTGGGAGTTAAATTTTGGAAAAATCAGAAAAACATCGATTAGTCTATCGAGAATAAACATTGTTGTTTTTAGCAACGCCAAGTGTGATTATCCCTACCTGCCCATTTCGTTGGGCACTTTGATCCCGAGTGGACTCGGTTCGGACCCGTTTCCAACCCAGAAGTAAGCGTCTGGACCGGCGCCGTCGTAATGTAGGTTTGGAATGTATATCGTCTTGGCGTCCAAGATGGACACGTTGCCGGATCGGAGGCCGTGCGCCAGGCGACGGAATTCTGGTAGGACGCGCGGCCTCGGCGCTTCCAAATTGGGAGGGATGAATATTTCTCCGAAGTCCACCTGCGGAGACAAAGGTAAGAGCGATTGAACATCTCCTTCTATGGCATAATAACACCGTGGTTTAACAACGGGGAAAAGACACTGAGAAAAAAGGGCACAAATCATCCTTTCGTGGGCTGCAGGAAGCATACTTTCTACCTGATTGTCAACGTAAAGGTAAAGTTTAACAAATCATATATATCAGTGCAAAACCAAATACACTGATCACTATCCTGATTTAAAAACCTTAAAAATCATGACCGTGGTACTTATGGAATTAATTTGCCCACGAAAGGTTTAATCAAGGGCAAAAGTCATCTTTTACTTTTCGAGAACAAGCACTATAAAAAATACTTGTCTCAGTTATCTCCAATAACTAGAACAATATTTCTTTGTTGAATCTTTTAATTTGTTAAAAGATGTATTTAAACAAGTTAGGAGAGTGTACAACGTATCACTCGTGAAATCGAGTATTATAAAGAAATTATATACTTGTACGTAAGGGAAATTGCGTTTTAAAGTTCTTTTCTTTATCATAAATAATCCATTTTCTTCTTATTTAAAAATATTGCATGCACATGTAAGGAAATTAAACGTTTGTTTGTGAGATTGTTTATGTTAGCAACAATGAAGAAGTAACCATGCAATAATTTTCCAAGTTCAACTCTAAGACATTCTGGTTTGATTTTCTCAATAAAGGCTACTCCTACGATAAAAATGTACAGAGAACGAAATACTCCTCTTAACTAGTCCTACAACTTTTATTTGAAAAATATTTTGATATGAGCAATACTTTACGAGATATGACGAAAATTTCATTTTTCATCCAGTAAAGTGGTACTCCTGATTGGCGTACGTGATTCATTTTTGCGATTTTCTTATTATATTTGACTATAAGTCCTTAATATCAAATTTCATGAAAATCCGTTCTGTAGAAGCCGAGAACGAACATGCGGACGGACGGACAGACCGACGATAATAGGCGCTCACGCTGGAAGCGAAACGCAGCTAAAAAGGGTAGTGGAGGAACATCGTTATGGCGGAACGCCATCAACAAGTAGACCTCGGGCCGATAATGTTTTTATAACCACCCCCAGAACATTCTTTCTACGCTCCATCTTCCCAGCGTCTAAGATCCAAACAATGAGATCATCCCCAATAAACCAACCCTCTACAATTCCACCCCAACCCTACCCTCCTTACCCTTCCTCCCATTTTTCCTCCGAATCCACCGTGACACCCTCGTGCGCCCCCCTCCCCCCCCCTTCCCCGTCCTCCTTACATCCACCGAGACCCCTTATCACCCTCCTCCTCACGTTCCCCGTACCATCCCCTCTCTTTCGATCTCATTTCCTGTGTTAGTCACCTTTTACTCTAATACCCCAAGGCTCCTTCTAACCCCTCTCCTTTTCTATCCCGCAAAACCTCCTCCTCCTCCGGAAGCCCGTTCTCTCTCTCTCTCTCTCTCCTCCAGCCCCATTCAACCGCGCTTTCCCGCCCCCTCTCCTAGCACGCTCCGCGACAAACATCCATCCCGACCCTTATCTCAGCACGCCCTTTCTCCTACCATCCCCCCCCCACCCACCTATACCACTCCTCTCCCTGAGGGCCGCGCGCCCCCTACCCCCTCTCTCTCTCTCCCTTTTTCCCTTCCCTCCCTGCTTCTCCCGTTCGATCTTCTCTCTCTCCCTCTCCCTTGAATAGCAAGCGCCGCTGTCGGAGAATCTTAAGGAAGGATGGGGTTTCTACCCCCACCCCCCTTCCAACCCCTTTCGGATAGTGGTGGATGGGGTAAGAGGAGACGAAATGAAGAGCAGAAGGGCGAGTGTATTACGAGGGGTTTTTAGGAAGAAGGACGGAGGGTGGGGGAGAGGGAGATGGGCTGAGTATTCGGCGATACAGCTAAGGTAATGAACTCGGAAGCATCGGATGCTTCGCCTCCACTTTGATGGCGGCAGACAAAACACTCCTTCGATTATCCCTGCGATTCGAAGCGGTCGAACGAGGGGAAGGAAGCGGCAGCAATCTCAATTAGATTTCCAATCGGGATCGTATTATGTTATTACGCGGAAAAGCATGCGGAAATTGAGTTCCGAAAACGAAAAAAAAAATTTTTTTAAATGAGAGATGGAGCTTACCATTAGGGGCCTGATTCAAATACATAATCTGGATTTCGTCAACCACCGAAGCGGTTACAAACCAAGCAAAGATTTTGGGTCACGAACTTGCTAACCTCGGCGGTAATTCTCTCCTTTTTAGTACTTATCTACGCGAATGGGTATTTTGTAGCTGACATGGAAATCTGGTATGCTCAACGGTTATACGGTAACAAGATACACCTGGAACATTAATTTGCATAGTTACGTGAAAAGTTATGGAGTTTTCGACCTGTGTGTAACATTTATGTTTCACAAATTATTACAATATTAATCTGACTGCAGCGCAGTTCCGAATAACCATTCTTCTTTTTTCGGATTGACCCTCAAATGAAATCGCTACAATCTGTAGTCTATTGAGCTCAAATAAAACTTTTCAAGGTAGTGTAGAGTTTAATTTGTTCACTCCTACTACAGCCTAAACCCTTTCTCATTAAGGAGCAGGCAGAAGTTAAAACACGGGTAAGAATAATTTAATCTTTATATAAGACTTAAGAAAGGGAGTTATTAGAACTTAGGAACCGTTTTAGGGTAAAAACGCCGCTCAAGTCAGTTGTTAGACCTCCTAGCTTCTTTCTGGGCGTTGAGACAGTTATCAACCCATAGCTATTTCTGTATATTTTTATGTTGTATTCCTTCCTGGAAAGAAACGTTTGATATCGACATTTCTCCGTAAAAAATGAAGGCGGAGAAAGCTGAGTGAAATACATATACATCAACAAGAGAAAATTAGTCATAAACAGTAAACGGACTAAATTAAACACAGTGAAAAGAGTGTACAGTCATTAACTTCAAACGCACAGGTAGCTTTATCATCCCTGATTTCATAAAGTTACATTACTTAATAAAAACTCAAGTAATGAGTCCTAAGATTTGATCACATGAGCCTTGCACTAAGGAATTTTATATCATCCGTAGTCACGTCTTTGAAACGAAGGTGGAGAAAAAAATTCGAGGGTCGTTGGTAACCTGGTAATACGGACAGAAAGGACGCACGATGTTGTGATTCTACTGATTGCCGAACCACTGACAGAAATGCCAAACCGATTCAGGATCTGGAGTGAAAATTTCTTCGCGAGACACCCTTTTCAGGTTTCAGTCAGATGCCGAGAGTTGGCTCAAAATTAGACGAATCGTTCAATTAAAATAATCTGATACTTATGAAACGATGATATATATCGTGAGGTGTGATTGGTTTCCTACGGTTTCGGCGATATTTTTATATTGATTCAAACAAATAGCAACAGCAACAGTACACATTGTAGCTTGACCGTGTTTTACTGCCAAAGCATCCTCCAGTCAGTGACATCGTTCCGAGAGAGCTTTTCGGCCATTGCGCTCAATATAACTTTGGGCGGATTCATAATACGGGAGTACAGAGAGAAAAGAGGGCAGGGACCAGGTCACGGGGCTCTGCGAAAACTCTCTGAAATTCAAACACGTCTTGATAAAGTTCTGACCGAGGCATAAAGGTCTCTCCATCGTTCGAAATATCCGCTCTCCCTTGGATGTACATTCCGTGTACAAAACTAGTAGATGAAAGGATAGCAGAGGCAGTAATTATAGGTTCCCCAAACTAATCTTTTTGCAGATAAAAATGTATTAGCTCCTTAAATTAAATGCCTAAAAATAAAAATATTTTAAAAAATCTTTTTTCATCTGTACTCTTTCTTTTATAAAACGCACTGAAAAGTATAAAATAATTTTTTGGGTTCAAGAAAATATCTGGATCTTAAGGAAAATTATCATTATATATGATCGTGAATCTCTTTAAAAAAGATGTATGGCATATATTGATTATATAAGAATATTTCAGACTATTTATAGTCTGAGATGAAGTTAATAAAAAAGAGTATAATAAAAGTGTTTCATCAGGGAGATAATCCACAGAAATTTAAGTTATAATTCAGTTAATGTAAAAAAAACATAAATCGATAAGGATCCATAACTATACACACTTCGAAATTATCCAATGCATATCCCAGAATATCGTTCTTATTTTCGGGTGACGACGGAAATGTAGTTAAGACCAACGAAAAAAAAATCATCTAATTGTAAGTCTTTAAGCAAAGTGAAGTGACTGTGGGATCGCGAACTTGCGAAACATTAAGGTGGGAACAAAATAAAAAGTACTTTATTCATATAAACGTGAAAAAATGTGATCAAACTTTAAAGGTATGCATAAAGAATGATATTTAGAACATGAATGAAAAAATATTTCATTAATTCATACGTTGTAATTGTGCTGATAATAACAAAAAAAACCAAACTATGGAAGGGTAGAGAATCCCAAAATGTAATCATTACTGACATAGAGGTAGATCCTATATCGTTTCTATCCTGAGGATCAATGGAACCTTACAGTCAGCCGCCGACTTGAAATAAAGCAACTTATAAAAACCAATCCTCAATTTTGCGCCCTGCACCGTTATTGAAGCCTCAAATTTTCTAGAGTCACGAAATTCCCATCAATGAGGTTCTACCGATCGGTTAACTGAATATAGCAATGGAATCGCTATTTACGCTAAGAATAAAGCGACAAAATGGCAAAATTATTCACTCTATTGTAACTGATTAAATTAGCATGACAAACGAACATAAACACAATTAAGCTAATTTATACTGGCCCAAGAAGTTATCATCATTCCATAAGATAACTTTTTGTATTAAAAAGCAAATTGATGTATTTACGTATATTAATGTATAGACCCTTCTGTGCGGTTCTAGCGCAATGAGTCTTTTCTAAAATCGGAGTTATACGCGACGGTCGCGTATAACCTTGATTTTTTCGCGTACACACACACATATTACTCTGATATACTGCACTTTCTTTGTGAAAAACTGCACATATACCGCACTCGCGTTGATGAGTTCACTTGCCCGAGTTTCGTTTGTGTTACAACAGACGATACGATACGTTCGTTTCAAGATCCCTCCATATCGATCACATAATATTTAAAAAGATTTCGTTCCCTATTAAAACAGCTTTTAAATAAATTCGTATAATGGCATTTGTATATTTTTATAACGTACACAAAATCCTATAACTTCATGCAGGGGTGCTCAGACTTTAACAAGCTTGGGAGCTACTTATCCCACTTACGTGGCGATCGACCGCCCAACTTCACTGTTAAAAATTACTTCGAGCGGGGGAGAGGGGGGAGGGGGGTGATCGACCGTCCATTTTTCACAAAAATTCTTTCGAGCAGGCGAGCAGGGCAGAAAAGTTTCAGAGATCTGCCTAAAATGAGTTGGCGATCGACGTCCTGAGCACCCCTGACTTAATGCGTGTCGTTAAAGTTAGCTTATTCCAGCCACCGGAAGTCGTGATTGGTGCATATCTACAAGGAGAAAAGCTATACTGTTTGCCTAACTTTAAGGATAAAGGTAGCATTCTCAAAATAACTTTTACTTACAATTGTATACTGCGTTTTTAAAAGTAGTATATACGTTTATTTCCTCCATTGTATTAATTGATACATATAATGCATATAAATGAGTCTTTTAACAGATCAACTATGTAAATGATGCGAAGCATTAGAGGGGCACAGCGGATTAGAAATCAAAATGTCATTCGAGAATGCATTTAGGTTTATTATGTCTACATATAGGAGAAAGTCGATTATCCAAAGATCATTCTGTTTAGAAAAAACAAATGTCGACTTTGAGATTTATCTGCTAAGGCGCCGTCAAACATTATTGCAGTGTAAAATTAATTAACATTAAGTTTAATGTATTTAATAAAAACAGCTTTCCTAAATTACATGTGCTATGACAGATGTAACTACATACACTTGCGACCATCTCTCGGCGGGATTCGAACCTGAGACCATTGCATTGGTAGGCAGAATTTCCCATCTACCAAGGCCGATGTCAAATGTTTTAAGCTTGGTCGTTATTATTCAATGAATCGCAGTAAAATTGTCAAAAATACAACACAATTTGTGTATGTACCTACTTAGAGCCCATTTATTATTTAATTCCACTATTTTTTAATTTTACGAAAAAATATCGATAATCCGAACAAGGTCTTTCTCCCAGTTCGAAAACCGACGCTTTTACTTATTTAACATAGCATACATTTTGATTAACGAATTCTATGAATTATCTGAAATTTGTTTTCATATTATATTTCTAAATAATCGTATTGAGATTGATTAGAAACATATCGTTGGAAGTCTATCTAAAGATACGGTCATTTAAAGGAGATTAAACTCACAGAAATGTAGCGTTTCGCATATTTCGTTTGAAAAATTAAACGCTCTTTCCCTCTAACCAAAATTTTTAAGAGCCATTTGACCTAAATTTACTACGAGGGAATACATTCTACGGATTAAAATTCAAAACAAAAAATTGGAGTTATTAATTTACCAACGGATAAGTTAGGGAATGTAATATTTTACCCCAAGTGTTCTCAAAACCTCCAACCTTAATACGCTTAATAAGCTATTTGTACATAATTATGGAGTTACAGATTTTAAAAAAAATAACGGAGTTGGACGTAGAAGAGGAATGCTCAATGCGGCGAAGTATAGGATTTGAAGCTTATTTTGAAAGATTTAGCAAGGATAAATAAACGAAATGCATCTGCTTATAGAGTATTCTCATAAAAAGGCTCGGATATTCCTTTAGGAAGAAGTAAATTTTCAGTATATTTCTTCGAAATTTCTCCTTTCCTTTCTCGCGTTTTTCGGTTTTCTCTATGACCAATAGGGGGTTACGACTCATTTAAGAAGAACATAAACACGAAGAAATCAATGTTAATGGTGAGCGTATTCTAAACGAATAAATACTCGAAAAAATTAACGATGGACCCTATCTATTTATTTGAATCAAATAGGCGATAGAAGTAAAATTTTAAACCAATAAAAGATCAAGTGAACTAGAGCTACGAAGCAGTTTTTCTCTATTATCAATAGTTTTTTCAGACTTTTACGCAGAAAATAACACGCATGAATAATTTTTAATGATAAACGTATTCTCACCAAAGGAATACTAGAAGAAAATAAGAATTAATCAAACTGATCTCATCACTCGAATGAAATAGACGATAAAAATTAAATATTAAGCTACAAAAAAGTTTAAGTAAACAAAAGTTGTAAAGCATTCGTAGTCAGTATTCATTCACCGACCGTCAATCCCAAAAAAAAGAAGGGACTCTATCAGATCGGCGAATTACCACTGAGGACGGTTACTTTGCAGATGACGCTCGCATCTAGTTTACTCGACCGTTTTACCGCTGTAAGAAGCCGCTTTGATCGTCTACTGGATGTCGTGGCGGTGGCAATCCTTCCTCCTGCATATTTCATCAGGAATATTCTCCCCCTCTCTCCGTCTTCCCATGTCCCATAATTCCTCCTCACTCCCTCTTTATCACTCTCCATTTGCTCTCCCAATTCCCTCTTCTCTTCCGTGTTACTTCATCCCCAAATAAAGGAACCTCCGATCACATGAGGCAATATCTACCCGCAAACGCAAACCGTGCCCTGCTTGCAGCAGGCTATAACCCCCCTCTCCTCCCCTAACGATTAAAATTTGGCTTCGTTCCTACGCAAACACGTCGGGAATATGGCGGTCCGGATGTCGGAAACGCATTGCGACCAGGGATATCCTATCCGTCCTGCGGGATTTCTTTTTTTTTTAGAGATATTCTTCAAAAGTTAAGCGAGGATTCAGCCGAAGGGATATTTTTCCGCGTTTTTAAAACGCGTTTTCTTAAAAGAAAACACGTGTTAATGTAGTCGCTCTATCTGACCGTCTGTGGACAATCAATCTATTACGAGATATTTGAAAAATTATTTCTTAATTAAATAGCTCTTATCCATTTTACGAATTTTCCATCGATTGGATTTTCCCGGTAGTTCATACATTTTCCACTATGTGTCTCCAAATTTGGAAAATTCATAACTTCGAAACGGTATTGGAATCAAAATACTACAGCTAAAGGCAGAGCCAGATAGAGGTGGGGCCAGCAGAGCCATTTGGCCCGGGCCCGGAGGGCCCCCCAAAATTTATTCCAAAGGTTTTTATTCATATATTTGTACGGCTTTCGGATTGGGGTGGGGCCTCACATTTGTGACTGGCCCAGGCCCCATCTCACCTATCTCAGGCCCTGGCTAGAGGAGTGCAGTTTTCACGGATTGGTCTAGTAAGGGTCTTCTTCATTCCTACGGTCGCCCCTTCCTCAAAGGGAAAGACAAACGTGAACCCTGAAAATTTTTAAGGAAACGCGCTTCCAGCTCTTGCAAGGGTATCTTACTTCTTTTTTTTTGAAAACATTTAAACCATTAAATTTAGAGTCACCAATAGCGCATCGTCGTCGCATCATATCTATACTCCAACGAAAATCTATAATAGCCCAACTTGGGATGAAGTACCTGGCGGTACCTAGCGATTATTTGGTCAAAATCACGCCCGGCGCTAATCCTAGTCGGGCAATCAGAGCGCAAAAGCACGCCGGGATTGATCACGAGATGACTAAAAAAAA
Organism: Uropetala carovei; assembly: GCA_036926305.1. Classification (NCBI taxonomy): domain Eukaryota; kingdom Metazoa; phylum Arthropoda; class Insecta; order Odonata; family Petaluridae; genus Uropetala; species Uropetala carovei. The sequence continues at coordinate 8,886,648 of JAXCHB010000069.1, forward strand.
AAAAGAAGCGGAGAGAGGCGAGTGCAGTGGCCGATTCGAAAAAATAATTAGGAACCTCCTCCTCCTACCCCCTCCCTCCGACTCTCCATCCCCATACAACACCCACCCGAGGCGAGGGAAAGGTGCGACCGCAGTGCCACCTAGCGAGTGGAAGGGGAAAGGTTCGGCAATCGCTCTAGGGGAGCGGCGGTGCGGTGAGGGAGGGAAAGAGAGAGAGGGGGGGGGAGCCGCGGTGCGGTTGCCGGGGAGAGGCGCCTTTGCCTCCCTCCCCCACTCCACCGGAGAGAGATAGAGAGGAGGGATTGTGAGGAAGGGGTATAGGGAGTCTCTTACGCGCACACTCTTACGCGCAGATGGTCCTCGACCCTCTCTCTCTCTCTCCACCCCTTCCTCTTCCATCCGAGGGGCGGCAAAAGCCCCCGCCCAAGTCCCTTTTCTCCTTCGTGGCAGCCCGTCGCGTTCTTTCTCTTCCTCCACACCCCTTCCACTCTCCCGTCTGCGGCACACGGCGTTGAAAGCGGCACTGCCCTTCTCATCCTCCTCCATCTTGTTCGAAATTCCCGTCACGGCGTGAATGCGAGGGGAGCACAGTTCTCTCTCTCTCTCTCTCTCTCTTTCCCTCTCAAAAGCACCCGTTATGCGAGCACACACAAAAACACGCCCGTACTCGCCTGATCGGCCGCCACAAATTTCGTCGATTTTCGCTGGAATGCAAGTGAAGAAAGGAAAATTATGGGAACGATTCCGTCGTACGCACGTTCGAGCGAGAGGTGGGAACATCCGAGAAAATTCCAGTAGTCGTGAAACGGTTGATGCAACCACGTGAGCACAGCAGGTGGAAAAGTAGACGTCGTCGGCGATGATTCGCCGATAACGAAGTTCTTTTTCGACAATCTGAGACTTGCGATTTATCGCCGAGAGGGTGGCTGCTTTGTGGTCGAAATGACCGTGCGGTTTAAATCAACAGTTTTAGGGCCGTTGCGGGTTTCTGATTTTTTTTGACTGGATAACAATAGGTGGTGGAAGGGCTAGCGTATCGGCCTACCATCACTAAGGTCGCGGGTTCGAATCCCGCCGAAGGGCATGGATGTTTGTGTCGTTTTCATAATTTCATATTTCATCAATCGTGTGTGTGTGTGTCTGACGTGGAAGGCAACGGGAAACCACCACATCATATGTGTTTATTCCCTAGCCATTTCAAACCAACCTTAGGGTTGAAAACTATGGATGGAACAATAGGTCAGCTCGGCAAATCGCATCTGGAAGGAATGACGATTTAAAAATCACAGCCGGCGAAGCCTGAGACGATGTTGGTCGCTAGTAGAGATTGTGTTCGAGAATTCTCGAGAAATTCCTATTTTTCAAATTCTCATTTCTCGATAATTTTTTTTCTCTAATGTTCGAGAATCTCGAGTCTCGAAAAAATTTCTCGAGATTTCGAGATTCTCTGCAAGACATAGGAATGAACCGTCCATCAGGCGAGAACACCTCTGAAATAAGTGCGAATCTCCTTGTTGCATTGAAAAAACAAATTGCCAACAGAAGAGATGTGCCTTTAATTTCTTTGATGAAGTATCTTCAAGACCCACAATGCCTACAGCTATGTAAAAAAAGACGATTTCTTTGCGCCAAGTCCATAAAATGAAATCGTCAAAACAGCAAAATTAATCATGAACAGACTATACCATTATTCAAATGAAAAGAATACTACACTGAATCATGCTGAAGAACCAGTTGAAGAAAACTTAAAAACGGATCAAGGTGATAGTCTGAGCCTGAATAACAATTGGAAGAATCGATCCGTAAATGCTTGATGCCAAGCCAAGTAATTGACGATGACTTGCGTTCGTTATCAAAAGAAACGAACGTGTACGAGGCAACGGGAAAACCAACTTGGAAAAGCTGAAAAATGCCTTTAGCGCAATTAAACCAACGTCGACCCAAAACGAAAGAAATTTCTCTATTTCTGGAAATCTGATCTCTAAGAGAAGGGCAAGATTATCCGACAAATCAATAGACTGTCTGCGTTTTTTAAAACATTACTTCCTACGATGTGATAAAAAGTAATGCACTGATAATTGTATTTTAATCTTGACCTTTATAAGTCATATTACCTTCGTTTGTTATTGAGTTTCAATTAAACATCATCTAAAGACTAAAAATATGGTATTCATTTCGAAATTATTTCTGTTGTAATGCTAAAGAAAATTATCATCGAAAATAGTAAGTTCCTCACTTTTGTACGAGAAATATTAATTAAAATAAATTTTTTTAAATTCAGAATTATTATCTTCTATTGCCACTTTTTAAGAAAAAAATATTTTATGAAAAATTTCACGAGCAATTGCTTTCGCACTCGAGATTTCTAGAGAATTCTCGAGACTGAAAATAAATTCTCGAATTCTCGAGAAAAAAAATATTGGGAAAAAAGAGAAATCTCGAGAATGAAAAAAAGTCGAGAAATCACAATCTCTAGTCGCTAGGATGGGTACTTCTGTATGACAACGCCTCGGTTACAGTTAATTTACCTAATCGTAGTTCGTAAAGAGCGTAAACGTAAAAAGTTCCAGTAGAGTAGTAGGTAATCAAATTGTTTATCTAATTGTAAGTGTATAATGGTACGATTCTATGAGGTGGCGTTGTCAAGAAGTAACAATGACAACGTACGCTGAAATACAATGTAACATAAGCCACTTAAGACCTGGCAAAGAAGTTTGATTCATCGAAGCAAAACTGTATATATAAATATATCAAGAGCAATTAGCATTTTTTACAATTTTAAAAACACTTTCAGCAGATGAAAGCAATGTCAACATGTTAGGAAAGTGTACAACGTATCACAAATGGGCGCGTTTCGTGCAATGGAATATTAGAAAGAAATTATATACGTAAGGAAAATTGCGTTTTAAAGTTCTTTTCTTCATCAAAAATAATCCATTTTCTTCCTATTTAATAACATTACATGCACAAGTAAGAAAATTAAACGTTTGTTTGTGAGATTGTTTTTGTTATCAACAATGAAGAGGTAACCATGCAAGAAATTTTCTAAGTTCAACTCCATATAAGACTTTCTTGTTTGATTTTCTCGATAACGGCTACTCCTACGATAAAAATACATAGTAAAGGAAATACTCTACTTTACCAGTTCTACAACTTTTAATTGAAAAATATTTTGATATGAGCAATACTTTACGAGATATGACGAAAATTTCATTTTTTGTCACCAGTAAAGTGGTACCCCTGGTTGGCGTACTTGATTCATTTTTGCGATTTTCTTATTATATTTGATTGTAAGTCCTTAATATCAAATTTCATGAAAATCCGTTCTGTAGAAGCCGAGAACGAACATGCGGACGGACGGGAAGACAGATAGACACACGAACAGACGGACAGACCGACGATAATAGGCGCTCACGCTGGAAGCGAAACGCGCTTAAAAATGGAAAAATATTTTTCACGAGGATTTCGTGCTTATTTCATAAAGATAATCCCTCTATGCATAATATTTTCCATTTTATTAAAAATGAAGCATATCGCGAATACACAAGTTATTATTTTCAAGCGATATCCTCTCGTCTCGAAATTAAAAAATGAAATTTTTATCCTTTTTCCGTTCCGTGGAAACAAAACAAAAATGAATACAAACGGACCAGCAGCCCAATTGCACGCAGTAAATTACATCCTATGAACCGAGTTGTGGTTATTTGCTTAGGATGGCTCACAAACAGATTTATTTGTCTTTGGATGGGGTTTCTCGGTAATTGCTATTAAAATACCCTCAACCTGTCCTCCGATTGAACCGATATACATAGTTGTCAATCCATAAAACTCGCTTCATTTTAAGCATTTTCACAGAAAATAACAATATCGTCTCATTTTTCGTCCACATAGGAATGTTTGGTAGAATGAATGCACGCAATAGAATTAATGAAAATTATCGCGTAGGCTTGTTTTTTGGCTAAAGATCCGATCCGATCGAGAAATAAATAAATCTTTTTATGGACACTAAAAAGTTGTTTACAAGTAAATAACAATAAAATACTTCTGGAAACTGAAATATTAAAAAAAAATTTGAGCACAGTAAAAGGATGTTTACAATGGCGTCGTTCACAATTAAAACAAAATTACTTCTGAGAAGTGAAGCAAAAATTTCCGATTTAAATATCGAATGAATTCGCGTGGGGAAAAAAAGGTTAGCTTAATCTTTCTCTTTTTATATTTCCGAACCCATCCATAAAACATTCTCATACATTTTCCCTCGATTTCCCGCCAAATCGGATGTTCCGTCGGTATAGATCCAACGTCGCCACCCTTTCCATCTTTCTCTCCGTCACTTTCACCTTATGTTAGATCTCTCAACGCACTCCTTTTCCCCCTTCTTAAGAACCTGCCATAACCATCTGCTTCTGTCCCTTTCTCACGCCAGACTTGATCGTCCTTTATTCAACTCTTCCGCCATATTTTTTTCTTTTCTTTCCCAGTGCAAGTGATTTTTCTCCGGCTTTCACGCCAGACAACGATCGGCGCCGGTGGATTTCAAAGCGATCAGAGAGAGAGAGTGAGAGAAGTTCGAAACCTAAGAGATATAAGCGAATATATGATGGAGGCGTGCGATTTTTTAAAGACCTTACTTTAAAAAATCGGTACAACATACATTGTACAAACTTTCTCATATATGGGTACTAATGCGTCGTTTAGTTATCTTCAGAAAATAAAAATCGTATGAGCCGGTGTTTGGAAAATCCAATTTTTGTTCAAGTTGCCCAAGAATAAACTAGCCTTATATTCATTCGGCGAGAAAAATGAAATATGTAGTATTATTGCAGAAGTATACTAAAGTAACGGACAAAATTTATTCAAAATCGTTGGAGCCGTTTTTGAGAAAATCGAATTATTGTTAAAGTTGCCTAGAATAAACTAGCCTTATATTCATCTTTTGAGAAATATGAACTATACAGTATTATTGAAGACGTAAACTCAAGTAACTGTACGAAATTTGATCAAAATCGTTATAGCCCTTTTTGAGAAAATCGAATTATCGTTAAAAATGCGTAGAATAAACTACTCTTAATTATTGAGCAATGTCAACCATTTCTATATATACTCTTCTCAGTATGATACAATGCCTATGTACGAGATTTAATTCATTTTCGCTCTCCCGTTTACGCTCTAGATCCAGTAACAGACAAACAGACGGCATTGCGAAAACCACTTTTTCGGATTCAGCGACACCTAAAACGTATATTTCCGTAAAAATCTCGAGGTCGAATTTTTTCGCGATAACAATACTTTCTCGATACTTCGTATGAGAAAGTAAAAATGATCCGTTCAAAAAGTTACGAATATTATAAAGAAGACATATCGAGTCGTAAAAACATATATCTCCGAGAATCCTGAAAAGATTATCTCGTTCGAACATATTCGGAGAGAAAAAAGAACGTGTTCACTTCGAGCGGAAAAGAAATTCGATTCCAATTACGTATTTCATTCGACGGTAGGGTTTAAAAACCACTGCTTCTTAGCGAAAATACTGAAACTAATATCGTTTCTTTTATGCGAGAACATTTTCGCAGAATAAAATTCATTCTTATTATTCCGTTCAATGGTATGATTTACGAGGAAAATCACTGCTTCCTAGTGGCAATACGGAAACTTATATCGTTCCTTTTATCCGAACCAATCCTTCGAGAAGACGTCTTCTGGATGCTAGACCGATCGTATATTGCCAAGCAAATATTTATGCTAGAAAAACTCCTGAGATAAACAGCAGGCGTAAATTACATTACTGATGGAAATTTACATATCTATCCCAAAGAATGCATGAAAGATCGCTCGCAACAATTTATCCGTGTGACTTTTTTTTACCTAATCCTGGGTACCACTGCTACTACAACTAGTCAGACCATATTTTTTACAGCTACAATTATATTTTATTCCCCGGTAGGTTTTGATGCCTCGAGTTATTCAAAATGGTCGCGTTTATAAACTTTTAAACGGGATCGTTTAACCAATCGATTCCATTAAAAGCATTATTTGAGCTACCACGACACAACCGAAAAAACAGAGAGAGAGAAATATTCATTTGGCATGATTCATCTTTCTGTTTCTTCGCAAATCATCCCGCTTTGTGCCAGCAAATCGATTAAAAGAAACCTACAAGTTCAACCAAAAAAATGGGCAGAAATATTAATACGCGGAGGAAGAAAATAAACCAGAGACGTCTCTCCGTTGGCGACGACATAACTCGGAATTAGAAGGTCCTGGGAAAAAAACGAACTAATATGATCGATTAGAATACAGAAAATAAAGAGTGAGAAAAAATACAGACCACAGCGTGGGCAGAGAGAGAGAAAACGACAATCGCCTGAAGTAAAATCTGAAAAGTGGCGAAAAAGGATTCCAACCTTCAAGTATCTCGGAATGTTATATTTCCCGAAGGATTGATCGGAAGAGAACCGAGGCGAGAGCAGAATGAATTTTCGAGAGAGAGGAAGAGAGAGAGAGAGAGAGGGAGGAGAGGAAAAAAACGACTTATGGGAAAGAGGTTTATAGGAAATTGAAAAATATAAAGAGAGAGGGGAGTTTAATAAGGAGGAGGAGGCATTTTGCGTTTCCGATCGGAGAGAGAGAGAAAGAGAGAAAAAGCTACAGAAAGAAAGGGTTAGGAAAAAGACAATAGAGAAAGAGATAAAGAGATAGGAGAGGTAGAGAGAGAGAGGTAGAAAGAGAAAGGAGAAATATAAAGAGAATAAAGGAAGGGTAAAGGGTTAGAAAATGGAAAGAGAGAGAGAGAGAGAGGATGGGAGCAATGAAGAGGGAAAGACGGGATGAAAAGGATAGAGAGGGAGAGGGAGGGAGGGGGTGTTTGGAGGGGGGAGGGGGAAGGGAGACTGAGGGGAGCGCGAGGGGAGGGGAGTGAAGTGGGAGTGGCCCTCTCTACCTCTCCATCGCGAGGCTTGCGCACACTGTCTGGGTGTGACTGTTTCAAATTCGCCCTTCCATTCGCTGCAAATACGGAATTCAAACTATTGATCGTCGGCCCATGCCTCCCAGAGCATCCAGATGTGAGAAAGAGTGAGAGAGAGAGAGGAGAGAAAAGGGGGGAAGAGCGCAATATAAGCCATTGTTTAATCGCTTTTTTCCACCCGATTTAGGGATTTGGCTAATATACACGTGTGTGTGTATATATATATATATATATAAAGGGTTATGTTTAATTCTCCCCAGTATTCCAAACATCTCTTTGCGACGATTTTGCGAGCTGACCCGGAATGCTGACCTAACGTGCAATATGTTTGACAAAACTCTACAACTGGCAATTCTTCAAACGGAAGCTTTACTCAAAATCTTGTGAGGCACTTGATTCTCATGTCAGGATAAAGTAGAATTTCTGCACGGAATTTGCTCAGGGAAGCGTATAAGTTTGGGTCAAATCAGGTCATCTCCCTTTGCGAATTCAACAAGCCATTTTAGTAGGCAAATATTTTACTTAAAACTGTTTGAACGCTATATTTAAAAAATAATTTCGATGTAGGATATTATACGGAATGATACACGTATATACTTTTCATTATTATATGAATGCACGAAAAGCCTCTGATGTGACTCCATTTCATTTACAAAATCTTTCCGAGAAATTAAGTTGTTCAACGGGAAATACCTTCACATTTTGGAGGCTATTCAGTATTTCTAAAGGTATGGGTTATAAATATTTCCATTCGTGTTAAATGCAGTTTCCTAGATTAACTCGCACGTATCTGTCGGTTATATCATAATTTTTATTTTAAATGCGAAATTTGAAGCATAATGGCCGAGTTAATTTGAGAAAGTTTCAAGTAAATTATCCAAAACCAGCTCTCGCCACCAAATGAATTCTCAAAACACAAAATAATAAATTCGATCAACGCAAAAACGTGCAGCAAAATATGACAGTAAATTCGTTGGTATCTTTGGGACAGTCACAATTATTGATATCTCTAACTTTACTGTAGCTATGGTAAAGGTGCTTAACGCATGTTAGTTATTATTTCGTATCTGTAAACCATTCAAATCATTTGGAAGTTAATTAAAATATAGTTCTAGCTAAAGTAACTGCGGAACTAATTGAAAATAGAAGAAATATGCCGAGGAAATTATGAATATAAGTGGAATACAGCAAAAAATATTAACTTAAAGCAAATATTAACAATATATTCATGACAAGATTTGCTAAAAACACCTCAGAAAGTCGTAATGATGGATATTATGATCGAAACGTTTATAGATTTCATAAGGATTTGAAAACTATTAGGCAATCCATGATAACGACATCTCATTTCAATTTAGAACTAAAAATAGTATATCTCTTGCTAATTTGATGAATAAATGAATAATTTTGTTGTTAAGGATTTTCTACTCAAATCCACTATTTGCGCCTCTTATGGTAGTTAAAAATTTCTTGATATTATGTGTAAAATTTTATTGACAAAGTGGAAGATTTAAACAATTTATTTACTAGGGGGCAAGCCCCCTGCTCGCTGGCGCTCGCCAACCCCCCCCCCCCCCCCCTCCCCTTGCTCGCTGTTTCTTCGTTCCTACCATTTAATACCTACCTATAGATTAGTTTAACGGGAATATGTTTTGAATATGAGTTTTATGAATATATTTATAAGGGTTGTATGTTTGGTTTTTAATAACTAATTAAGAGAATTGGTTGAATAACTCGATAAAAAATAAACTTAAGAGGGTTGAAATTCCCGGAGATTAAAAATGGCTGTGGTATAGAGCGTTAAAGAGAGAGAGAGGGAGAGAGAGAGAGACGACCAGAAATAGGATTTTTGTAACATAGATAAAAAATATAAATAACATGAATACTGCGTTCGATTTATTTGCATTAAATTCATATCTTCGGTCATTTCGAACAAGTTTTAATCTTATTTTCGATCTTTAAGACTTTATTTAAGTGCATATGCACGGAAATTACCGAGGACAATAATACCCGTGGTCATGGAATCTTATTATTGAAATGTTAAAAAATTTACCAAAACTCGAGTATAAATTCAAAATATGAGCGAATTCGAATGAGACTGAGTATTCGACGGTAAGAATAAGAATCCTCATTTTTCATTTTGGCGTGTTTGCGTGTTTTAGCCCAAATTTCGGGTAGATAACTTAATTTTAAGATATTTTAAAGAGTAAAAGAATGAAAGCCTTCAAACCAAAAAGATGATTTTTACGCGTTATGGGAAAAGACATTCATCTTCTGGAGTCGAACCCGTGACCTCTTTTGAAATGTTTTTTGTCATAACGTAAAGATTCATCAACACTAAAATCCTGAGAAATTTCAGACCTCTGAGTTTATTTCTAATCGAGTTATTCACAAAAATAGAGCGTCACGCATCATGATGACCATTACGATTTTATAATATAGAGAGATAAAGTAATGGAAAAATGTATGCAATTGGTGCCGAAAGCGTTATTAAAAATCTACTCTCTGGGTTTGGGTTTTCAATTTTTTAGAGAATATTTCTTCGAATCTCCCACTAGTTCCATATTACATATATTTATGCATTTATTAAATTTCCATATAATGGCTGAAAATTATACAACGTATAAAATTGTGAATTTTCAGTGTATTATAATATATACAATGGCTTACGTTTCACATTTTTTCCTAATATCGCCACTGAAACCTGGATAGTACATACTATATGTTTTAATCAAGTGAAAATTGACAATTTTACACTTCGCCTCATGTCAACATAGAAAAAATCTTCAAAATCCTGGCTGAAAAAATTTTTTTTCTCGACTCATCGTGAGAAATTCGTCAAGTAAGATACTTGGATGAATCTATCTTCAAATTTAACGCACTGGGAATATTTTATAACGTCACCTTTGGTATTTGTGATTTGATTCACATATAATTACGCCACTGCATCAAATATCAGATTCCAAGAGGAGGGGAAAGGTGAGAGGAATTTTAAATAAACTATCCATATGATTAGTGAAATCTCTGTCATGAGAAAACTATGGAAGAAGAGCCTCCTTCACATTTCAGTCCTTATCTACGAGTTTTCTCTTTCTATTTAGACATAAAAAACAAGCTGGACAAGTCAACACGTATAAAATTAAGAAATACGAATTTTTGCATGGCGGTAACCAATCGTAGCCATTCAAATGTACAAAAATTTCGGGACATGCACAACTCTACCGTCGAGATATCTGGACAACATTCCTTGAATCACCGCAAAAAATTAACGTAATGGAAAATAAAATCAGATTATCGCAAGTTAATTAAAAATCGTGAACTTGCTACGTCACTGATATAATAGCGTAATGTGGGCGTTTCCAAAAAGAAGAACGCGGTCCCTCTATAGATCCAACGCCGACAAACCCATTCTTGACTTCAGCAGACCAAAGAAAATTTTATCATTTAACGTATAGCTTTCATAGTATTTACTTCAATCTCTTTTTGAAAACCTTTGAAAACACCTTATATATAAAAGTTTTTCAACTTCTTGCCAATCGCCAGAATTTTATTTTTAAACATTAAGTATACAATTACTATACTATATATTAAAATTATTTAAAAAAATATAAACAGTGATTTTATTAGTTTATATAACTATAGTACCTATTACTTATATTTCTGACAATATTTTAACCCGACTGGTGGAGGCTAAATTTACAGAGAGCCCAAGAACCACTTCGAATGCAGTCCACCGTTTGACCATAATACTTTGCTCCATACGGCCATTTCGTAAAAATTTCCCACCGTATTGGATTAAAAGAGGAATCATTTCGCGTATTTTGTGCTCTCAAAAGTAACGTTTCAACAATATCAGAAAATTTTCCCAATGATTTCTTATTCCTCAAGCGAGCAACGACTTTTACAAACGAAATTCGCAAAATATGTTCCTTTACCAGAGTTTTAATTAAAGTTTATGCAGATTACTCTGAATACTTCGGGTACTGCTATTTCTAAAATAGGCAATAAAATTTTATTATATATCCTTTCCATATGTTCTGAATTATCGAGTTTGATTCACGCTAATCTCCCGACCGATGAATGCCCAATACAAAATCTCGCGATCATTTCAGATTTCAAAGGAGTCAAACTATGCGATACACTAAATATCCAGATTAGCTACAACTTTGCCTAATAGAATAGAAACAAGCAATTTTCGACATTTAAAAATTAACACGCGCATCCGAAGACTTCATATCGTCTTTAAGACTCTAACCAACAACGCGGCATTAATTATAAATCTCCGAAAATCGATGGACTTGTCGCGCAAGGTCCTCAGGGAGGACGGAATGGGAATAAACGAAAGCTATTTATCACTGTAAAAGGAAAGTGAGAAAGTGAGAGGGCGAAGTGGAGTGGGAGGAGAGAATAGTAAAAGAGGCATTCGGAGATGAATGAGAAAATGGACGGATGAGTGGTCATCAGAGGATCCCAATTAGCATGTGAATGATAGAGCAATTAGGTAGGGATAGGGTGCACTCTCGAGTGAATAATAGCGAAGGCAATTGAGGATGGGAGAGGGGAGAATAATGAGAGGAAGGGGGAAGGAGGAATGGGAAATAGGTATTGGGGAGGAGGAGAATTGGTGGCGAGGCTATGGGGAGTGGGAGAGAGAGGAAGAGGGAGAGAGAACGAGAGGGAGTGGGAGAGAGGGAGTGGGAGAGAGAGAGTGGGAGAGAGGGAGTGGGAGAGAGAGAGCAAAAGAGTTAAAAGTGGAGTAGTGGAGTGGAGATGTGAAGAGGAGGAGGAGGAGGTCGTGATGAGAGGAGAGAAAGGAGGAGGTTAAGAAGGGGAGGGGCAGAGCACAGAAGGAAGAGAGCAAAGATAAAAGAGGAAGGGTGGAGTGGGGTCGAGGAGAGAAAGGTGGTGAAATGGTGCATATGAGACGGTTGGAAAGAACTGTAAAAAAAATAAAACATTCATTCGAACACTGACAAAAAATGCTACAGCGTATATATATTTATCATAATACATCGATGGAGTTTAGCTTGCCATTATGTCAAGGTATTTTATCGCATTTTAAACACCGAAATTATAAACTCAAACGTTGAAAATATTAGTAAAAATTGGACTGCTGCTTTAAAAGTTTTGAGAATTGGTGCCCTAGCAACGATGGATATGGCCACTGTTAGCATTTTTTTAAGCATAGTATCGTTAGTCTGATATAGATAACTGAATGATCCATAACACGATCAAGATATCATTATTGTTTATTTTCTTAATTCTCCACCAAAACGAACCTATTTCTGTTATATGCTACAATCCCAGCGTTTTTACCAGGTTCGAAAGCTTGCAATAAAGTCCTTCTTTGTCATCCTCTTAAGTGGGTACGAATATCCATAATTTTCTTGCTCAGTGCATTATTGGAAGTAAAATTACGCTCATGAAGTTTTATTTAGTTGAGAGAAAAGGAAAAAGTCACGCAGACCCAGATCAGGAAGAATGTGGGATGGGTTGATCATAATTTCCACACATACGGACGCGGTTCATCTAAATTACTTTCACTGAAGCATCGTAGAATCATCTGCAACGAAACATTTACAACCTCTGGCTGTAAACTTTGGAACTTCCTTCCTAATACTACCCACTATGGTAAGCATATACTACATAACTTCATATATGGATGCAACAACTTTTCAATGAAAAAAACATCCCAGTTTCCCTTTCTACTTTCGCCTTCTCATATAGATCCATCAAATTTATCACTTTAACTTATCTTACCCAGAAGCCCTTCATTTTCTCACTTAATACCAAAACGAAATTCCCATTCAAAGGAAGAAAAAATATATCTCATCTATAATGTCCTGTTTCATATCCTTATATCTATTTTAATCTGTGCAAATTTTAAATGGTAAGGGAAAAGAAGCAAGTGGTTTCATAGTCTCGACCTCGCCGGTTTAAGAATAAATAATAAAGGTCTGCAACAGTCTGGTGTTTTTTTAACGCGTGACCGATGAGACGGCACTTTGTCCTGGAACGAGACCTGGGCGTGTTCGTAATATGGCAGCTTTTCTCTTTTTTTTTGATTTTCTGGACTGAATTTGAAGGGCGATTTTTTACGGACCATGACGCAACGATATTTTCTCACCATTCCAAGAACTCTGGCCTGCTCAATGGTCGGTGTTTTGAGTTGACGGCCTTCCGGAGTTTTTCTTCTCGATCGTCATTTATCGCCTGAAAACACATTCGCATGATATGGCAGCTTCCGTGGGTGCATCATTTATCGAATCAACTATTCTCGTTAGACTTTTTCCAAATCGAGCGCAGATTTTTTTTATAGCAACTCTAGAACTTGCATCTTGGTATCGTCTGAACGCATGCAGTCATTAGCTGCCGTAACGAGATTAAATGCAGGCTTAATCCGATCCGACCAAGTCCAGCGCGCCAGAGAGCGGAGTCAGTTTTTTGTCGGTACACGGGTTGCCTTTTTATTTTTACGCAATGTGCATATTTTTTAGTCAATATTAGTTACTACTTGAGGATATTATTGGAAGATGATAATACATGGTTTTTCAAACTGTTCATCACCGCCTCAATATGTTAAATCTCCAATCCAAATATTAAAAAATAACAACTAAACTTTCAAAATACAAATGCCCGCAAAAATGAAAGAGAGCTTATATCCAAAATAGGTATAGATGGAAAATTCGTCTACGACGAAAAATAAAACATTTTCGGACTAGATTCATTTCGGAAAGTAGCGTCGGAGTAGGACTATGGCGGAAAAAGGGAAAGTGGTTAACGACGGGTACGTGTTTTACTGCTGTAGCTCATAAACGCCCTCTTCCGGTGGCCGATCATGTGGTAATCCACTTCAATTGATGTTTCACAGTCAAAACAATCCGTGCTCTCCAAAAAGACTCTCCCGCGCCACAACTCCGCCAATGGGAACTCGCTCACATAGAAATCCTCCGCTCTCTTTCCTTTCCCGGTCTAAACCTCCGCTAACACCCCCGCCTCAAATACCCTAGCCTCCTTTCCAGGAACCCCATCCTCTTCCCATCCCCCCTACCCTCAGTGAGACAGTCTTAGTTTTAGTTATACTCTTGCGCCGAAGAAGGGCTGATGCCCGTAAGCTCCAACTCAAAGCTTTCCTCAGTCGCCATGGACGTCCACAACGCCAAGTAAGTGTTCCAGTGTCCACTGGCTCTCTCCTATCCCTCTCAACCAACTAGGTGATGAAGGAAACCCCGTGAGCACTTACCAGAAGGAGGACCGCTTGGATGCCGGAGAGACACATTTTTGTCTCTCTCTTGTGCCGACGAAGGGATCATCCCAAAATCTCCATCATCTACGTCTACAAATGTGTTTCTCCGACACCCCAGCGGCTCTCCCTCTGGTAAGTGCTCACTTGGTTTCCTTCGACACCTAGTTGCCCTCGATATTCTTATTTACGTTTACTCTTTCACAAGTATATATATACTTAAGTAACCTTAAAAATTCAAGCATTATAAATGAAAGGGTGCAATTGTGTGGGGGAAAAAATAAGGACTGTTCCATAATGGAAACCATATAAAAAAGAAAAGAGAAGGTGGAAGGAGGAAGAAGAAGAAATTGTCCAAACGCTAGGAAGATGTGGAAATTAGTTTCAGAAAACTGCAGAAGGGGTGAGAAAAAGAAACAAAACTTATTTGGATTCTCTCTCTCTCTCTTTATCTCTCTTCTCCAGTCATGTTTACGTTCGCATTATGGCGGGGAATATTAATTACCGTCAGGAGATTTGGCATCGCCGAGTCGTTTCTTTCAATTTTCGTCGCACACGCGAGCACCTCACTCACATGCACACTCACACACGCACACGTTAAGAGACAAAAGCTTCGACACTCGCTTTCCGCATTGCCTCACGTGGGAACGTAATCCATCAAGCGACAATAAGCCGCTACGCTCGTGGACTCTCAAAGTTGCTTGATTCCACCGAGTGGGCGTTATGAACAATTGGACCAAGTGGTGCTACAGTAGTATAGCTTAATTATGCGCGCTGATAGGTCGATGAACTAAAAACGAGGAAAAGACAGGAACAATATTCTGAAAGTCGTTCTTCGTTATATTTTGTTATAAGAGTAGAATGTATTCGCGCTAATTTTCGTCGGAACTTGCTGAAAAAATAAAATAAGAAACTTTCCTTGGTCAAGTTTTTTGGATTTGTTTGCTACGCAGGTAAATTATAATTGACAGCGACGTTTTCACTCGATAAAGGTTAAATTAATGTTTTTTTTTATGCCTTTGAACTTGTACTGCTCGGCACGTTACTTCTTTTTGTTTGCATCGAAGAGGCTCAAAATAATAGGTAGGTAACATGATGTATAGTTTCAGGGAAGACGCAAGGAATGTTCTTTGTGTAAGTGGTATCAGGGCGTTACAGATGGAACAGAAAGAGCAAACGCCGGCAGATGGAGATAAAGTTTTTATGAAGATTTGGTTCAAACAAGAGAAAAAATTCATTTTTGGCTTTTAAAAGTCGTAGCGGAAAAATATTTTCATAATTATTATTAACGCAGAATATAAAAAGAGAAAGTTTGTTTTTGATCTCATATACTTATATATACATATTTTTGAAGCTTTTTAACACATGTCACATTGCGCTTTTTTTTGGAGGATCGGCATCCGAATTCAGTGGAACTGATTTTATCAAATTCCAAAAATCTTTTCGTCTTATATATAAATCGTATAAGAAATTCTAACGCTTCACACGAGTTTTATATCGTTTTTCTCTATGGTTTTCAACGTCAACCAGATACAGCGCTTATGCTGAATGGTAAACATGTAATGAACGGAAAAAATATGTAACGTATACATTTTTTTAGACCAGTCGGCGAATGCGATACAATGCATATGCAATACATTTCGAATACCCTTTGAATAGATTTTTTTGGCGAACGTCGAGATCCTATTGGATACTTGAGAGCTTGGCGCGTCTCATTTATTTAGTCATTCATTCCCAACACTGAAAAATGTGCATCTGGGAGACTCGAGAGTATTTTATTTATTTATTTTCAAATCCCTCCCACATCTGGCGCGAAAATAAAGGAATTGGGTAGCTATTGTCGCTCGCACCGCGTTCGCGCGGGGTCCTCGACGCTGTTGTAAATGGGATGTTCTCGAGGGAGCAAGAAAAAAAAACGGAAGGGAAGGAGAAACCGGCAACACTGTTGTAAAGAGAGAGAGAGAGAGTAGAAAAAAGTGAGTAACGACACGCGGCGATACGTATAGAGAGGACGTAAATGATGCAGAAGATCGAGCGACAGCGGTTTGTATGTACGTGTGCGAGTACAAAAGGATGGCGGATGGAAACGAAGAGCTACGAGGACGTCGCGGGAAGAAGAAACGCGGATGGGGAAAATGGCGGGGAAAAGGGTAAGAGGACAAATGAGCCCGGGATCAGGCATAAGTAGCATACGTAACTAAATACGTAATGCTTAAATGAAAGAAGATGAGTAAATAAAGGGAAAACGAGTAAGGAAAGAACCGACGAATCAGACATTAAGGGCGGGTTTTTTTTATTGCCTTGTAAATGTAAACAAAACGAACATTTACAGTAGTAAACGAACCCCTACTGATAGCTAATAAGGATTTTTTTTTAAATCCTGCTAAAAGGTAAACGGCCCGACGGATGGACCGTTCCCAAAATCACCAGGGTTTGTGACTGTCACCTGTTTAAACTAACTCGGTTGCTCTAACTTGATCGGTGTAGAAATAGTTCAGTGATTTAATATTTTATTGTTCACCATGCCTCCCACTGCACCCCTTAGCCTACCTCTGTAGGCTCCAAATTTCAACCGCTGGAAGAACTTATCAACTCGAACAATCCCTCAAAATTTGGTTCCTCTAACTTGAACGGTGCAGAATTAGCTCACCGGACACGGAAGTGTGACGGACGGACTGACGGACAAAACGATGACACTTGCGGATTTAAAAAAAACCGCTAAGGGTTGTGTTTATGCAGGTTTGTGTGTGTGTGCCTGTGCGCGTATAAATACAGAAATATTTGCTGTTACCATTTACAATGAAGGAATGAAAAAATTCAGATTACGAGAGTTGGTAGCACTGCGTAGCATGCATTCCTACCTCCGTACGTTGCGCTAAAAAAGCACGGAGCACGCAGGCAGAATCAGATATCGATTAGCAGTTAGATGAAAACCGACGACAACGCGGAATGCGAATGCAGAAAAAATCGAAATGAAAAAGAGAAGACGAGTGAATGGTCTTTTTTTTTAGATAGAAAAGTGTAAGGGGAGGATTGTTGAAGAGAAAAAAGGAGGAAAAGAGAGAGAGAGAGAGAGAGGAGGAAGGAAGAGAATAAGGAGGGAAAAGGAAAAATTGAGAATCAAGAGGAAAAGATGGGGAGGGAAGACATGGACGATTCCCATTCGACTAGCCGAGATAGAAAAACGCAAACAACTACCGTTTATGTATCATGAAAATAGCTGAACTTTCAAAAAAATAAATGAAAACTTTTCAACTAAAGTTACTGTACGAGTTTGACACAACAATATTACTTATTATGCATAAAGCAAGAACGTTAAAACCTGTAAAAGATGGAATATTAAAGATCGATTTTCACGGCTCCCGTAATTTTTTCGGTGTATGACAGGTTTCCCTCGAGGAGAATTTTAAAAACTGCCAGAGAAATTAAGTGCTTAAATCATATACCACGTTCAAATTTTGACGTTACGCACTCTACAAAACTGATGATGGAACAAACCTCTCAGTTCACGATTCATCGAAGAGGTCAAAATATTTTATGAGAAGCGGTATCAAATTTTTTTAAGGTTCCAGTTTAAAAGGATTTCCGCGTAAGTAATATCCTCTATTTATGTCTTATATGCCGTACATAAAAGTAAATTTTAAATGAATAGTAATTGCGAGTATGCCATATTCAGGGAGGAAAAAAAACACGCTAGTTTAAAAGAAACGGCAAATTACGCTGAAATTCTTGCCAGGGTGACAGAATTCATCGCGCGAGACGCTGACAACGGGGGCGATTGAATTAATTAAAAAGAAAAAAGGAACGCTTGTTAAACGGATGGATTAGAGAGACGGGTTTCCATCCCATTCGAGTCGAAATCACCTCTCCAGATCATCCAGACTTCTTCAATGGCGTCGTAAGGAGGATACACGGGTTCTTCAGCCGGTCGCAAGAGACAGAGAGATTAAGGGAAAGAGATAATTCCTCGATCCATTTCGTTAAAGAGTAGGTCAGAGGTTGACACGGGATTTTGCAGCTTCCTACAGAGTGCGAATCCACTCTTCTTACAGATAGGATCTGAGTGAATGGATGTGTATCAGTCCTTTTATGAGAATGAATGCATTGCTTCTTTTACATGTCACACGTATGGGATACGACCTAGTAAGTCGCCAATTCAATTAAATTTTAAAAATAAAAAGAAAACCAAAGACGTAATTCAAATGGTAATAAAACGGATAACGTTAAATAAAATTTACAAACGACGCAAGCACTAAAAAATGCAGCGGTTTCCAAACTGGAGGTCGCGACTCCAAAGGGTGGTCACGGAAGTTTTTTAAGGGGGAGATCGTGGTGGCGGAATAGTATCATAATTCCGGTGTTTTATTTTTTTAGTTATGTTTAATAGCACAACTATTTTCCATTGTCAATATTGAAGAACAAGCACTTAAAAAATAATACTTATATCGGGTATCTCCAATAACAAAAACGTTATGAAAAACCAGATGCGCATTTCGGCTGCAAGGCAGCCGTCGTCATTAGTAATTCACCGAATATAGATTCAAAATGCCGAAATCTACATACGATTTTTCATAACCATTTGGTGACCATTGGAGATACCTGAAATAATTCTTTTTAGCGCATTTTATTATATAAACGCGTGTGTCCCCTTGTGCAATCAATTAAATCAAAATAGCAAGTAAACGCTAAGAGATAGAAGACTGAAATTTTCAGTGTGTATGTGATCTATAATTCTACTCATTACACTGTGAAATAACGTTTTGGAGAAGTAGGTGGGCGGAAGGGTGTGCTTTCAAATATTTCTAATTAAGATTCTGAGTAAATGATGGTAGATATAAAATTAATTATTGAATACATTACTTTATGCTGTATAATCATACTAATAAATTTACAAAGGATTTTAAGGTTATAATTATAAATAAAAAGAGCTTTTTCATACTGCGATAGCAAATGAAGCTCACGTGTTTTTTCTTGAATTTTTCAGCCATAAGACGAGCTCGATAATTCTCTTCTGATTTAATTATTAATATTTTTAAAAGAATCCTAATTTTCTCTAAATATTCCAGTCGCATTTCATTTTTATTGGTAAATGGATGAGATTTAAGCCAGTCGCGACAAAGTCGCCTGCCTTAATAAGGGATCGCGACAAAATCGGATACCTTAAAAAGGGGTGGCGTCTTCATAATAGCTTGGGAACTGATGCCTTAACGCGTATAACCTCTGCATCTCACTACAGCAACATAAATCAAGACATCGAATTACCCGGCAACAAAATCCTTATATTACTCAGTAAATAATCAACGCCTTTTAAGCCACTTATCTCCGAGATCCAGGCGCAATTTCTTTTGGACGTGGAGAAAAACGTTTTTAAAATTTATTTTGCCGCGGAGAGGAACACCGCTGAGAAATATTCTTCAACATTCTCGCTGTCGACACCTCACCTTAAACGTCGTCCGTGGGCACCGTGTCAATAAATTTCTGCCCCGGAGAGAACGAAAAGAAGAAGAAAAAGAAGAGAGAGAGAGACAGAGAGAGCGGAGAGAAAGAGAGAGAGAGATAGGTGGAGACGCAAAGCAATCACGAGACATTATTCAAAGTACCGTTAAAGATCGCGGCAAGCCGGACAAAAGCATGTTGTGGTTTGAGAGCATGACGGCTAAGGTCCTTCAAAAATTGAACGCCGAATCGTGAGTAAATCGAAGGGAGTGGATTGTATGCGGGAGACGGAGGAAGGGATAAAGAGAGTGAGTGAGTGAGAGAGGAGAGGGAGTGTGAGAAAGGGAGTGAGACGCAACGGGAGGGGGGGAGGGTTTAGAAAGGGGGAGGCATTCCGACTCAAAGAGGGAAATAGATCCGAATCCTTAGGAAGGTGGAGGGAGAAGGTATAGAGTGGATCGGAGGGGGAAAATGGCGTGGTTGTGGGGTTATTCAAGACCTAGGAGGTGGTAGAGAGTGGGGATGATAGGAATGCAAAAAAATATAGGGGGAAGGAGGGAGAGGTTACGGTGGGTAGCCACGAAGGAATGACTGGGGTTGGGAATGAGAGAAAGGGTGGGAGTGTTGGAGAGGAGGGGGGAAATGGGGGTTAGGAGGGAGGGGGTGGGGGTTAGGAGAGAGGGGGTGGGGTAAGAAGGGGGGGGGGAGCGGAGTGCTCCGAGGGAAACCCAGATGGCGTGGGGCACAGCGATAAGGGGCACCTCGATTCGAAATGAGGGCCATTCGGAAAGATTCTGAGAGCGAGGGGGTGAAACTGGGGGGGAGGAGGAGGAGAGAGGGGGGTATTGGGTGATGGTGGGGGAGATATCAGGGTGTGAGGAAGCGGAGGAAGGAACGGACCGGGAATATCATGTGTGGAAGGGAACGGTCCGGGACTAGGATACGGAGAAGGGAACGGAATCAGGACTAAGAGATTGAAGGTGGGAGCATGTGGAGTGTTTGGAGGAGACGAATTGGGACCACAGGATTTGGACGGTGGAATTGTAGTGGGTGGAAAGGTTAGGGAAGTGGGCAATAAGACGGTGTATGTGTTTGGACTGTTTTTTTTTAAAGGGGGGTTGGATGGATGGCTGTAAAGATGGTAGCCGTGGAGGGATCGGCATTTGGAGGAGTTATTTTTTGATGAATTGATGGAGTGGATGGATTAAGGGGCATGGAATAAGAAAGGGGCGTTGAAGGATGAAGGAGAAGGATGGAGATGGGTTGGGGAAATTAGGCAAAAGGGATTTGAAGGTGAGAGAGGTTTGGAACTAGGTGATTATGAGTTAGTGGTTAAGGGTCTGCCCTTCCCCTTGATCTCTTAATATTCCTTGAGGAACAGTCGTCCCACGATAAACTCTGAATGCGCAAACCGTTGTGGGTTATATCTTTTACCGCTAAGAGAAAATATGCATCTGAAATGAGCCACAAGAGTGTCTAAGCGGCGATAACTTTTAGAGTGATTAATTAATTGCGGATATTTTCGTTAGGTAAGATTTACGAAAATAGATCGCCGTGGGATTATTGGTACCTCGCAACTTTAGCTATATGATATACGTATAATAATATATTATAATAGTATATAATATTTTCTACAGCTACGAGAGATAAAATAAATAAATAACCACGAAAAATAAAAAAGTATGGGAAACCCAGAGAGCTACTTATTCATAGGAGTATGACTTTAAGCCATTACAATTGGTGGAGCTTTGCAGATTAATTTAAATAATAAGGATATGCCTGAAAGCGGTTTTATAGAGATACATATAGCATCCTAATATATTTGTAATAAAATGGATTATTATTTGAAGTCGGTAAAGAATGAATATTTTCGATATATTTCCAGAGTCTTCAAAAAGTAACTATTGAATTTCAACTGATGTAATGGATCAATAACGTCGACTGTGTAACATGTAAACATCGTAAGAATAACATAGTACACAGTTTTAACCGTCCAATAAAGCAAAAATGAAGAAAACCGCTCCGCATTTACCTATTTAGATGAATGAAGAAAATCTTGCACAGTGAAAAATCGAAAATTACGTGTAAACTTATGGGAAAATGATTATTGAATTAAGCTTTCCATCCACCCAAATTTTTTATCATCATATAGTCTATGTTACCCGCAGCGTAAAATTGTATACCTATCAGAAGTTTCCTAACGATATCTTCAAAAGAAAAACTGTAAGCAAACCAGCACGAACACAATAATCAACAGAAAATGGATGAACAAAGGAACATACGAAATTAATACATTTAACGAAAGACAAAAAAGTAAATAGAGAACGTTTTAGAATCACAGAGTGAATATTATCCCCTGACCGTTAGCTCGATTCTCTCGTCCATGAGTTCTGTTACGAGAAAATTGTTTATATCAACGCTTTGGAAACAAACGATTTATCCTATCACAATTTGTGGAAAATCTACGTATAATTATTTAAGTTAATTACGTAGTTTTAAAAACAGCTTGCTTTGGAGAACTATACGCCACACGAAAATATCATTAAAAACAATTTATTAGTAATATTTCGGCTTAGGTTTGTTATTAGTCACCCACAACTAATTGTTTACTGATCATGTTTTCAATTTACCTAATAACCAAGGATATGTAATCTACAGAGGAATTATATCTCGCTTGACTTGAGTTAATTTAAAGCTTGCTAACCCACGACTGATCGGCCCGTCGCGACATTTACATACCAGATCACCGGACAATGGGGAGGGATAGTTTCGTTCCAGCCGAGGCGAAGGGCGCGGTAGCTCCCGGAGACGACTACCCATTAAAACAAAGCGAGCCGAAGGCTTGTCAATATATCCTTTCAATGTTATATATTTTAGAAAAACAATCTTGACGGCGTTCCCTCTTCTCCCAAACATCTTTTACCTTTTATGTTTGGTATTAGCCTTTTTTCGATTATTTTGTCTTTATATTCCTCCAATACTTCTGAAATGGGTTTCATTTTTATCTTTCTATAGCCCTCGTTATTACTTTTCTCTCTCGGTAAATAAAAACGGGTTTCTAGTGGCAACGGTGTGTTTTAATGATGGGTGACTAATAAAAGACCTGTTCCAATATTTCAATTAAAATCAACAAATATTTTGGTTGCCATGTAAACAAAGCAAAATCTCACACAGAAATTGTAAAACGATTGTGCGTTAAAAATTTTCCCATTGGATTCTCAACTTCGGAGACTATAGGAGTTGTCATGGTAGCTTATAATTGGTATTGTTATAAATTTGATAAAATCACGTATTCTTCTGATACTAAAAGCATTTTTACGCTAATTCGATCAGGAATCGGATTCTGTTTTCAATAAAAATAAACTTTGTTCTTTTATACATAGAACCATTTCAGTTTCAAGTTCGTATCCTGTTTCTAAGTAATTTTAAAATTCAAATGAAAAATAAGCTGCACTCATCCCTATGTTATTCAAATGGAGAAAATGAAAAAAGAAAATATTTTTTAAAATTAGAAAGGTCATTTTCTTTATATATATATATATATATATATATATATATAAATACTCCGGAAGAGCAAAGGTAAGTAAGGATATTTAGGGCAACTAGGTGTTGAAGGAAACCCAGCGAACACTTACCGGAAGTAGAGCCGCTGAGGTGTTGGAGAGACACATTTGTAGAGGTTAGAGCTTTCGGGATGATCCCTTCGTCAGCACAAGAGAAACACAACTCTCTCTTGTGCTGACGAAGGGATCATCCCGAAAGCTCTAACCTCTACAAATGTGTCTCTCCAACACCCCAGCGGCTCTACTTCCGGTAAGTGTTCACTGGGTTTCCTTCAACACCTAGTTGCCCTAAATATATATATATATATATATATATATATATATATATATGTGTGTGTGTGTGTGTGTGTGTGTGTGTGTGTGTGTCTCCGACACCCCAGCGGCTCTCCCTCCGGTAAGTGATCACCCAACACCTAGTTGTCCTAAATATCCTTATTTACCTTTCCTCTTCCGCAAATATATATATAATGATTATAAATTTTATTAATAAAGAATGGCTGTTAACAAAATCGCATTTCTATCATAGGAGTTTAAATAGCCAAAGCATATTTCATTCAAGTGCCATAAAATCTAATAGCTTTCAAAGGAAATTGTTTTTACAAAACGCAGTTTTTATAACTACCCAACTTTAGCGCGGTATCATCACAGGATATTATCAAAACTCCGATACGTAAAATAATTTGACTTTGATTTTATCATTATTTTATCGTTATTTTGCAAAGGTTAGCCCCACGAATGTCAACATAAGCATTTGTTTATTCATCCTCAGACTGGAGAAAATTAGGAAAATTTAATATTGGAGATTAATAAGAGTAAAAACGGGATTTAGTTAGTGCAACGGTGCATTCAAATGACTTCTATTAGTTTATTATTTAAACACTCCAATAAATGTTGTTAATCATAAAATTCATTCATTGTATATTATGCTTCATATGAATTTGTGAAAAATATTTTACAGAAGTTTCTACGTCATACCAAACATAATCATATTAGTTCTCCCTCAACGCACACATTTCAAGTTAGGGTCAAATTTCCTCTTTTTTTCCTCTCGCTAGAAAAACAAATGAAAACGAAATTACGCAATACTGAAGTCTGATTCACGTAACAAATTTAAATAAGTGATATTTTTGTAGATAAAATTGAAACGCAAAACTGTGGGAAGTGATTATGGAATTTTTTTCATTTGTGAAGCTTGAAACTACGGCTTTTTTTTTCACATGTCAAGCATTTTGTTTGATTCGGAGTGGATTTCAATTGCGTGAGCATCACAAGTGAACTTTGTTCTTTTACTTACACGAGAAATCAAATATTTATGAAATTAATAGTAATCGCTGTAACTTCGTGATGATCCATAATTAAAACATACATAAAAAATAACGCAATTTTTCACGTAGGATTCGAAAAAATCCTAGATGGATCATACATCGAAAATTATTTTATTTTTTAAAGTTTTAAATGTTGAAAAGTTTAGCTCGTGTCCTGGTTGAAACTACTTTTAAAACGCAAATTAATCATCCCATAAACTCGTGAAAAAAAGTTCCTTGAATCAAATCTGGACAGCAAAACTATTAGTAGCGAGAAACGAATTCCCGGTTCCTTTAATCGTTACCAATTAGGTCTAACATAGATAACGTATATAAAAAACCGATCGAAAGAATTATAATAGGAACATACAGCACCGTGGGTAAATATATTTGAGAAAGAGGAAAGGTAAATTGATAATTGGATGACAACTAGGTTTCTCAGAAACCCCGACAAATAAACCATTTGGAGAATCGCTGGAGATGTCGGAGAGATACACGAAGACACGCACTTTGGAAGCTTTCGGATAAAGACAAGACAACAACTATATACACCGTATTTACCCAACTATAAGATTAATTTTTTCTGTTTTTATTTCCATCAAAGGTTGGCACGGTGACAGTGATTATAATTAGCCTATCGTGGTTTAAATCACATTTGTCTTTGCACTGCATGATTTGGTGACAATTTTTGGATTAAAATAAAAAATGACTGAAAATTTTGTTTAATTTATTTGCTTCAGAGTGCCCTACAAAACATTTTTTGTAAACGAAGGATCGTCTTCTATTCGAGGTTTTTTATAGTCAGGTAAATATGTTATACCATAACGCACATGTGTGTGGTAACTAGGTCTCAGTAGGTAGTTGAAGAAGGGTCTTACACAATGTGTTTCTCCATGCGTGAATTTCCGATATCCACAGCGGCTCTCCAAACGGCAAGTGTCCATTGGGATTCCTGCGACACTGTATCTTATTTTACATTTCCTTCCTATTATACGTATTAAATGTCAATCTAATTGTTATTCTCTAATATTTTAAGAATCAATGTTAATAACTCAGGAACTCCCAGCTCGATTTAGATGGATCCGTAACAGTTTACTCAGTGCGTCCCCTTTCAGGTTTTAAACTTGTCATCTTTCACGATAAGAGCATTGACTCCACTTCAAAAGAGTTTATTTTCACAATCTGATTAACACGCGAATGAGTGTCGGATATTTTCCGTGCGCATTTTTAAAACAATTAAAATCGAGATATAATCTCCAAGATTTGATCGTGTAGACGATAAACTAAATTTGTTTCCAGTCGAGAAAACTCGAGCATATTCCAAATAGACCTCGAAATTTTATTTCAAATTCAAAAACGAGAAATTTTCAATGATTGAACGATGAAAAATTATTGTTGGAACGACCACCTCACGAATTATAGCCGCGTTTGAGCAAAACATTCCATTTTCTCCCGACTCTGGATCAACTAACAAAACTAATAGATAACATATATGTATTTGTACACCTACTGTCGCAAGACATCGTTCATTCTTACCCCGCCATTTACGACGGGCGATTTATACTCGTTTTCAAATAAAATAATAAAGCAAGAGATGAAAGGTAAAAAAAAAAAAACACTATAAGAGTCCGTTTCCCTTGGAGACGGAAAGTACTCACTGTGAATCGCCTGCACCACACAGACAACCACTTAATGTCCCGAAGCCTTTTTCCCATCGGCAATCGAAGAATGATGTCCACATCCTTGTAAGCCGATAAGATCGGAGGATCCCTGGAGAGAGAGGGAAAAAAATTTAGATCGATCATAATAAAAGAAAGCGATTTCCGCGCATCGAATCGATGATGCAATGGAAGTCGACATGGGTAATAACAAAAAAAAAAAAACAAACACCAAAAAAACGTGAGCAAATACCGGAAACTTGGAGACCTCAATCCGGTTATTTAAAAAAATAGTTTTACCTTTGTACAGCCTCCTGATGCACACAACCTACGTTCGTCCTCCTCTACGCTAGTTTTCGGTTCCGTATGACGCGATTTTTGAAAAAAAAACTTCTCGTCCGCGTTTATTTTCCAGCCAAATAAAATAATCGAAGAGTTCTTAAAGGAGTAAAGCGCTCAGTGAAATGCTTTTGTGTCTGGATTTTTCGAATTTTCGAAAGGAGGATTTCGGTGGCATCAACGCATTCTTTTGAATATATTCCTGTAAAGGAAGGTAAATCGTTCAAAGAAAAATAATCGGAGAGGCGCATATTGCAAAAACTTTCTCGTGTCGGTATGTTTTTTTAGTCAATTCAATTATTTCACTGGATGTATTAGCGTAATTTGAGCGTAAACACTCGACATATCATGACGTTACCGTTTTATAAAACTATTATTTTTAGTCATATGGCTCAAGTGGCACTGTTTGGGACATTGAACTCTATAACTGGATTGGTTTTAACAAATATTATTTACGCCATTTTCGAGTTAATCGACAAGAACGAATTCCCATGCATTGTTGCAAGATATACTAGTATAGTTCCTCACAACAAGGTTTCTATTCCCGATGATATTCTGTACCGGTGGTGAGCAACTTAGGGCTTACGGGCCAAAAAAGACCCTCGATATCGCTTTATAGGACCCGCGAATATAGATTCATAAAATTTAACACAAAATTTCATATCATATACATTCAACTTATGACAATAACACATTTGAAATTGAAATTTTAAACATCAAAACCTAATTTAGGCTTGATTTTAATTGATACGATACCTCAGAATCTCTGCTTAACGTCCTATTTAAAGTATAATCTGGCCCGCCGAAGCATTGACAACTTTAAACGCCACGTAGAAAACGCTGCCCACCACTGCCCCATACAAACTCAAGATTAGAGAAACAATACAATTAGAAAATCGTCCATTTACGTATGGCGATTTCACCAGTTACATTATTTCTACTTTTGAGACAATATTTGAAATTTAAGTTTTTTTGTGGCATGAAAACTGCTGTCCAAAATGAACAATTTGAAGTTTAATATTAGTCTTGCTCTGAATCAGCCTCCTGTGTCGAAGATATGAGTAGACATAGGAAGAATATCTCTTTTACGCCAGCTTTAAAAAACACATACGTTTACCATGCGTCTCGGTTGATGTTCTAAAACAAACGTTTAAATGTCAAAAACTGAATGAAAAAACAAGTATTTATCTAAGGGATTTCCAGCAGTCATAAGATGTATGCGGAAAAAAGAGGCGCATTTCCGCTACAATGCAGCCGTATTCAGTGCACTGAATACGGCTGCACTCCAGTGGTGGTTCGCCGAAAATGGGTTCCAAAAAAAACATGATGTGGCCAACACATGGCTTTCTTCATACTTCTGGTATTCTTATTTTTTAAAATATCTACGTCTCAATACTTGTTTATCATAGATTCTCGGGCCACAAGAAGAATTCTCGTTGGCCGTATTCGGCCCTCTGGCCTATCCATTACGCACACGATCGTAATATAGTTGGCGTTTCTCTCGTTTCGAACTCGTGGCGATACAATCGAACACGCTAGCGACGTATTCAACGTAAATTCAGACGAAAAATCAAGATATCTCTTAAACTATCAGTTTCATGAAAAATTATTTCAAACAAAACTTGTAGAAAACTGCATCGTCTATAATTTTTATAATAACAAATATTTACATAACTGGAGTTTTCAAGGTGACATTTGAAAAAAAACGGAAAAACGACTAGAATAAACATCCACGTTCGCTGGACCAGTTTCAGCCAAAACTTTCTCAAATCTTTATTTACTAATGAAAATCTTAAATATAAAGTTTTGTGCTGATCTGATTATTAGTTTTTGAGTTAGAGCGCCCAAAAAATTCTTATCAGACAGACACACGCACACAGACATCATCGAGGAAATAGTCAAAACGTGTTATAAGGACCTCAAAACGTGTATTTTCGTTGAAATCTCAAAATCGATTTTTTTCATGAAAACAATACTTTCTCTAGATACTACGTACATGGAGAAAGTAAAATAACGCGTGTGGAGTTATTTTTACTTTATCAATACGTAGTATGAATGTATTGTTTTCATGAAAAAAATCGAATTCGAGATTTCAACGGAAATACACGTATTGAGATCCCTTGAACACGTTTCGACTACTTTCTCGATTATGTCTGTGTGTGATAGGAAGTTTTTGGGCGCTCTAACTCAAAAACTATTCATCAGATGAGCATGAAATTCTATATATATATATATACACACACACATACACACACACAGGCAGTCCCCGTTTTTCGTCGGTCCTCTTTTCGTCGTTTCACTCATACGTCAGATGCAATATGAAATCACTGATTCATTCTTCCGTCTTTGTGATCCTCTTATTCGTCGCACTAATGTTTTTCGTGATTCCGATTTTTTTGTTACGATTCAAACGAAAGTGCCTAAATGAAAACATTTTCATTCTTCCATCCCTGGGATCTGTTTACTATGTATGCCCAAATTATGATGGCGGTACGTAGATCAAACTGAATGGTCCTACATGTGGAGGGAAAAGATGTGATGACGATGTCATAAAAAATGTGTAATTTGCTTTTTATATTTGATTACGACGCATTGCATCGATATGCCTATTTTCAAATTATTAAAAGTTTTAAGTGGAAAATTACAATTATAATTTCATGGTATATTTTTAAATGGAAATATTTCACATCGTTACCCCAGGAACATTGAACTTTATCCCTCAATTTAAAGTTGTGTCCATGGAAAAGAGTGTTCCGCTTTTCGTCGCAGTTTTCAGGTACGTAACCTGACGTATAAGCGGGGACTGCCAGTGTGTGTGTATATGTATATATATATATATATATATATAATATATATGTGGTATATGTATGTATATATATATATAATATATATAAGTGTGGTATATGTATATATATATATACAAACATATATATGTTTATGTGTGTATATATATATAAATTAAATTGAGGGATAAAGTTCAATGCAATATATATATATATAAGTTGTAGATATTAATTTTTTCTAAACTATTGATTGAAATAAATTATTATATGAGGAATATTTCAAGATATATTCAATTTTCTTCGAAACTGAAGATTAGTGGGAAACTCGCGCGCGTGGTAGTGACGGCAAAGGTGAATTTACTCTCGTTGTTGGCAGTGAAGTGCGGAACTTACGTATGGAGAAAGCCATGTGTTGGACACATCAATTTATTGTTGTTTTCATATGTTTGCGGTAGAGTAGGGTTTGTGGGGTGGTTTCCGTTAAGTTATTGCGTTGGAGGGGGGGATATAGGATATGCGAATTTCAGAAGGGACCTATTTGATCTTTAGGAAACGGGAAGTTTATTGCCAGGGGTGTGTGTGTGATTAGGACTTTCCCCTGAGATTTTCTAGGAAACCGGTAACGTGTTTTGCCAATAAATCGGAATCGGACTAAGATCGTTGTTCATATGGACTTGAGCTTATAAAAAAAACCAAAATCAAAGAATTCGATAATTCTCTAATGAAGCGGTTCTCAACCTATTTTTCCGTCGATAAACGCAGGACTATCGATGCTCACGTATGCGGCACACTGCACATTACAATCCGCCGAACTAAAAAAGGAGAAAAAGTCTACAATAATGAAGACTTTAAGCCTACGATTTGTTTTACTGTTGTGAAAAAAATTACTCAAGAGAAAGAAAAATTCTGCCTGACAAAATTTACTTTATTTTATTTTTTAAGCAGTCAGGGGCGGATTTATACTTCCAAAATTATCAAAAAAATAGGGCCTCAAAAAAGGCTGCGCGCAGGGCCCCACTATCCATAAATCCGCCCCTGAAAGCAGTTATTAAAATTTTCAGCGACACGCCTCCCGTTGAGAACCCCTGTGTCCTAGTGAATTGATTCATGTTGATTTTACAACCTCAAACTTGCTTCCAATAGGTTGCCTCTTTAGTAATACTGAATATATTTTATGTCGTGTGGCGATTATGATGACCTGATCGCCGCAAGTTTGGAAGGCATCGAAATCCTATAGGACATCCCCGTCTTGGAGTATTGGAGACGACAGACAGACGGAATATATAAAAAAAAAACAATTTTTCTGATTCAGGCACCTGAAACGTGCATCTTCGTCAAAATTTCGAATTTTCTTAGGACCGCGATACCTACCCTATATACTTGAGTATTAAAGAAAGGCGTGGCAATTATCTACAGGTCTAGACGAAGCGGATTTAAACAACGAGGCACGCGATCGCACGTGATCGTATTTTGGTAAACACGTTAAAATTTCCACCGTTTGAGTGCATTTTATTACTCTTTGGGATGAAGTAATGTGACGCCGATCACAGAAGGAACTAATCGCAAAAAGATAAACGGACCCAACAACAGAAGATCGAAATTGAAGTCGGATGAAAGGGGAATGTGAAAGGGCAAGTGGAATCGGGATGGGGAGGGAAGGGGGAGGAGGAGGGAAATGGGAGCAGGAAGGGATAAGAAAAATGGAAAAGGGGAGAGAGGGATAAGGGGAGGAGAATACGGGGTGGACGGATATAGTGTGACGGAAATGGGGGGTCTACCCTTCTCGACTTTGTTATAACCTGAGGCGACGTGGGGGGAATTGTCACGCCTATCGCGCGGCAATTGTTGGCAGAGGAAGTGACGTCACGCGGATACTGTCGAGGGGATTGGATGTGAAGGGCGACGCGGTATGAGTGAGGGCAGGCGGAATTGGCGAAATAGGTGGGGATAGAAAGGGGGAAGAATAGGGGAGGGTGTGGTAAAGGAGAGTGTATGGGGGAGAGAGAGAGAGAGAGAGTAGGGAAAGGGCAGAAGAAGTTTATAAGTAGACAAGTAACCAACTGTAGTAACGCAGTTTTCCTGAAACGGGAATAAGAGCCGATTATGCGTGGAACATTAAATGAAAAAGTCTGTGAGATACGCAATTACGAATAAATGCTAAAAGCATAAATCTACTTTTAAATTAATGCAATAATTTACTCAGCCATATGTTCCCGGAGTCTTTAGCTTACTTGATGAAAGTACATTAAAACGAGATAAACATATTAAAATTCATCTTTTTTCGGAGGGGGAATGATTTGAACCGCCTTAATCTGCAATTTAATGTGCCGCGTGGTGATGCAGTGGTTCCCAAACTTTCTACTGTCGTGGACCCCTTGAATGTTATGCGGCCCCATTTGAATTAAAAATGGTAAAAATAATAAATTTAAATACAAATTCCTTTATTTTATATAACTGTTAATAGTTTTTATCACACCGTATTTCCTAAAATTTCCCGATGAAATTTTGTTATTCGTGAATATTTTATATTTTGGCACTTTACCTAACGTCTGAAATAATTTCGCGGCCCCCAATTTGAGAAACACCCGTTACAATTTAATGGGCCGCCTTATAACTATCCGAGTAATGAAGAGTCGCGTTATAACGAACATTTACCATTGAGAAAAACACTAGGAAAATAGGTGATAAGATATTGCAGGCGAAAGAGGAAGCAGACGAAAGAGAGGGGAGATATTGGAGAGGAGGAATTAAAGTAAAGTAAAAGAGAACTGTAGATTTAAAAAACCGAGTAGGAAGGAGAGGAGAGAAGAAGGATTGAGAGGTAGAAAATTGTGAACGGATAGTTATAAAAGAATAGGGAGAGAAGGGAGTGACGTAGGACTTTTTTTTATCTCCCTCTCTCTTCCTCTTCTCTTCTCTCTACCTCTCTCACTCCTCTCACCTTCCCTCTCTTTCTCTTCCATTCTCTCTCCCTCTCATCCTCCTCTCCCTTTCTTCCCCCCCCTCTCTCCTAGTCTCTTCCCCCCACTCTCTATCTTCATTTCCCTCACTTTTTCCCTCTCTCTCTCTCCCTCACTCTGAGTTAGATCGCCGCTTCCTCGGGTAGATGGCACCACGTAGCGCCGTGGAAAGGAGTCTCCGGCATCGATTTCTCCTCATGGCTTTTGATTCCTCAAAACGGACTCTCTTCTCCTCCGTCGTCCAATGAAATGCATTTCTAAAGAAACCCTTTTTAGTCCTCCTCGGGGATTCGGCAAGTACTGAGAGAGAGAGAGAGAGAGAGAAAGAGAGAGAGAGGGAGGGGGACGAAGTCGCAAAGACCGCGAAGGAAAATCTCTCCGTGTCCTTTTTATTCCGAGGCCGATGCGGCGTGCATTAGTTCAATAAACATCTTAGAGCGCATTTACGAGGAGCGATGGAAAGGCATAACATTTTTCCAAGCAGGGGATGGAAAAAAAAACGAGGAAGCATTATAGGATTATAATAGCATTTCGCGACTTTTAAATCCGTTTTATTTTGTCGCGGATTTGCAATTCGAGATTGCCGTCGTGGGATAACGTTTCCATAAATTTATTTCGCCTTTTTCCAGCCAATGGGCGTAAGCATCCGGGTTAAAAAAAAGTTCGATTCTCCACGTAAGAAAATATTCAGTGTACCAGCACCATTAAAAAAAATTAAATTTGATGCAACGACATTTGTGCGTGATCAGTCCCGAAACAATTTTCCTCAAATAAAATGTTGAAAATAATCGAATTGAAGTAACTTTTATGCAATTTGTAATTTTTATGTGAATATAATTTTCTCGTCTCGAGGCAATTTTCGATCGAAAAATAAATTTTGCCTTTAAAAAGAAAATTGAATTGGGGAAACATCTAGTTTCGTTTGACCACATGGAAATTAACCGATGCGAATATTTCAATGCACATCGGAGATTCTTTTATAAGTACCAAATAACAAGCTTTAATTTTTTGCGCTGGCAATATGCGCCCATCCCACGAATTGCACCGTTTCGCTTTAGCACGGTTTTGAGCATTATAAAATCAGCAAATGTATCAGTTCGACCAAAGAGAGTATAAGAAAGAATAGAGGAAGCAACTGTGAACAAACTGTGTCACTAAATCGTTGAATTGAATTGACACAGTTTGTTCACAGTTGCTTCCTCTATTCAGTGTAGTGCCTGATAGGTTAATGCGCCTGGAGGAAATAGGGGAAGGACGAAAAGGGTCATTGGAACGGTGCGGATTATGTAGTAGCTGTTGACATCCTGAGACACATAACGTGTAACGAGAAAGTGGTAATAGCGACAGTACGAACCTACAACGGAAACGGAAAGAGCAAGAATGAAATGTACAAGTAGGAAGTATTTGACCGGGAAGCAAGAACAAAGCATGCGAGACATTCAGGCAAGTTCGCATGCCGTCGGATGCAATTT
This sequence comes from Uropetala carovei, assembly GCA_036926305.1. Classification (NCBI taxonomy): domain Eukaryota; kingdom Metazoa; phylum Arthropoda; class Insecta; order Odonata; family Petaluridae; genus Uropetala; species Uropetala carovei. The sequence continues at coordinate 8,920,373 of JAXCHB010000069.1, forward strand.
TATAACGTTTTTCATTTTAGTTTATATCAAAACTATAGCATGCATCTAAGTGAAAAAATTTCAAATGTGAATTATTTTTCATTTTGGGTAAAAACGTCAACTTTCCATCGCTTTGATCTATTTTATTTTTACATATCCAGGGGTAATTAGTGTAAATTCATCCTTTGATATTCTGCAAAATTTCTTCACATATGCATGTAAATAACAAAGCTTAGCGGTTTGGTGTCACTACCCACCAAAATTAAATGTTTGACCCTCCTCGCCAACCACCATTAAGTTAATTTTATTCGTGATTTCCTATTCACTGACTTTGAAAACAAACGCGTTCTGAGCAATTAGTTTCGCTAATTAATAAATCCATTCAGGTCAAATACATATTACCTTTATATCTGATATCTGACAGCATCATGAACAGCATTAACCTGATTTTTTTTCAAGTCCCTTTATTTTCCAAATTTCAAAGATAAAAGAGGATAAAATGCATCATCAAACGTGCTTAAGATTTTCGTATACACTTCTTTGAATAGTTTGGGAATTTACGGTTTAAAAATCAGAAACACTGCTACTTCTCTAATATTATCACGAATAAATTGCAAAACGTTACTTTCACCAACAATACATTATTTATATTTGTTTCATGGACATATATTTCTCACAATCATCAATTCGTTAGTAAATAGTTCAATTTCCTCAGTGTATCATATTTTTGGACCTATTCGTGAATTTCATATATTTAATAATAAGGATAACTCAATGTTTTTTAATAGCGACCTATATAATATAGTACTACAAATTTACCAGTACCGCCGTGGAAATTACCAGTCTTGACGCTGGGTTAGGTAGAAAATTGCCTTACTTTAGAATTATGTATTAGTACGTTACTTATCGTTGTGGTCATGGTTTAAAATATCACAGTAATTTACACGAATTCCGATATTAACACACGAATTATTATTATTTTAGTTGAATTTTGTCCGTTAGCTAAATATTTTGATCGCATATTGAGCGAAATTGAATTTTAAGGAAGTGATGCAAATATTAATTTGTTCACGGATCAATACTAGTCATCTTTTCGCAGACAGATCTGTGACTATAGAGCTAACCGATGTTTACAAAGTCGCGTCTCCGCAGCTATTAACATTTCTTGTTGAGGCTAAAACAGTTGTAGGACCTCTTCTTGGCGTGTGTATTTCCAGCTTTTAATTTCCCTTGCGAGTGAATTAAAAGATGGTTTGTTAAGAGTAGCATATTCAGCCCATTCATCTGGATCCTACATATGACCTTATTATGCGAAACAATAGCAAACCTAATATTATTTTATTTATAACAGAATGATTACAATATCTAAATTTATATCTATTCAATCCAAGCTTGCATGTTTAATTGTAAATGAGGAGTACATTATGTTTGTTTGTCACGTTTCATATTAAGTCAGAAATAATTACATGTATTCGAATACACAGACGTTGCACCATTTCGTCATTAAACCGAGACCGCCTACTCATTCACGAAGCGGTCTCTTAACTAATCCGAAACAACCACCTCTTGGACAGCAAAAATAAAAACATCCGAAAACAAATTCCTCCCTTTATTCGAAAGCCATGCCACCATATCCTTTAACGAAGCAAAAACTAGCATTTCGGAAAATAATACCTCTCCTTCGTTAGGAAAACGACGTCAGGGGACGAGGAGAGAAATGGAGGAAAAAAAACACCGACTTTCTGCGCAGCCTCGTTGGCTCTGAAGACGCTCCGATCCGCCGATAACCGGCAATCCCACTCTTTTAAATCCTTCTATTGTCTCTTCCCATTACCTGCCGCGACATCCTCGGCGTCTCTCACTCGGTCCCTTCGTTTCCTCGTCCAAAAACCCCTCCTACACGATCGTATCGCCCTCTTCGCCGCCCTTCTCCTTGCCACCCACGTCACTCTCTCTCTCTCTCTGTCTACCAGCCCCTCTTCTTCTTCTTCCTCCACGCCCTTCAAATCTCCTCCACGCAGACTTCATTCACACCTACTCTCTCGCGCTCCCCCTCCACCATCACTTTATACCCTTCACATCGCCGCCTACTCCTCCTCCTCCTCAATTTCTCCCTCGCGCGCCCTTTCTCCTTTCGCTCGGTAGAAACCCCTCGTTTCCCTCCGAGCTTCCTCCACGCCTCCTCCCATCCTTCTTCTCCGCCGACCGTAACCTTCCCGCATACCCTCTTGCCACTTCTCTTCGCGACGCCTCCTCTGCAAGCCTCATTTCCCTCCACATTTCCCCCACGCCAAAACACATTCGTCCTCCTACGTAGCCGTCCCCGTCTTACGTACCTCTCAACACCCATCGCCCACCTACAAGCGTATTTTTACTCCAGTTCTACTTCGGATTGATCACGCGTCCCTTTCGCCTAGTTCAGGGGTCGGCGACCTTTTTGACAAGAAGAGCCATTTCTTCAAAATCTGTATAGAATCCAACGTAAGATGAGCCGCAGAGCATGTACAATGAAAAAATACGTATTTAATACCGTCAAGTCATATTAAATGACATCTAGGTATTTATTTAAAAGCTGCACACACACCCATACAATGGTGTTTTGGAGATAATTCGTAAAAAGAACTTGAGAAACAAGTATTCAAATAAGTATTCAAATGAAGCAAATAGATTCTTTGAAAAAACGAATCTAGGACTACAGATGAAAATGTGAAAGTTGAAAATGATTTTTTTTACTCAACAGCCCTTATATTGAAAACGTTTATGTTATTATCAATTGAGACCGTCATTGTCGTCTGGTGCGCTTCAAGCGGGAGAGTGGGCGTCGGGAGCCGCAGGTAATTCCTTAAAGAGCCGCAGGTAATTCCTTAAAGAGCCGCATGCGGCTCAGGAGCCGCGGGTTGCCGACCCCTGGCCTAGTTGGTCGTTTTTCCCTCCTTCTTCGCCTTCAGTCTCTCTGTTTATACCCTCCTTTACCCCTCAATCCCTCTTGTCACTCACTCCCTCTGTTCCATTTTATGTGTATCATGTATATTTACTTTTATCCTGCCAGATTTTTGTATATATCTTGTAAATATTATGTCTATATCTTTATATGTATTGTGATGACGGTATACAGTGTGATTGCATTCAAGTTTTCTCCTACTGTACATACTATTCAATGTTTTATTTTTATACTTACTATCTAGGGGTTTCGCAGGTTTTTCACACTCCCCTTCTCAGTGAGTGTTTTCCTGCGTGGGTTTTACTAGTTAGAACAAGTATGTTCTTATCTAGGTTTTCCCCACAAATTTAAATCTGTCTTATACTTACCACTTCTTATTATGTTCGAATTTTATACTTTTCTTGTAATACTGACGATGGGTTAAATGCAAGAATGGACCTTATGGCCTAAATTTCGCCCGAATAAAGACGATTATCTCTCTCAGGGTTAAATGTAAGAAGGGACTATATAGTCTCAATTTCGCCCTAATAAAGAGGTTTGTCTGTCTGTCTCACATTCTTTCTCTTTCTCTATCCCCTTCTCTCTCATTCCCTCTATTCCTCTCTCCCACTCCCTCCCTCTCGTTAACGTAGGGTTAAATACATAGTCTCAATTTCGGCCTGATAATGAAGACAATTATCTATATATCTCTCCCAGTATATCTCATTCCCTCTCTATCCCTCTACCTCTCAATTTCGCCCTGATAATAAAGGCATCTATCTATCTCACTCCCTCTGTCTCTCTTCCACTGCCTCCCTCTCATTCTTTCACTTCCCTCTCTCTCTCTCTCTCCCTCGCTCTGCCGCGCTCTCCAGAGTCATACTGCTCTTGTTCGCCCCTCAATACCTCCCTTGTACTACGTATACGGCAATCTCTCCTCCCATGGACAACCAGGCACGCACTCCCGCATAAATCCATTATTACGTCCCAGCAGACTCAATCAGAGAAACAGGGACAAGGTACTGCATTTTTTTGCATACCTCTACACCAAGGATTGCCAACTTTTTCAGTGCGACGAGCATCGAATTATGTATCATATTATCAAAAGGGCATCCCCGAATTTTTTTGACGTAATAAATAATAATAATACTGAAAAACAAATCAACTACCAAGCTAGAGTGTTTTAATATTTGTTTAAAAAATAAAACTATTTAAAGAAATAAGTAATTGGTATCCTCATTACATAACTTTATATATTGTTAAATAGTCTTGTTATAATGGTCTCGAGCACCGGATTAGGATCACTGTACTACCGAGGCAGACTAACCCTAGCGTGTTTAACAAGCCATACCACCTTGAGATCAAATGGAGTTTTATTTGGGCATTTCTCGTGGAATTGATATTTGCATATTCTTTTGAGTACCTTTAAGACGCTTTAAAGCTTGATATGAAAGAATGCTCGAACATAAATATGCTTTCTTAATTTTTAAGTTGACATTCAAGAACTGTTTCAAAGTGTCGAAATGACTGGATTTTTATTAGAAACAGATCCTTTCTCAACTTTTTATTTTTAAAATCTCAATAAGGCAGAATATGTGCATTCCAGATATTTTTATTCTTCAACACCAGAGTTCAATCTATAGCTAATAATCCGACAAACTTTTTTGCACTAAATTTATTCACAAAACAAAATTGTGATAAATCAGTGAAATCTATGCTAAATAAAAACAATTATGCCCAAGGAAAACATTCGTAAAATTGAACTATTCACTAAATTTGCATTACTATATTTATTCAGAAAAATTAATTCCGAAAAAACTTTAATTTATGCGTAATTAAATATTACTTAATGCGTTATTTTCCATCATGCGAATCTTAATATAATTCAATATTTTCTTTGGAAATTAAAAAATAACGTAAAATTTAATTTCCTTTAAATAACACCTACAGTGCGTAATTATAGCTTGTAGCATTTATGAATTAATTTGACAGGGAAACTAAAAAGTGTACTACTGGTTAAATACCGAATTCACAGAACTTTTAAAAGTTCTTTGGCTCTGTAAATAAATAGATTTAAATTCTAAATGACCAAATAAATTTAAATACACGAAATAATGTTTAATTAAACATTGGAAAATGGAGGTTTATATAAAAGGTTTTTTTTTCGTCGCGTCATTTAATCCAAAAAATTGGCTTAGAGGATCTGCAACCATACGCTTTGTATCCACCGAATTACATCATCGTTCCTCATTTTTTTTTCTTCTCGAATCCCAGAACGAGATTAAACCTTATTTCATTTCCCCATCCTCGAGATCCTTAGAAAAAGCTGCCCTTTTTAATTTCGGACGACTTACATGCTGAATTCAAACTAAAACACCTTTTGTCGCCTCCGTTAAAACCCTCAAAACACGCATCACTCAGTGCCAATGGTCCACGGAACACTCAACTCAAAATTCTTCATGGAGTGGGCGGCTTTGTTCCTCAAAGTGTGCGACTAATCCCTTCACTTTCCTACGCTGCTGCGCTCAAACGCACTCCGTTTCCTCTCCCCCCCCCCCCACCTCTCCCCCTTTCCACTCCCCTCCCCTCTGTCTCCTCCTCCTCACTCTTTCACTCCATATATATATATATATATATATATTGCTTTTCTCCCTCTTTTCTCTTTCTCTCTTCTTTCCCTCTCCTAAACTCTTCCACCTCCCTCCCCCTTTCCCCTCCTCTCCCCTCTGTCTCCTCCTCCTCCTCACTCTTTCACCCTATATATATATATATATTGCTTTTCTCCCTCTTTTCTCTCTTTCTTCTTTCCCTCTCCTAAACTCTCCCTTCTTACCTCCCCATCCTATCTTCGTTCGTTTTTCCCCATCTCTCCATCTCCTTTTCCACGTGTCTCTTAGTCTCCTCTCCCCTTCATCCCTACCTTCCATTCGCCCATCCCCGCTCCAAATGCTTTTCAATTTCCTTAACAACCCCTTCAAACTCCTCCTACCCCCTCCCCTCCCCCCCACACCCTGCACCACCTCCCCCGACTCTATACAACGCTCCTTCTGTTCCTCTCTCTCTCTCCCTCTCTTTCCTATACTCCTCTCCCCCTCCCTTCCTCCCCCCCTCTCTCTCTCTCTACCAGTCCACCTCACACACACACGCCGTCTTCTTCTTCCCTCTCTCACTCTGTCTCCCCACCTACTCTCTCCGTCGTATTCATTGCCATGGAAACAAGGCCTCCTCCTCCCTCCCCCCTGGCCTCCTCCCCCTCCCCCCCTCATGTCGATCTGTAAATCCCTCCCCCTTCCTACCCCATACGCCTTCCTCTTCCCAGAAACTCTAATGAGCCCCATTCCGACCAAATCTTCTCCGTCGCTCTTTCAGTAGTCTCTCTCTTCCTTTTCCATCCGCTTTACTCCTTGCTCTACCTATACCCTTCCCCGCTTCGCCTCTTTCGTTTTCCTCCTCCTCGCCGTCTCTGGAGATTTACGTACGTGATGGTGGTCTTTGAAAAAAAAATGATGGAAAAGGAAAGGAGGGTGGGTTGTCACCACTCATTCTCCTTCTCCTATATCTCTCTCTATCTCTGACTTCAGATTTCTCCCTCTCTCTCTCATCATACGGCCTTCCCTTTCAATATCTCTCTTTCTCCCTTTTTCGCTATATTCTTCCATATTTCTCTCTCCTGATCTATTTATTTGTTTCTCATTTTTTCCTATTCTACGCATTTAATCATCCTTTCTCTCGCAATTATTTTCCTTTTCACCCTCCATTTTCCTTATATTTAACTGCTTGTTCCCGAATACACTTCGCGTTGTCCACCAGTTCATGCTTCTCGATAAATTTGGACATTTCAATGTAGCTTTCAAATTATATTTCTTCATATGAACGCCCTTTTAATGCTCAGGCATATAACTTAAATTTTCTCAGGTACTATAGCTTTTGGCTCTACGTATCTCAACATTTTAAAAGTAAAATTAGCTCCTTAACCGTACGAGGCAAATATTTTGAGACGACACAAGCAGAGAAAGATAAAAAGTGGGCAAGAGAGGAAAAAAAAGACAAAAAAGTGGACACACTTATAGGTTTACGGGGTGTTAATCCTCGCAAGGGGTCTGTTGCCAATGTTTCAATTGTATCTCAACAAGTACCATCCATCCTTTATTCATCGCATTGTGTAATTCTTATTAAATTATAAAGATACAGGATGGTGTCATTACCGTTAAAATTTATACGCAATTATGAAGAATTCGTGCATTGAAGTTCGTCATGCTGAAATATTTTTACAATATTTATGTAGAATATTCGATGAGGATTATCAGAGAGTGAAGAATCTTAAAATTATTTTAACGTGAATCAGGATACAAAAAAATATAGCGATGTTTTATTAAGTGCCTCAGTTCCTTTCTTTCGCTCCACATTTCACCTCTCCCTATTCCACTAGCTTTTTAAAGGGGAGAAGCCTTTCCCTTTCCTTTCCTTTCCTGCACCGCATCAGTTTTGTTTGTTCTTCAAGCAATTTGAAGCGAGATGCAGATTCGTATCCCGTCATTTTAAGTGTGACAAGTACTTGGCGACGCGTAAGGCACGTCACAAACGCGTAAGAGGTTCAGTAAAGCGGTTTGGTGATGCTTAAATTTATTCAGTTTATAACTACTGATGATAAAAAACTTCTAATGATAATTTATAAACGACTGACATTTTTCAGTAATAAAATAGAACAAGCAGTAAAATTTTGACAATCTAAAGTCAACGTTGATGGAGGATTACAAACATTTAATTTATGGCACAAAAAAAAGTTCATTTATAAAATATCGAAATTCATTTATTGGCGTTTTATTTTGTCAATCAGCAAAAATGTGTACCGAGACTTCAGAGATAATAGACAACCTAATTCATATTAAACATATGTTTGCCAGCTACATTAAATGGCAGACAACATTGAGAATATAGCAAAACTTCCTCGCATATAAAAATGATTACTTTGGGTAACATGAGAGACATAATGGAAATTTAACTTATATGCGTAAATGCATAAGACTGATTACAAATGTGAAGAAAGAGAAGGAGAAAAATTCTGAACTTGACCAGGAGTCGAAACCGGGGCTCTCACTTGCCGGTAGGTGCTTTAACAAACAAAGCTTCAAGCCAGTCCAATTCTCCGTTCTCGTCCATACCACAGCGTCGATTAACTTGAGTTTATCGAATGATTTATAGCCTCATATTCTAAAACCATATTAAACTCGATAAACTAAACCTTAAATAAAATTTCTCCACATTTTTCTTGGTAACAGGAATGTTTTCCTTGCAGTAAACCTAACAATAAAACGTGGGCATTCAAATTTCACATCTTTTCACCATCCACAAACATATTCATATTGCGCGTTGGGGACGAAACAGAGAGAGAGAGAGGATGTATATAGGATACGTAGGAATTCAGATGGCTTCTACTAACCTCCCCTTGTAATCCTCCGGATACGGAACGATAAAACCCTCCGGAGACGGCCGTGGCGTGTTTCCCACCCAGAAGAAGGCGTCTGCGCTCCACAGAGAATGGAAGAGAAAGGAAATTTAAATAAATATTCATTGCTCTATATATATAATATTGTATAAATTATTAAATATATTAAAATATTGAAAATTGCCTAAAATTAATTGAAATAAATTATAAAATATTAACCATATTTCACAATTTTTTATTTCTTACAAAATTGAACTTTTACTGTTGAAACATTTAATTGCAGGTATGCACAACCTTAGGTCAGCTTTATCTTTCGAGCGTGGCCCGTACGAATGAAAAAATTATTTTGAGAAGCAAAAGAAGAAAATTTAGTGTTTAAGTCTGAAAATGATCAGAAGAACCAATATATAAAATTTAGAATGCAGTCCCCAAGAAATAAAGGTTGTGCGTCACTACGCCGAGGTTATATTTCAGCTGCAGTAAAGAGAAAGAATTTAATTTAATACAGCTTGCATTGCAGTTCTTCATATTAATGTTACAAAACAATATTTGAAGAGCATTTTTCTCATATTCAGGTAATAAAAAATTTAAGACGAGATAATAAATTCCGGTTATGAATGTACAAATGAAGCAATATTAAGGTAAGCAGAGTTACATTTTTATGCAAAAGCATAGAATGATACGCATATGCAGATAAAATTACAAAAGAACCGCGATCAACTAAAAATGAACCAGAGCGCATATGCATACAAACTCAGTTTTGCGCCAGGGTCACAATAAGCCGACAATCGTTATAAGAAGGCTGAAGCTAAGAAAGCGTTATAGCTTGTTCATCATGTCCAATTTTGAGAAAAAATTCTTGATTATGGTAAATCAAATATGAAAAATACTTTTCTTGTTTCCTGGGTATTAAAGGGTGCAACAAACTTTATTATTATGCGGCATAAGAGCCTCGGGATAATAATGATACCGCCATTATCACGTAACACAGTCTTTGAACGCATAAATAACAGTTTGAACCCGCAAATAAATGAGGCCATATTAAGGAGATTTTAAAGCGAGTTGTCTAAAAAAAAAGAAGAGCGGTTATCATGGAAACTGAACATTCTGAATTTATTTTTTGGTAGAAAAGGACTAAATTAGTACACTCACCTGGTCCCGTGCCGTCGTAGCTGAAAGCTTTAATGAAGATGGTACTCTCGTCCACGGCGTATACTGTTCCGCGTATGCCGTGGGCGTATTCTTGTAGTGGTCCGATTAGCCTGCCCAAGTGGTTTCGCGTGGGGAGTGCTGAAAACAAAAAAGGGCATATTACTTTCAAAAACCTCATCCCTGATTGAGAATATGACCTATAATAGAGATTAAACCATGAATTGGACACTCATCGAGCCACATTAAAAGAAATGACAAGTCTGATTGTGAGATGCATTGACTACAAAGCCTCATTAAGAAACCGATGCAAGAAATTAATTATTGCACACATATCCATAGTATAAATTGTATACGTGTACGCATGTATGTAATAAGGTTATAATAATATGGAATATGAATGTGGATGAATACGCTTTGTATATGAATTTATCGGGAATAAAATGATAACGGAAGTCTCAAAAACTATAAAATCTCATCCCAATTCGAACTGCACACAAACACATCGTCTTCTAGCTTGCAGATAACTGTAGATCACTCGAGAGTGATTACCCTGAATTCCGATCGACTTTCCCCAACAAAGTTTCATCAAGCCCGTTCCTTTACATTTACAGTCACAGTTAAAAAAAAATTATTTTTAATCATTCGAGGTCGTTGGATTGAATTCTGTCGAGAGAGAGAAGACTAGGAAAGATGAAAGAGAAAGGAAGGAGATAGGGCGTGCAGGGATTTGAGGATGTGGAAAGGGAAATTAACGTCTTTATTAGGACGAAATTGAGACGTCTCCTATTCCATTGGCAGGGAGAGGGTGTAAATTAGGAGAGAAAAGAGAACGCCGACGAAGAGGGAGATGGAAAACAGCTAGTCTGAGGAAAATGGAAATAAGGATGTTGGAGTAGGGATGATAGAAAGAGAGAAAGAGAGAGTGAAGGGGAGAAGGAAAAGGATAAGATAGGAGAGGAAGGGTTAGTTTTGAGCGTAGTGGAGAAGGGAGTAGTAGGGTGAAAACAGAGAGAAAGGGAGAGAAGGGTGTTGGGGGAGAAAAGAGGGGTTTTCAGATCACGGGCCACCCCTCGCAACCGCCTGAGCACAGACTACCCGCCGGCGGCGGTTCAATCCCAGCATGGGATCAACTACTAACGTCGCAAGGGCATAAATGCTACGCGTGAGTATGCTTGTCAAAATAAATGGTTCGTACAGTGAGGAAAGGGGTGGAGGGAAAGAGGGGGGAGGGAGACGGCGATCCATTTAAAGGGTTTTTTTTTTAGAGGGAGATGGAGTGCACCCGGGATGGAAAGAAGGGTTGAAAGGGGTGCGGGGAGGGAGGGAATTGTCACCCAAACCTGCGCTAAACGGTGGAACCTTTTAGCGTCTACGGAGAATGATGCGCTGAGCCTAAATCTCCTTTTTTCTGCTTTAACCCTCTTTGAGACACAGTGCAGTTTCTATTAATCTTCCTCTATCTATACATCTACATTACACACACATTATACATGCATGCATATATTATGCATATTTTCAGACCGTGTATTTAAAAGGTTATTTGTTAAAGATTAAATCTGTTTCGCCACATCGCCCTGTTCTCCCAGATGTTATCCCTTCCTCTTCAATTCTTCTATAAGGTGGGTCATTTTCAAACTTCTTCCTCTATCGATTTCGAAATTTTCCCGAAATCGCGATTTTAATCAGGCGGTCCCTTCTCAACGAAGACCAAATCCGTCAGATTTTCCCTTTCTAATCTTTTTTCATTATCATTTCGATTTTATTCTTCTTGATGCGTGAGATCCGTAGTTTCAGGCGTTATTTTGAGGAATTTTATCCACCGTGAAGAATAAAAAATGAACTACCCTGTGGCGAAATCATGATCGTCTAAGTTATTGAGCGTCCCAAATTGAATGGAGTAAGTGCTAAACATTTCATTTTTTATGCTTCTTAAACGCACACCTAGGCATACATATACAAATGCAGGAGTATATGAAAATAAATATTAAAGAGCGATCCTTTTATGAACAAAATCCCTTACATCAGCATATTTTTTTAGAATCACATCTGCATAAAGATGAAATGATATCTCAGCAGAATCACCCATTTCCATTAATTTAGCGACAACTCCAATTCAGGCAATGACTTTAATTCAGCCTAAGTTCCAGGAGAGTAATCAAACCCGACAGTTCAATTTGTCGAGTGACTCCTCCATTCAACGAAAATCCTCCTTTCTCCATCTCCCCCCCCCCCTCCCCCCCCCACCACTTCCCCCTCCCCTAACCGAACCCACGTGTCGATAGCGCAATTAACAGAGAGCGGCAAAGCCGGAAAGAGGAAAAAAACGAACGAAAATCCGTCCTCCGAGAGTCCGAGAGACCTCTTCCTCCTTACGTGTAAAATCCCCTCTATCTCCCTCCTCTCCCTCTTCCAGATCCTGAAATCCTCCTCGCTTCTCCTCTACGTAATCTCCAAATCCCCTACCGATATCTCCTACCTCCGTCCCCTCTCTCTCTCTCTCTCCCTTCACCCTGTCCCCTCCTTAGTAACAGATCAAGAGGAGGGGAGAAGAGCGTGCGAAAGATGGAGGGGGGGAGAGAGAGAGAGAGGGGATGGAGTACCACATAGGCGGAACCGGAAGGAAAGGGGAGGGAGAGAGGGAAAGAGGATAGGGTGAAAGGAAAGGGAAGAGGGGGCGAGCAGGAGAAGGAACCACACTAAGGGTAGGGTAGAAAGAGGAAAGAGGTGGGCCTGATGGGTATATTGCTTCCGGAAGAAAGAAGAAAGGGAGAGGGAAGGGGAGGGAAGGGGAAACAGTGGGTTAGGACGGGGAGGGATTTTGAAGAGGCGAGTAGAGAGGGCGTTGAGATGGAGTAAGAAAGATGAAGGTAATATATATATATATATATATATACACACATACACACACACATATCGAAAAGAGAGAATGAAATTGAGAGAGGGAGAGAGACAGGGATAGAGAATGTTGAGAGATACAGGGAGTGAAAGAGAGGGGGGGTGAGGAGGAGAGTGAGGAAGAGAGAGGGAGAGATGGGGAGGAGAGAGAGAGGGAGAGTTAGGAAGAGAGAGAGATGGAAGGATGGGGAGGGAGAGAAAGAGGCAGAGAGAGTTAGTGACAGGGGGGGTGGAAAAGTGAGGGAGAGAGAGGGAGAGGAGGCAGAGAGAAAGGGAGAGAGAAAGGGAGACAGAGAGGGAAATAAAGAGGGAGAGAGAGGGAGTGATGGAGGGATGGGGAGGGAGAGATGGAGAGGGAGAGAAAGAGGCTGAGAGAGGGAGTGACAGGGGGTGGGAAAGTGAGAAGGAGGAAGGGGGAGGCAGAGAGAAAGGGAGAGACAGAGAGGGAGATAAAGAGGGAGAGAGTGGGAGTGACAGGGGGGTGGGAGAGTGAGGGAGAGAGAGGGAGTGACAGGGGGGTGGGAGAGTGCGGGAGAGAGAGAGAGTGATGGAGGGATGGAGAGGGAGAGATGGAGAGGAAGACATGAAGGAAGGGGGAAGGAGAGAGAAAGGGAGAGAGACAGAGAGAGAGGGAGAGAGAAAGAAAGAGGGGAACACAAAACAGTACGTTATAACGGAAAGATTTTGACAAAGGGGGAAGGGAGGAAGGAGCAGGGAATAGGGAAGTGTGAATATCAAAAAGGAGAGAATAAGGTTGTGAAAAAAAGAGACAGGAGTGGAGTGCGAGAGAAGGAAAAGAAGACGAGGAGAAGTTAGGGAGTCTACCGAAGGATAGGGAAACGGGATAAGAAAAGGGATGGAAAAAGAGTGCGAACGAAGGGGGCCAAGAGAGGGGAGAAAGGGAGAGGAGAAGATGGAATGAGGGTTGGAATGGGGTTTTAAAGGGACCTCACACCGAATGGGATTGTGATCGGAATTGAATTTGGCGCCGTGACAAGAATACTTAACCCGATGAAAAGGCGAAGGAAAGATATTTTGACGATTTTTTTTCGAAATCCGAAGAATGATGTACTTAATCCAATTTTTTTTCAGTTCTTAAAGTCGCAGTTTGTCACTCTTTATGATGTTCCCTTTTTTTCCCGCTTAATGGGTACGAAAAATTTTCTCGGTTACTTACGTTCGATGGTTATAAATAATTTTTTTTAAATTACGTGTAAAAATATGCCATAACTAACACAATTTCAGCGCGTGTAGAATATAATGCGTGATGAAAAGCAAAGGGTGAAAACTGCATATGAAACCGATGTAACTGAAATACGAGTTATTTCTGAAAAAAATGTGCTTAAACTACTAAATCCAAGAAAGTGATACGTGAAATAGTTAAAAGTACGATACAATGGCAAATTTAGATGCGAAAATAAATATTTTTCTCATTTTTAGCACACGTACCATAAACGACACAAAATACTACATCTTTAAAGTGCTTCGTGACGAAAATTTAGAAGCAGTTAAAGTGCTTTATTGGAATGTTTAAATGAATTTATGAAGCTTGTAATGTGGATATGGGATGATATATGTAACAATCGACTTGTTGATCTTCCAACGGAATAACACGCATCTATAATAAATTTAACTATTTTTTTCGATCATCACTTTTCTATGTGTAGCTTTGTCTTTTCAGTGAAACCTGCATGAAGCATCCTTAAGGATTCATTTCAACCTTAAATAACCGCCTCCTTGAGTCTTCACGTCTTTTTCGTTCGCTTCACCGAACGACCAATATCTATTTTAGTCTGTCGTCTGAACGATATTGCGATATCACGCCCAAAAAACATTGTCGATTATTTCGTACACTCCAACGCCGTGACTCGACACGTTGCTAAAAAAATTCCTTTTTGTTAAAAGATTAATATTGCTATAGACGAAAATAACAAGTTAATGAATGTGTATGATTCTCTCGTTCAACGCAAGATATCGTCTCTAAAATCCACTCGTCCATTGCGTGGAGCATACTCACAAGGGGCGAGTATTGGCGCCCTCCCCCTTCGTCAAGGAAGCATCCCGTTTTATGAAGGGTTTCTCCTTCGACCTTCAAACATTCAGGGAAAAATTCTGCACCGATGAGTGAGTTATTTTCATTTCTATCGTCTGGTTTTTGTGAATAAGGTTTAGTAAAGGTGTATGAATAATCTATATATTGAAAAAATTATTTCACATCCTGCGTACAGAATTTAATAAAAGAAAACATAATAAAGGTGAAATAATTAAAGGAATGAATCCGGGCTGACGTTAATTATTAAATGCACTGAATTATTATTTTTATTAAAGATGGAACTCTCTCACTACTACATAGTAAAAATTTGGTGATATCTCTGCAAAATTATATCTGTTTATGAACAGGTGTTTCCGATAAAAGTGATTTTATCAGATTTTACGTGTATACTTATATCCACTCGTATAACTTAAGAAACACTTAAAACTTTTTTTTTAATTTTATAAAAGTTGGCTCGGTGTGAATTTAGAATAAAAACTCGATATCCTCTTTAAAATCTAAAGCGAATCTTAAAACACAACGGATGAATTAATTGACAACAGCCATATGCGACACAGGTCTTTACAAGTTATAGATCTTTTTTTTACCTTTTAAACCTTAAAACTTTTCTCAAGAATTTATTGAGCTACAATCATGTTTCTCGAACTAGGCTGGAAATCAATTTCGCTCTTCAGGAAGCGAAGAAATTGGATTCCGAAATGTAAACTTCCTTTAGTGCTCTCTTGCTACAATTTTGGAGGGAACGAGACTCCTCGGATGCCCCAGCCACGTTGAGTGAATGTCCCCTCCCACTATTTCCTCCTCCACCCTCTATCGCTGCATTTCTCTTCACAATTCTCTATCTCTCCGTCTTGCTTTCCCCCTTCCGCGATAAAGCTATTCCACTTTCGTCATTGCCGATATCAGTTTTCTTCCTGTATTTTCACGTTAAGGACCAATGATTGCGTTTACGTTGGCAGTATTAGTGACGCAGGATGTAAAAAAATGGGCAGCGTTTCCGACTACTTCTACGATATTTCCAGGGGAGTTAACAATATAAATACAGGATGTGAAATTATAGCTGCGTTTCTCAGCCACATTGATTACACGATGTAACGCAGGTAGGCTTGAGGTTGGGATTTTGCATTTTTTTTAAATTTTTATATTCAAGCTTTGCAAAGTTGTAGAAATCTGAAAATGTTTAGGGGTACAATTAATGTAACAATTTTTCTTGTAAACAGAGCCATCTAATATATAAAATTTCTAGAATTACAACTTATGGTTTTTGCAAAGAAAAGTAGCAAGTTAGCTGAATTTCGAACTAGTTGTTTGTCAAATTTTGAGTACCTAAATTATGGACAAAACTATTGATATGTCTGGAAGCGTCAAACAAATCTATCCAGCGTGCGAAAAAATTAAAACACCACTTACGTTCCTCACGCAAAATATTTCTCGCGGACACGAACTTTACGCGTGTTAATTTCTACTTCCAATCCATTTTTCCAATACATACCACCTTTACCTCTCTTCGCAACTCGTTCTACACATCTCCCTGGCTCGATATTTCCTCCTTCCCGACTTCATCCCCCTCTTACTCCCCCACCTCTCAAATCAACGCGAAACTCCCCGCTTTCCCCGACCACTCAACTTGCCAATACATATTGTCGTTCATTCTCCCAATCCCCTCCCTACTCCTTGCCCGTCATCATTCCGCGAAAGAAATCTGAAATCTGGTTGCGAATTGCCACCCACCTTCTCCCTACATCCTCCCACCCTTAATCTTCTCCCCCCCCCCCAAAAAAAGCTCTCGCGCTCACCCGTTCTCCCCATCAAAAAAAAAGAAAAAACACAACCCTCCCCCAAAAAAGATCCACCGCAAACTCCCCGTAACGGATGCATTCTCAGCCCCATCCTTACAAGCTCTCTCGCCCCTTCTCCCGTTTTGTCTCTACGTCTCCGACGCTCTCCTTCCCACGCGCTATCTTCCTCTGTTTTCCTTCCCTCTCGTCTCATGTTCTTTTTTTTTTACTTCGTCTGCCCACTTCTATTTCCTACAACCCTTCCCTCTCGCTCTCTCCCTCTACTTTCCTCCCTCTCTCTCTCTCTCTCTTCCTCTCTCTGCGCTATCCTCCCTCTACCGTTCTCTCGATCCCTGTTTTTCTCTTTCTTCTCCTCTCTCTCTCTCTCACTTCCCTCTTTCTTTGCCAAACCATACGAAAAGGGTCGGTCGATGAATCGAAGGAGGGTGGGACGCCATGGCCACTTTATACTGTCTCCGCTCATTTTATATATATATATATATTTATCATTTCTTATTCGAAAACATTCGCTCGTCCATTTCCAGACTGCGGATGATTGAGATGAGGGTGAGACGGGTAGTAGGGACCATAAGTGCATGTCGGTTACAAGGGCATGAGATGGCATAATGAAGCAGGAATATACGAGGGGATACTCACTTTTAAAATGGGTATCAGGGTATAAAGGGGGAGGTGGTGCCTCCTTAACGCACGAAAACCAGCGATATTTTCCTCGATGTTTATTCTTCGCTCCCTCCTCATCATCATCACTCCCTACACGTCAATTCGCCTATCCTCCTTTTTCTTTAGCATTTTTCTCATCATTCGCGGTTCGTTACATTCCTTCTGTCACACTCCAAATCTCCCTCCTTAGCTTCCTTTCGCTATCCGTCAATCTCTCTGCCTCAATCTCGCTCCTCAACATCGCTTCTGCACTACCGATACTATGGTAACTTTCCTTTCTATCTTCCTAACTATTTCCCCCTCTCTCTCCCTCCCTCTCCCTCTCTCCCTCAGAATCACTCTCCTTACACCCTCGTAATCACTTGCCTTTCAACTTGACGATCTCTCCTTTATTGCCAATCTCTCTTCATCACTTATTTTTTCACTCTCTCCCCCTTTCCTTAACTCCCTCACCATCGTTCCTACCTCTCCCAACCTATCCTTTACTGCCAATCTCCCTCTCTCTCTCTCTCATTTCCTCAACCTCACTTTAGCATCTCCTTACCTTTACCTCTTTCCTTCATTTCGCCGTATAATTCTCATCGCACTTTCTCTCTTTCAATCTTCCTCTCACAATGTCTCCATTAATCTCCCTGTATATCTCTCGCCTTTTCATCCATGCTTCTCCTCAATCGCTCCTTACATCTTACCCTTCAAAATTCCCTTTCATTCTCCGTCATTTCCTTTCTATTTCTCTTTCTCTCTCTCTCCGTGTCCGTCTCCTTCCCTTCCCTCTTCCCAGTTCGAAAAGGGGAGCTAGGGTATCGCGGAAAATGCGGAGTCCATTTGGGCTGACTACTAACAAGCAGGCGTCTCTCTCTCCCTTCCTCTCTCCCTCGCTCTCTATCTCTCTCTCCCCAACTCTCCCCCTCTCTTTCTCCGACGCTTTTTCAACTGGAGGAAAAATATCCTCTCCGCAGGAAAAAATGAATAAGCTATATAGTGAAAAATAATCGGAACGGTTTCATATATATATATATATATATATATATATATATATATATATATATATATATATATATATTGATACGAAATCAATGTAGGAACGGAAAAGGAATGGCGGTGGGAGAAGAGAGGGGGGTGGGGGGAGGGAATAACCAAAATAACGACGAAAGATCAAAGGAATTGGAGAAAGAATTCCATCGCGTTGATTTGATTGAATTTTCGAATTCGAAATTATAAGTAATAAAATTTTGCTGATTATGTCTTTCTTCTCGAAGTGATTATTGTATATTTATGGGGTATTTTTTTAGAAAACCTGACTGAAAAAATGCTTATATATATATATATATATATATATATATATATATATATATATATGCTTTATATATATATATATATATATATATATAAAGGGGAAACACACACGAGAAAAAGAATTTTTCATTAAACCATTTAGAAAATTTTCCAGATGGTCAAATGTCTCTACAATTAAACATAATAAATATGCCTCATCTCACACGGAAATAAACAAAATAAGATTAAAATCTTTAATGACGTGAAAATTCTTTCCCTAAATTTCAAAATATTTGCTGACATAAAAATAGTTTCGCGAAACTGTTTATTTACAAATTTAAAGCATTATTTATTGACTTGAGGATATGATTGACGGATTTTTAAAGATCACAAAATAATTGTGAATTAGTGATCGACATAAAAAAGTAAAATCAATTTAATTCATTAAAAACGGAATCGCGACTCGAAAACAAACTCCTTGAAATGACTAAAAATACCTCTTTCTATAGAATTTTCTGAAGAGTAGGATTCGCACGATTTTGTGCAGAAATGAAACAGATGTTACGTTACCATCTTTCTGATACTGACAAATAAAAAGAGGCGATATTATTAATGTAAGACCAAACGGAATGAGATAGTATTGGCAAATATATTTCATCGATTTTGTCTGTACTCGACAAAAGTTAACGATAATGTAAAAACAAAATACATTATCAGTTATCAGAATCACAAAAAGAAAGCATTTATTTCTGCATGGAGTTCCGCCATCATACAATGCACAATTGAAGATATATTGTGTATTACCTACCATGAGCTACTCTGCTTGTCCTTTATAGGATATCGTTATGGATATCCACTCAGTTACTCCCTAATTCGGACAATTCTAATGAAACTGAGTATTAGGGCAGTTTTTTTACTTACTAACACCCGATATAAAACTTTTGCCGTAGCAAGAGAAGTGCCACCATCGATGTATGCATTATTTGCGCGTCGAAGTAAAGATTTCAACAAGGATTGTTTTTCCGCCGATAAAAAAGCTTCGCACGCAACCAAGAAAAAGAAGACAGCGCCATATAAATTATACGCGCATAATCGCAAACTTCTCGCCATTAACGACCAACCAAAACTCATTACGCTAACAAGGCAAATCGCGAGAAATAAAATCGGAAGACGAAATAGAATGGAGAGAATGATCAATGGTTTATTAATCATTTTCGGGCTATAACAGGCAAAAGGGGAGAGTAGGAGAAGGGGGGGATAGATAGAGTAAAAGGGGAGTCCATCGACGGAATACGGTATAACAAATGGACGGCTAGTTGAATACGAGAGATGAAGGGGGGAGGGAGAAAGGAGGGTCGCCCACGCGGCAAAAAGCGAGAGGGTGAAGGATAAGGAGTTGGGGGGAGAAGAGGGTAGGAGAGTTAGCGATAGGGATGCATGATCGAGGAGGAGGGTAGGATGGGGGTGGTAGGAGGGAGTGGGAGGTGGGGGGGAAGGGGAGGGGAGAAAGACTCTTAATAGGAGTCCATATCGCTGGGGTGATGGCATGGGCGTAGCAGCTAAAAGGGAGGGTCGGGTGGAGGGTACGTAGCGGAACAAATTGGCGAAGCGGGAGGGAGAAAGAGAGAGAGAGAAAGAGAGGGAGAGAGAGAGAGAGGGAGAGAAAAGGTGGTAGGGAGATGAAGAGATGAGTGAGACTTTACGTCCTATACGAACCGATTGCGTTTTAAGAAGAAAGAAAGAAAGAAAAAGAGAGAGAGAGAGAGCTGTATTATGATGATTTCTGTTTCTACACCTCTCCCATTTTATACTCCTACGCACGAATTCGTTTCTCCTTCTTACGTATTGCTCATTCAGCCATAAAAATAAAGCTGGAATACACACACACACACACACACACACACACACACACACACACACACACACACACACACACACATATATATATGCAGGGTGTTAGTAAATGAATATACCAAAAATAAAGCTGAATAACTATTTTGTTGTTTGAGGAAAAAAAGCAAAAATTAATAACAAATAGGAGAGTAAAGTTTGTAATTTTTACTTTCATTAACCATAGATCTCTAGATGCCTTCAACCATTCCCTGTAATTAATCTAATTCTGTGTTCGAATCCTGTGAAAATATCTTCCAGCACACCTTTACGAATGGATAAGATAACCTCATGAAGAAAACAGCGGAAAATAGGAATATATGGAGAACCAAGTTTAACCTAGAATAATCACGGACCTGTCAACGGACAGACTACCTATGATGATGATGAAGATAACCTCACGAAACAAAACAAAATATAATTAGGAAATACTGGAAAATATTAATGAAAGGAAGAATTACATATATATATATATTCACATACATATACATCTATGACGTGTACATACGTATAAATATCGGTCTCGGCTACCGTTAACGGCTAGCAAAGCGGGTTCCGCCTAACCAAGGAGCGTGGAAGGGATTGGGGGGAGGGGGGATTGAGAGGGTATATTTTTTCGGGAGAGGTTGGGTGATGGAGAGCTGGTGCCGCGTAATGGGGGATGTTTCGATGCCGGGAGAGGAGGGTGAGGAGGGTTGTCGGGGGCGGGAGGGGCGGGAGAGGGTGGTTGAGAGATGGAGTTATGAATAGGGTGCAGAAGCGGTACAGCGAGGAAGGTGGAGGGAGGGAAGGGGGGGAGGGGGAGGAGGAGAGGTTAAGGGAAGGGACGAGATCGGATGATGAGTGAGGGAAAGGGAAGGGGCGGTTCCAAGGGGTAATAAAAGTTAGCCGGTGGCGGAGGGAGGGGTGTAAATGAGAAAGGGAGAAGGGGGCCAAAAAGCGATTTTATACGGAGGATGAGGGAGTGTTAGGGGAGGGTTATAGGGGTGTCGGGGGCGGGGGGTGAGGGTGGGGGGGTGGGGAGAGAGAGAGGTCTGACAGATGGGCGGGACGATGCGTGGAAACCGCCGACGCCGCCGCCTCCAGTGGATGAATGCGAATGGATGGCGGAACATTACTTTGGCTTCGTGGCGTCGCCACCGAGAGGGACTTGTGGAGCTACTTTAAAACGAAAGGCACGGCATATCGAATTACGGCGTAACCGTAAACGCCATCAAAAGCCTATCATTATTAAGGCCGTGTTGCTGCGGCTGGCGTATTATCATCCTTTTGGTGCACTGATAGGGCGTAGAGAACCATCGTAAATAAATCCTTCCGCGATTATCTCTCGTGATACGTCTATTTCCGGAAAACATTAATCTGATAATGTTGCCGTCAATGGTTGGTTTTTTTTTCCCGGCCTGGTTTCCGGTCCATCTAACGGGGCGGATGAAGGGAATTAAGTTTTGGGGCGTTTTTATTGCCCGAAAAAAGCAAACCGTTAAAATTAGAACCCGCGTAATTTTACCTGGAGCTCGTTAACGGCAATTAATGTCACCGATCAAAAATGTGAAGAAGATTACCCAATTATTCAAGGTAAGGTTTTAAGATATAGTTTTTTTAAATCAGGGGAACTCCCGTCCAATATTCTAATATGGCATCCATTCAAATTTACTTTTCTTCTTCATATTAATTTTCTATGGTAGAATGCAATATTTGTATTCATTCACAACGCTTACATATTTAAACGTCCGGTGTTTTACCTATCTGTAGCATAAATAAAAATATTACGTAAAAACCCACAGTCTAACACGCTACCTAACATACTATGAAATAACACGAATAAATATCTTTAAATTTGTTAAAGAAAAGACACATTTATCTTGATTGAGGAAAGATCCAACCGGAGGTAAAAGAAAACAATATCGACCGTAATATTTCATACGGCATAAGCGAATCACGCCTAAAAATTCCGTTTTTGGATACGCATAAAGAAACACAAAAGACGAAGATGAATTTCGTTTAAATTTATTAAAGCGACGCGGGATATCAACGTTGCCATCGCACCATTTCCCCCTTGATATCCAAAGTTAGCAAGTGTCAATTTAATAATCCTTCGAAAGAAGATCGGGACGGCTATTCTTTCCTCACATTTTCTTCAGCCTCCCTTTATATATTTCCCTCTCTCCCTCCGTTTCAGTGATCAGGAACATCAGTTCCTACGCCGCAGTCTGGATCCTTGATCTCTCTCTCTCTCAATCTAGTTCGGAATCCGTCCACATCCTTAGCACCCTCCCTTCTGGAAGGCACCTCGCCACTTGAGAGAGAGAGAGAGGGAAGGGGGAATGGGGATAGAAGTGGAATAGGAGTGAAGAAAGAGAGAGGATGAGAGGGAAAGGGAAGGATGGAAAGGTGGGAATTCCATGCATTCCTTGCGTCGCCCCGAAACCGCTCGGCTTCCCTCTTCCTTCACTCCCCCAACCCCACCCCTCCCTCCCCCCCCTCTCCTCCCCTCCCCAAAACTACGCCCCTCTCTTTCTCTACTCCCTCGCCCTCCCTCCCGCCCCTTCCGCTTTCTGATCCGACTCCACACACACACACACGAGCCCCAATCTCGCCCCCTTTACGGAATACGGGAGCATTGTAAGGAGACGTACCCGAGAAACCGCTGTTCGCCCCTCCCTCCCCTTCTCCCTTTTTCTCGCCGCCCGCCCCTCTCACCATCCATCCTCCGTTCCTTTATCTACGATTTCTCTTTTTTCGCGCCTCTTTCCCCGCGCTTCCTTCCCTTTCTATCTCTCTCTCTCTCTCTCTCGATTTTTTTATTACAATCCGACAACCCCGTCGTTCTACACTCTAATGAGTATTTTACCGAACGAGAACGCAAATCGAATTATTTCATATCATTCTGCAGAAATTTCTAAAACAAAAACGTACATTTTCTCCCCGTCTCCGAGAGTATAGGGATTGGAGCTCAAAACGAAATTTCGCGGGTTCAATAGGTAACACCATCCTTGAAAAACGAAGTCCTCTAACGTAAACACATTAGTCAAATCACTGTTTAAAATTTTCCAAAATTTCGCGGAAAATAGGCTACTTTGGACGGAAGAAATGTTGGCGACGAGTGTAAGCTGAAATATGTCAAAATCTTTGAAGATTATTCTTTTTAAATTGTTGAAAAAGAATCTCAAAGTTAAAATATCACACACAGATGGACAAGAATGCCACCTTTAAAGGGAATTGATCGAACTCAGCGAAATAATAATAATGGTCAGAGGAGGAAGGCGTGAAGAGGGACAATGCATCAGGAAAAGTTAATGGAAGTGGAAGACGAATCAGTGCAAGGAGAGGAAAATAAACAGAGTATAAAAGAAGCGATTAACTTGGGGAAAAGGAGGAAAGGTAGAGAGAATATTAAAAAAAAAACGAAAAATACATAATCGCAATAAGAAAGGATAGAAAGAGAGAGAGAGGGGTAAAAATTATCGTAGTGGGAGAGAAACACGTTAAATTTTAAAGTAAACTGAAAAAAGGGACAAACGAGAAAAGCGACAAACGAAAAAATGTGTACAAAGAAACAGAGATGGAGAGATAGAAAAAGAGGGAGAGAGAGAGAGAAGAGACCGAGAGAAGGAGGGAGAGAAAATGGGCATCTCGGGAAAAGGGAGCAAGGGAGAATGGATTTACTTAGCAAAGCAGAAGAAGGAACTGCGAAGGACAAAATAAGAGAACCTGGAAAGAGGAGAACGAGGTATCTTAAGGAGACGGAGAGAGGCGAGGAGGAAGAGAAAGAGATAGAGAGGGAGAGAAAGGGAGAGAGAGAGGGAGAGAAAGGGAGAGAGAGAGGGAGAGAGAGAGGGAGAGAGAGAGGGAGAGAAAAGGAGAGAGGGAGAGAGAGAGACAACAGGTCCCCCCTATTTTTTCTCTCCGATCCTCTTCGTTAAGAGAAGCTTTTCTCCGGGAGTTGGAAGAGAATTGGGTGAGAGAGAAAGAGAGCAGAAGGAGGAAACATATGAGCCGAGACCTTGGGCAGAAAATAATTCTAACTCCATCGAACCATTCCCATTTCCATTTTCGGAAACCGCGACTAGATTGAACGTTAAAGTCTCCCTGTGCGACGGAGGATGGGATGGCGCGTTTTACTCGACGGGTCGAACTGTACTACGCGCTCTCTCTTCTTCTTCATTTCACCCCCCCCCCTCCCCCCCCTCACCCTCCCGTGGGGATGGGCGAACGGGAGAGAGGTTTTTCGAGGGGGCGAGTGATGGGGGAGGGATCATTTTGGAGGAAGGTAGCGGGCAAGGGAGAATCGATTGTGCGGTGGGTTATGGTGCTTATGTGGCATCGAGAAAAAGAGTGGAGAGGGTGGGAGGGAGGAGGAGATGGAGGGAGGGAGGGGGAAAAGAGGGGGGGAGGAGAGAAATATAGAGCCGGCGGTGTTGGAGGAAAGACACACACACACAGACACGAGTGCGGAATAAACAGCAGAAAGAAGCAGAGAGAGGGAGGAAAGGCTCAAGGGAGCGAAAGATGTGAGGAGACGAACGTCCCCCCCCCCCCAGATCTGAAAGGGGAAATAAAATGTACGAGATAGGGGAATGGGGAACAAGTAACGCTCTTTTTTTAAGTCGATTAATTAATTAATTGGAAATTTTTTATCGGTGACGATGTCCTAATTTGGTCGTCGGGCCCCTAATGCTGCTAGAGAGTTTTAAAGTTGTAATCGTAAACTAATCTTCAATTTCATAAATATCCTCCAAAATAGGCGGGCTTTCGGATTCTAAGATATTTTTGCTCTTATTACATTACGATTAAAATTCTATCGACGACAAAAATTCATTTAAATATTTGTTTTTTTATGAAAATTTTAAATGTGGAACACATATCAACAATTAAAAAAAAACATTAAATAAAGTTTACTTTAAATCATTCGAAACGGATCCCCGCGAATTTTCTTTCGGATAAAGAAAGAGAAAATAACAACGCAACATTTGAGAACGAACGTGGCAATAACCGCGATCAGCTATCAATAACTTAAGTAATATACGAGTCGTGATTACGTGTAAAATCTGTCGTAAGACGCCAAAGAGCGTTTCCATCAAGAGAAGATGAAAGAAGATGAAAAAAAGAGATTTTTTTTAGCGAGGAGTGTAGCTGAGATAAAATGAGGAATGGTCTGTCCGCGGATTTTTGGCTCTGAACCTTTTCCCCAGCGTTTAATACGTCTCGAAGGGAAAGGATTTCAGAGAAAACGGAAAATAGCCCGGACCTATATATATGATCGCAGTGTGGGTCGGAAAGACCTCGGTCCCGTAATCTTGAAGGAATACGTCCCGTTTCGACGGCGGCGGCGGCTGATATTAAAGAGTACGTGCAGAGGCGGAAGGAACGGTAGATGGAGAGAAATGGTCCTTGGCGGTGTTTTAAAGAGAATTTCAACGCGAGATAGAAGCAGACGGCAACGGCTGCGATAACAAATTTTTGGTTTGTCAACGGCTCGTATGGGATGGAAAAAATAGTCGATCGATTGAAATTTTTATTTTGAATTTTATGGCTTAGGTAACATAATATCTTCTGGTTATGTCATTCGAATTCGAATAAGAGGAAACCCGTGCGGGATTAATAAGATGCCGAATCAGTCAAAAGGCAACCTTTAGTGAGCAAAACTTTTTAAGTATTGGTCTCCAGATCTAGAATGAACTATCATTAGAATCATACGTGTTTTAAAAATCTCGGTATGTGAACTCCGCGGATTCATCAGAGCCTTCCTAGACTAAACAAAATCATCCAGGACATGAACAATAGCCAAAACACTTTTATCGATTATATTTCACTCAGTATGTTTTATATAGTGACAATTTGTTCTAATAAGAAATCTCAATATTTTACGTATAAGTGGCCTTTTCGATCGATAAATGTGTAGTATAATTCATGAAACTATTTTCCATTACTCTGCCGAGGGAGTATCGTAAAGGTTTTGGGAGATCAATCCTGAAGAATTAAAGCTCACATGATATTTTAAAAAATTAAACGTTTTAAACTTTAGGAAAATGTTTTAAATACCAACTTTGAGTCTGAGCACGTTAACAAAATTCCTATGTAATTCTCAGTGATGACTCGCCTTTTGTCGATTCTATTATAAATACTTTTCATTACGAAAAATAAAAATAAACCGCGACATGAAACCATGAATGGAGAAAAAACAACTACACGCAAACGCAAGAGGAGTTACATTCAAGTAACTCTCTATCAACGAGAAAAAACGTAATTGGAAGTAATTTCAGAGGATGATTTACTTCATGAATGACGAAAAACCCTTCATCCATCGTCCGCGTAATTCGCCACGCAATTCCGTCTGGGATAAGGAGGCGAGGGAGCGCGGGAGTGAGACGAGCTGAGGGATAAAGTGGGAGGGTCGGGGGAGGAGGGAGGGAGGAAGGAATGGAGCGTGGTATTGGGTCTAGGGGGAGGATGGCTTTCACTTCTTTGACGGTGAAGAGGGTGGAGGAGCGGTAGGTAGGCGGGGGAGGAGGAGGAGGAGGAGGAAAGGAGCAAGGGACGAGGGAGGGAGGGAGAGAGAGAGATATATCGGAGTCTGTGAACAGTAGACGCCGTACCGGAGTAAACCAGAAACTGGCATGGCCTCTCTCTCTCTCTCTCCTTCACTGCTCGCTCCGCTGACGACAAAGCGGCCGCCGTCGTCATGGCAACTGAATCGAGTGAACGCACGCCGCCGTCATGGGTTGGGGGTGGAGGAGAGGTGGGGGAGGGGGGGGGAGGGGGAGGGGGATTGAGCGTTTGCAAAGCCACGTGCGTGGCTATATGATTATTAGTTCCATTTTCCGCCTTCCTTTCTTTCCTTTCCCCTACCTCTCCCTTCCCTCCCTACCCCCACCCCCCTCTCTCACTCCATTCTCCCTCCCTTTTCCCCCCCACTCTCCTATCTCTCAATATATTTAAACCCTTTTTTTGTCTCGCATCTCTCTTCCTATCGCTCTTCTCTCTTTTAATCAGAGCCTTGCATCGGGTGGCCGAACCCGAACCCGCCGCAGACCCGACCGGGTAGGGTTCGGGTAAGGATTTTAAGATTTCGTGTAACCCCTGAAAAATATTTAGAAAAAAAAGTTTTGGATTGACCTTGGATTCGCCTTACTTAAACCTCGAACTGCACGTTTCACCCGTTCTTTCTTTTCACTGTGAACTTTCATACTATACATATTTACTTTTATTTCATTCGTTTTACGACCTGTCAGATATGTCGGGTCCGGGTGGGACAGTCGAGTTCGGGTGGGCTCGGGTACAGGAGAAAGTATATTTTCGGGTTCGGGTGAGTTCGGGTTTTAAAAAAAATTTTTTGAGTTGCAGGGCACAGCTCTGAATTCATCGTATTTAAAGCTTCCTTTCCTTAAAACCATCTCCGCCTCCCTCCCCTCATCTCTCGAATTCCCTATGCTCTCTATCTTTCTCCTACTCTCCCCCTCGTTTCGTTCCCTTGTCCTAGTCACATTTTCTCTCTCTCTCTCTCTATCCTTCCTTCCATCTCCGACAAGAGTAATGCTAGTCTAAGGGGCTTATTGGTTCCCATAGGAAACAATCTGACTCTCATGCATCGAGGAGTAATTTTTTTATTTTGTAGGTCACGCCGATTGCTGACGAGTTCTATAATGAGAATGCTTTTTTGTCGGGATAACAACAACTCGGAGACGCGTGAGGATGTTACCATGTGGGCGAAATAAGTTTCTTAGACGTGGAGGTTAGGAAATTGAAGGGCTGGCTTGTCAAATGTTGATAATTAAAATGAAGACAATAGTCAACGTGTATTTCGATGCCGAATTAATAAAAATGAACCTTTAGGATGAATACGAACTTCATCAGTATTTCTTAAATTAAATACAAGTTTATTAGATTGAAACAATAGCAATTTTTTTCTTCTGATAATGTTTTTTACTCTACTAAGCTGCTTCATAAAGGTAAAGGCTTCTAAAATCTCATTATAAAAAGTTTAATCAAATATTTTTGCACGAATACACAAATGCTCTTTATAAATCGCGAAAAATGGCAGGCGGCAGAAAGCATAAGACGCAAGGAAACGCACATTTTCCGTTTCTTATTCTTCCTTATGCGCGCAACTAAACAAAGGCCTAATTAAATTATGATTTTCCATAATAACTTTGGAATGGGCCATAAGAAAATAAATTTTTACACTCGTTCTATTGTTTATTAATTTCTAACAGAATTTAATTCAATCAGTCAGTCTTCTTTTAAAAGGGAATCTGTTTAATCGACTGATTTTGGTCGAGGCAAACTTTGAAACACTCCTGTGTTTAAAATTAGTCTATCTACTTCAGATTTACACTTCATTTATGATTCTTGTATGTATGAAACGGATCATCTTTTTTTTTACCTAACCATCATAAATTAAGTATCTCCAACGGCCGTAGAAATATCTAGGAAACCAGACACGTATATCGTTTACGAATAATCCGTCATCAGGAATGATCCACCGATGATAGATCCCCTTTACCTTTTTATGGCGATTTGAGCCAAGTAATTGGTCAATTGGATTTCAGTCATAAAGGCGATTGAAAATATTCTATCTTGAAACCTGTTAAAAATTTACATTCTTATTTATTCTCCATATCTCCCTTTATAAGCGTCCTCTCTCTCTCTTTAATGATTCATAGCTTTCCCTATTCACATCAATCACTCTTCTCTGCCCATTCTCATTCACTCGCTTCTCCCTTCAATCCTTTCTCTCTCTTTCCTTTTCCCTTCGTCCAGACCCCTTCAATTCACACCCCTCCCCCCTCCCGTCTCTCCATCTCTCTTCCGACGCCTCTTATTCTAACGAGGTTTTAAAATATATATGGAAATTTATATGGGAATAAAATGATCGAAGGAAAATGGAAGAGAAATAGGAGAGACCGAGGGAGGTATGCGATGATTGAAGAAATGAATACTGGAAGAATAGATTGGATTTAAGCCAATAAAGTAAGGCAAGAAGGACAATGAAAGACGTAAATAACCAAAAATATTAAATTTGCTATAAAATAAATAAACAATAAATAAATAAACAATTCTAACATTATAGTTTGAAAATGCATATTTTAAAATTACGATGGGATCAAGAAAACGGTATAACTGCTTAAATGACAACACATTAGCGTTAGTTGGATCGAAATAGCAGTGAATTTAAACACGTGGATAAGGAACGGAAATCCTTTAATAAACTAAAAGTTGTATTTCATTTGATTTATTCGCTGGAAGTGTTCAATTATAACCAATTATAAGCAAAAAAGTAAGGATAGGATAACATTCTTTTTCTCAAGTTCACTGTGGTTTATTTATTTTGATACCTTAGCAAAATGTTTCAGACTAACACCTAAATGTAAACGCAAATTTTATCACCATAACCAATAAATAATCACGCTAGGTAAACGTTGAAGGGTCGAGTGAGACCAATGTAGCAATTATTAAATTATATAACTAATTATATTATCATTGACATGAATCGGATACGAAAATACGGTTCCATTTTTTCCCTAAATTCGCTCTAGTTGAGTCTTTCAGAAAATATTCCTTATTATCTTATTAGAGAAGAAAGAAGATACTGCAAGATCGATTGAAAAAATCAATTTTCTATCCCAAACATAACTGTAAATGTATATTACTAACCTTATCTAAAATTTACTTTAAAAGATTGGTAAAGTACAACGTTCGAAAATTGGGTAACACCTTTAATATTTAAGATCCTTAGAGATCTGTTACATGCAAATCAAATGTATGTTAAAAACGTTAACACAAATTTACCTTGACATGATGTCTCGGACAAAAAAGGAATCGTCTTAAATCACATGTTCTTTCTCCCGCAAATAAAGTCATTTCTGAGACAAAACTAAATATTAAAGGTTATAAAAACTACTATAAAATACTAAGAATATTCTTTATTCTCCAAAAAATACGAGGAAATTTTGTCATCAGTGACGTTTTATAGCCATAATAATATTAAAAAACTACAGCAGGAACAAATTTTTTTCGCAACGTAACCGAAAAATTTAACGCTTTTCTTTCCCTGACACGAACCGTAAATGCGTCCTCATTTGACGCGAGTCGCATTCGAAACAAAAACTAAAAAAAAAAAGAATTTGAGAAAACAGCTTCGACAAAACGAATCGCACACGTGAATTTGACACCTTAATTTTAAGGACACGTAAGGGAGCAGGCGAAATTGCATCGTTTCCGTGACCTAGATAAGGAAATCCTCGGCGATCACCGTGAAAAACAGTTGTTGTTCGAAGGTCCCTTTTCTCGCCTCATTCCGTCTCTCACCCTTTCCCTCCCTCATTTCCCCCCCCCTCCCCTCTCCCCCTCCAACTCTCTCTCTCTCTACCACCTCCCCTTTTGCACATCTACAATCGATACCACTCCCACGGCTTCTTTTACTTCACTCCTCCGATCGGTTCCAATATTCCGAGGCTTGTGTTTTGAATAGAGTCGAACGTTGAGAGATGACCCGTGTCTACCGAAACGTATTTCTCGCTCCTTCGACGCGGATGCAACACACACCCAATGCATCAAACGGTGCCTGGGAAATTTTCCCATTGATTGGGAGCCTATGAAAATAGCAGCTGGTGCAGTGATTAAGGAAAATTTATAGCGCGTTTTTAAGGAGGATTATCAATAAATAAAGGAAGAAGTGTACAATTACCAGCAACGGTAATGTGTGTATGTATGTGTGTATATATATATATATAATTATACACACACACATATACACATTATATATATATACATACACACACATTATATATATATATATATATATATATATATATACACACACACACACATACACATTATATATATATACATATATATATATATAATGTGTGTATATATATATATATATATACCGCGATAATTTAATGTAATAACAGAGAAAGAAATGAATTCCTCACAAAAGTATGGTGATTATTCGCCGGAATAATGAGGAAAAACATAGAAAGTGAGAAAGAGTATAACGTCATTTTATATTTTTGAGGATACGCCATTTAATTTAAAATCAGATTGGAATTCATAAATAATTAAACGTTTTCTTACTCAGAGGTATTATATAACTAACCGAAAATTAGTCCAAAATAATAGCAATGACTTCGAAGTGTAAGGAGGAAATTCAACTTGGCCTTGAAGAATCAGGCTTAAATAGAACTGAAGTTCCTCGTGATCGATAAAGAGAAAACATTCCAACGTTCGGTGAGAAAGGTAGTAAAGTAGAACTTCATTCAGCGAAGATCAAAGGAGCGATCGAAAAGAATTTCGAGAACATCTGTTTATTATAAATTTTTTTGCCACTTCGGAAATTAATAAGTGTAAAAATAAGCAATGATATAACCAGGCTCGAAGCTTGGGGGGCGCAGGTCCACGCAGTGCGTGGGGGCCCCACAACAATACTTAGAAATTTTCCCGTAATCTGCATTCCAAATAGTAATATACTTATGGGAATGAAAGATTTCATCGCTCGAAATGAAGACGAAAATACCCATCTCAAGTGTTTGGAGCTGTTTTTTCCTATACTTATAATGTTAGAATTATAGAAGTCTCAATGTAATTTTGGAAATAAAACGTAAAAAATATCGATAAAAATCAAAACGGTATAATAATTTCATATATTTTTATATAAACGGTGACCCCAAAAACTTGACTTGCGTGGGGGCCTCAAAACCGTGGTAACACCACTGGATATAACAATAAATAATCTAAACTATATAAAATACAGTGTCACTTTGTGTGTAACGCTTTTTGAAGCTTAATATCTCGCAAACGACTGAACCGAATTTAATGAAATTTTCAGGTTAGCATTATGACATAATAAAAAAAAACGTTTTAATGTGTCGAATTCGAGATCAAAGACCCGGGTTCGACTCTAGGGGATAATTTTCATTTCCTATAAGATAACACGTAAACATCAATTAATCGCAGTGCAGGATTTATTATATGTATTTGAAGTGTTTCGCTTTCTGAATGTTCGAATGATCGCAATTCTCCCGTTAAATTTCAACGGGAAATTCGAAACTTATGGCTTCTCGCTTAACATTGATCGCGACAATCCTAAAGCCTATTTGAACCATTTCACCTTCCACATTTTCTTCTGTCAAAAACCGCCTTCCTCTGAAGCTACAAGTCTGGACTCTTTCTCTCTCTCTCTCTCTCTCTCTCTCAGCTGATCTGAAAATCACATTTCAGAACCCTTCTCCTTTCGCCACTCCTTATTCCCTCGCTCCTCACCTATCTCCTTCACCCCTCCACTCCCCTTATCCTCCTCTCCCTCCCACCGTCTCCTCACTCCCCCTCCCCCCTATCTCTTCGTCACGCTTTCAATCCCGACCCTTATCTCGTTCCGCTTCATTTCATCCGGCTAAAACAAAAAGCTAACGGAGAAGGATCCGAGATCCCACCGGGGAGTTGTTGAAGAGATGTTTAAAGGTTCTAAAAGTCGTCGTTTATCATAAACACTAGTGCGACATAACACATACACTTCTTCGGAGAGAGGAATGCGATATGGCCGATTTGAGGATTACATGTGATACAATATTTTCAAGTAAAAATAAACGAAACGTTTAAAAAAAATCGACTTCCTTTTTATTCTTTTCCGTCGCGTGTAAAAAAAAAGCGAAAATCAAACCGCGAAGAATTTAAATTCAAAAGGTTGCGGCGTGTTATCTGCATAGCATTAAGTCAAACTTTTGCGTTTTTTCCGTAAGGATGAAAATTGTCTCGGATTTTGCTTTAAAAAAAAACAAATTCACATACCGTACTCTCTAGAGCCTAAGCGAGCGGTAACCGAGAAAAAAACCTTTACACCTGACTCGGTAAGCGATAAATAACTGAAATAAAGCGAGAAAACGCCGTTTGACTATAATGGAAACGTAATGAAGAGAAAGGTGTTGCGTGCAATGTTAACAGAGCGAAGCTTTCAATGCCCAGTCTCCATATAAATTACATTCGAGGGAAAGGGAGTGAGGAAAAAAAAAACCTTAGGGGTTGGGGGAAGGAGGGGAGGTAAGGGGAGGGAGTGTGTGTGTGTGTGTGGAGGAAACGAGAGGGAGAGGATTGGAGAGGAGCCGCTGAGGGAGTTTCGATGGCGCGTGCATTAGGGTAAGTGCACACGGTCTGACGTTGGCGATGGATGGCGTGCTTCCAGGACGGAGGGAAGAAGAAAAAGGCGAGAATGGGGGAGAGGAAGGGGAGGGGAGTGTGAGTAAGGGGAGGGGTGAGGGAGGTAGAAGGGGAGAAGTGGGAATAGGAACAGAGGGAGAGAGGGGGGTTGAACGAAAGGGGAGAATAGTGTTTTGTGTGGGTGAGACGGGGAAGGAGGTGGGGGGGGGAAGGAGAATAGGAGGGGGGATGGAAAAAGGAAAAGATCGAGGGGAAAACGGGGGGAGGGAGTGGAATTTTTTTTTAGCGAAGAGTACGGGGGAGGAAATCAGACAGTGAAGGAGGGGGGAGAGAGGTGAGGGTGGGGAAGGAGAGTGTAATGGAGTGGGGGGAGGGAGAAGAAAAGGGAAAAAGAGAGAGAGATTGAATGGGAGGGAGAGAACGATAGGGGAGTGAAGCATAAGGAAGCGATCGGAGGGAGGATGGGGAATGGGTGTGCAATGAAGTGGGAATAGAAAGGGAGGACAGAAGGGGAAGGTTTCAATGGGAGTGAGAAAGAGACAGAGAGAGAGAGTTAGAGGATGAAGTTGGAGATGGGTAGAGATCTAAAAGACTGGGAATGTGGAGGGGAAGAGGGAGAGATTGGGAATGAGTTAGGTGGATAGATGGAGAGAGGGGGAGAGTAAAGGATGAAGTGTCTGAGAGGATGGTGGTGGTGGTGGTAGTTGAGGTAGGAATGGTTATGTAGGTAGGAAATGGCGGGAAGAGGTAAAGAGGGTAGACGCAAAAGAGGGAGGTAGGGGAAGGTAGGCCGTGGAATGGGAACGGGAGGTGGAGGGAGAAACGCGAAGAGAGAGAGAGAAAGGTTGAGAGTGGAGAGAAGAGGAACCATTCCATTAGGCAACCGAGCAAACAGGGAGGATGCGCCGGGAAGCGCCTACCCCCTGAATGCTGACTAACCGCAATACTTGTATCTCCTGGCCGCGTTGATGTAGTCTATATCCAAGGGGGAAAGAAAAAAGGAGAGATTTCCGGCGCGTTTTTAGGAGGGAAAACTGCGGAAGACGTGTGTGTGTTCTCTTAAGGGGGTGGAGTGTGGATTCTTTTTACGCTTTAAAATGTCTAAAAACTAAGAACCCTAGTTTCGATTTTGAATCGTTTAAAGTGCATTAACCGGATCCTGGAATGTCGTCAAAATTCGAAAACTTACACACACCTCGCTGCCTTCTTTACAAGTGTTTGAATTTAGAATTCCACAGCGCATGAAATAAAATCCAGAAATTTATTTGGTAGAAAACAATAATAAAGCCAACTCATTACAAAAACTGTTTGGACTTCTCCACTATTGCATTCGTGACTTCAAGGAGTTTTGAAGGATAATTTTGTTAGAAAAGAAATATTTCGCGTTTTTTGCACGTCTCTCTCTCTCCAAGAACAATAAACATTTTCAAAATATATAAATTTTTTATCGTAAAAAAAGAGGAAGATGACGATTTTCTTTATCGACGAAATATTACTTTAATTTAAACCCATCAATTCTTTTCTGGGTGTTTTTACCATATTCATGTTACTTAAAAATAATGTTTGCGATAGATACATTCAATTAGGATATTAACATTTTAACTTTCATGCTTTCCTAAAATGATAGAAAACTTTTCAAAGAGCGACAAAACAAGTACCTATCACGTTATTAAGCAGAGGAAAAAAGGAAATAAATGACTTTAAAGTTGATGCACATTTATAGGAAAAAACACTTGAAGCATTCTTTTCTTCGTATTTTTGTTTTTTATTTCATAATACTACGAAAACATGAAATAATTACTTGCTCCCGGTAATTACTGATAAATCTTTCATTAATTTAGTTTTCTTCCATGAACCCAAAATAAATCAAAGGCCCAAAAAAAGTGGACGGTTGATAAGGCTTAAAAGACAATACATTTCTCCGGCGTTTTTTCCTATTGACTCCTTTTAATTGACCGAATAACCATTAAGACCGTGATAAACGGAAAATGCTCATCCGTCACCCGCAGTCATTAGGTGGCTTATAGCTCCCTATAAGATGAGGAGAACAGACACACTTGTTGCGGTTTTCAATGGGGATGTAAGGGAGGAGAGAGAGAGAGAAAGAGGAGGGGGAGAGGGGGGAGGAAGAGAGAGAGAGAGGGAGCGTGACGGAGAAGGAAGCGAGAGGCGTCGAGAAAGAGAGAGAGAGGAAAGGAGATACGGAAGGAGGGGGAAATGAGGTTAGGAAAAAGGAAATAGGGTGAGCTTGGGTAGTAGAGAGAGGAAGGGAGAAAGAGAGAGATCTGGGGGGGGGGGGGGGTAGGGTAGGAAGGGAAGCTCTAAATGTCCCGTGGGATGAATCGAATCCCTCCTGCTTTAGGAGAGGCTGATCTCTTTCGCAAGGGAGTTAGGATAGGAGAAGGGGGTATGATCCGATGAGGGAGGAGGAAAAGAGAGAGAAAGAGAGAGAGAGAATGAATAAGGAGAGAGGACGTAAAGGTCGAACGGGAAAGAAAAAGATATAGAGAAAGAAATGTGAAGAAAAGGGAGAAAAAAAGAGAAGAGAGAAAGGGAGATGGAAGAAGATAAAGAGGGAGAGATGGCAATCTGTTGGGGGAAAAAGGAAGAGAAGCAGCTTTGGAAATTGAGAGGGCCGGAAAGTGAGTTAGGGGGTACCGAGTGAGAATGGAGAGGTGAGAGGAAAAAAAAGAGGGAGTTGTTTTTTTGTGAAGGAAAGGATAGGGAAAGAAGGTCGAGAGAGAGAGAGAGAGACAGGGAGGAAGCGAAGGAGGAACGGAAAGGGGACGGTTCCGTACAGACGGGGTGACGACAAGAAGGATAGGTTTTTTCCTCTCGGGGAAGGGGGAGAGAGGGCGTATGCAAAAGGAAAGGACGGGAGAGTTTTTGAGTGCCTATAGCAGATGGGGTGCGAATTCTCTCTGCAAGAAGTGGGACGGAGGGAGCTGGAAGGCGGATGGATGGATGGATAACATTTCCAATAAAGATATGTCCGCGGAGATTTCATCCGAACGAACCAGTGTATGGGGTTATATTTGATCGAATTGATATCGCGTCTTGTCTACAGTCTTTTCAACCCTCCTTTTCTCCCTCTTGTTGTCTATTTTTTTCGAAAGAGATTTATCGGAAAGATAACTCGCGGACAGGAAACATCAAAAGATGTTCGCCCTCATGCGTGTGTTTGAAAAAATCGAAACGAGGAAATTTTTACTGTAAATAAGCCAAGATAAGGTAAAAGTTACACCGAAATGGTACAGGATACATTGAAATATAACGTTGGACGTAATAGAGGGGATGATTTATTGAAGGATAAGAGGAAGATATCCTTACGGGGAGGTACCGATGAAGAGGGGCGGCTTAAAAAGCGATTGGATAAACAAAATCAAAAAGGGATCAATGCATCGAAGGTAATAATCAAAAGACGAAAAAGGAATAAAATATAAGAGGTGAGATAAATTTATCAGCAACGATAATAAGTAATCGCTGGAACACAAGCATAAACGCTGCGTAAAAGAAGTAAACGAGATGATGAGAGGTGGATTTAACATCGTTGATTACCCGAAATCTATACAAATTAAAACTTAAAGGGAAATGTTTTTCGCCGAATTTTGCCGATCGAGCTAATTTAAAAAAAAGCGAATTTTTCCGCTCTTCGAGCAGGGAAGCAGTAATCACACGCACAGGACTCTAGAAAAAGGAACGCATGAAGCCAGCAGGAGTAAAATAATCATGACAAAAATCGTACGATTAGGAAAAGAGAGTGGTGAACACAGAGAAAACCACCTTCTACACACTGGTTAAGTTAAAAATTAATTAACATCATTTATTAATTTTTTAGTACACCTCTCTCTCTCTCACACAGAAAATACCTATCGAAATGAAGAAAGAATTTAAAATAAAAAACACCGAATAATTGCGAGCTTTTTTGAGGATTCTTTTCGCTCCTAAGGCACGGAATACAAACCAATTATTTTAATCGATTCCGCATAATATAAAACGGCACCTCAAAGGGGCCACCCAAAAGGGGTCGAGGAGACAGAAAAGGGGTTTTTTTGGGGGGAGGGGAGAAGAGGGTGAGATAGTGGAGGATTCATCCGGGAGAGGGATGAGAAGGGAAAAGGGAGGAATTCCATCGATCTACTTTCCTCCTCCTCCCTCTCCTTTCCCCCTCTCCCTAGGAGTGTTTGAGGGGGTAGAGAGGGAGAAAGAGGTAGGGACGAGCTCACGGTTGGGTCAGAGGGGGATGAAGAGGGAGAGAAAGGGATGGGAAGGGAGGAGAGGATAGATAGATAGAGAGAGAGAGAGAGAAGGGAAGATGGAAGAGAGGAACAGGAAAGGTAAAGAAAGGGAGGACGTTTTTTAAGGGTGTATTAGGAAGGAGTGGGGTGTGAGAGAGGGATGAAAAATGAAGAATTTTAGGTTCCTGAGTAATAAGGAGAAAGCCTATCGGAAGATTTAGAAAGCTTTTCATTATTTTTTTTAGGCGTAAGAGGATCGAATTAACGACTTAAACGAGGAGGACTGGGGTGAAATCGAAGTAGAAGGTCGGGAGACGCGAAACCAGAAAGTGGATTGAACTACGGAGAGGGGAGAAGAGAGAGAGAGAGGAAAACAAACAATACGCTGCTGATTAAATGTTTCACTTGTTTCGGATTATGGAGTTATGAAAATACGTAATTTCCAACCGATTCGTCTCGTCAATGCGGCGTTCCAAAGTAAAGTAAATTATATTCGCAGTAATGATTTTTTTTAAACTACGGCAAATTGGTAGTCTCCATGAGGCTACTGGTCTGGACTAAATCGTAACGCGAAGCAAATTGATAGATCAAAATCGGTTCTTTTGTCTAATATCTCACTGTCATCTCTATATTAGATAAGAATCAAAGGGTGTGTCGATATTTTAAGGTGTTCCATGTGCACCGCAACTGGAAAATTGTGACAACTGCGAATATTTTTCCAATTCACATTGCAGCATGACTCCACTTTCAAAGTTTCGTATCTTACACTGAATTTCAATTTTGCAATGCAGCAATTTCATTAAGGGCTTGCATATGATAAAATACAAATGTGAGGAAAAGTGGATTTTAAAGTTTGCCACTTGATTAAATGGCACGTCGTTTGGTTATCAGTTAAGCATAACGTAAGTACGCTAAGACGATCTGTGAGCATTAAGAGTATTTGTGAATGCATTCATTTAATGCACTGAAATAAGAGAATGAAAAGGTTACAAGCGATTAGGACAAAGTTCAGGGACCGGATATTCATCATTTCTCACTCAATTAGCTCGTGCTCACTCCAGTAATGCAACCTTTACGAATGGAACAAGAGCGCAGCTCTCCGCTGCCAGAAAAAAAAGAGAGAGGAGATTTCATCCTTTCAGAGTCATAATTCCGAGCCGGATGGCCTCTTGATTGGGGGTTGCCATGGGCACCGAGGGAAGAAATACGGTAGGTGTCACGTCAAAGGAGAAACGGGGGAGCAAGGGGATAGAGAACGAGTGGGAGAGAGAGAGAGAGAAAGAAAAGGGAGTAGGAAGTAGGAGGGAGGGGAATGAGAGTAGGGAGTAGAAGGGAGAAAAGACGGAAGGTTATATGAAGGGAGGAGGTGAAAGTATAGAGAAGGGGGAGAATAGTGAGGGAGTCGATAGTCTCAGTAATGGAGGAGAGAGATCTCTGTGTACCACGGTCCGGTCCCGTTACCGCCAATCCCCCCCTCCGCCTCCTCCTCTTCTCTCTCTCTCACTCACTCTCTCCCCTCCACCCCTTCGCTGACCCAAACTGCCTCCCTCCCCCCCTCCCCCCTCTCCTTCCGTCGCGTCTCTCCCTTTCCCTCCCCCTCCTCTCTTCCAAACCCTCGACCCGTCTCATCCTGGTTGCTGCTGATGCTGCTGGGAGGGATTTGCCCCCACCTTGCGGCTCCGCCGCTCCGATCACTCTGTACCCAGGAGCCGGCGTTCGTATATGTGTGTGTGTGTGCGTGAATATGTGCGGCTGTGTGCGTGCGTGTGTGTGTTCACGTCTGGGGAGGGGGAGAGAAGACTTTCCCACGGGATCGACAGGTCCATATCGTGGACCTCGCTTCGATTGCGGGGCTCGATCGTCAAGTGAGAGGCGATTTGTAGCGATGGGTTTCCCCTTAGCTTCGAATCGATTTCCTATACGATGGGATTTTTTTTAAAAATCGTAATCATTCGACTCGTTTCCTTGTCTCGCGGATTGGATTTCTCTAGAGAGCATTGGTTTTTAAATCCTTCTGCTGATAAATGTATCGAATCCGTTATTTGCATAGTTTTGTCAAAGAAACTATGAATTTGGAATGGCTAAGGAAAGGTTTATCCAAAAAAGGACACATTCTATAGATTTTCTTCAGCTTTATGTAGCATTTAATCAAGATACTTATTTTACTCGAATATATGCGCATTTGTGTGTGTGTGTGTGGTATATAATTCCGCATTCATTCGATTTAATAACAAGTAAGGAAAGGGCTACTGAAGCATACAGTAAACAGTGTTTTCTAAAAAACAATTTTAGACAAACAGTCATCCAGGCGGACGTGCACAACGGGAAAGAATACTGAATCGATTGGCGAAAAAACTAAGTCTCTAGCTGCTTCCTTTTAGGAGGGGTTAATGCGACAGACAGACGGACGGACAAACGGACACATAAGCCGATTTTTTTAACCGTTAATAAAAATTTCCGGATTACTTTTACGATAATATTAAACACACCGGGTAAACGCTTTTCAATTCACATATTAATTTTTATAACGATTTTTCTTATTCCAGTTCCGTAGACACTCTCTCTCTAACGCCGAACATAAACCACCAGCAAGGCAGTGCGAAAGGGATATCGAAATCTAACCGTCCCGAATTCTGCCAAAATGGAATCCGAAATTCTCTCCGAATGGTGATAAACGCAAGAGCGAGAGAGAGAGAGAGAGATAGACTATTGCGCGGCGGAGTTCTTTTCATCCCAATCCTCGCCTCCCTTCTGTCACTCGGGGATTTTCCACTCATAACACCCAATCTCTCTCTCTCTCTTTCCCCCCCCTCCTTCTCTCAGGCGCGCGCGAGTCCCATGGCGAAATACCAGGCTTATCCTCGGTAGCCTATGCCACAGAATCTCTCTCGCCCCCTCAGTCTCCCACATCATCCCCCAACCTCTCTCTCCCTCTCCATCGTTCATCCCTCTCCTATCTACCTCCTCCTTTGTTCCGCTATCTCCGTTTCTCTCACTTCTTTCCCCAGTTTCTTACACGTTCTCTATCCTCGTAATCATTTCTCAAAACCATTTCTCTCTCTCTCTCTGGTAAAAATCATTTATCTACCCACAAAACCACATCTCTCTCCAAAAACCATTTTCGTCACCCTGTCGCGCTCTCTTTTCCACCTTGATTTTCTCACCTGCACCTTTTTTTTTTAAACCATACTTTTCCCTTGAAATTTTTACTCCTTTCTTTTTCTCGATCGCTCTTCATCATCTTACCTCCAAAAATTGCCCCGACATCCTAAATTCGACCCATTTATGAACATTTCACCCGGAGTTCTTTTTTTTAAACACCTCAATTCGCTCTTCCTATCTTTTTCTCCCGAATCTGGGAATCGAATTTCGCTTTCTCCTCTAACAAGCCTATCTCTTTTTCTTCCGTTTCTCACCCTTTGTCCTCTCGTTTTATTCTCTTTCTTTCGCCTGTTAATTCTCTCTCTCTCTCTCTCCTTCCCGTTCCCTTCCTTCTTTCCGGATTCTCCCTCGCGCTCCCTCCCTCCCTCCCACGTTCCCATCCGCCCTACCGACACATCTTCCTTCCCCGCTTCAAAATGACGCGCTTGATCGATGGTAGATCAATCAAAGCCCATAGAACGGCAGTGAGAGATAGAGAGGAAAATAAAGAGAGAGAGAGAGAGTGAAAGGGAGAAAAGAGGACTAGAGAGAGAAAGCGAAAGAGAGAGAGTCGGACGGCTAGAATGGAGTGCCGAGGTGAGATGGATAGAGAGAGAGGGTGGG
Source organism: Uropetala carovei (assembly GCA_036926305.1). Taxonomy (NCBI): domain Eukaryota; kingdom Metazoa; phylum Arthropoda; class Insecta; order Odonata; family Petaluridae; genus Uropetala; species Uropetala carovei. Next base: position 8,961,600 of record JAXCHB010000069.1, read on the forward strand.
TTATAAGTTATAAGTGATGGAAAGAGGAAAGAAGGGTGCGTAAAACGGAACTGTAATCGAAAATAAATGAGGAATTTACATTACAAAGAAGGGAGCGGGTGAGTACAATAAAAAGAAGAAAGTGCGAGGAAAAGAGGAGGATATTAAAGGGAAGTTCTGTAGGAAACTAAAATGAAGATAGGTGAGAGAGAGAAAAAGAGAATTAGAAGTGTAGAAAGAGGTCAGATGTGAAGAAAATGAGAATTGAAAAGCGGTGAGAGGAGTATAAGGCGCAAAAGGGAGGAGTAGGAGGAGAAGGAGAAAGACGAAATGCGGTGGGACTGAGTGGGGGAGAGAGTGGGGGAGAGAGGGAGAGAGAGAGAAAGAGAGAGAGAGAAAAGGGAGGAGGGGATATTTGAGCGTTGAAGGAGTCGGGGAGGAAGGGGGAGGAAGGGGGAGGATTGGGGGGGGAGGAGGGGGGTAGGGAGGAGAGACTCGCGGAGAGATTGATAGTGTAGAAGGGCTTGTGTGCGTGGAGGGCGGGGGGGGGGGAGAAGAAAGGGAGGACAGCTTCGTTGTCTTTTCGCAAAATCCCAAAATCTCTCGGAATAGGATGTGAAAACCAGGAAACGGACTTTTTCATTCCTTATTGCTTGTCTCGACGCTGTGTTCCTTCGCATTTCTCGCCGCCTTTGCTCTCGGTTCGCCCTTTAAAGCATTAATTTCTTCATATCTCTTAATCCGTTCCTTACGATGTGTATTAGTTCCTCGGTTCGTCGCTGAGTTCGCGCAAAGGAAACGTTGAAAGGATGGTTTGGTTCTTGGTCTCGTTCTGTTCCGTGCTTCCCCTTTAAAAACCTCATAGAAGATTTCATCGCACATGATGGAAAAATGAAGTCGAGTGGCGATTCGTTTCGGGCCGCATGCGTTATTATTTATATTTTATTTCAAATTAATTCAGTGATAACTACAAAATTTACATATCCTTTTTTTCTCAAAAATACCTGAACCCGAAAAATGCTCGACAAATATTTACTCGGCACTTTCTTTCTGAGATAACCTATCTATAATGACTTGTAAAAAGCTACAAGTCCTCAATTGCTAAGTGTCATTATTAGTTTGGAATAATAACAATAATCCTTAGTGACCCCTTTCGTGCTATCAAAATCCTCATATAAGTAGTACTACGGCTTTTACACATGCAGAGATTGTGGTAAGATTTACCCTCACCATTCGAACACGGAAACGAATATCGATAACTGCGGTATGAATCGTTCTTTTGCTATAACTACAGATTAATAATAGTAATTAGTAGAGATATGCCACGAAGTTACCACGTTCATCCGTTCAAGTCAACGAGGGGAAATTTTGTTAATTTTTTAACCAAAGAAGATTATGGCCGTTGCGAAAGAAACTACACATTTCAAGATGCAGAAATGAATGAGATAATTACATCTCACTGAACAATAACACACAACTAAGACATGGAGCGAGATTCATATTGCAACATTCCAATCATGACCTCCTCTCACCTACTCCCCAGATAATCAGTATTAAACAAAATAAAATAAACGAGTTAAACATACAAAAAAACGCATTTATAATGTCGTCTTTTTTTCATAAAGACGCCTCCTTAGAAATACGAAGAATGAGAATCCTTTGACAAGTGGAATAACTCGCTTCTAAATTAACACTGATAAATGTCTTACTTTTTGTGAATGCTTATTTAACGGCCGAATACACTGTAAGATAGATTTATGTTGGTAAAGACGTTTGCTCACTTTCTTAGTTAAAGTATTTTACTCGCTAGACAATACATATCGAATTTTCAGAACCTTTCTTCATTTTCAATCCTATCTCGCTCGCTCGTTCTCGGTCTCCCTCGATAGTCTCTCAGCGGTGGTCTTCTTCATTTTCCCCTTCATCCTTCTCTCCCCCCCCCCTCTCTCTCTCTCTCCACTACCCCTATTATCTCCCCCTCCTCCTGCGCTCTCCTCCTCCTCCACCTCGACTCTCCATTCTCGGATAACTCGGACTTCCAAGAAGCAGTGCATCGTTTTTTGTTATCATACCTTGCGCATGGTCACACACGTCAAGGCGCAATAATTCAGGAGAAGCACGAGGGAGGCGTTTTGGGGAGGGGAAGTCATAGGATGAGATTGAGGGTATCGTGGCGGAGGTTATTTTTTAGGAGGGATGGGGAAGCGGAGTGCGAAATGGGAGAGGCGAAGGAGAGAGAGAGAAGGATTTGAAGGAGGGAGAAAGGGAGAGAAAGCACGTTGGAGGGTCGTTGGCGGAACAGTCGATTGATGGCGCAGTGCAACTTCCGAGAGTTCAAAGGACTTTTGTGCTACGCGAACGCAGGAAGCGTTTTACGCCGAGTATTGGCAACATCAGATCGTAGACGTCCGCCGTTTCTGTCCGAGTAAGCGTTAATTTGTTCCTGCAAAATCTATTACGGTGTTTTCTACGGGGTTTAACTTGCCTGAAGTAAAGTACATTTTACAGCAGTAGAGACGAAAACGTTAACATGCATTTAAAAAGGGTTTACCGGTGAATCGTACACAAGATCACAGTCTCGCTGAAGATTTTTGTAACATTCTTAGAAACCCCATTTCGGTTTAGCAGTGATTACAGAAGTACATTCGCATTTATATAGACGACGTTTCGCAAATAAAAATGTAATGCGTAAAGTATGTAACTATTGAAAGTTTAAAATAAATCTACAGGACAGATATTGTAATTTTGCACCCTCTTTAAACAAATCGCAGTTTACTATGTCATTACTTCATGAATGAAATTTGAAATGCATCATGTCTAAGCTTATGATATTTCGACCCTGACTCGCATTGCCTTTAAAACTGCAGTATTCAATAACTCCGACCGTCCTGATTGCTCACATTGATTTCCGAGTGAAATAAAACTGCTTTTTACGCGATATTGATTAGATAACATTGTCGCTTCCATTGAAACCTTGTACCCGATTCGGAAACCAATTTATGCATCATTTTACCCTCCCCTCCCCCTCACCCCCTTGGGGTACGGGCATTATACCATGAAGAGAGTGTGTGTGTGTCGAAGTGTGTGCGGGCGAGTTTATAGGGTAAATAGAGCCATTACAGTAATCGGAGATTTCCTCGGCAGCATTTCTGGTTTAGGCGAGATAGGATGAATCGCATCTCCCTTGGGTTTAAAAGCATTAAATCTGCTCCGCCGTCGGCCATGCCCCCCTCTCCTTCCCCTCTCCCCCCCCCCCTTCCTTTACCCATAAACCTCTCTCTTCCCTTTCTCCCACCCCATTTTGCTTCGCTTCTCTCCTTTCCTCCCTCTACCTCGCCCGTCCGACAGCACCCTCTCCCTCCCTCCCTCTCTCTCTCTCTCCCTCCGCAAAAAAACACTCGGTCGGTCCACGGATTCCTCGCTCAAAAGATTTCACCGCTCGCTTTTAACGTATCGGAAAGCTTCCCCCTTTGTGAGGAGGGAATGCCGAACTTGAAAACGCGCTTTGCTCTGCGAGTTTACTACGTCCCAAGTACGGAAGCGCTCGTTAAAATGTTTAAATTCGAGGTTTTGGGAGGATTTAAAGAAGAAGAAAAAAAAAGTTCGGGATGAAACCTTTTCATTACTATTATTTTTTTAAAATCTTTAAGGTGGCGGAGTATTTTTTGTGGAGGAACTTCACGAGTCGGTACGGATTTTTTTTTGAAATTTTACTCCGTGTTTGTGCAATCGAGGGATGGAATTCGGCGGAGTGTAGGCGTACAGAGAGAGAGAGAGAGACAATCGTTTCGATCCTCCCATTTGAATTCCTCGCAGCTCTCGGCAACGTCGAAGACTCAGTTTACCGTTTAGTAATAACGACGGAAATGTTGGAGGAGCTTAAACGAAGGAGCTCCTTTATATCAGCTCGAATGCCGTGAAATTTCAACCGCCGTCACGTCAATAACTTTCGCACCGTCGTATTACGGTATCTATTGACAATTGAATTTCCTCTTTTAAATAACCACTTATGAATGCATGTAAGCCTAAATCATAGATGTATTCCTGGATGCTTTTACCTTCGTCGCCCATTATTATCAATCCAATGATTTCTGAAGCCATATCCATCATGAAAACCTTTTCGCACCCTTTGATAATACGGTTAATTCTGCATAAAATTCAAACGTTGTGATCAGAAAATAAGAAAGGCTAAATTGACATAAAGAAATTTAAGAACTATTCCTCGAATGTCTTTTTAAAGATGAAATAATTCATAAATACTATAAAATGTTAGAGGATAACGAACTTTAATTAAGTAATTGATTCAGGGAGCATTCATTTATACATTGTTTTCTCTGTCGTTGAGGATTTTAGCGTACCAAAATTATAATTGATGGTACCATTTTGCCACCACCAATAAGAAACTGTCAAGGCTCTAAGCGACTTTTAAAAATAAAAGTGCAGCAGGTCCTCGACTAAAGAACACCCGTACTTACGAACGAAGCTCCATAAGGCATTAATATTTTAATAAATCGGGCATACTAACACCAACTCGCACGTGCGAATCAGCCTTTTCTCTCGAGAATTACTTGCGCGGAGGAGCGCGGCGTCAACCTTCCTCTGGATGTTCTTCGACACAGTAATTCGTTATAATCTAAGTGCTAAGTTAATTGCTCGTTCGACGATCGGGAGGATAATGAAAACAAACTAAAATTTAAAACAGCATTTTTTCTATTATTATTATTGATAACAAATGCACAATAATTCAGTTTAATTTAGAGTTATATAGGCTATCGTGGACTGACTTTGGAACCTGACCACAATTTATAAAATACTAGCTGCGGTACCCGGCGTTGCCCGGGTCAATTTGTCTAAGGATTGGGTAAATTTAAATCAAAATTATGGGGGAACGGGGAGACATAGACCCCCCCCCCCCCCAAATTTTGTATATACATTGTAGAAGGGATAATGTACGACTTAAGTAAAAAAATAGAAAAAATACGAAAATTAAAAAAAAATTCTAAGAGAGTGGGGGGTTATAGGGGGGAGGTGGGAGGAAACAAAGTTGCCTAAAATCTTTTCAGGGATGGCATAAAATCATGTGCAAAGTTTGAAAGTTGTGGAACTTTTGGTTCTTAAGTTATAAACGGACATACATACAAACACAATAAATTATATATTAAGATTGTCTATGGCCGTACAAAAGACGAACGAACTTTCGGAACGTAATTCATTCGTAAGTCGAGAGGACTTACTGTACTTATTAAACTTCCTACCCAATGGCAAAAAATCACTTCTCGTCGATTTAAACTCTTTTATGTAGAATACAAAAAAATCCTTCGAATGAATTTGCGTTGAAATTAGGATACATAAGAGAGGACGACAGTAGCGGAATAATTTGCACAGTTTAGCATTAACAGAGTGCGTGTATATTTGTACCCACGATGCTGAAATACCTGCGAAGAATGATGCAAAACAACCAAGTAAAAATAATCGAACGAAAATTGCTATACTATTTCAAAAACTTCCGGGAAATTCACACCGCCACGCACACCCACCGACATCGTGGGAGAAAAAATTAATTAGATCAATAATTACACTTCGTTTCGAAAAAGTTACTCCGAATTACTGAACAACGACTAGCCAAAACTTCTGCGAAACTAAGTCACGGTTTTTTCAGGCTTAGTTTATCGCAGATCGCACCGGGCGTTACTCAAACTACATAAATACTCGTTACAACCAGCCCCGACTATATACGCAGTTATTGCGCCATCAGGCATTTGAATTCGCAATCACTTTGAACCAGCACCCGCGAAAGGAAAATGCCCTCCGAACCATTGTCGCCGGGAATTTTGCTTTTTTTTTCGCCGCGTAATCCCAAAGCGAGTATAGTAGTCGCCTCTTTCATGCGTGGACAGCACTCGAAAATAAGTTCCTTCCTTTCGTACAACACCCTTATCCCTCTCTTCCTTCTTTTCTCTCTCTCTCGATATCTTTCTCTCTTTGTATTTTTTAACCCCACGCTGCGTCACCTTCATCCGTCCGGAAAAAGGAATTTCCGGCCGAAAATATGGAAACGCATCCCCTACCCTTTCTCTCTCTCTCTCTCTCTCTCTTTGATATACCCTTTGGTCATCTCCGCTCGCATTTCACGCCGTGCGTTAGGGTTAGTATTCCGCCTCTATCCCCTTTGAAAATAACCTCGTACCCTTCCCCTCCACTCTACCCTAACCTTCACTTTTCCCCTTCCTTCCTTCTCTCCCCCCCTCCCGTTCATCTTTCCTCCCCTAAACATTTCAAAACCCCTCTTCCCTCCCCCTATTTTACAGACACAGTATTATCCGCGCTCATCTATGACTTCCAAGCACACCGCCCCTTCCCTGTCGCATGATAATCTCTCTCCCTCTCCCCTTCTCTCCCGCGTTCCTTTCTCCCTCCCTCACAACTCCCCTGACTCGTGCGATATATATCTCCCTACCATTAACGTCTTCTTCCTTCCCCACTTCCTATACTCTCAGTTTCGCTCACATCCCCTTCCTCTCTCTCTGTCTCTCTAACTCTATACGGTTCTCGAATGGGAAATGTTTCAATTCCAACCAAAGTCTGTTTACGCATATGTATATGAGGTGAAGTGCTTTTCCCTAAACAGTTCTCCCTCCCATAAAGTCCCACCCATTTAAACCAAATCTCCTCCTCCCTTTCAGTGCTCCTCTCTCCCTCGTCCTCCCATTCCGTATCTCCCTTCTCTCTCACTATCTCTCACTTTTCTCTCTGCACCGCTGTAATCTTTGGAAGTTTGATGGTGCCCTTCGACAGCCCGACTGTGCTCTTCTACGGTGCCTAATATCCTAGGCCCAGTAATTTAATTTGTTTGATTTATTTATTTCTAAACGTATTCAAGATCATTAAGAATAACTTCGACGTTGGTTTGTTTTTACTCATTATCATTACTACTCTTGTGGAAGTGTGGCCGTGCTCCTTTGATATTCTAGGATAAAACTTGAGGCTCGCCACATCGATGAGGTTGGGAACGCCTGGCCTAGGGTTACAAGTGGCGTAGCTAGGGCTACAAAGGGGTAGATTTTTTCAAGGCCTTTAGACAGGGGTGGCCCGAGACATTTTGGCGCAACGCACGAGAAACAGCTACGTAAATTTTTGTAAATGCATTTTAAAAACAACTTATTTACATATTCATTGCTCCGTAAAATAACTTATCATGAAAAGTAAAAGAAATGTCATCTTCATTTGTGGCTGTTATGCGATATAAATATAAATCTAAAATGTATTCATTTGCATGTATTGATCAGGGGCTTTCAACCGAGGGTTCCCGTGCCCCTAGGAGAACGTCAAGAGTTTTTAAAGTGTAGTATGTTACAGATTTTAATATTTCCTCTTTCGTGCATGACTTCGGAATCAAAAGTTTCGATTCTACGAAAAACACGCCAAAACTGCGAATTTTAACGTTTTAAACATGAGATATGTATTTTAACACGAGATTTATTCATTTTATTATCACTTTGAAACATACTCGAGGATATGCGATCATTAAAAAAAAATACTCCAGCGGGCAAGCGACCATTAAAAAAAAATGCTCCATTGGGTACGTCAACAAAAAAGATTATAAACCTCTGGTATAGATAGATTATAGGGTTAGATTTAGTTACATTCCTGCGCCCGGGACGATGCAGAGTCCAACGCCGTATTTTATTTGCGGATTTTGATAGGAGAAACAACTAGGAATGGACCCTTTTGGAACGCATGCCCAGCCTTTAAAACTCATCCACATACCTACGTTTTAAAATCAAAGCAAAACAACTAAATTTCGAGCCCAGCGTAAATCACAACTAGTGCCTCGTGAGTTCTTATCATTATTTAGCTTTTATCGTTACCCCTCTCTCTCTCTCTACTCCGAACACCATAGCAACTTTACAATTCGAAGTCGATCGCTTCCCTTACATACAAAATTCAAACAAACCTCCCCTAACCTTTAACATAACTCCCTCAACTCAAATCATCTTTCATTTATCCCAGGTTACACCCATTTTTCATCTTATTCTCGATAAATTTCCGCATAATACGTCGATGCCAGTGTCCGGGCCAAACGCCGCATCTTTCTTTCTCTCTCTCTCTCTCCCTCTCTCTCCTTTTATCCCGTCCACTTGAAATATCTCTTTCTCTTCATTCCAAATCCACGTTCCATCCTCTCTCTCTCTATCCCTCTTTCTCTCTTACGACCTCACAACCGATCCATCTATTCTTCTCGGGGTTGAGCCTTCTCTCTCTCTTTCTTTTATATCTCTCTCTTTTTGGTCCTCTCTCCCTCCCTCCCTCTCTCTCTCTTGCTATCACTCTCTCTCCATGTTCCTCTCCTTTTCGCCTTTGTCCCCGTTACCGTGGAGACCGTAGCAAAAGAATTCCGTACTGCTGCCAAATAGGATAGGTATTTTGCGAATGGACTAATCCTCCTCAACGTGCCTCAAAGAGATTAAATCCGTTTTTGGAAAAGGGGGGCTTATATTCCTGATACCTGGTGTTTCACATGTTTCAATAAATTGCGAGATCTGATTGGTGATTTCAATATCCCGCGCACAACTAACTGCCTTCTTATATTCCTGTAATACCATGCGTTTTTGGATTCGTAAGAAATACGCAAAAGTACAGAGAGGACTCTCAAATCCAGCATCCTTTGGAACAGGAAGTCGTCGGTTTTCGAAATTTTTCCGGATTCCAGAAATCTACGACGAACGAATATTTACATCACTTCTTATATATCGACTACCGTTTATTAACAGTGAAAGATAAAGGATAAGAAAATGTGGAATTTCCATCGATATATAAAGAACAAAACAGAATTCGTAACGTATTTGTCAAATCATCGTCCCTTTACCAAATTGACAAGCGTTGGTATACAGTGACATTTCAGCGGCGATGATGAGGGTAACGTGGCTGACGATTTTGTCTGGAATGGCTTGAGAAGTAGGGTATAGGAGATTTTAGATTAAGTCGGAAGATTTGGGTTTGGGCAGTATTTTTAAAATACTTGGAGGTGCTGGTTCTTATGATGCAGGATTCAAGAGCATATATTGAACTCAATGCCATTTTGCAACAGCTAAAATTAACTGGTCCTCAATATGTAATTGAAAAACGTCTCAAATTATCTTACCATAAATTGTCTGAAAAACACATTAATTATAAATTTTCAATTCAGCAATTCGTGTACATTTTAAAGAAATTTTTTACATCGTTCCAACACAACACTAACCATTTAAAAGCGGAAAAATGTGGGATCGATTACTAAAAACCAACCCCCTACTGAGAATTTCGTTTCCATTCATATGGACTTTCGAAGCCGGAAATCATGAGATACATTTCTTATCGACCAAAAAGTGGAAAAAGCCAAAAATAATTATTCAGCGAAATATCGAATCCGGGTTATTGTTTTAATGTTATATGAATTATCTTGCGGTTTCTCCATGTTGGCTTCAAAGTGTCGCGTCATCCTTATGGGACCTATGCATAACCGCTTCCGTAAGGATGAAAATTCAACCACGTGGAAACAAACAAAAGCTATCACAACTGAGGCTCTGATGTATGCCGTGATAAATTTACATCAAAGAGCTTAAAAAATCTCTTTATAAGAAAGTGCTTTATATGATTATATGTTCAAAATCCATAGTTAAAAAATAATCGCGGAAATGAATAAATATATTTAATTATAGCGTCCGAGAAATCATTCCAATGGAAACACCTTCCGCAGTTCATTTCTATACCTATAGCATTTACAAAAAATGAAAACACCTTACACGGAAACAAAACAAATTCGTACACGAGTTAAAAACTAATCTTTTTAAATTTTAAAATTTGTTGACACTATTTCAAAAGTTCAGGAAATATTGCCTATTTTTAAAGGACCCATCAGACTTCCTTTACGCCAATATGCTAACATTCAAAATTATTTCGATTAATTTTGACTCAGCTCAAAAATACGTTCGTATCGATAAAAAAAATCACTCTTTCGAACGTATTCTGGGCTGAGGAGGATTTATAGGACACAAAAAGAGTTGTCCAATATCACGATACCAAAACGTCATATAACGCAACGACAACATTAAAACGTGTACTGAAACTATAACAAATAGACTATTAAGTTATGTCATTGATTGACATGGACACATTCAGACGACGAAATATTTGTAACTGGAGTACTGGATAAACAAAGCCTCCGAAAAGTACCTACCAGCTGGGTCAACTGGAATTACAGGACTAAAAATTAATTATCCGATTTTTAATAAAAAGTCCACGTCATTCAAAAAAATCCTTTTCTGGGTAGAGATATCAAAGGAAAAAAAAAACAAAACTAGCACAATAAGAAACGCGCGTCGCTCTTCCAGCCTAATCTTGCACTTTCCTCCATCGCCATTCTACAGAAGCAATGGCTCATATATATATATATATATATATATATATATATATATATATTTGAGACACCCAAAGCCTTCCAAAACCAGGCAACACACAACACTACGAACTCAACAATCTCCCACCGAATACTCTCCTTTTCCTTTACCCCACCCATCCAAACAATCATACCCACCACTCCTACTCTCTTTCTCTCTTCTTCTCCCACTCCTCTTCCCTCCCATCCCACGAACATCCCAATTTTCTTCCTCCCTCTTCAAACCCACCGACTCCAAAAAAAAAAAAAACTTCCCTCCCTTTCCCTTACAGACTGGCTCCATAATCCTCTCTCCTTTCTTCTCCTCTCCCTCTCCAGGTTTCCTCTCTCTCTCTCCTTTTCTCCCCATCCTCCCAACACTCCCCCCCACTACCTTATAAATCCAACTCATCCCCTGACCATAGCTCTAGCATCCTCTCGGAAACTCTTCACATACACACACAAGCAAGCTCGTCCATTCTCCTCCCATCTCCCTCCCCCCCCTTCCTCCTCCCCCTCTTTTTTTCTCTCTCTCTCTCTCTCCCCCCTCTCTCTCTCTCTCCCTCTCCACGTCCGACCGACTCACTCACTCCACTCAGCCCCCGATTACTTCGCCGTGCAAACACGCCGACTCGATATTAAATTCGAAGCGGGTCGCGACCGAAGCCAAACCTCCTCCGAGGGGGGTGGGGGTGGAAGGGACTGAAAGGGAGACGGGGAAGAAGAGGCACGGGGAGGGAGGGACGGGAGGGAGAAAGTGAGGGAGAGGGAAAAGGTGAGAGAGAGAAAGAAGGCGAGGAGGGAGGGAGTGGGAGAGCAGAGAAGGAGGTGAGGAGACAAAATTAGAGGAGTGAAGAAGAGATAAAGCGAAGGAATAACCGGATCGGAATACCAAAAGGCGGCAAATAGAGGAAGAGAGAAAGGGAACGGTGAAAGGGAGAATGTTATGAATTCGAGAAATATAAAGAAAGGGTATATATACGTAGAAGAAAGTATGGACCGGGCCTCCGTACATGTTGAATCAGCATACGAGGAAAAGCAGAGGAGATTAAGGGAGGGGATAAGCGCGAATTAGGTCCGAGAGGGAGGATATTTGGGGAGAAAATATATAGGAAGAAGCAGAGGAGTTGAAATTACGTGGGGAGAAACAGAAAAAGAAAAGTATAGAATCAAAATGGAGGACAGGAATCGGAGGATAGTAGGCGCTTCGAACGCGAGGAGATATTAGCGATGGGAGCTAGGGAGCTAGGAAGGTTCTTTTCGACCACGAGGTCATCTAATATTACTTCCTCCACCGGGAGCAAGTAAATTTGACGGGAGATTTACGATAACGTCCCTTGATGAGTTCACGGAAATATAGGGCTCTCTTCGTTAGCAGATTTTTATCAATGAAGAGTTTCATATCGCATATGCCTAAGCGTAGTCGATGATAATATTTCAGTGCAATGTTTTACTATGTCATGTTTCGAAGAAAAATTGCGCAGAATTTTATGATTTTGTTATTCCTTAAAGTTACAGTACAATAGTGGTAACTCTATAACTCATTATTAATTCAATTAACTGAAAACAAATTTTAAAAATAAGCACATCAAAATAAAAAATTAAGAAAAGTAAGTATTTGTATTAGGTAACTCTGATAGCAAGAAAAAAGGCTTTGAAAAACCAGAACCAGCACTGAAGAGTCTTCAATGAAGACGGCTGCATTGTAGTCAAAATGCACATCTGGTTTTTAATCTTGTTATGGCTATTGGAGATACCTAATATAAGAACTTACTTCTTAAATTTTTGTCACTGAATGGCTTATTATTGAATTTCTTCGATGACTGTTCCCTGTTACTCGTAGCAGATACTTTTAACATGCTGGAGTTACTATAAAATATCTTCTTTTGCAGTTATCTTAAACCTCTACAGATACAAACTGAACAAAAAAGTGATTTCTTCCCGGTCGTGATCTTAATAGGTTTATAAGCAGAAATCTCTAAAACTCCATTAATCTTATTCTCCTTAATCTAAAGAGTCACGGATTGCATAAGAGAGAACATATAGTTTCACTCATTAATTTTTACCTGTTTGTATCGACGGAACGCTTTCATAGCCTGTCTCAGCATCAGTTTCCCAAAATAATAAAAGGTTTAAAGATTCATAAAAAAAGGGAGAGGAAACGAACATTTTTCAACGGCGGAATTGATGCAGTTACACCATACGATTTAACATACGGAATGAAGACGTTGAGAGACGAATTCCTTAAGGCATGGGAATCGTCAGGTGGAGAGGAAATCCGAGTTTAAAGGAGCACTTGAATAGGATGCGATCGCCCGAATAACGTAACGATTATGAGTAAGACTTTGAGGGGAAATTGAAATGAGGAAGGTACAGGGCGAGAAATTAAAAACGAGTGAGAGTAAAGTGAGAGTGAGGAGGTAAAAGAGTGGAATAGGAGAGCCACAGGGGAGGATAAATAATAGGGATTATTGGTCGGGAATAGGGGCCATAATAGGGGAAGATAGACGGTAGGACGGGTATACATTGGTGGGAGAAGTGATTTGAAAATGAGATCGAACAAAGAGGGGGTGGATTGACGCGGGTCGAGAAATGAGGATAAGAGGATCGGGAGCCAAACCCGTGAGCGATTAGGAAGGGGGAAGGGAGGGGGAAAGAGAAGGGGCAGAGGGAAAATGGGAAGAGTGAGTGAGGAGGATAGGGAGTTCTATTTGGAAATAGGAGGGAGAGGATAGTGGTATCCAAGTGGCAGTTGGATGGAGAGAGAGGGAGGGAGGAAGAGAGAGGGAGGGAGGGAGAGAGGGGGAAGAGGAGAGAGATAAAGAGGGGTAAAGAGGGGGAGACAAAAAGTGAAAGAGAAAGAGGGAAATAATATTAATCCGATTTTTATTTTAAGGGCGACCATCTAGTCTTCTCTTACACATAATCTAAATAAATTTCAACATGCTTGCTCAACACAGGAAAGGGTTAATACTGAAATATTATACAATTATTTGTGTGGTACCTTATTGATTTAACAATGGCATTTTACCTTTTCCATTAACTTTCACATTTTAATAACTGGCCAGCCAAAAATTATGTTTAATATCTTCCCGAGTTTAGGAAACGAAACGAAAAAGTTAGTGTTAACCGTGGACGTGGACGGTAGTATTTTGCGTTTTATTTCGCTATGAAGATTTTTGCCAATAACCTAATTGACGAACTGAGGAGAATTTGAAATTTGTTCACAAGTTATACGCCTAAATTTAGATTATCTTATTTTTTACTTGGTAATACCGCCACATATTCGATCATTAAGAGCCTCGTTTGTAGGTGGCATCAACGTGAAAATGTACGCTCAAAATTTCAGCTTCCCATCTTTTATACCTTCGGAGATATTAAAAATAAATAGGTAATTTTAAAAGAAAAACAAATGGCAGCAGTATATAATTATACCCTCCAAGTTTAAGCACTCTATCATTTACGGTTTCGTCACAATTTCAATTTATTCAAGTTCACGACATTAACACAGACAGACGCCAAAGTGAAACCATAAGTAGGGTTGTCAGATTTCGATTTTGAAGATACGGGAGAGACAACCAAATTCTTCATTAAAATACGGGACAAACACGGGAGGCTTAAAAAATCCGAAACAATCTCTATTCTTGTGCGTTAAAAGTATTTATAGCGTCAATCTTTAATTTTAAAGTATGACGAAAATCCTTAAGACTCGTACAGTGTAGATATTGAAATGCGAAAATAGTTGCACAACAATCACTTCGATATCAGTAGAGAGTACGTCAGATACAGACTGCATTTATTGTGTAGCATGTGTGCAGTGTAAACTGTCAGGCATAATTTGTGAATGACCCCATAAACTGAGCGGGTTACAAAACAATGCAAAGTAACATGCTTTGATTACTTTTTAAATTCAGCACGCTAGGAGGACGTAAATACGGGCCATTTCCTATGTCCCGACAGACCTTTCCGGGACAACGGGACAAAGAAATGAAATACGGGAGAATAAGGGACAACCATAAGGGCATTAAAAAAAACGCGTTGAAAATTATCCGAGGAATACTGCACAAGGCAAACAAATTCTTCTCATCATATGGGTCATATAGGAACGCAGACAGGGCCGGATTAAGCGGTACGCAAAACACGCAAGTGCGTGGGACCCAGAGGACAAGAGGACCCACTGCGGGCCGAACGTGTCTCGTCTCACCCTTTCAAAGTGCTGCCGCACAGACCACAAACCTTACAATAACTGTTACTTGTTACAAATATACGATTTGGATGGAGCCTTAAATGTGTTGTGCTTGGGGCCCATGGGTCTCTTAATCGTGGATAGAATTATTAAATTATGCTCCTGACTCCCAAACCATAATATTTCCTGTTCATCGAGCTGTTCTTTCTTCTAGTTTCCTCAAATTGTTGAAATACTGCAAAGCATCAGTTTCTTCGGAATATTATAGTAAATGATGTGCAACCTTTTTATTTACACATTAAAAATTTCAGTTCACGGTGGGCCGAATAACAGTTTTCAACGGAGCTTATTACCAATTTTTTTAAACGTCACCAGATAGGTTTTGATAACCATAATTTTTATTTAAAAGAATATACAAAATTGCCAGTATTAAATATAGGTCGATTTTTTAAATCGAATATACGCTTTTCGGATCCAAATCGACAAAATGCACTCGAGGAAAGAAAATGGAAATGATCTGATTGTGAGTTGGAAAAATAGCAATCGTTCCGTTCCGACGGTCACCCATCCAAGTACTATCTGGGCCCTACGATGCTTAACTTCGGTGATCGGACGAAAACCGGTGTTTTCATCGTGGTATGGCCGTTTCCGAATTAGGCGTCCCTGAGATTTGGATTTATTCTAGTTTACTTGTTTAAGCGGTATGTTGACCCTACCCTGTCTTGCCGAAACCATTTCCAAGTGTTGCCGCTCAGATCACAAACCTTGCATAATATTACTTTTTTAAAAATTTACGATTTCGGTGGTGCCTTAAACGCGCTGTGCGTGGGGCCCATGGGTCTCTTAATCCGGCCCTGCACGCAGATGATCATTTTCATTAGCAAATTATTATCAGACATAATTAGCTGTTCGACTACGATCGTAAGGTAGGGATTCACACACTTATGGATAAGGAAAATATTTTACTCCATCGAATTGCTACGATGCAACGTAACACCGTCCACAATTGCGCAATTTATTCGACGGCTTTTAAGCATTCTGATTAGTCCTAAGTCGTTTAACGGTCGGAGTGAACCGGTTTCGCTTCAAGGAATTCAACGCATCTCGGTTTCTCCGCTTAGGCCTTCATAATCCCTCCCTTTCCCCTCCATTTTCACTGGAAATTGGCGTGAAAAGCTTGTCTCCGAGTCAAGGTGGGAGATCGCAATCGATATCTCCTCATTTTCGAAGGCATTTCTTCTTCTGCCATTACCCTTCTCCAACCCCGTCTCATTCCCTTCATCACTCTGTCGCATTATTCTTTCCTTTCGCTCCCTTCCTCGTGTTCTCTCTATATCTCTCTCTCTATTTCTCCTATCTCACTCTATTTCGCCATCTCCATCTCTAATACCTACAGACCTCAGGAGATTCTCAACTCAAATTACAACACGGACAATTTCATAATAAGCCTATATACGATGTTGAAACTTAGATAAACCGCGAAGGATTCTATTTATTACAATTAAAAATCAAATCATCGCACGAATCATAATTGTAAAATACATTGTGTCCAGCACATGAATTTCTCCACATAGAGTAACTGACATGACTGATCTCGATATCGGCGTTCTCAAAAATAATTATCGGCAGTTATACTCGTGAGCATTTTTTAAACACAATAATTTCCCCTGTGAAAAATACTTTGAATCAATGTTCAAATTGAAAAAAGAATAAGTAAACAAAATTGTTAAAGTTTGATAAGGATAAAAAATATTGATGCGAAGGTAAAATTACCCCTTGCGGCGATTAGAAAATGTTATCATAGCAACGAACGGAAACGTATCACTTGGCGACATACTTAACATAAATTCAGAGTAATAGAAACTAGTTTAAGTGCCCGTTGTACTTCAACAGATTTAGTGAATCTATGATACCTTCGCTGCCAATGCTAGGGCGTATGCGAGATTTACATAGAGAACATTAAATGCTAAAGTTTTTCAATTTTATGGATTTTGAAATTTTTGGTACTACTCTTGAAAATTTTGGAATTATAAATTTATAAAACAAATATATATTTCTGATCTTCTAGTAGCATTTGTAATTTTCGTAAATTTTTGTGATTTTTCAATTGCCTGGATTTTTAAATTTTATAAATACGTTGATTTTTTAAAACTACTTCAATATTTTCAAATTTTTTAAATCAACGAATTTTTAAAAAATTTCTAATATTAAAAAAATTCCAAAAATTTCAAAATTTACAAAAATTCCAAATATTTGAAGAATTCCAAAAATTCTAAAATGTTCAATTTCCAAAAATTCTAAAAAATTGACAGATTCGCAGAATTCCATAAATTTGAAGTAAATATCTCAAAATTTTGAAAATTCAAAGAATTCCAGGTATTTAAAAAATTCAAAATATTTGATGAATTTAAAACTCAATTTTTTATATTTCAAATACTTAAAGAGTTTTTAAAAAAATCCAAAATTTTCAAAAAATTTAAAAAGTATGAAGATTTCAAAAAATTTGAAGTATTCGATAATTTTCAAAAGTTCGTAAAAATCGACATATTTAAAAATATTGAAAATTCCAAAAATCAAAAAAGTCCAAAAGTTGAATAATTTTAATCGTTTCAGAAACATATATTTTCAAAATCGTAATGTTTCACGATACAGTTTCATAATTTGACTAAATTCGGTTACGTAATTCATTTCTTGACACTATACACTGATTTTTTATCGTGTGTAAATTTGTTCATTTAATCGTAAATACCAATATAACGTTAAAGAGGGCTTTGCCACCGACTCTCTACGCTCTCCTATTAATTTCAAACTATGTAACTAATTTTTTCGTTGAATTAATAATTACTTGAAATATAACACACATTTCCACTCCCTGACATTATAATAGTTTTAGGGAGAAAAAATCGAGATTAAAAAAGATCGATTGTACGTTTTGGATTCCTACAATATATAATATGTAAGAGAACGAAAACAAATAAAACGAAAGAGTTAAATAATACTCACCGATTGCGTAAAATGTCATACCTTCACGTGATTACTATTTGGGAAGGTAAAAAAATTAACAAATAAAAATCTCATTTATCCATCTCTCAGCTTGATTTTCTCGGCGATGACCTCTCTGTTCACAGAATTTTGTGTTAACACAACGTATATTTATTATTACAATCGAGTCAACCTTTTCGATTAATCGGAACGAATTGATCGATTCATTTTATGAATGGAATCGTACACCTCTACCCAATCAAGAAACCTCTGATTTCGTGCGATACGAAGTACATTTTTAAAAACCTCCCCATCTAGCGTTGGTAAGGACAACTCTTTCCCAACTGAGAACTACGTGATCGACCTGTTTTGAATTCGAATGAATATCCAAACCACATACCGTTTGTCGCGGGCCAATAATCGTCTCACGTGATTTCTGGGGTGTCATGGCGACACGGGCGATAAAGCTATTTTTTTTACCGATTTACTAAAGCTACTGCACTAACACGACTTCTACTCAAAAGATTTTTTATAGCACTCAGCTGCGTTTTAAATATTCTCCTCTAAGAATATAGTAGATTGAGAGAGACAAGGCGAGAGAGACAGATAGACAAACGAACGACTTTATTTAGGGCGAAATTGGGACTGTGAAGTCCCCTCTTACATTAGGAGAGAGAGAGAGAGTCACTCGCTCGAGTTTTTATATTCGCAACGCTCTTCCAGGATGACCTAGAAACCGCATCGTAGGTAACGACTGCCTTAGTCGAGGTCACGTGGGTCTCTAAATCCTCTCTCTTTTACCTCTCGTCTCGTCTTATTGGGATAGAGAGAACGCACTTTCGCCCAAGCTTAACAACTTTTATATTAACTTATCGCGATATATTTAGATATGTATATACGTAGGTAAGTTTTAGACACCATAAATAATGGCTAATACCTCGAGAACGGCTGCATGTATTTTAGTCATTCTTTCAATTTTAAGGAGCCCCATACATAAAGGCTCTTATGTATAATCGCCGTGCAAAATAACGACCCAAGTTCGATTCCAGGAACGTTCAATTCCCCCAACAGGATAACATGGGCGGGACCTTCTCGAATTTTTATCTCCTAAACCGGTGTTTCTCAACCGGTGGGACGTGTCCCACCGGTGTGGCAATTTGTCCGTCATCCCGAGGAACTTTGTTTCGTCCAGGCACCTCGGTCTTCTGGACTAAGTTCCTCGGGATGATGGACAAAATTCCGAGGGTGGGGAAAATTGCCACACTGGTGGGACTTGAAAGCCGTCTAGGTGGGACCAGAACCGGCTGATGACGTTTTGGCACCCCAATCGGTTCGACTTTCTGGCACCTTCCCTTTTATAAAGCTAACAGTTTCAGGCGTAACTTGACGGAATTTCTTCATATTGTCGAAATAAAAAAGATTTAGGTACTTGGCAATTCCACAAAAATTGATTCTTAAAAATAAATATATGAATAAATTTTTGTGGAATTACCAAGTGAATCGTTTTTATTTTGACCTTCTCCTTTGTGTCTAACCAATTATTAATGTGCTACTTATATGTTTATAAACGTAGAAATAAATTGATCAGAAAAAATGAGGTTTTTCTTTATATCATGGTGGGACCACGGTTTCCTGAAAAGATGGTAGGTGGGACGCAAGAGGCAAAATGTTGAGAACCGCTGCCCTAAACTATGTCGTAATTATATGCTCTCGCGGACTTTTTTGTTGCAAATTTATACAGATCATATGTATAAAGGCAAGGGAGAGTAAAATATGGATTTCTTATTGTTGGCTTGACGGAAATGGCGTCTCTTGACTGTGGCGCCGCAAATGGCAACGGCCACATACCAAACTATGCCCTACTCTCAACCCTTAAAAATGATTCCGACTCTTGAAGAATTTATGCGAATGTTTGGTGACGAAGAAAATACAGTACAATTTTTAATTGACTGTAAAATCATCGAATCAAACCGTCGGGTTGGGTTGGTGTTCCTTATTTACTTTATACAAAGTGGCATAGCAAACTGTTATGGGGCCCCCGTGCAAAATTCGATTTTGGGGCCCCTATCATTAATTTTACCATGAAACATATACTGCCACGGTCACTTGGGCCCCCCCTTTGGCTGGGGGCCCCTGCGCATTGCACCGGTTTTCTACATGTACGCTACGCCACTGTCTATACACTTCATAAAAGTTGTTTAAATTAACAAAGTTGTTTTATATATATATATATATATATATGTTTCGTCGTAAATTTTAACCATGTTAAACAAGTTCTCGCACAAAACGAGTCGAATCCTTTCCTTTTTTTTTTCGCTAGTAAGCTTTGTGCGTTCGGAGGAAGTAATGAACGCTTATGGGAGAAATTCCACCGGATATTCGAAAATCTTAGATGTGAAGAAAACATACGGATGATACGAAAGGACGGACAGACAACAGACTTTATTAAAGGAGTAATTGAGAGTATATTGAGAGACATACGTAGTAATAATGGCGCGCACACATCGTTATTTTAAATTTGGGTTTATGGGCGCCGTCAGAAAGGAATAGGAGACGGTTTACCCCCCCCCCCCCTTTTTTTTAACATAAATATAATTAATAATGCAATACGCGACACTGATGTAACTTGCATACAACTTTTGAGTTTGTCAAATATTTCGGACCTCCCTTGAGAGAATCCTGTGTGCGCTACTGCGTAGTAAGATATCATCGTATGAAGGATGAGAGAAAATAAAATAAAAAATACCAACAGAATTGATGACTGGTCCAAACGAATCCAACAAAAACCTAGTTACCTGTATAATTTTCCTAGCTACATTTTAAATTTATTATTTCCCTAGCTACCTTTATTATTTATTATTTTCTAAGTTACCTTTATTATTCATTATTTTCACAGTCACCTCTATTTAAGCTACCTTTATTAAATTGAAGGAATATATAAAAATGGAAGAAAGAATGGGCTTCGGCCATTATAAAGACTCGAAAGAGATACGTAGAGAAGAACGTTGCGGAGTTGAAGAACCCGGTGACAACCTAAAAATCAGGCCCCGTCCGCGGACATATTACTAAAGCGTTCGAACGCGAAACGAACGACCTCGCCCTGAAATGCATTTCGTCACCGCCAGCGAACCGACGAAATTTATGCTGAGAGATGAGGACCAGTAAAAATAAAAAAGAAACCCCCCCTCCCCGAGTGGGAAACCAATTCCTAGATCCGTCAGCGAGGGGGGTGAAATCTTTCCTTTTAAGAAACCTACCTCGCAACAAAGAGAGGGAGTTAAAAAGTATAGTTGCGGGGCAAACCGCTTTTATCCACCGTTCCCGGCGTCTCGAGGATATTCATATTGAGGAAACATGGCGAGGTGAGAATTCTATTTTGCAGGTTCCCTTTTGAGAGCGGTGTTTTGGAACGCAAAGCGTGCGGTCTCCGCGAGTTTCTCATTTCTCTTACCCTTACTGATATACATACAAACTTATATACACACATACATATATATATATATATACACACAAATTACACATACAGACATATATGTGTATGTACAAACGTACAACTATCCTTCAAACCCCTCCCACTTATTTAAATATTCTTTCTCACCCCACTCTTCTTCCAACCCACAACCCCTCCTCCTCCGCAGTGAATTCCCCCCCATTCCCACTCCCCCCGCCCTATATATATATATATATATATATATATATATATATATATATATAATGTTCACATTCTGCTCAACTCTCCTACCTTATAACTGTCCTCCTCCTCTCTCTTCTCCACAACAAACACCGTCCTACTTACATATACGTGTATAGTATATATCTCCCCTCCACAATAAACTTTTCCCTTAGCCCATCCCTCAAACCTCACCGCCTATCTCCCTTTCACCTTCCTCCCCTCCCCCTCTCTCTCTCTCCTTTCCCCTCCTACACCCCCTCCTTAAAAAACTTCCTTTTCTCTCTACCCCCTCCTATCTTTCCATTTTCTCCACTCCCTACTACCTCTCTCCACCTATACATATATATTCCTCCTATTATTTTTATTTTCCTTTTCTGTTGCATACGACTGTATATACCGCGCCCTTAACCCCCTCCTTCCCTCCTTCCCCCCCTCTTTTTCGTATAATATCTCCCGCCGTCTTTCCCGTCCCGTCTTTCTCCTCACGGCCACACGATTTACGAAAGGTAGGCCGTTGTGCCGCAGGAGTGAGTAAGAACCGAGAGTTTCGTTAGGTGGGGGTGGGTGGTAGTGATGTTGGTAGTTGGGGGGGAGGGGGAGGGGAGTCCGACCGACTCAAAAGCAACCGTTCCCCACTCTCTCCCTCCCTTCTTCCCTCAACCCTTTTCTATATATCTCGCTTCCCCCTACATTTTCACTCCTCCACTCTCTCCCATCCCTCTCTATCCTTCCCTTCGGATTCGCCTTACTCCCATCTCCCCCTCCCCCCCTTTCTCTCTCTTTACCCTTCCCCCCCCTCCACTCCTCCCTTCCCTTTCCCGCCTCCTGCCATCGACCGAGCTTCTCTTTTGGTTTGTTAAGTCCCGCGAATCCTCCGTGTGGCCAGCGGAGGATTCTTTTTTTAAAATTTTTGCGTGGTTACCTCCCTGGTGCCTTGGAAATAAAGGGTGGGAGAGGAGATTTTTTAAATTTTTCTGGCATAAAGGGTAGCGCGGGATGGAGAGAGAGAGTTTTCTTTTTTTTTTTTTAGAGGAGAGCGGCGGATGATTTCTTCGCCGTCTTATCGGCTGCCCTTGGCTCTTGGAACGAGAATATATATATGTATCGTATCTACGTTGTAGCGGCTGAAAATTTTTTATCGCTGCCATAAAACCAATTTGCGACGTATGTAACGAGATGAAATCATCCGTAGCAAAGTAATGTACGTCTTTCGATTAACTCTTCAATTAAGAATTTTATTTGATAAAATCCATGTATTAAACGGCGTTGTTTTATTCTTCGCGCAACTTATGACGTCATAATCAGGTAACCATGGACATAGGTCAAACTATAAATGAATAAATTCATTAACTGTATTTATTTCTTGTTTAACTTAAAGTACTCTTTAGCGCAGGTCGCTAGTCTGTATTAATTATTCCCTCACTTATTTGGGAGGACGTTTCTAAAATGTTATGAATAAAAAATGTTTAAGTTACAAGAATTTAAAGGCTGATGAATGTCTGTACATTTCAACCTCCATCTTGCGGGACAACATCTGATTTGCAAGAGATTGTTTTTTTTTATTCTACACTTTCCAAGCTACTTTATATTTATTAAAGACCATATATCTATTCAGTTTTGTTACTAAGTGTTAAGGTTAGGTAAGGTTTGGCGTTCCCTTTCTTATTTGGCTATAAATTAAGCAGTGATTATAACCGTGGAGCATTATATTGCTGGAAATATAAAGCAAGCATGCCTCGACGCCAAACGTGTTATTCCAAACTGCGGCCTAATGAGGACGGCAACAATATCGTATTTCTACTGGCCGAAATCCAATATGGCTCAGAAACGTCGATTTATTTTCGAACCATTAATCAACACCAATATCGAGATACTTCTTCTCGATTGAATCTTAATAAGGCACTCCGGTACAAATAAATGCTAATTTTCGAATATTATACTCCCAGGCAAGGCCGTTCCTAGAGATTTCGGGGGCAGGGCGCTTCGATATTACCTCAAGGAAATCT
This sequence comes from Uropetala carovei, assembly GCA_036926305.1. Taxonomy (NCBI): domain Eukaryota; kingdom Metazoa; phylum Arthropoda; class Insecta; order Odonata; family Petaluridae; genus Uropetala; species Uropetala carovei. The sequence goes on from JAXCHB010000069.1 coordinate 8,984,840, forward strand.
AGATTTAATTTGGTAGCTAATGATAACGGGGCCCCGCATTGATCAATTTGCTCAGGGCCCCGAAACACGAACATAGGACAACGTCATCAAAACAATGGACATGGCTAGTATTTAATATGATTGATTTGGATGCTTAGAACAAAACATCGATCTAACAATTTTTGTAAAAATTCTAAACAAATTTTCAAATGTTCAAGGCATTTCAAATAAATACCTTTGGTTATGATGCAAAGCGACGGTTGAACATGGCTTATAAAACACTACATTTATTAACATTAAAAACTCAAAGCATAACCCTCCAGTTTCGGCTTTGAACCATAGTACTGTTCAACAGCTAGTAATGCTCTACCTACAGATCTTTTTGTCCATAGTTCTACTTGGCGAATAAATAGCGCGCGCGCGTCTGTAACCTTAACCACAGTTATCATTTTAAACTGATGATGTACATTTTCAGGATTTCGAAAGGTAGTATCATCATCATCATCATCATCACCGGATGGGCCAATAATTATGCATACCACAGACCGTTTCCGCTTTCGCTTGTTTACTGACGGACTGGAGAATAACTAACATAACTTTGAGCGTCATTTGGCTCTTATTATATAGGTCTAACAACTACTTTCATTTATTTATTGCACAAAACATTAATTCATGGTCCTTCGTCCATCAGGTTCTGCTTTTATATCTTCCCTTTATTAGTCAGCGTTTATGTCAACTTTCCTGATGTTCTAACGCTAAAAATGTAACATTCTTAATGCAGACAAACAAAACACAGCTGAAACATGACGAATGCAGATCAAACTGTGGATTAAACGCTGAGAGAAACAGATTTAAAACGGAAGAAAGTCGCATCGCTTGAGGGAAAAACCCTGTAAACGGAGAGACGGAATGAAGATTTTGTCGCGATGGGTGTCGTATGAAGGTTGCGGAGAGGAGGAGGGGGGGTGGGTGGTGGAGAGGTGGGGGCGGGAGGGAGGGGAGGAAGGGAAGAACGACTCGTGTATGTATATACGCCGCCGAGGTGAAGGCCAAAGAGAAAGCGCCCTCCACTCTCCGCACGCGCGTGCCCACTCTTCTTATAAATGTAGCTGAACACGGACTCTCTCGACTTTCTATATACTATAGGTGCGCATCTCCCTTGGCCATGCATGCGACGCTTTCTCCAGGCATGCTCCGCCTCGGGAGGGAGGGAGAGAGAAAGGCGAAAGGGAGGGGGAGGGAGGGGAGTGGAGATAGAGAGGGGAGGGGGGCGGAGAGAGAGAGTCCGTTAGAGGAGCGAGGGCAGACTATAGATGTCGAACTGAATGATGCATCGAGGACCGTAATGACGATGCAATCCGTCCCAAGAGGACCGCATCAGAATCGCGGGTCTCTTTTGAGGGCCGCAGTGAAAAGCATTAAGATGTGTTTTGTTCTGGTTTATTTATCCGTTGAAATCTTCTATATAAATAAAATTGTAACCTCTGTCTGTACATTTGCTTTTTTGTAGGGGTTTTACTTTTTTGCGTGTTTTGCATCACAAGAAGACGTTTGAACCGGTTTGCAGAATTGTCTGTCTGTTTGTTTGTTTTTTTCCGGATCACGCAAAATCGGCTGGTCGAATTTTTATGAAACTTGCAGCGTATCTTTAGACTATGTGATGTGTCTCAAAAAAAATTTAAGTGGGTGTTTGGGGGGGGTATCGATTTGGTTTTTCGACGATAACTCTCGAGTAAATTAACTTAGGAAGTTCAAATTTCATATTTGTCACTTTCAATACAAGTATAAGATCAAGTTTGTGGATGAGCAAAATCAAATAAAGGGGAGGGGGGGTTGTGGGGGGCACCCGTAAGAGAAATCATAAATAAACGCAAGTTACAAAATATGAACTGCAACAAATGATAAACAAATTTCTTTTTTCTTTTCTGTACGCAACCTAACTACAAATAGATAAGTTTGTGGGTTACCATGTTTTTGACTCACACCCCTCAATTATCGTAATTGCTGAGATATCCTGAAAAATATGCAATATTACTTCAAGGCATCATTTACATTTGCATTTAGCATTTCTGGATTTAATACCTATCTCCTATATATTTATAAAAGTTTGTTTGATTGTTTATTTGTGCATCTATACATTTCCACACCGTTAAAGTTAGAGTAATGAAACTTTCAACAGATACTTTCTTCACAAATAGAAAGGCCATAGGCTACTTTTTAATCCCAAATGTTTTATATTAATTGTACAAAAAGCAAAATAACTTTGTATGCTAATGCTAATGGCAGCCCATTTTCTGTCGGCTCCTTTATGCACGCCCACGGTCAACCGATTCCAACCAAATTTGGCAGGATAGTATGGGGCACTAAGGGGAAGGTCGACGCGGTGTTTTAGTGTTTGTATGTCCGCTTCATTCAAAATGGCGGTCGATTTAAACATTAAACTACGCGTATTTTCCCAAGTCCTACTATTGATTCGAATCAAATTAGGTGCGATTGTGGAGGGCTCCCAGAAATAATTCATACGTGGTTTTTGTTTCTCTCTGTCCGTTTTATTCAAAACGGCGGCCGAGTGAATTCTTAAATACCATGTATCATCTAGAAATCCGATCGGATTTGAACCAAATTTCCCCGGGCAACGCCGGGTATTTCTGCTAGTTATTGATAAAATTCTTTGTCTTACAATTAGTAAATATACCACTAGCGATGACCGATGAATTGCCACCGAAGACGGTTGCTTCGCTTTTATATTCTCGGCAGTTTTAGTGACCATCTTCCTTTCATTCTTCGCTAGAGAATTACCGAGTTTTATGACTGAAAACAAATTCAAGAATAAGCACTTGAAAAAAATCAGCACGTAATCTTAAAAAACCTCAGATAGCGTAACAAGGTTATTAAATCCATCCTCGTTAGGGCTATTACAGATACCTAAGATAATACGGTAGGACCTCGCCGTTCGCAGGGAAAATAACCGCGAACGGCAAAGCTAAAGAATAACATTTAGGTTCTCGTTCGCGAGATGTTTTGGAATAAAATATTTTAATGGTAAAATACGAATATATTTACTATGCTGCCGTTCAAAATTAAACAAATTAATATGCAAAAAAAGAATTATTATTCAAGCAATATAAAACAAAAATGTTTAAATAATTAAAGCGACCCGGATAATTCTTGCGTGTGGGAAAGCGAAAAAACCTTCTTGGTCTTCCGTATAAAGAACAACCCATTTGTATTAACACGTGGGCGGATTTGATGTGATTCTGTGCATATTGCGACGGCCGACCGTGAAAGGGCAACAAAACTCGCGCAAATGTTGTCAGAGGGGGGTCTTTTAAAAGTTAATTTGTTGCTTTAAATTGTTTTGATTAATTTTTAAACCTGTGTAATTTATGACTTGTATATGACAAATATTAACTAGGCCAGTGGTACCGTATCCCGCAGCATCTATCGCTATGTGGGCACTTCTTTCTTCGGCGCAAACGCGAATATACGAGGTTCTTAGGCCGTGAAAGACAAAGTTGTGCCTCAAAAACGTGATCGCGATACCGTGAACGGAGAAGTCCTACTGTACTTATTTTTTTTCAAATACTCATTCTTGAACCCACTCATTCTATTTATTAAAACTTATTTATTTTCAATGGCTCTTATGGTAGCAATGAAAATCACAGATTCAAACCCCTGAACTTAGAACTTGGATAAAGAAACTCTGACCATCCCATTGCCTAAGCTGGCAAGAAAAAAAGATTTTTCCCTCGCTTTCGGGAAAATAAAGAAACAATTTTTTTATGCTGGTGGCAGGGGAAAGGGATAGATCGAACCACGTGTGATCCGCGTACTACTACAAGAAAGAAGAAAAGGACACCGCAAAGAAATGGAGTGAGGACATTCACCTAGAAAGGTGATTATCTATCTATTTGTGATAGGGTGAATAACGGGGACGGAGATATAAGAATGCCGTGGGGTTTTAATTTTGGAGTAACCTAAAATGTCAATCTCCATATGGATGCATAAACGGGAAGTAAAATATTACACAAGAAATTGGCTGAATTTCTTTGCGTTGCTTCGCAGTTAAGAGTCATGCGGTTAGTAAAATGTTTCCTGCTTGACTGAAATAGCTAGGTAAAAAAGCTGTCAACGCTACGCAAAATAAGATATCATTAACAAACAAATGATGTGGAATTGATTGTGCACAGCGATAACATATCAAATATATATGGATGAAATGAGTAATATCGATTTTGCCTTTTCCTTCGGAATAATCTAAACAAACAGCTGCGAATGATAACAAAAACTTGGGAACCAAAAAATTTGGAAGGTTTCCTATACGGCTATGACCACAATGGAACACTTACGAAAATGAGACTTGGCATGTTAGCAGACGTAGCTTATATTTCAGACACGTATATCTCGACTTTCTTATGCAAGACAAAAAGCGGCGAAATGCTTAGAAAGAGTCCAAAAGTCATGAGTATCGAGAACACCGTATTAAAAATTCTGACTTTTCCTACCTAGAGGTTCAGTTTTCGATCGTGAAACATTTGAAAATCATCTTAAGCCTTAAAATTAGTTTTCGGAGCTCGCGGCCATGTCTTCAAACATCAAATAATTCAGGCCAGGGAAGATCGTCGTCCTCATCATCCTACCGATTGTAGTTCAGAGGGTTATAACATCACGATAGTATAATACTATGTTCCATGTGTCATTACAAATTTAGTTGAGAAAATATCGGAGAATCCCTCCAGAAATACAATTTGATACCCGTCACTCTTCAAAGTAATATGTCGCATTTACAAGAATAGAAGACGAAAGACCCCAAAATGATAAAGGCATGAATATGGAAAAGAATTGTCTACAAAATTATTTTCATAGAAAACCGAAAACTACAATAGTAGTTATTATTGAATTTGGACCTTGTGACTTTAAACAACTACCAGCGCCAGTAGGCTATTCAGTCTAAATCACAAGGCAAGTCAGGAGAGAAACCCGGTGACTGTGTGGCAGGTACGAACCACTTACGGTGTCGACCACTGTACAATTGTTCTTACCGGAAAACTCAACCTGGGTACTACCAAATTTTAAAAACAAGTAGTTTTGTAATAAACTAATTCGTCTACTTTCCTTGTAATACAATTTTAATACATAAACACTGCCTTCAAAATTAATACATTTTCTTCGTTAAATGTCTTATTCAGAAAAATCCCATCCTCAAAATCTGAAAATTTTAGTTCGAAATACCTCATAGTCCCTTATTTATAATGTATTATCTTTTCCCCATGTTTTCATATAGGAAAATATTCCCCATGTATTCTTCTGGTAGATGAGGCAACAATGCCTTTGGTTGTCAAGGGAACGCTTGACTAAAAATGCAAAATTTTGATTTCTTAAACAAAATGTGAACGATTTAGAATGTAAAACAACATTCGATGATAAGAATAAGAATTTGTATTTAATTTAAATTAAAATGGTTCATGTCCGAAGATCAACTTCGATACATCGGGCTTTATCTTCGTTAATTTGAAACGTAAGTCAGGCTCAAGTTGCAATCGTGTCCTATATTTATTTTTAATTCCTAACATGGCTGAAAACCCAGTTTCGCATAGATACGACGTGTTGAAGGGCATTAAAAATTTTAATGCCTTGTCTGAAATACATTTATATTCAGCTCTTCTTTTTAACCAAAATTTGCATAAGTTATCTTTTTTAAACTCATTCATAAGATTTCCGTCACATGAAATTTCCATTAGCTGATCTCTTTCTTGAATCGAAAAATTATCTATATAGCACAGTATCCGAAAGAGAAAATGGATCTCTTATCCATCTTTCATTTTCTAAATTTTCGGGAAAGTATGAACGAAAATTATTAACAAGTCCAGTGCAGTGTTTTTCTATATCTTCAATTAGTTTTTCATTCAGTGAGAGCTCATTTTCCCTGAAAAACTCTTCTAATGTTGGTAATGCAGCAACTTCACTATCACTTTAAGGAACATCACATTCCTCCCTTCTCAACTTTGATAATATTTCTTCACTTGTGGAAAAAAACTCTCGATCCATTTTCCAAGTTGTTTTCGTATACACTGATCTCTACAAGGCAAAATCTAAAATGAAACTAAACAGATCTACTAAAAGAGGAGCATTCTTACACAAATACCGTTACTTAGGAGTAGATGGCAATTCCGGAAACAAAGAAAAGGGGTCTGAAAGGCAAAGAGAAGGCGTTTTATGAACCTGCCGACTGGAAAGTGAGGGGGGGAAGGGAAAAATTTGGCGGTAGAAGAGAACTTCAGAAGCAAGGATGCGAACAAAGGCAATGTCTGCAAATCCAAGCCTCCTCCCGCATAAGCAATCCTGTCCGGAAGATAGACTCGTCTTGGATCAGGCCATCTTCTAAAATAAACGTAGCAATTACCAACTTCTATGGAAAGGATACATGAACGGCCAAAACTCGGTCAAAACTGACCCATAACAAAATTGAACCGAATATACGTGAAATTTAAAGAAATAATTTGTTAAAACCTTTTGCAATATTTTTATAACGATATAATAGGATATAAAGGATCATATTGCTGAAAAAATTATTTTACGAAATATTCCAAAAAATTAGTTTTCTGGGTCATTTTTGACCCGGTTTTGGCCGTCCGAGTGTTAATCAACTCAAAGTGTGTTCATGCTGACTCAAAATTCATTTCAAAAAGGAACTTTTCTGATTTATTTACAATTCAAATTGAATGTTTCTCCTTAACAACAATCTATACAAACTATCAATTTGTGTAAAATTAACCTCTGAGAATTGGGAATAAAAACCTTGCGAATTAGAATGCACGGAACTGCAAGGATATAAACTTTTATACGTACAGTGATAGCTGCCTGGGTACAGAGAAGCATGCCTAGTTAAGGACAACTGGTCGAGTGAGTGCCACCTTTAGGTACCAGACACTGTACAGTGCTTCGTACCGGTTAAGTGGTCGGTGCCTCCTACACCGGCATTACTATACTCTTATCGAGAAGAGCACCATGGGGACTAACGGCTTCACGTCACTTTCGAAGGACGGAGCGCCGATTTTGGGTGTTTTCCTCTTAACCACGCAAATAAGGGGCTGCACAACCTCTGAAAAAACCTACTTTCACAGGTTCGCACCGAGTATGCTTGGGGCAGAAGGCCAACGTCCTCACCACCACGCCATTTATAGTAATTATTAATAATCAATCGTGACCTCAAAACTCTTTTATCTTGGAAATGACTGATTTTTCCCCTAACGCACAAATTGTATACTGTGATGTCCCATTAAAAGCAGAAGAACAATCACGTGTTCATATATATATATATTTTTTAAATCACAACGCTTACGTATTATTTCAGATCCTATATTTTCACGTAAATTTAACTTGGAAATTTTCCGAGTGTACGAATGCTCGAATATAGAAACTGTCACGTTAATTGGGAAAGACATTGAGATTTACGACTAAATGTTGTTTGTGACTTAAAAAAACGAAGCCCCTTTTTAAGATGCCCGAAAGTTGAAGAAAAGAAACATCACCTTAGATTCGCGCCAGCACTCTGATAATATCAATCTGACCTTTTCCCTTGATCTTAGTTTAATTTCGAATTCGTGATTTTCTGCGTTCCACAAACATATGTTTCACGAGCAAAATCCGCCTTGCGTGAATTATAACTGCTTCGGCCAAAATTTTGAAATTTTAAAAAGAGTTTTCCATCAAAGAGAAGTCATCCGGAAATCGACCGCGTTGTTCGAGAGTTCGTGACTTATCATCTCCGCACAAACCGTTACTTTCTAGGAACATGTTGCGGAAACGCGCGCGCGCGTTATCCCAGTCACTAAGTATCCAAACGTGACTCGACAATCCCTCCCTTTAACCAGCCACGCGTTACAAAATTTATACTTTTTTTAGGCGAAACAAAATGACCATAGATCGTTGTTCCTACTACGTGAGTCAATTCTATATTTTATAAAAATTCCGTAAATGGTTTTATGGATACATTTAGCGTTCCTCTGAAATACATTTAAATAGTTTTGAACCTATTGTTACATTTTGTACTTTATAGAAATAATTATTATAAACTGGTTGGCATGAATAGACATTTTTCTGCAAATGAATTTCCCTCCACTTTTACACGAATTTTAATTGATAAATTGATCTCCTTTTTCACTATCCTGCATCTGTCGCATTTAATTTAGAGATATTATATGAACTTCAAGAGAGAAGTTGTTATGCAGATAACTTGTAGGTATAAAGATGACACTCTTTATATACGTGATTCGCTTCAAAGTACTTCGTAATGAAAAATACTCGCTTACAAACGGGAAGTATCCGATTATATAATTTTATTATCATTATATTTATTATTTAATAAACGAAAGTCAGTCTCGTTGCTATTGAAATTTGCCCGAACGTTTTGACTGCCTTACTTAAATAGTTTCCCGTGGTTTTACTGAGGTATTTCCCAAAAAATATTAAGATGAAAACATGTCTTCGCCCCAATTCTTTTTTTTTCGTATTCCTCTATAAGGTACAAAGATGAACAAAAAATCTTTTCGACATCCCCCAGTTCGACACTGCGATAACCCTGACAGTACCTAACGTTCTCATTTCTGCCACGTCAATCCGAACGCCAAGAATTTCAGCGGGACTCGTATATCATTCTCGACTTCATAACAGTAACTGCGGCAATGCAATTCTTTCCTTTTTTTTATCATCCAAGGCGAGGCAGCCGCTACTTCTTTTTTTTTCTAAATCGAGAATGCGCTCTTCTTCCTTCCTTCCTTTCTCTTGCCCGAGGCGGGAAGAAACGGGTGGCGTCCGACGTCGAGCAGGGCGTGCCTCCGAAAAGAACGTGTTCGTTGACCTCGTTGGCTATCCGAACGAGCATCAACGGCCGAATGCAACGAAGGGGCGATTCTTTCGCGATTCGCGGGCATCCTCATTAAGCGGCGAAAAAGTCGAAAGAAAAAAAGCCGAGGGAAAAATGTTTTTGGCGAAGAGAAGTGAAATAAAAAATTGGAAGATGGAATAAAGTACGGTCGAACTTCTCAAAAGTCGAAAGTCTACAAATCCAATTTTCCATAACTCGAAGTGAATTCATTTTACAGAAAAAAAATTTCGTGTTATTTTTCTTCTATGACTCGAATTTTCTAGAAGTCGAAAGTTTTTTGTTTTCCTTGAGGTTCGACTTATAGGAGTTCCACTGTATTTAAATTCGGGGGGCAATTATCGAGATCGCCTTACGGCCGAAACCAAATCGCCAAACTACTACCGCGCCATAAACATTTCTTTTGCGAAACAAGATGCGCGTTTCGACTACAAAGCAGTCGTCATCAGAGATGATTCGCCGATAGCATACTTTTTAAACTAGCGAGGAAATGATTGCAGAGCAAATAGAATAAGGCGCTTTTTTCTGCGGTTTAATAAAAGACGTTCTTCTTCTATTTACTCCCCAAGCTACTGATCCTGAATCCACCAAATGTTTATCCTATGTAGCTCTAATTTAGAGCGATCTATAATATTACGGAATTTTGCTGTTTGTGCCTTACGCCGTTTTGAGTATTTTTGTACACGGACAGACAGAAGGACGTATGAAACTAATACAAGAGCGATTTCATTAGAAGAAAAAATCACTAAAAATAGCTTTGAAACTACTATTATCGCTGGGTTTCCTCTTAAAGATGGCTGCTTTGCTTTCGAAATACAGACCTGCTTTCCCCAAACTATTTATGAATATTGGAGAGACATATTTTGTCTGTTAGACTGGACAGCTTGGTATGGATACAAACGGGAGGGCATTAAAAAAAAATGACGGCATTAAATATAGGAAGTTTTTTTTTACGTATCTATTTGTTGATTCTTCGTGGTAATCTTTTGACGGATAAGATTAAACGAAAGTAATTCGTTCCGTTAGATAGTCTTATTAAAATATCACGCACTTGTGCTTTGGGTACACGTAAAAGGTACCTCCAATCAATTATGCGCCCGAATTCCTTCACAAGCGTTTTTGAGAATAACAGTTTCATAAATAAAATGAAAATTAACGCTCTAATTTTTATCTCAAGTTTCATTCACATTTATGTGTCGCATCGTTGGCATTTATCCATTTAATATATTTTAGCCCCAGGAAATTATTTCCGGTTTGCTGACTTAGTGAATAGCAGGACGTTGGATGTTGGCGTTAATATAGATTGGAGATACATACAAAAATTAATTTCGCCGGATGGGAAAATTGGGTAGGATGCGGCTGTGGGTAGGCGGGAGATAATAAGTTCCACGCTTTTATCAATGAGTAGGAAAAACAGCCTCGTTATAAGCCCTCTATTAATTAGAACGAAGTTTATTCTGTTGGTACCGAATATAATCTACCTATGTATGTAAACATACATTATATACATATATTTAATTTCATATATAATCAACGATCTCATTTAATAAACTACGTTAAAAGGTTATGTTACACATTTTCTTTTATTTCTAACCTCATCATATGCTAACTACGCATAATGAAACTATAAGAAATTCCGCGTCATTCATTCGCTTTTAGTTCTTAAGATAGTATCAAATCGTTTACGAGGAGACTAACTGGAAACTCGTTTTGACAGGCTATATCGTTTGAAAAATCACCTGTTTTTTTCGTTTAGTTTTAGCAATTAATATCATTGGGTTCTTCATGATGAGTTGTTTTTTCTAATGGAAAGCCATAATCCTCGCCGGGTCTACGCACTCCACGAAGCGCAACGTCCATTTGACGCAGCCCAAATGAGATTTCGTGGAACTGTAGTAGGTTTATGTGCGTGTGGGCGTGATCGGAAATGACCCATCATGTCATTTCCCGTATTTTTTTGTATTCGTCGCCATCGCATTACTGTTTTTTTTTTAAATTATTAACTGAATGTATCCAGCTCCGGGATTTCTCGCCGGTTCAACTTGCCTAATGGTACCTAACACGTGAGCCGGCCGTTTAAAAGAAAAAAAGGATGTCATGGCCTACATAAAGACTCCATGTCCTCGGAGGAGAGCGAAGCAATGACCCCGGAGTAAACTAACGGTTACGCTCTCGGAGCGTCGGCTCGAAGCCGCCTCAGACGAGGCTAGAGAAGTACGCCAAGCGAAGGAAGAGAGGTCATTTCGTAAGGAAGAGAGAACTGAAGGAAGACAGACAGAAACAAAAGGGTGAGAAAAAATGGACGGAAGAAAGCGAAAGCGAGGGGTGAATAAACGACGCGCGGGAATCGAAGAGGCGACATGTCGAATCGGACGGCGGACAAAAAGTAAGTCGGGAGAGTCGACAAATGGTCCTTTAGCCCAGCGGTTCTCAAGCAATTTTAGTCTGAGGCTCCCTTGATGCGAAAAAAGGTCCTCCAATATGTAACATTGACTTAGAATGTGATTCAGTAATTTCTAAAAATAATTACTAATGAACCATAATGGTATTTCTGAAGTTCTTTTTCTATTAAATTGTATGTTTATATTAATTAAATGCGACTTTTTATTATCAATGCAAAAGAAATTATCTCGATCGACTGGAATTGGCATATAGAACTCAAAGAGATATCGGGGTCGCACTAGAGCAATCGATGTTATGGAAGGGCCGCATTAGGGTTACAGTTGTTTAATGAGGGCCATAGTTGGAAAAACTGACATTTTATAGATGACTGCAGGCGTGTTATGCAACAGAAACAATTTAAAAACCACGTTCTATTTTACCACAATAATCTTGAAAAAATCTCGTCCCCTTTTCACAAAAAAAAATAAAAAAAATTTAAGACGCAGACTGCCAGTTTGACCTGCATGGTTAATATCAAGAAAATAACAAAATCTTTGCACTTTAACAATATTTTAAAATTAATAGCGAATGAGAGTTTATTACGCATGGAATAATATGGAATATGCAATGAGAAATAGAGAGAGAGAGAGAGACACGTCCATACCCATGAAAATAAACTTGACGGAACAGCAGCAAAATTAGAAGTTCCGAAATGACATACAAGTCCTCCATTTACCCCAAGTTTTCGGGAATAAACCAACGAAAACGCCCCACGAATTACGCAGTTAAATCCTTCAACAAATTAGCGTCGCGACGTTTTTCGTAGGAACAGCTTTAGAGAAAATTTCTACATTTATAATGGCAGCCGCCTTTTTTTTTTTTTTAACGAAACGAAGTGCAGTCTTGGCGATAAAGAGCGGAAGGAGAGGTGAGAGGAAAGGGAAGGGGTTTGGGGAATAAATTGTCCCAAGGGGAAGAGAGATAGGAGGAACACGGGAGGGAGAAGGGCGTGGGAAAAGGTATGGGAAACTTCGAGGAACGTTGGGAAAGAAGAAACGAAACGAGGTAAAAGAGAAGCGACGAATACGAACCGAAAAAGTAGGATAGAATGGGTGAGTGTAGGAGGTAGAAAAGGAGGGGAGGTTTGTTAGGAAGAGGAGGAGGCGTGTTTGGAAGGGGGGGGGGGGGGGGAAGGATGACGAATACAAATGGGTCGAGCGTGTTCCGTTGCCTTCTTTTCCACCACCCACACGCCTCGCGGTTGTCTCCGTGGCAACACAACAAGAATAGGTGGGGTTTTGTGTGAGAGAGAGAAAAGAGGAGAGGGGGTGGGGTGAGAACGGAAATGGGTCATGGAAGTCATATCCTCGAGGTATATATATATATATACATGGCGGTGGGTAAGATACAATCCCTTTGACGTGATGAGAGGAAGAGGATAGTTGGGCATTAGGTACAATCCCACGCTAGGTTTTCATTTTGTTACTAGAAACTTAGATTCACTAAGAGATAGGAATTTTCCTAGAAATTTTATTATTACTAACTACTGGATGGCTATTTTCTTCGGAGATCTTTAATGGCGAAGGCAAACCAAGTATGAAACAATGGCTTCGGATTGAGCTAAGGATTGGCTTTTGTGGTTAAGGTTACGCTCCATTTCGCTTTCAGAACCTACACCTGCTTTCAGGAACTAAGGGTAATCCCGCTAATATTTTTATATTTGGGAATTACCTTTAAGTTAATTTCCCAGCTTTAATATATCCGTTTATAGTATAGCTGAACTTCCGTCTAGAGGTTGGCCTCATGACGATGGATCTCCATTATTTTCCCGCATTTCCTCTTCCTTCAATTTTTCCCAAAGCAATCTTCTTTCTTGTACTGTATATTATCCATCTTCACTCCATTCCTTTCTCTGAGTCTTTTTGAATCAATCCTCTTCTCCGTTACAATTATAAAGAACAAAACCTTAGGAGGTAAGTATCATGATATATAAAAATGTCATAGTTTGGAACGCAACGATGGGAAAAGCTTGCTCAATTTAATTTTAAAATTCGTCGTGTTCCGTGCAAAGTTATAACATTTGAATGTGAGAATGGATAACTGTTTCAAGTTCCTCGTTCTTTCAACTCAATGGATACCTATACCGTATTCGATAATCGCAGAAAAAACGAGGTAGATTGGCCCAAATAATCACGCTAAGAAATAAATTTTTGAAATCGGACTGAGACAATTTTACATTTAAAACAATTATAAACCGTACGGCGTGGACATTTTTTCAGGCGTGTCACAAAGAGTGATTTTCAACCGTAGCAACGCGCGGCATCCGGGTAGGGTGATGCGGAGCCAAAACATTTCCGATTGCCCCAAAAAATATAAAAGGGTCTTAAGAAACGTTTCTTTCCCTCCCTCCTACCTTTTGTTTTTACGTATTAGAGAGCGTGCGAAAAAAAGTCACGTTTCTGACTCCGCGAGTCGCCGTAAATATCCGCTCCGGAATTCGTGAAGAAAGACCCGAATGTAAGCCGCAACGACGGATGCAGATAAATCGATTCATGTTCGCGAGCGAACCTGCAACTTTTTATGAGCGTCTAAAAAAAATAAAAATAAAAGAACGACAAAATTCGCTAGGTGTAATATATACGTTGCGGCACGAGACGCGCGGATAACCTTGGATATTTTCTGCCACAATGCTCCATTAAAGTGTTATTGCGCCCTGTGAGTCGGACCTCCCCGGCCACCAAGGTGACACCGTTACCGTAAGACTGTGACGTAACACCCGGAGGAGAGGGTATCCGGTGCACGGAGGAGATATTACCCGGATCGTAACGAAACGAAAAAAAAAAGGCGGAGGAAACTCGGTCGCGTTTTAGAGACAAAGAAAAGTCCTTCGCCGACAATTAGAGACGGAGACGAAAAACACGCGAATGCATTTTTATACTAATTACTTTTTTCCTTCCTCTTCGAATCTTCAAACGACGGTCTCCTTCTTTGGTTGCAAGTTCACAAAAAAAAACCCGTGAGAAACCATTTTTTCCTTTCTCAAGGAACGTTGCAACGGTTTTCCCTTCGCAAAGAAACCGGAACGGAAGAATACGCGAAAATCTCGTTTGCCGAGAGAGAGAGAGAAAAAAAAGAATGATTCCTCGGAAACCTTACGTAGCGTGAGGACGTCGCTTCTTGAAGCTCATCAATCATTCCTCCCTCTCTCTCTCTCTCTCTTCTCGAAAATTCGGTCGCGGCGTTGCATCGATCAGCTGACACGTCGATTCTCGTCTTTCCCATCTCCCGCCATGTCCGACGTCGTCGCCCGACTCCTTAAATACTAAATCCTCCCGTAATCCTCAAAACTGAGGAAATCCGAGCGAGAAAGCATCGAGGGGTCGTGTGTGAGACGACGCGGCATTACCCCTTCCCTCTTTATCCAATCCTTTTACTCTTGACTTTTTCCAACCTCGAAGCATAGCTGTCCAAAAAAAAAAAACGAAAAAATACAGTGTTACATGGATTTAGGGATAGGAGATACATCAGGCGGTTATAATCCTGGACACGGTTCATTTTTATCCAGCGATGGCGAATGATTTTTGTGTCGCGTGTCCAGGAAGCATTGCGATTCATCAGAATATTTTCCCCGTGCCACTATTTTACTCATATAAGAAAATTCATATTTTATACAGAAAATACAGACGTACGCGTGCCACGTATTTGCCGACCACGCTTTAACCCGTTACAGTGCGCGCTTTTTAATTTCCATTCAAATCAACCGTTCGACGATTTCTACGTAGAACAGAACATGAAATTTAATACGCAGTCAGTAGAATGGATAATTTAATTCAAATGCAGAATATAGGGCAGTGGTTCCCAAACTCGGTGCCGCAGCTGAGTTTTAGGGGTGTCACGAAACACTTTGTTTGGTAAACAAATCAACGATTTGCGCGTGTGTTGACAGGTAATTACCGCAATGATTTTTTGTAATACATAAGGTTGTTATAACTGTTTGTAAAAAATATAAAAACCTTGATTCGAGGCTGGAGCGCAGCGACATTCTGTTCATCTTTGATAGGGTGCCACACCTACAAAATGTTTGGGAACCGCTGATATAGGGAGAGAGAGGAAGAGCCACGGTATATTGAAAGTGATAGAGTTATAACCGGAAAGCTCTGTATCGACTCAGTATCTACATTCTATGGCGGGAGGAATTGCATTTCGTTTCAACTTTTATGTCAATCGGCTCAATTACATATAACTGGCATCGTGCTGACAACATTCGATTTATGAGGCCAAAGACTTTTTAGGACAGCGTATTTTGTTAATCGCTCTTTATACTGTAATTGAAATCACTGATTTACAGTATTATTACTAATTTTTATTGAATTCGGCTCTAAAATATTCGATCCCATTAATTTCCTGACCAGTTCCGTAAAATCATAACCAAGTTACACGAAATTCGTTTGAAATAGCACGAAAACCACAAATAAAAACCCTGAAAATAATACGCTGTCCCTGGTATCATTAGAACACGTTATTTCCCGATTTTCCTCAGAAACTGGTCACCCGAACTTTTGTTTAAACTGCGAAATTAAAAAAAAATTAGATCGAGTCGAACTTACAATTAGCTGTGTTTATATGTGAAGATTCGACCTAGATTATAACTATGGCATGAATCAGCCGTCCTTGGTCGTTAAGTTGATCGAACAATGCAACCCGTTAACTCCTCTAATGGCATACGGGAGAAGGAGCGGGTGTTATGGCCTAACGGTATTTTCTACAATCCCGTCGAAATTTTCTTATCGTTTGTACGGGGAAAGGCTTTCCCCGGGGGATATTTTTTTCTTAATTCCGTTTTTGAGTCGTCATTTACGTCGGTTTATGAGGACGTTGGAGAAAGCGAGATGATCTCATGTCGGGGACTCTCCAATCAATCTGATGTCCTTCCGCCCTGGGCTTTTACCGTTTCCTCTACCGCGGCTATTTTCAAACCGTGAGTATAAACAAGTTTCCGATGAAGTCGCGAATTTCGTCAGTCCAATAAGTAAAGCAGTATCAACGATCTGCAATTGGTGAATACACAGAATTATTTTTAGGCGATAAGGAAATTTCGATCACTTTAATCGTCTACTTTGAACGACGTTTGTTTATCGACAATAAAATAAATAACGTGGACGAAGCAATCCAAATCGATGAACGTTATCATAACGTAGCCTCAAGCTTATGTCGACGAAAGTATCGGAGCCTTGAGTGCCTTAAGTTGAGAAACGTACTTCCATCGGGACTCGAAAAATAAAATTCACCGTCGAAAGATCTCTTTCCCAGAGATCCTGTATTCTGCCTGCGACGTCGTTTCGATTATCGATGTAATACACTTACTCCTGCAAGCGTTGCTTCGCAACAACTGGTTCGCTTCCTGTACCTAATAACGGTCGCGGTTGTTTTTTTACGTCGGATGAATCAGGGTTAACGGAATTGCGTCGATGATCAAAACACCTGGGCTCCGGTTTGAGAAATGGCGTAAAAGCAAAAGATTGATCTTCGAGAATCTCACGAGTAAAACACGGGAAGGACACAGAAGCCATGCATATACCATTCGTGGACATATTTCATTCTGAATGAGTGAGTGTGATCGTTTTTTTTTTCAAATATCAAACACCTTAATCATATCGTGTTAGAAATATCATTATATCCGTAAGTGATACGAGGATAACGTTAACTTTAATCCTTAATGCGGATTTTTAAATCAGGTTTGTAAAATTTCGAAGATAAATAAATGCAATTACAATTATGTTTGTATGAAATACCCTGAAAAAGCGTACAGAATGCATTTTAAAAATCTTTCATTCGTTGATTGCTAACTTTGTACTCTATAAGTCCTTCTTGAAAAATATTCCAAGGCTTAATGTTTAAAGAGTAAAAGTCATTTAGCTATGTCATACAAAGATTTTACTCTTAAAAACTTTTGATCGACATAGGAGTCACCTTTCCAGTTTTTTCTTCCGATCCATCGTCGCTTTTCCCGCTGCGTATCATAATGCGCCTCAAAAAGATGGGGAAGAAGTGGTTAACCTTCCACTGGATAGCTCATGTCAATATCAACGAACAGTATAACTATAAATGCATTTACATTAGATGAATTTTGCCCTCGACAGTATCGACAAACAGCAGAACTAGAAATGTGTTGATTTGAGCTAAAGCTTTCTGCGTCGGCAAACCAAATCGAGAGAAGAGAAATGCAAAAAATCTGTAACAGTGGAAGGAGAAACTGGGCGATTAAGATAAGATGAAAAAATACTCGATACCAAGTAAAGAGAGTTACTTCTTGCCGAGCTGCACAAGCAGCGCCGACGTTCCAAGGTTTCTTGTAATTTATCGATATTTCTCACACCGGTAGAGTTGTACCAAGAAAGTAACGATTGCTTGCACCGTTAAAAACAGACCGATAGTCGGCTGTCAAGTTTTTCGAAGTAAAAAGCTGTGGGTTCATTTCCCATCGCTGTACTCGATGGGATACGGCCTTCTGTAGAGAGTGACTTCGGGACTTTTTGTCGTTTAAAGAATCCTCCTTTGATTTAACATACTTGAATATATTCCCCATGATTACATATTCTCGTGACCCGATCTCCTGTCTTTTTCTCGTCCGATATATCATTTTAAAGGCGGCTTTTGAACTTTTCATCTTTATATTTAGGCTTTGAATAGGAACTCAAGTGATAATCACCGCATTGACTGTCACCCGAACCAAAACTAAAATTGTAAGAGGCACATTTGAGGCTTGCATTTGCATGCCTATGATATTGCGATTTATTCACAGAGAAGGACCAGACATTCTACGCTTCTTTGTGATACTTTGCGGACTGCAGGGAAAAATACTCAGTGAATGTTGACAGCGATGTTGGTGGATTAATATTAGATTCGTACAACTTATTGCCTTTTGTTTTAGCTTTATTGAAAAAATTAATATGTAAGCGCCATTAACTGAAAAGGTTAAAATAACCCACAAGAATTCATTTTATTAAATTTTAAGCGTAAATATATTTTAATTCACTGATTAATGCAAAAAAATTAACATATGAATAAACGATTTAAATCCTCCGCTGACAAACTTCTTCAATTTTCTACTTTTGATAATGCCAAAGTCATTTCATTGGGAAATAGATACAATTCTCGCAACTACTCCAAATTATACAGTTATAACATAATATTCTTAAGCGAATGAATGGAAGCACTCTTAAGTCAATTTAATTTCCTTAATTCGAGCCATCTAGCATTTAAAAATAAATGAGTATCATTTTTTAAAAGCGAAATCGTTAGCCGAGAAAGAAAAATCACCGAACGGTTTCCCACGGGACAAAAATACGCGTAAAATGAAACTTTTTTTTCTTTTTCCGCCTTACCCACGCGTCGTTCTTCGCTTTTGCGCGAATGCGGAAAGTGAGCCTGTTAATTAAAACAACGCGGAAGGGAAAGCCGGCGGGGGAGGGGGGGAGGAAGAGAGAGAGGGAATTTAAAAAAAGGCAATATTAATGAAAAAAAAAGAGCTCCGAATTCCGCGCCCTATCTGCCGACGCAATCTTTCTGCCGTAATCGGCATCGACGCGCGGAATACGAAGAGAGGGAGAAAAACGTTCTCTCTCTCTCTCTCCCTCACACACTCTCTGTACAGCATGTTTGCCAAACCAAATGACTCTCTTTTTTTCTGCACGGAGGAAGGAATCTTGGGAAAATTCCGCGGCGCCTCTCCTCCCCCTCTGCTCCCATCATTCTTTTTACCCCCTCCTCTCCTCTCTTGCTCGCTCATTATTCAAGTACGCGGAAGAATTTCCACCAAATTCACACTTTTTTTCTTTAAGGATTTCGGTGCGGCGGAGCCTCGCGAATGCGGCACCCAAAGATGCTCCACCAACTCTTTTTATCTGTTATTTATATCTCCACCTTCTCCCTCTAGTTTCTCCTTTTTTCGATCTCTCTCTGCCTCACTTTCTCTGAACTTTATCTCTATTTCTATCTCTCGCTCAATCTATCCCTCTATGTCACAATCCATTCCACTCTCTCCACATTTCCTTCTATGTACAGTCGAACTTCTATGAGTCTAACGCAGTGGTTTTGAACCGGGGTGCCATGAAGTCTTCTGAGGGGTGCCGCGAAAATTATTCTGTTTCCCATTTTCATCCTCATTTTGCATCGTCAGCTTTCAAAAATCCAAACCAGGGTTAAGACGAACTTCATTTCGTCGCAAACGCACTTCGAAATGAAAGGAGATATGGAGAAGGTGGTTATTATTACGATTGTTACTGATAGTGGATAAGGAGGGGTGCCGACAAATTCTGAAAAGTCACTTAAGGGTGCCGCGACTCTAAAAAAAGGTTGGGAAACACCGGTGTAACGAATATAACTCGAATTTTTCGTAAATCGAAGCGAATTCTTTTCACGGGGCAAAATATTTTCCGTGTTATTTTTCTCCAATAAAAAGGATTTTTTCTGATATGCCGAATATTTTTGTATTTCCCTTGAGGTTTTCGTCTTATAGAAGTTCAACCGTATCTACCTCTCCTCTTATCCACCCCTTAACTCTACCTCTCTCCCTTTTTCTTCCTCCCTTCTCCCCATTTCTCCATCTCTTTCTCGTGTGTGTCCTCTATCTCCGTTTCCCTTTCGCTATACTCTCTCCTTTTCGTCCGTCCATTTTCCCCACTCTTTCCCTTCCTCCCATTCCACACACGTCGGAATAATGATCCCTCCAAAATTCCCTCCCTCCATCCCTGTCTCTGTCTCCCGGTTTTGGCGAGCAGGGAAACTATCGTGCCTCCCTCTACCTCCCTCCCTCTCTCTCTCTCCTACCTCCCTCCCTCCCTCTCTCCCTCTCTCTCTCTCCTACCTCCCTCCCCTGAGGGGACGAGCAAACGAGGGACTCAGCGTGAAGAGTGGGGAGAGGGGGAAACAAGAGGGAGCGAGGGGGATGAAGGGGGAGGGTATAAAAAGAGAAAGCAAGGGTGGGAAAGAGAGAGAGAAGTTGGAAGCCAGAAAGGGAGGGAGTGAAAGGGAATAGGAGGGAGAGAGAGAGGGAGAATGAGAGGAGTATGAAAGGAGTGGCAGCGAGCACAGCTTATTAAATCCGGGCTCAAAAGTTGGGTAGGGATGGCAGCACGATGGTGCATTTGTACAAAGCATCTTTTTCCATCCCCTCCCATCCCCTCCCCCCACCCTTCCACCCTTTTTTTCCCTCCCATTCCTCCCTCTCGCCACCCCAGTACGGCCATCTCTTTCCAACAGACCGACTACCTCCCTCCGAACACTGTCTGTCTGTCTCTCTCAATCCTCTCTTTTCCCATCTTTCTTCGCTCTATCATTTATTTTCCTACCTCCTCCTTTCCTGTTTTTTGCTCTCTCATCTCCCCCGACGTTTATTCGTTACTTCTTTATCCTCGGCTTTCCAAAAAAAAAAAAATTTCTTATCTCACTGGAATTTTTTTTCGAACTGACGTCCTCTTGTGGGTAACCCTTCGCCACGTATCTCATTTATGTCCTTATCGACCAATCTGATTTTTAGACGAGTTTATTGGTAAAAAAAAATCACCTACCGAATTGCCCCTTTTTCCGCCGTGCGTCAGAACTTATTTATCAGACGCTTTAAATCCTGGACGTATTTGAATGGCGTTTGGTATTTAAGACTGATATCAAAGCAGAAGACGAAACTTGGATCGAATCGTTAGATAAAGGGATACCACTTTACCGGAAACGAAAAAGATTTTGCGTGAACTCGTGAACATATTAGTATCTATGAATTTTTTTATATTTTGTGGAGTTAAAAAAAATAAACATATTTCAATATAAACATTATGATGGGATATACCATTGTCGAGACGATGCCTATAAGAAAATTTCCATTTGCTCATTTATATAGCGGGCAGGCGTCCATTTTAGCGAGTTATACATTAATAATTGGTTGTAACGCAAGTAAGAATGGCATGTCGGAGTCCTATCGCTCGAAAAGGACTGTCAAATTACCAGAAATAACATTTAACGTTTCAATTCCTAAAACGTACCACAAAAATTCGTCAAATTTGGTTCGCAGAAACTTTTAATAAATCTATAAAGATTACGGCAGGTTTTTTTATCATGCCGTTTTATATGGGTTGGCACCCTATAGAAACCAACTTCGACTGTTAAATCTACATAAAGAAAAACCTCTAATATGTGCAAGAATTCTTATCATTATCTTTTAATACCGCACTTCCTCTGCTTTGCCTTCTTCACTAATTCTTTCTCCTCCACGTCTCTCATTTCTTAGGCCCTTTTTGTTTCACTTTCTTTATCAAACACTTTCTTTATCAATCACCTCGTTTTCCTCAATTTTCATCATTTATTTCCCTTGTGTATCATATTCTCTTTCATCTCCTTATAGTATTCAATTTTCTATTCGCGTTTCTTTTCCTCTTCCATCATACTCTTCTTCTCCAACTATTCTTCTTCCGTTCGCTTCGTTTTATAGTTAATTATTATCAATGTTAGACATAGACACAAAATTCCGACCAAATCTTATATTTCTGGCATTTTATTCTTCGCCCTCATCTATATACATATGTATCATATATATATATATATGTGTGTAATTGGGGTGTGTATACAGTTTATTCATTATTACGTGTCATACCAAACACAACCACCGAAATATGAATTTATTTGGAACAAATCTTACACCTCCGCACGCGCCACAGAATGATGGATAATACGCCATTTTCACGAACACCCTTAATTTAATTTGATTATCTGCACTTCCAGCTGATTAATGATTCCACTTTACCATTGAGACTTTACAAATATATCACACTGTACTTGCGTAAGCTTCAAACTTGAGTTAGGTCACGAATGCCGAAAAAATGGCATTTTTAACCTCCCTTTTTCATAGGGATGTTACGCCGTCCTGCATTTTTTAAACCTTTAACATTTCAACGAAAGAAATAGTACATTTTCACATAAAACCGAGAAAATTCATTGGTTGTATAACGTTGCGAAATGTTTTCATCAATACTCTTGTTATTATTTGTGTGGATAAACGAAAAAAAAACCCTCCTTTCCGCTCCGGCCCACGACGCAAAAACCGTCCAGACGAAGACGAAAATTGCGCAGCAAATTGAAAGCGAATTTGTTCAACGTTTTAACCAGCTCCAAATCGATATTGTCCTCAACTCGAGCGATATCTCCAGGTAAATAAATCTCTCTGGATTCAAATGCAAACCTGAAAGGAACCTCAAGTCGCAAAAACCTAAAAGCTTTCGAAGGAACTTGGAACAACCCTCTAAAAAAAAACTCCCGCATCTGGCATACACAGGTTAATTCGTCGGTAAAGGAGATTTTAGCCACCCTTTTTCATTATAAAAACAGTTGCCGAAAAAAAAAACCGCGCAGAAATACTTTAAGCCGCAGCGCAACGTAGTAATGATTTGCTACTGTCTCATCCCCCTCCTCTCCCTGCCAGTCGCTCACACACACACACACCCACAAACACACACATCAACACAAACCCTGAACCTCGGGCGCCATTTTGTTTCCGAAGACCGAGTCGATTTTGAGGCGCGGGAGGGGTAGCAGGAACTGCGTCTCAGCAAGCAACAGAGAGAGGTAAAATGTAAAGAGGAGCTCTGGATTCCCCTGGGGACCATCGCCACGGCTGAAGACCTCGTGCAAAAATTAAAAAAGAAAACTCGCCGATCGTTTATCTCAGGCCCTAAAAATATTCGACTTAGGTCCAGATTACTTTAAATTGTGCATTTCTTCGACACTTGAACGTGAGAAACGTAGAAACGTTTGGCTACGTTTTTAGTTGTAATTCACTCGAGCGGAAGTCTTATGCAGGCGATAACCAAGAAATTTACTTATTTAAAATCGACGTATCGTAGCCTTACTCCCTCCTATAGCAATGGTCGCTTTTTTATCTTAAAAACTGTAAAACATCGAGCCATTTTAAGTCGTGAAACTAGCTGGAATTAACGTTGATATTTAAACCTTCGATGAAAATACTATAAATCGTGGTCCGTAGTGTAGTGTAAATTCTCGGTGTCGTTCGTTTACCATAAAAAATTTCACCATGAGAGAGTTAACGTACCGAGTTGAATGAGAAAGAACTGCGTATGAAGGCGGCGCCATTTTCCCGTTCGGTCCACTCCCAGATTTCGCTGGGCTTTCGCATTTTCCAGAAAGGTGGAAGAGGACTTCTTCCGGCCTCGATCTCGTCCTTCCCCATTTAATAACCGTCAGCATTACTGAGCACGATTTAATGGCGTTTTTTTCCTCCATTTTTTCCTTGCTTTAGGGACTTTGGGTACGAAATTCGACCAGATTTCTCACATCCGTCCGTTATTCTCATCCTTCGCTTATTCTCAAATGATTTACTTATTTGCCTTTTCCAGATTCTCATCCTTCACTTATTCTCAAACGATTTACTTATTTGCCTTTTCCAGCTTTTGATTTCTCTTAATCCCGATGATTAATATTTTCTCAATTTTTGTGACTCTTTTCTCCTCTCGTGACTACACGAAGGAACTTAATTCTTTTAACATTCCTAATTTTTAGAAGCCGCCTTCTTCTGCTGAAAGAATCAAACCTCGTAACTGTTCATAGAAACCACAAAACTGTTAAACTCGGCTTCGATTTCGGTACAGTACTTCTCTTAGCAATTATACTCCACAATCGCTCGCGTTACGTTTTTTGTTGTAGAAACAACTGCGCGTCGAAAAAAATACGCCATTTTTTTTACGAAATCCTTCAATTTCGTTCGGTGACCCCATTCGTTCATCGCATCGGTTTTTCATCACGGACTGCTTCATATTTTATCCGCTAAAATGACAAATGATAAACAAGGCAGCATTTATCACAATCGAACACCTTCGAGAAAACTCTCGGCAGGCGTGACGCTATCAATCTTCGGTTTCGCTCCTTCGCTTCTTTTCGTTCTGATTTTGGACGCCGATGTCGTGGTATGAACCACTGAGTCACTCAGTAAGCCGTATTCCTATGTATTCAACATTCGCCGTAAACAACAGAAAAATCTTGTTTGCAAGGAATGGTTTAGTAACGAATTTACAGCTATAGATAAAGTGACTAAACGATATGCCGACTCTTCGACTTCTATGCTTCTCGATTTAAACACTGCTTTCTTCTATAACAGTTTAAAAAGTTTATTCATAGACAAATTTAATTAAAAAATTTCAATCACTTGTCAACTTATTAACTTGTAACAAAATGCCTTTGTACTAAAGTTTCTCATTTGTTTTTATTATGACCAAAAATTACATTTTTTATCGAATTGTGCCAAAAATGGATCAATTTTTGCTACAGCTGCATTTGGAATTGGAATGAATTAGATACATATATTCCAAGTTTTAATACCAGAGCGAGTGGTAAAATGTAAATGAGAAAAATTGAATGCGAGTTTAAAACTTAACAAGTATCTACTACCACAACAGTTTTCATTGTATCGTTTAAATTTTAAATACATATCAAATCCAGCATTTCTACTTATTTCGGTTCATTATCTTTTTACGATAAAATACACCGATTGACGACCCTGCCAATAAGTCACAACTTATGCCCTGAAAATCAATATGAATGCCAAACTTCGACAAAAACCGATGAAGGAAGGAGGCATCGAAACCTGTTTCGACGTGACAAATGGCCGATAAGGATAACGGCGAAAATAATAGGATCAGATTTAAAGTGACCTGCGAAGGAATTATTCCGATTGACATGTTTATTGGAATGACTCCAGAGAGAAGACGGGCAAGCATTTTGAAACCAATACCTAGTTTGTCGCAGAGATTATTTGCCCGTACCTTGACGCTCATGAGATAATTTTTAAAGGTCAAAATTTTATACTGAGTGAGTAGTGTTAAAAAACATTTTTTTCGCTTAGAATGATGAAATCATTATGTGGCCACTGGAAGTCTGCCGTCGATCAGAAGAGATCACTACGACATTCATGGGGCATAATTTCGGTAATTCTTAATGAAATTTTTCACTCAAATTTTACCCATTCCATAGTATTTTTCCAGCCATAAAAGGTTGATCGCTTATAACGCCGAATATGAGATTTTTTTTAAGGCTTCGGATACATCAGACGACAAGTTCTTCACAAAATGCTACAGGAGAGGTCATGAAATGGGCCCATAAGACGTTAACGACTACACAATGTACACATGAACGATATTTACCACATACAAAACTTTCCGGAAATCGGCGGACAGTTTATGGGATAAACTTGCGTATTAAATCTCAAGAGGTCCGGCACAAATGAGCGATGGCATCAGTTTCGACGCATTTATGAATGAGGGAGCCATTTAAAAGGTTATTTTTTTAAAATGACTAATTGGTGTTTGCTTATCAAGGCTTATCTGCAAGTGACTATGGGAATGGTAAATATTTACTATTTCCGAGGAGAAAGAACGTGGACTTTGGGAGGAGGGTGGGGGTTTTGGTGCTAAGATTCTAAGGAATGCGGGAGGAATTCGAGGCTACGTGAGAAGAGTAGGGGGACGCAGCGAGGTAAGAGGAGGGGGTGGAAAGGGAAAGGGGAGGCAGGGGATGAGGGGTTTCGTGGAAGAGGATGTGGTCGCAGTGGGTTGAATAGAGTTTAAAGGGAGAGGGTTGCATTGTTGGAGAGTAGCCGCGAATAAAAAAAAGAGAAGATATGATAATAATGGATGAGTGACGAGAAGACCAATAACATCCAAACCTATCTGTTAAATTAAAAAAAAAGTTGATTGTCCACAGACAGACGGACTGAAAGCGTGGTCACATTAGAAAGTTTTACTTTTAAGAAAACGGTCTAAGAAAAAGAGAAATTAAAAAAATATGAAAGACACGATACATAAAAATATATAATTGCCAAAATAAAGTAAAGGTACTGTGGCTGCAAGGGAAGAAATTTAAAATTTCATTAACATTTTTCCCGGCTGGTTAATATAGATACATATATCCTTTTTAAGAATATGTTTTAACATTATATGTTAGGAGACTATAAAATAAAAAACTGAAAATTCACCCACTTATGTCCAGAAATAAGGACGAACGAGATTACACTGTCTTATTTAGAGCCCTTACGCCATACACATAACAACTTGAAAAATGATCTGAAACCCAAGCGCTATGATATTATACCAGGTAATAATATATACCAGAGCCCACATCGGACCTTGACCACGTAACGGACATCATGCAGTCGTTTATGACACACTAACAATAAGAATTTAAAATAACTTAGTTTTCCTTTTTTAGCGATCGTTTTACAAATCGCTTTATGTATTCACTTTGCTGGCCGTCCGTCCGACTGTGCAGACGATATCTCTGAAACGGTTCAGCATAGAGAAACCAAATTTTCAGGATAAGTTACTACATATGAGAGCTGCATGGGGCAAGAATTTGGTGGACCGGGATCAGCCGTTTGGAGATAATTTTGCCCCATTATTACCCCACAAGAAAAGCATGTAAATCGGTGATGAGGTTTATATACTTACTTTTTTAAATTATTTCCCGTCAAGATTCGTAGTCGACGCTTAAACTAACAGAAAGCTAAGACGTTGTAGTTTCTTATTTTTGGAGACGGAAATCAAATCCCTGTGGCTTCAGCGTACATTTTTAGTTTTTATCGGGAAAAAAGCGGGAGTTTTTTCTGGGTCTCAACAATCGACTGCCATGGCAACGAGCTCAATGATTTTATATGGGTATAAGCTTTTAATGGGAATCAAGAGGGCTATATTATAACGTCATTAATATCAGACAAGGACCGCTGGAAGAAATTTATTTTTTGTAAAAAAAACCGCCCTATAATATCTGCTTTCGCAGTACTTTCCTAACTTGTTTTTTTTTAAGCGGTTGACCCTGATGCAGTCACGGGTGAATGCGAACTGCAATTCTCAGTCATTATCTCCCAACCCGATCTTCCATCGCTCTCCTTTATTTGCACACGAAAAGTGTTTACGGAGAAAGGTAACTGGGGCGCATACTATGCTGGACCAGTTTCTCTCATTGCGTTAAATAAAATAAAAAAACAGAACCAATATGTAGGTCATGGATCTCCTTTCTACAGCCAACGAGTCGCATCCCACACTCGAGGCGGTGCATTGTGGGTGGAACGACCGGTTAGTATAGCATTTCTTTCGCAAGGCGCACAGGTATACGAATAATTAAAAAAAGCGCACATATTTAAAAAAAAAGAAGAAAATTCAAAGTAGCAGTAATCTCGATAAATATCGTAATTATTTTTTCTTTAAATATATTTCATAAGACGACATTATAACGGGTATTTTTTTTTAAATACTACCCGGAGCAATTTTATGTAATTTTTTTACGATAGTAAGGTGAAAATTTCATGTATTTACAATGTTCGTGAATAGGCACTTTGAGAATACGATGTCATTACACTCCGCACGACTAAAATTCTCATACATATTTTACGCTGATAACAAGGCAGGATTCGTAAACGACATTTTCATGCTTACAAACAAAAGATAATAACTACCGATGCGTGTGAAGCGAGTCTGTTTTCTCACGTTATGAATATGAACGTGAGGGATATGGAAATTCCACAAATTCCCGGAATGGAAGAAAAAAGTCGGAGTGGTGCTAAAAGCGGTCCGGTCAAGACCAATCCGGCAGAATGCATGTCCCCGGGACTTATTGATTGTCATGGTAAAAGCCGACAGCGGTGAAAACCTTAGGTTTTTCAAAGCGTATAGTATAGAAAATCCAGGGTGAATCAGGTAGCCATATGGGAACCGCGAGGGACTGAATCCTTCCAGCTTCCAAATGCGCCGATCTCCACCTCGCTCGATCGAAGCCGTTTTTTTCCTCCGGTTACTCATAAAAGACTAATTACGTGCCACGAAAGGAACCTTTCTCTCTCTCTCTTCTTTTTTTTTTTGGAAGATTCCAATTCCTCGTAAGTATATGACGATGGCCTTCGACGAAAGTTCTTTCTGGAGGATTTCTTCAGCCGATTTGAGAGAAAGTGTAAGCATCCGAGCCTTGAACTGTGCGCAGCCGAGTTTATAGGCATTCACATAACCTATACTTATCTTTCGACTTGAGTTTTGATCAATGAGCAATGCTTCAGGCTGCGTTTTACTTTCATTGGCAAACCCTTCTCGGAATTTTACTTCGCTGAAAACCCGTGTAAAAACCTATCGAGTTCTATCTGCAGATAGCTACCGAGCAAAAGTGCATACAGGATCAGGGATTACATTGCGATTTTTTTCCAAAAAAAGTTCACATTCCTCTATGGTTTCTTCATTAATGCCTTGGTTAAAAAAATCACTTGTTTTGTATGGTTAGTATCAAGTCGTGCCTAAAATCTGGCAGAAAATATGTACTCTCTCCCATAGTTTGATTGTAGTATCCAACATCTTGGGTTAAACAATGACATTAGAACCATCGATCGGTGAACCGACAACAACTATGCACACATTGCAATGAAATCAATAAATATCTTAGATAATACATATAAATTATTTACCTGCCAGCCGTCGAAAGTGTACGGCTGAGGTTGGCTTTGCACCACACCTACACGGTGACGAAAGCTCTATCAACCGGTCTTGCCGCGTTTGGAGTTAATGTTCCCGATTTACTAGCCGGTTCTAGGGATTATTTCTATGTATTTCCATAGCCGCTTATCTGATAAGAATTCTTGAAGTAACGCTTTTGTCTTCTTCGAGAAGTTACCCATTTCGTGAACGCACTTATTATTTCGCGTCCCCTAACTTTTAAAAACGCACTTTTACGTCCGCCTGGAAATTCTGTTGATAAAAATATCATGGATTGTGTGATTCAATCTATCCAAACCTGTTCGCCTGTCTCTATGGAAAATGACCACAATCTTTCGTCAATTCCTGGATTGCGGAACGGTTCAGGAAATTATTACCGGTGAACGAGGAGCATTCGAAAAGATTTTGGACTAACTGCGTAGCGTGTTAGACCAAGGATTTCGCGCAACTAAATTGCCTCTACCCGAAACCTTCGATGTTACCAGGTCCGAGGAGAGGAAGGAAGTCTACGCTTTTGAGAATACTACTTAAGAGGAAGTGACAACGCAAATTTTGGGAACAAAATTCAGTTTGATTGCTTCCTGCTAAAGGGCCAAATTACAAACGAAATTTTCCCAACCTTTCTAACGCATCCTAAATTTTAATGCGAGCCGTTTTTTTTTGGAGGGCGCTTTTTATACTAAAAAACTGCAACGAAAAAATCTATCCGTTCAAATATTCTCACGACTGCGTAAGTGTTATTCTATCTCATAAGATTTCTGCTGGATGTAAAACCGTGCGGTATTTTTCACGAATTGCGAAATCCTCAGGCCAGCAGGTTTTATGAAGTATTATCCTCTAATAAAAATCGGAACGAAACCAAACGAATCGAAAACCACAGATTGAAAAAGCAGTGGAAAACATTAAAACCTAGGATACTAGCCAAAGAACGGTAAAGTCACGAATTCTGAGGAACTTGTTGGTACTTCAGAAACAGTATTAGATCTTGAGCATATTTCGATAAACAGAAAAGGAATATAAAGGCAAAAAGCAGAATCAGCGATGTGGATTGCAAGACAGAGTGTATCTGTAACTTAAATCACTCAATTACTTATGAGATAAAGATGAGTAAATCTTTGTAAAAATTCATAAAGCATTTCATAATAACAGAGTGTGATTCGGGCAAATATATAAGGAACGAGCTTTTAATTTTACACTTTCTTTTGTCAATGATCTCCCTTTTTGTAGACGCTATCACTTAGCAAACTGCCTCATTAACCAGAACGCCGCAATATAATTTCATTCGCTTAATTGATAGGAGGAAATTCCGCATGACCCTGACCATCGAGAGTTCAAGAAAAGATTCTTAGGAGGTCACCTTCATCGATCATCTCGACAAAGACCTTTTTATCAATGCTAATGTTCTCTATAGTGGCCACAGAATCTGTTTAGGTCCATAAAGTTAATTGTTTATCGGAGATTTTTAAAAGCGGAATTAACTAAAACTCAGTAACCTAAGATCCAAAGAAAATTTGAGTGAATTAGGAATCGGAGAATCGTGGCAGTCAAGCCTTGTGCATACCTGAACTTTTAACGACACACAATAACGAACGTGGACGTGTTATTCTGTAAGCTGAATCACCTACCTACGGTGTTTATTTACTGAATGTAAGAAGAGTAACCATTATGTCAAGTAGGGTGACTTACTGGGTAATTCTTGAGAGGTTCATATTCAAGAGAACTGACGTTACTGAAAATGAAGCTGCTACGGTAATCCAAACGATAACAAAGAGTCATTCCGAAATGAAATTAGACTTTCTTTTTATATTTTTTCAAATTCAGGCGGTTTTTTCTCAGTGCTACGTCTCACCCTTTCGAGGATAATACTTCTTCAAATTAGAATGAAAAGTTTTTAATTTATCATTCTCATTCGTATGTCTTCAACGAAATTTAAATAAACCATGTATCGAAAAAATACAAGGTGTCGAGAAAACATCTGACCATTTAAAAAGTTTATGACTTCAAATACTCCGGTTTTATTCAACATGTAGAACAAATCAGTGACATTTTTAAAAACGTTTTCTATTTTACAGTAATGCTCCTACTAAGCATCTACGATAGAAAGGAAGAAAGCCCAAAAAACAAAACTGGAGTGTTCTATCCATAATATTTTTGAAGTTTTAATTTTTATAAGTGAGTCAGATAATTTATAGACACTTCTTAACATGCTCGTCATTATCATCTTAAATAATATGGCCACTGGAATATTTCGCATTCGAGTTAGTTAATCACGTGAAAGTTAGTTATAGAATCTAAAGATAAGGTTTAAAATAAATTTTAAGAATAATTCATGGCGGAAGCAACAAACTTAATGGAATTATTAACTATTTAAGCAAATTTCGGGATTTTCGGGCGTTAACTAACATGTGATTTATATTTTTTCCCACGTCCTTCACCGCTGTGCGCTAAAAAATGACTCATCGCACCTTCTTGTTGCATATTTACATGTCGGATTTTGATTTTTTTTTCGACTTCCTTGACCTGCCTGAAAACAGAAAAGAATGAGTGACGCATATCCGGCAACTCGCAAACGAAACATGTCAACTGTAACCGCGTAAATTCATTCTTCGTCCTCGACATTAATTCGGAGGTGGCCTTTTGTTTTGCTCACGGAGGGATGGCCAGCGATTCCCATGCGAGCTTAAGAGAACAATCTCACAAACGCGTAGATTATCAGTTGTGTTTGTGTGTGCGCGGGTAATCACAAAGATATTTAACTCGTGAGATTTGGCGTAGGATTTCATTCAAAATCTCTAAAATATGGGAATTAGGAATTATAATATATGCTGTGGAATGATGAATAAGAAATGCTAATCATATCGGTTATAACGCCCTCCGTGTTTGAGGTCCTCGAAAAATTCACTTTGTTATTTTTTGCGTACAATTTATCCAAAACCAACAACGACATCTCAGAGCGAACATAGCAGTTTTCATAACTTTCCGATGGCATTAATAAGAAGTATTATTTTTAGGAAATTCTATATCCAGCGCCGTTGTTACTCAAATCGCGCTCGATTATCCTTCGCTATTCATGTTGTAGGATTTCAAAGATTGCCACAGATGATATAGATATTATTTTCGGCATGTCACAGAATGATCCCTGAGTGTTGCATTTTTCACACGAAAACTAAGAAAACGTGGTATAATTTCGAAAATAATGGCATGAGAGAAATCTAAAAATCTTAACGTAGCTAAACTGCTACAAATCTCATTATTTTTGCAACATAACTTTTCACCCATGAAAATTCTGGCGTTTCATCAACAGGGAAAAAACAAATGAAATCAGCTCGACACTGAAACATTTAGACTTTTAAGACAGATGTTACCCTCACGGACACAAGCAATTTCTTGCTGTCTGCTGGCTTGTTTAAATGACTTGGGTAAATTTGCTTACAGTCTCCATTTTGGGAAACGGATTCGTCAACTAAATGATGTATGTGTTTGGGTAATGAGCCAACATGTTTCAAGAATGACGACAGAAGTGCTGCCGCATTACACAAAAGCTCAAATACCTACATAAATATTATCCAAGGACAGAATGTATCAAACAAAATATTTAACATTAACATGCCGTTCAAAATGAGGGAAAGTTAAGGATGTCTGAGAGGGGATGGGGTAGTTACCCTTCACACACGCACACAAACACGTGTTTAGGCTATTCTTTAACATCGGTTTATTTTCATTAACGAGCGATGCCCATCGTTCTGAACTTAGCAAGCAACCATAATGACAACAAAGTGATCGAGGAGACAACTTGGATTAATTTACCAAAAAATAATTCCGTATGCATTGTAATGTATGCAAAATAGAATAATTAAAAAACTGAAAAATTTTAAATAAATAAATAACGTAATTTTCGGTTTAATATACACGAAAATGTCACTTCGCGAGATATTGCACAGTGATCCAACTCAACATTGTGCACATAGTTAATCCAGGTTTTTCATTGAGAATATAAAACACAAATTCAACAAAAAAACTCCCACCGTAAATAATGAAATAATAATGAGGGCAATCCATTGACAAAGATCGATCTTGAAAGTCTCTCAATAAAAATATTCGAGTTTGCTTCGTGGAAGGATTAAGAAGCGGTTGTTTCGTAAAACCTTTTCCTCGATACTGCCTCGGTAGGTAAAACGAAAATCCCAAAAAACAATGCCAGGGATTTCTCTTAAAAAAATCCGGCATGTCGGCAGTGGACGATTGATTTTGTGCCAGCAATCGTTAACGGATGCAGAGACCCAAAAGGGACGCCTTTTCAAAAGAGGATCGTACTCTCGCGCCAAAAATCGAGGTCGTCCGACGCGACGCTTGTGGGTTTGGAGGTCGTGATAGTGAGTCGAGGTGTACGGGTGTGGGTGTGCGTAGGGGGGGGGGGTGTACAAAGGGAGAAAGGAGAGAGAAAGAGATGGTTCCAAGCCAGGCTATGAGACAGCACGAATATGGAGGATTGCAAGCGACGGGGAGGGAGAGGGAAGTTTAAGTTGCGTTACGGACAGACAAGCATCACACTGAGGAGTTGAATAGAAAACCAGACTTACCGTAGGGCAGGAGGGCCAAGAGGCCCGGAAGGAGGATCAGGAGGGTTCTATCCATGGCTCCGGAAGGTCCCTCGTCGAACCCCGCTCTCCGGGAATGTTGGTAATTCTCTTGGAAATTCCTACTCTTTTGCGATCACCACACCTTATTATTTTTTTCCTTTCTTTCTTTTCCACAGCAGAAGCGTTACAAAAAAACTTCGAATCAATTATCTACACGTCGTTTTCGCCCTCTTGCGGTCACGAAGCGGCGGAGATTCCTTTCTATTTTTTTAGCACAGGTAGTCCCTCTGCGGAGTCAAATGGGGCGTGAGCACTTTTCTTGGTCGGTGAGCGTAAGTTTGCATGTGTTATGTGTGTGGTTATGTATGTATAAAAAAGGTTCGGTCGGAATTATTTGCGCGAACTGCGTCAAATGGGGGAGGAAGCGAGTGAGAGAATAACGTTCGAGCGAGTGAGAGAGAAAGGGCGCTTCTTTCCCGGAGAGTATGGCGGCTGGTGTTAGTAGCGCGGCGGACGGTTCGACGAGGTCCCCGCCGTCCTTTTCCCGCTGCAGGTCGCGGTAGAACTGCCCGACCGCGCCGAGGTGCCCGGGAGAAGCCTAGCCTCGCAGGGAGCTCCTCTCCTCTTCTCCCCATCCCCCTCCAGCCAACCTCCTCTCCCTCCACGAAGCTCGAGGACCACCCCCCAACTCCCCACTCCTACGAAGCTCCTTCCCCTCCACTACGTCGCATCGCCTGGGTTACCGCCCTCCCACTCCCATTCTTTCTCCTCTCCCTTTCTCCTCTCTCTCTCTCTCCTACACACACCACCGTACCGTATCCAACCCCAACGAGACAGAACGCCGAGAGAAAAAGAAATTCCGAAAAAAAATAATCTCTCAAGGAAGAGCTACACATCTCCCTACACATCTCTCTCCCTCTATCCTTCCTCTCTCTCTCTCTTCCAGCCTCTCTTACCCTTCCCTCCCCGCCGTGACGTCACGAAAGGGGGAGGAAGGGGGGTTGAGAGAGAGAGAGAGAGAGAGAGGGAGACAGAGGAGAGGATGGAAGGAAAAGCGGGAATGGGAAAAAGGGGTCGATGGAAGAGGAGGCGGAGCTAAAGGCACCACGGGGCGTGGACATCTTCCCTGCCTCCCTCCACCCCCGCAACTCCACCCACCCCTACCAACTCCCATCGTCTCCTCCCACCCTCCGTCCGCACCACTGCCGCACCTCCGCCCCTCGGGGAGGGAACTCGCGGCTGCGCACCCGCCTTCGGAGGTGGAAGAGGGCCTTCCTAGCCAGCTACGACCCCTTCCGAAATACGTATATCCCCCTCCCCCTTACCTCCCTCCCTTTTACTCCTCCCTCCCTCCTTTTTCTCTCTCTCTCTCTCTCTCCTCTCCTCTCCTCCACACTATTCTCAATCTCTCTCTCGCTTTATGTGTATATACGTCTCCTCTTCTCTATCTCTCCACCCACAACGGGAATCCTCAACTTCCCCCCCTCGTCAAGCTGTTCTCACGGATTCCGCAGGATCGTCGATTGACTTTCTTTCTCTCTCCGTTTCACCACGCCATACGATTCGGACCCCTTTACCTCATCCTTTTTTTCCTTCACTTCCCTCTCATATCTCAGGAAAAATAACCCTCTTCCCTCCATCCTCCTCTTCTCTCCACACTCTCTCTCTCTCCTTTTCTTCTCCCCCTGACCTTCCTCTCCGTCACTACACACACACACCGTGGAAATCACGCACGAAATCCGTCCGTCCCCCTTCCCCCCATCCTTTCCCCCTCTGATCAATCCATTCCGATCACATTGGAGGCGACGGTGTATTTCGACGCGACATCAAAAGGGATATGCGTATGTGTGTACACTTGCGTAGCGGTAATACGCGATTTTTTAAATATATATTCGGTTCCTACAGTTAAGGACTATTATTTTGATTTCTAAGAGCAAAGGGTTTGGGATGCGTATTTTATTCGACATTTTTGTGCCGTGGAGTGGAGTTATTTTTTTTGTTTTAAGAACTCCATTTGGTTCGTGTAAGGTTTCCAGTTCTGCTGGGAGAGTGTTACCTTTCTCCGAAATCGGTTTTTTGTGGTCTTACGCAATTTTTCTCTCTCCCTGTCCTCTTTCTCTCCTCTCCGCTCTCCTCTCTTTCTCTCTCTCCTCTTTCTTTTCTCTCTCCCTACCGCTCTCTCTCCCTCTTTCTCTAATCTCTATCCTCCTCTCTCCTCTTTTTCTTCCCCCCCCTCTCTCTCTCTTCCCTCTCATTCCCCCTTTCTCCCTCCTCTCTATTTCCCTCACCCTCTCTCTCCATCTCTTTATCTCTTCTTTCCCTCCCTCTCTTCTCTTCTTCCTCTCCCTCTTTCCCCTTGTCTTCCCCCCTCTCTCGTGGGAGAGACCCAATTAACGATTCCCTTTGTCTCTTGGGATCATCTTGCGATGGGCACGGCCCATTGCCACCCTGTATCCTTTTCACTCTTTCAATTAAGACGTAAATCTTCTTCTGGTATAGAGAACCGATATTATTTTTCGCGTATATCTTTAGCGTTTCTCATTATTCTGCGGTAAGTTTTACTACCTTAATTTTTTTTTTTAAAGGGAGGACAATATTTCATTCCTAGGTGAAATATCGACGGAGAAACAGTTCGGTAACTCTGCCCCCTCAACAAGTTCGTGTGATTTCCCTGTCTCCTCAATTGTCCTTATTCTTACGTTAATTCTAAGTATATCATCCTACAGATAGGGTCGGAGCACTAGGTATAGCTCGCGGTCCTCATGTGGTCCCGATAGCACTGTATTTGTCCCGCGGAGGTCAGAAGAAAAGCGATCCGTTAAACTCGGCGTAGGTGATTTAAGTTTGTCAATTACAATCATGGCCACTGAACCAAGCATGTTTTCAATAGCCTCTTACAGAAAATAAGACGGCTGTAATTTTACTCTAATAAAGATTACTCCAATAACGAAGTAACTGTTGGAAATTCCAGCGCTCTTCTAATGACTTTTAATCCTATACGCAAATATCTAGCCATCCAGGATTGAACGAATGATTGAGGAATTTTATTTTGCTCGGATGTTAGATAAATTGGTCCGAAACGCGTGACCATTTCGCGAAAGAAAATACTATAAGGGAATTTCCGTAATACTGATATTATTTGGGGGTATGCGTTTCTAAGTTTTCCATCGGACGTGTCCAATAAAATGGAACAATGATTTTCAACCGGAGATACGCCCAGAGTTCTAAAATAGTACGTGATAGTGTTAAAGAATATAATATTTATTCTAACTTCAGTAACTTTCACACATGACTTCGAAATCAAAGGTTGTGAAGTTAAGACCGAATAACGTTACAAAACGTTGTAGGCACGGTTTTACCGACAAAAGAACATCTCCTGAGAGAATCCCACTTAAACAGCGAATTATTCTGAGGTCGGGAGGTTTTTGTTTTTACGAAAGACGTAGTTCTGGTGGTTTTTGAAGGCATACTAAAAACAAATTTATCACATTAATTCTAATTATATGCGTTTATAAACACAGGCTACGTATTTTAATAAAGTATGTCATTTTTATTGTCACCGGGGAGTACGCGATTTTATTTTTTTAAATGCTCAAGAGGTACGTCAGAAAAAAAAACGCCTGAAAACCTTGACGTGGAAAAACCTAATGAGTTGAAATATATTACGAAAGATGCATGTTAGCGTATAATCTAAACATCCGCCACAGTACGAACGAGGCCCAAGAATAAATCCGACGCACCACGTCTGATAAGATCAAAGGAACAGCGACGGCGAATTAACTGTTTTTCCAATCCCTTTTCGACGTTGGCTCGTTCTTTGCGCAAAAAGGAGGCGAATGGCTTTTTCGAAGAAAATCCCCATGAAATCCCGTCGTCTAGTGTTAGAGCGCAAGAATATCACGTCTCATTAAGGCGTTTGACTTGATCTCAAGGGCGAGTGATGTCACTGTTTTTGCATCCCGTGAGGGCGAATGGAGGAGAACGTCCGAAGATCGATAAGAGTGTATCTACACTACAAATATCTGGCGCAATCTTCAGACGAAACAAATTGATGACGTATTCTCATCAGATTATGAATATTTAATGATATTCGCCAGTGATGGCGTAAAGCATTTATCGTACTGATTTAGTGCCAAAAAACGTGTTATTTAGTATACTGTTGTAAACATTAGTTTTGCCGTTAAAAATTTCAATCTCTTATATAGTGATCACAAATTTAATTTAGTTGGCACGCAAAAAAAATCAAGGACTTTTTTTGTGGCACGCGAGGCGGAAAAGATTCGACAATTTCAGTAATATTGGCACGCGGGCAATAGAAGGTTCGCAATCACTGGTATACGCCAAAGGTACTAAGTTTTAAGACCGAAAAAAAATTCGAGGATGCTATAACTCTTGCATATATCGTACTATACATACGATTGAGAGAATCCCTCGATGAGAATTATATAACCTCGAGTTGCTAATATAGAAATTATTAATTCTTTACGAACGTGTTTGTTTTACTTAAATATTAAAAAATATTTCAGTTAACGAACAAAATTGATCGAATCAGACTGATTAGAAACGTACAATATTCTCAGCGTAATAGTTGTGAATTTGTAATATATATATATATATATATATATATATATATATATATATATATATATATATATATATATAAATGCTTAAGGAAAAGGAAAGGTAATAATAAAGGTGGCAACAAGGTGTTGGAGGAAACCCAGTGGACACTTACCTAGACTGAAGAGTCGCTGGGGGTGCTGAAGACACACGAAAAACACAAAAACGACACAAATATGGAGCTTTCGGGCTGACGCCCTTCATGTGTCCTCAGCACCCCCAGCGGCTCTTCAGTCTAGGTAAGTGTCCACTGGGCTTCCTCCAACACCTTGTTGCCACCTTTATTTTATATATATATATATATATATATATATATATATATATATATATATATATACTTTTATAAAATATAGAAAAAGGAACCACCACGAAGTCGAATACTTTTAGAGGTATCCCACCCTTAACAAAAATTCGCCATATCAACTAAGGCGCAATAAGATGGAGAATAATAATTTTATTATGCTTCCAACGAAGAAGGCATTAAGGTTGTTGCGCGTATAACGACTTTAGTAGCCGTCCACCACAGACGCCATTTTGATTCCACGAGGTGGGAGGGAAAAGAATCGAAATTCATTTCGGGATAATTCATATAATAAAACAGAAGGGGAAAAATACCCTAAAGAGGTCCAAATGACGAGCGCGAAATCGCCCTTCCACATTCCGAAATTTTTTTCCACCTCTCCGACGTTGTTGCGCCCCAAAAAATTAAATAAATTATTTTCAAACTTTTTTCACCGTTCTCTCTCTCTCTCTCGGCATACTTTCCAACTATTCTATTCAGTTTCACGCTAGCTGAATATTTTCCAACTGTTTCCAAACATTTTCAAGCTCTTATACAACCCTCTCAAAATCCTTCCAGCTTAATCTAACTCATCCTATTGAATCCTTTCCGCCCGTTCTCCTCCGCCCGTTAATCTCTTAAGAACAAGCTCCTTTCCTCTCTCTCTCTTTTCCCATCTCCTTCCCACCTCCCACCCCCTCCCACTCCTCCACTCCCGTCCAATTAACCTGATCGTTTACTACTCCTCCTCTTCCCCATAAGGTAGAAGAAGAACACTCATAACCACCTTCTGTATTCCACCCTTTTCAATTCCTCGTCTACGTTCTTTCTTATTTCCCCCCTCTCTCTCTCCCTTCACGAATTCATCTCCCTCCCACCCGGTCCAGACTTTCTCATCCCATTCCCCTATAAAATGCCACTCCTCTTCCCACTCACGTATAGCTTTCTTCGCCGAGAATTCTATCCCATCTACTCTTATACATACACATATATATATATCTTCGCCAATTATCTCTTCTCAAACATCCACTCCCCCCCCCCCCCCCCCCCCCCCCCCTTCCTCCTCAAATCTCCTCTCGCGCCTACGATTTTCTTCTCCTCCACCCAGCCAACGTTTTCCCTTTTTTTGGCGCTTTAGTCGAAAGAAAACTTGCCTATTAGATTTGGTCAGAAGTGGCTGTTTATCGTTCAGTCCGAGAGGGTTTCGATTAAATCGGTAACTGAGACTTTTTGTCGGAGTAGGAGAATAAAATTATATGTACCTACATATTTGGTTAAAATTCGCTCGGTCGGGGATATTAGTTTTATTATATTATTAAGCTACGGAGTGATCGGGGATGGGATTTTATGTGGGAATAAAATAAATGTCGACATTTCCTATGAAAAAAATTAACCTTATTCATTGCGTATATCAACGACGCAAATTAATCGATGTGGATAAATATTTGAAGTTGAACTAAACGGTGCCGTATTCGAATCATTTACTTCTACTGCCAGGATTACCATCTTACCGCGAAAAAAGAAACCTCAGATAATTACAATTCTCCTAATTAAAGATAATCTCCTAACGTGCCTTACTCTTCTTTCTCTTCTCCTTTCTCTCCATTATCTTCGCAAAACGGCAACCCACCTCCCTCCGCCCTCGCCATCTTAGCCTCTAACCTACACGTTTTTGTCCTCCCCCCTCCCTCATAAATTGCCACCCTACTCCCACTTACCGAAACACTTCTCGCCCTACGTCAAATCCCCTCCGCCCCAAACTTCCCTTCCCCCTCCATTACCGCCGCCTCCTCCTCCCTATCCACCCACAACCAACCGATCCCTTAGCTGTGTCTGTCGAAGCATCTCTCCAAACCTTAATCATCTCCCGAAATACTCTCTTCAGCCTTTTTCTTACGCAACCCGGAATATATCAACCCCCCCCCCCCCTCCCTTCCCTATTCAACCCACTGGTATAAACCAGAAATTCCCGAAACCATTTTCGATCCGAATTTACCGTCAACCTGCCCACCCACGCCAGAACGTTAACACCTAATTGAAACACTTCTCACTCATATATCTCTCCTTATTTCCTTATAGTTATTCAATATATACCTATATTATATAAATAAATAAATATATATATGCTTAAAGAAAAGGAAAGGTATTAATAAAGGTGGCAACAAGGTGTTGGAGGGAGCCCAGTGGACACTTACTTAAATTGGAGAGTCGCTGGGGGTGCTGAAGATACACGAAAAACGGAAACACACGAAAAACAACACAAACTTGAAGCTTTCGGACAGAGGTCCTTCCTCAGCGACGGAAAAAAACGTACTGTTGCCACCTTTATACGCACACACACACACATATATATACACACATATATACACATACATATATACATATCTTTAAATAAAATATTCCTGTCTTCCTAAAAAGGAGACCGTATGACCAATGTGTTCTGCCTGTTCTGACATATGGATGTGAAACATGGACCATGAACGCCAGAATGATATAGTGCCTGCAAACAACACAGAGGAGCATGGAGAGAGGCATGTTAGGGATCATCCGAAGAGACCGCAAGAGGAAGGACTGGATAAGAAAGAAGACTGGAGTCTGTGACGTGATTACAAGAGTGAAGGCGCTGAAATGGAAGTGGGCGGGCCATATTGCTAGAAGAAATGACCAGCGATGGACGTCTAGTGTCATCGAATGGATCCCAAAAAACATCAAGAGACCGAAAGACAGGTGGGACAGAGAGCTTGTTAAGTTCTTGGGGCAAACTTGGAGGAGGGAGGCAGTTGACAGGAAAAACTGGAAGAGTTTGGGGGAGGCCTTCATCCGTCAGTGGACTGAAAAAGGCTGATGGTGATATACACACACACACTCGTAGAAGAGGAAAGGTAAATAAGAATATCGAGGGCAACTATGTGTTAAAGGAAACCCAGTGCGCACTTACCAGAAGGAGAGTCGCTGGAGTTTCGGAGAGACACATTTGTAGACTTAGATGATGGAGCTTTCAGGATGATCCCTTCGTCAACACAAAAGAGACGCAAATGTGTGTGGTAAGTGGTCACTGAGTTTCCTTCAGCACCTAGTTGCCCTTGATACTCTTTCTTACTTTCCTCTTCCACAAGCCGGTTGTTAATTTTTCTATGAATTTGCGAGCCGGTTGTTAAATTTTAAAAATATATGAACATTTATTGATTTTTGTCTTTTCAAATACATTTTGACATATCAGACAGTGCCTGAAATGGAATAATATATTACTAACCGAATGCTCGTTAAGTAAGCGAAGCAGTATTATTAAATTTCTGATGAAAAAGAAGTATATTAGCGGCGTAACGAAACGTAGTGATCTGGTGCTCCTGACAGGTAGGCCTCCTGCCACACTTATCCAAATTTCGTGATAGTTTTTTTTTCAACTCATCACTGCGTGTGTGTGTATATACATATAGATCACTTTCCACCCTTAAGTCTACGAAGAGGGCTTCTAGTCCTGTGTTCCACCCCGCAGTTTCTCGGAGCGACGCGTGGGAAGAAGACACACGGAGAAGGGAATGTGCATGACCTTAACAGAAATGCTCCACTCCGCCTACCTGTTGCCACGGAACGATCGGCACCCTAATATGCGCTCCTGCGCCCACACGCCTTCTCTCGCTCTCTTCGCATGCTCCTCCCTTCAAAAAGCCACTCCCTTCATCCCTCTCCTCCTGTTCCCCTTTCTCATTCTCCATCCACCCCCTCCCCCTCCTTCCTCCCACGCCACCCCCTCATCACTATCTGTCTCTCTCTCTCTCTCTTTCCGTCCGCCCACGCTCTTCTGACCATCATTTTGCCACTTTGGAGAAATTCTCTATCTCCGACACCTACGCGAATTCTCTCCTCTCCCTCTCACACGCAAACACCTCCCACTCGCATTTTTTTTAACGCCCCTCTTTACCAGCTCCGCTGCACTTTTCTTAATAAAGAGAAAACACCCACCCTAGGATATGCGGAGGTTGGATGAAACTAAAACGTGGGACAAAATGTCGATTCCGCTCGTTTGAGAAAAAGGTTGTCAAGGAAAGGGTATTTTTTTGGGAATGGTTACCTTTACGGCTCATTATCTCTCGGTGTGTGTGTGTTTGTGTGTGTGTGTGTGATGGCCAGGGATCAGAGAAAAAAAGGGAATCCCTTCTCTGGTCCTCTTTTATCCTGTTACGGATGTGTGTGTGTGTGTGTGTGTGTGTGTGTGTGTGTGCACAGTTGAGGCGAGACCGCGTCACGTTTCCTTCTCTCCGTTTTAGGCATTCACACGTCTTTACTCCCACGCGGGTTTAATCTCTTTTTTGAGGATTTAATTAGAAATGGAATTTTAGTAAAATCGTCCGTCGTTTGAGATTTTTTGATAATGCGTACGTTTCTCGTGAATGAGACCTTATTTACCGCTGGAATAAATTGTCTTTTTAGGTGCTAAACTGACTGTGTTTATTTTTATTCCTATCGTTCAATTTTTTGTGAGAGTTTATCGTATGGTATTCTGGCATTGTCACATCTATTTTAATTAGTATACGTTTGAAGAAAACCTATGCACAAAAATTTGTTAAAGTGCTTAATTTTTCTTTTCCTCGGTAAAAAAATTAACTCCTCATGGTTAGTTTATGTCCTTCTGTCTGTCTGCACGTTTCATCTAGATACCTATTCAGTGGATTTACATGACATTTGGTGCTAAAGATTTTTTGGCTAAATGAAATAATAAAATTATACAGATCATTCATATAACCCAGACTGGGAAGCCACCACTCTATGAACAAAAACTTAACCTTTCGTAATGTCTCGTAAAAAAAATAGTTATATCACAAACGATCTCTACGAAAAGTTGTAGCATTTAATATCGTTACACGTAAAAAATGGTAATGTCGTATTATAATCTAATAACATATTTAAGAAAGAAACGTTTAAGTTAATATCAATCTGCTAAGCCTACAATCAAAGTACAGTTTTCACGTGTACAAAATTTAAAATAGACATATTTAAATAATTTTAAGTTAATACCAAAATAAAGACGAATTTTTTCGTGAGGCAATGTCGACTGGGACAAGTCTAAAACGTGCTATTAATTCTTTATATTTCTATTCTTGCTGCAATGACTACCGCCTACCTTGGTCTCGATTTAACACAATACACTTTACAAATAAACTCCTCGTCGGCAGACAAATATTTAAAATTTTGCTACGCTCAACGCAAAATTATTCTGAGATTAAATGTATAACTAGCTCTTTTATTATTAATTACGGGGATTCACAGCTAAATAAAAACAAGAAGAGTTATCTCAGTATATAATATGGTATTATTCCATTATGGTGAACTTCAGCGTTGCAACAAGAAATAATAACGCACTCAACTCGATAATACTCCAACGCTATGGCTGGCAATTAATCCCTTCTGGTTGATCTGGCTGAAGGGATTGCTCGA
This sequence comes from Uropetala carovei, assembly GCA_036926305.1. Lineage (NCBI taxonomy): Eukaryota > Metazoa > Arthropoda > Insecta > Odonata > Petaluridae > Uropetala > Uropetala carovei. The sequence continues at coordinate 9,028,526 of JAXCHB010000069.1, forward strand.
ATTGTCTCTGTTCTCCACAGACTGCTCGATAACAATTCGCGAACAACATTCGGTTGCTTAAATGTGATCATTCTTTTAAGAGGAGTTCTTCAGTCGCTCATACATAACGTCTTTACACAACTCTGCTACTTGTTTTTTAACGAAATTCTTCATCTACATAATAATTTGTATAAAATATTTTATTATGAAAAATGAATCTTCTGCGTATCCTGAAAAAACCTCCTTCCTCCCTCTACATCTCTTTCGAGCGCATATAGGCACCGCATTGACACTTTTGCATTACACACGTGAAATGATACAACAATTGGCATGTTTAATTAAGAACTCGGAATTTCGCTCAAATTCGAGCGAATCCGAAGCGAAGGATAAATTGACTTTCAAAATAAGAAATGTTCCTTTTTCTTTAAAATATTCTTGGTCCATAGAACGCATGGCAAATTTTCCAATATTCATTTGCAATAGGAACAAGGGCTGCTGAGCGGAATTTTAAATATTACATATTATCTTACGAGAAATGAAAATAATCCTTAGTGGTCGATCTCGCGACATTTATCGAGATATATTACGCCGTTACCTTCATATATCCCATTTAAACATCCTGCCAAATTTTCGATCCTCTGTGTACATCATTTAACGAATTGTCCGAATTTCTATAGAGCGTGACACAAGGACCAAACAAACAACTAGTCAAAGGACAAAACAATTAATACTGCCTTTTATTATAATTAGAAATTGCACATGGGCAGACGGACGAACAAGGTGAAAATAGAAGTTTAGAAAATAACGCGAAATAAATCCAAAATCTAAGAAATCGGAATTACAAGGTGGTCATAGGATGAGTATGTATGTACTTCGATTTTCAAAGACGCAAACATAAATGAACAGAAAATGATAACTCTCTCTACTAAAATTCGAAAAAACAAGGTAAGCCTCATTTATGACGTTCAATAATCATAATAAAATTCTATATATAATTTATACATCGAGAATAATACCTTTGATTTTTAATGGAAATCATTTTTCTGTAATTTTACTTCGATTTATGATGTATTATTCTACGTAAATCATAATGAGGACTTTCAAAATAAGTAACCGTAGAAATATTTTAAGGATTATTAAAATTTATATAGATTTTAATAAAGCAAACAAAATGAATTTGTTTGGTAAACGTTGAACATTGCAGGTATTTATGCCCACATAAAGCAATATTTAAATGTCGCTATAGTAGTATCAAATCGCAAACACTAAAAAAATCGGTACAACATACATTGTACAAACTTCCTCATATACAAATGCGTCGTTTAGTTATCATTGGAAAATAAAAATCGTATGAGCCTGTTTTTAGAAAATCCAATTTTTGTTCAAGTTGCCAAAGAATAAACTAGCCTTATAATCATTCATTGAGAAAAATGAATTATGTAGTATTATTGCAGACGTATACTAAAGTAACGGTACGAAATTTGATCAAACTCGTCAGAGCGGTTTTTGAGAAAATCAAATTATTGTTCTAAATGCGTAGAATAAACTCCCCTTAATTATTGATCAATGTCAACCATTTATTCATATACTCTGCTCTGTATGATAAAATGCTTAAGTACGAGATTTCATTTATTGTCGCTCTACCGTTTAGGCTCTAGAGACAGACAGATGGCATTGCGAAAACCACTTTTTCGGATACAGCGACACCCGAAACGTATATTTCCGTCAAAATCTCGAGGTCGATTTTTTTACGATAACAATACTTTCTCAATATACTTCGTATATGAGAAATTAAAAATATGTCAATTACGTAAAAATTAAAATTACGACTAATATTATATGAAAATGTGATCGAATTTCCTATTTCAATACATAAAGTACGTTAAAGGCAACAACATATTCGATACAAGACAATCAATCTTACTGAGAATAACTGCAGGTGGCCACCATTATTTCCAGAATGTATTGCATTCTCCACCTCAAACTTAAAAATTCCCAACCCCTCCTACATAAGGTGGCCATACAGTTAAGACAAGAAATTAAAACGTTGTAAAAAAGAACGTTTTTTTCTTTTAAGTGATTTTTCACCCCAGATGGAACGAATATTGCCTATGGTTTTACCGTTAGTAGTTTTCTATTGTTTTGAAATTTTAAGCATTTTTAAACGTTGTGATTAAATCGTAAAAAGTAACTTTCTCATTAGTAGTTAAAAAGAGATAAAAGAACATTTCATCATTAAAAGTGAAAAAGATCCTAACAAAAAAAATGTTCTCTATAAGAGAGACCTTCTGGCAATCCCACTTCTACATTATGCATCCGCACGCGTAATAATGCTTCATAGCACAGCGGTGTCAAACTAACTGCGGTTCAAACCGGACCTCAGTACGTTTCATGCGTACCAAAAATAATAATCAAAGTGTACAAACAATACAGAGTAAGATTGTAAAATTATATAAGGACCGACAAATAGCGATAGTAACATCATTAACACAAGTAATAAAAATGATAAGAATTGATTGTTATGAAATGCATCTGCAATTATTTACTTTATTAACTGCTACTGCTGATTCCTGACGCCACCGAGATTCACCTACCGACTCTCACACAATTCTTTACTGATTGCCTGACTACGATGCCTACTGCGTACCATATCAGTCCTGGAGAATCATAGGGGTATTTCCCTTACATCCCAAGTCGTAAGGGTGGCCAACATAAGGCTTTTTTAGAATAATATTACAGATGATTTTGAGCATACTGCAGAAAGGTTGACCAGCGCTGTCATAGAGGGGTTTCCTCAGCTTCCAGTATTCCACGTATCCCCCATTCTTGAGTAGGAATTTATTTCATTTGTTTGTTTCTTGACTATGTTTACAGAATTCAAGAGTAACTCACCTATGGGGGTAGAGACATAAAATTCTCAAGAGGGAGGCAATAGATGCGATCCTTCACAGATCCTTGTCAGATACACAACATGACAAAAATAACACATCAAAAAAGTTCCGACGGAACCCCTAAAACGTGTAAATTCGTCAAATCTCCAAGTCGGATTTTTTTTCACTGTTACAATACTATCTCTATACAAATACTACATATATAAGAAAGTAAAAAATCAATTCATAATTTCTTTACGTTACGTATAACGTTTTTTTTTAGCACTTTGCTGTACGATCATACGAGCTTATACATGACGCACTGGGTCGATTCGTGAATGTGAATCTGATTTTTTTTTCGGTTTTGCTTCGCTAACTCCCCCCCCCCCCCTCCCCCCTTGGATCCGCCACTGATTTGTATATGAGAAAGTTTGTTCAATGTACATTACACCGATTTGTCCATTTTGTACAGCATTGAGATCTTGGAAATCTGGTCACTTTAATTTCGCTATTAAAAACAGTTTATGATTGCCTTTCATGTTCCTAAGAATCCGCTAGGAACAACAATTTCTCTCCCATACCATTATTTTCTTCTCAAGCTCAGGGGCTGTCGAATTTACAGCCCTTGTGACCACAAGGGGAAACAAAAGAGAGCGATGGGGGAGGAAGGCGAAGGATGTAAGAGGGGCGGGAAAAGAGCCCCTGGGAAGTGTATCGAAGCCCGATGCGGTGGAAATAACAAATCCCAAGTGCCGTCTTTTATTATCGGTCACTGGAGTAGGTAGAAACTGAAGGCTTGCACTGGTACCGATTTTCGTGCTCGCATCTAAACTTTAGCCTAGGCATATTTTTCTCGTATTCGATGGATATGAATATGTTGTCTTTTTTCAAAGACAATGAGTTATGACTAACGCAATTTGGGCGAATACGAGAACTACTCATTTGCCGCGCCCAGTGAGGTGCCACCCTAAGGCGGTGCCTTACCTGCTTACCGTCTATAGACGGCCCTGGTGGTATCAATAACTAAGATATTTCTTGCAATAAAGTGACATTTGAATGGCGAGGATTATCGCCATCCGTACGCAACGTGATAAGTTCTTTTGCATGCCCAGTTTTTTCACGTTTTAAAATAACATCTAATATAATATTTACTTTTTTACACATTTCCAGGGGAGAAAGGGGGGGGGGTGGCAGCTGCCCCCCCTTCCGACGCCCATGCACGTGCACTTCACAACTGCATACTTACGGAAAAGATCTGTACTAAAAATAGATTTTATGGCAAACGTACAGTGAGCAGCAGAAACATGTAATAATGCGGTTATGAGGCTCCATGAAGATGAGTCATATCGCTAATATAAATGGATCTTACCTCGGATATAGAATTGAAGATCCAACGCATGGCTGCGGGTTGCTTAAAAGATGCGTGCGGAGGAAGAGGTAGTGACGATGAAGAACTTGAGAAGGGGAGCGCTGTGATCCGTCGTTTACCTTGAAAGAAGATCTTATAAGTTAATGATATACATACATACATATATATATATATGTATATATGTATATATATATATAGGTGTGTGTGTGTGTATATAGTAGAGGTTTTCATATATATTTTAATTTATATATATATATGTATATATATATATATATATATATATATATATATATATATATATATATATATATATATATATATATATATATATAAGCCTCTACTTATATTCAAAGAGTTATTCTAATGAAATAACGGGACTAAGTGATGTCACAATGATGATTATATGGAGACAGGATGAGAAACAGTTGCATTAGATTCTAAATCAGTGCTGATGAATCTACGGCCCTATGGCGTTTCATGCAGTCTGCGAAGCTATGATTAAAAATAGATAAGTATGTAAAATTTAGCGCAAAAATTTATATAATATAATTTATATTACGACAATAAAACATTTGAGATTGAAATGTTAACCCTAAAAACATAATTTAGACTTGAGGTTTCACTTTATGATACCTTTGTATCTCACGTTAAAGTCTAATCCGGCCTTCCAAAGCACCGACAACATAAAATGTGGCCCGTCACGTAGAAAAGGTTGCTCACCATTGTTATAAATAAACTTTAACCTCATTTCTCCGCATTGAAACCAGTAAAGTGAAGAATAAATATTGCAATAACATAAAAAATTAAAGGTTTTATATAAGGGTCCATGGAAATCCTTATGATACTACTGTATATGTCCACACAAGTTACTGCTCGACTTTATCCTGACAAGGACATCTCATATAAAGAACTAGAATGGTTTCGGCAATTGGCGTATCTACACCCACGCGGTACCTTTGCGTATTTAAGCAGAAATTGAAAGCGATATTATTAGCGTTTCTCAGTGGGCGGAGTAAAGAACCCACAAAGAAACGCTAAATTTATCAATTTCTGTTTTCGTTCATGTCTATAAAATAATATTTTATGTTTACCTGCCATTTCACGTTAATCATTAGTAATTATACGTTTATTTAAAGGTCAGTTTAGGTAAATTCTTTGTGTAGTTTTTTTTAAAAGAAAGGAGGGCCGCCATTAATTTGTGAATCGGTCCCTAAGCAGTCTAAGGTATTATACTGGTTTAGGGTCTACATTAAATTAATAATTAATAATAAGACAGAAAATGAAAGAACATTGAGCCAGCCAAGAAATATGGATTTTTTTAATAAACCGCACGGCAGCTTTTCAATTCAGTATTCATGATAGCAATGCTGAGGAGTTGTGTATAACAAAAACATGGTAAATGCTTTTATATAAGCAGATATAGCAGAGGTGTGCCTAAAACTGTTAATAATAAGAAACACTCTATCATCAACAACAACAATTAAAATATTTAAACTTTAAATTAGATAAACGCACCTAATTAAAACTTACCCTAATGTTATTGCGTGGAATCACGAAAAAAATAATGCTCCATAAATAATTTGAAGTATAAAGCACAAGTAAGTGTCGAATGACATTAATATGTCGAGACACTGCAGTGTAAATAAATTGTCGAACTGGAGATGGCACTCAAATTGAAACCATTTTATCCCCTGTATGATAGTCTACTCACTTTACACGGTTTCGCTTTACACGGTACCAGAAACACATGCACAGCGCTAAGTGAGGGATTAGCGAAAATTAAAAATCTTCAATAACAACAAAAATACGATAAATTAACGAGTAGAATGACCTCAACCCTTTAAAAATATAATCCCCACCACGACGATTCAGTCGAAATTATAACCGAAAAAAATCCTTTCCTCGTAGGCGCAGTCAATTTAATATATATATATATATATATATTCAGCCAACTCGTTAAGTTTAACACCCCAAATTACACGACGCGTCACGGTCCCTCGCGCATGCGCAGAGAGAGCGCATAAACCGTCGGGAGTATCTCCCGTAGGACGGAGACGAAGGAAGGAAGGTTTAGCGAGCCAATCAATCAAAGGGCGTCTCGGGTGACGACAATGGGGCGAAAAAAATGAGAGGAAAAAAAAAGAACGCCGAGGAAGGAAGAGAGGTGAGGAGCCGGCCGAGAGAGAGAGAGAGAGAAAAAGGAGTAGGAGGAAGAAGGAGGTAAAAATAGTGACAGGAACGATGAGGATGAGGCAGAATAACAACAGAGGGGTGAAAGAGAGGGGATGGGAAGATGAGAGGAGAATCGCCCGAGGTCGAACAATCACAGTTCTTTGGAATACGGTTGACACAAGGAAGCGGGACGTCAAACGAGTAAAAGGGGGGAGGAAGAAGAAGGGAGAGGGAGGAAGGGGGGAGGAGGAGGGATCGCCCGGGGGGGAATCGGGAGAGGGGGAGAAAGGGAAGTTAGAGAAGGATGACGAAAAAAGGGGGATTGGAAGTATAGGGAAGACTATAGTCTGTACGCCAGTTCATGCGTTAATGCGTCCCAGCATTTAAACCTCCCCCCCCCCTTTTCCTTGCCACAGAAGCGACCGACCCACTCCCATTAATATCCAACCCCCTCTCTCTCTCTCCTCCCAACCCAACCCAACCCCTTCCTTCCCTCTCACCCTCCACCCCCTTAAATCCTACCCCAAACCTCTCTATCTACCAAGTCTCCCGGCAACGCATTCGCACGCACAAGGCAGTGGGACCCGTCACCTTCGCCGATCCAGTCGAACCCTTTCTTTTATTTTTTTTTATTATAAGGAGACGGAACGGCCATGGCGACGCTAAGGAGGTTTACGTGTGACGTCAAACCTACTCCAACCCCCGCCGTCTCCCTCGAAAAACCTTCTATTTCTGCTCGATCAGTGTGCGGTTCGGAGGTTATGGGGATAGAATGGAGGGGGTGAGTTGTGCATTGAGAGGGGGAGGGAAAAGGAGAACGAGAGGCAATAAAGGTAGAGTGAGGGGGTTGGGATTCGGGAAGAGAAGTATATTGGGGTGAAAAGGGGATTGGAGTAGGAGAGAGAGAGGGGGTGAGAGGGGGGGTGAGAGGGGGGTGAGGGAGGGGGGTGAGTGAAAGTATTACCTAAGGGGCGATGGTGTGAAAAAAGTAGAGGGAGGAAAGGAGAATGAAGAGTGAGAAAGGATATGAGTGTGAGAGAAGAGGGGAGAAAGAAAAGAATGAGAGTAGAGGGAGAAGAGGAGAAAGAGACACAGACAGACAGACAAACGACTTTATTAGGGCGAAATTGAGACTATATAGTCCCTTCTTGCATTTAATCCTGCGTCACCAATTACAATTGAGAATAAAATAGTAATAATAATTACACAGAAAAGAACCAGAAAAAAACGAATAAATAGAAAAACATACAAGCTATTCACCAAATTACAAATTCGGAAAATTTCTATAAAAAAGACAGTAATTGCGGTGAAAACCTAGGAAAGACCTGACTTGGCCGTCCTAGTAAAAGACCACGCAGGAGGGAGGGATAAGAGGAGATAGGGAGGAGGAAGAAAGGGAGGTGATGAAGAAATAGGAGTGAGGGAGGGGAGAGGTGCGGGACAAGGAGGGGAAAGAAAGGAGTAGAGAAAGGAAGAAAGTAAGGGAGGAGAGTAGGGAGATGAGGAGAAAGTGAAAGGAAGGAAAGTGGCGGAAGAAAAGAGAGGGTTAGAGAGATTAGAGGAAGGACAGAATGAGGAAAGTAAAGGCGTTGAAGGATAAAGCGATAAAGCTGAGGACAAGGATGGAGTGAAATGGGACTTACATAAAGGTTGTTCAGAGATAAAGCTGAGGACAGGGATGGAGTGAAATGGGACTTAAATAAAGCTTGTTCAGAGATTAGAAAAGAGATGAGGAAGGAATAATAGGAGGGAAAGGATAAGAAAAAAGAAGAGAAAAGTGAGGAAAGCGGGGATGGAAATAAGAACGGGGAAATTGATAGGGAGAGGAGAAAAATTGAAAAAAAACAAGAGGGTAAAAAGAGAGAGAGAGAGAGAGAGCGGGAAAGAGGGACATTTGAAGGAGGGATTTGAAGTTAAAAATGGAGGTGGAGGAAAGGAGGCGTGGATGGTGAAGTGGAGGGAGAAGAAAAGAAGGGGCAGACATTTGTAAAAAGACTTGAGATAGGGAATAGATAGATACAATGGAAGTGGAAGAATTACGCAAAAGAGTAGTAGAATGTTTAAGAAGTTCGGTTGGTAATACTACGGCGTAGTTTTAATGAGAAAAAATTCCTCTTTTTAAGTAATATGGAAAACCTTTATGCCAGAAAAAATAAAGAAAAATAATCGGAGGAAAAGTCCGAGCTTGGAACCTGGTATCTTGAACACACAGCGTGTCTAGAAATTTCCGCGTCCAATGAATTCAATAAGAACCTAAACGCCACATACGCTGTCATGTACACTATTTAAATCTAAAAAAAAATCAATTTAAAAACATTAGACGAATGAGATAGTGAGTTACAGCTAAGTAATCAAATATTTCGTAAATAGGGAACTGAAGAATCGGTACTGTGTCGTTGTTCATCATATCCTGCGTATTTTGAGCAAGGTCGGAAGGAAACGGAAGATAGGGAGGGAGAGGCTGTAGCCGAGACGAATAATTAACTTTATTACATAAGACGAGGTCTAGGCTAAAGAATCTCTCTCTCCTCGGTTCTTAAGTACACACTTGTTGAAAAGGAAACCTAAAAAGTCACGAGAAGTATACGTTGAGATGTAGGTGCCAGAAAAATCCGATCGCATGAGGTGATGAATGCGAAAATTTCTACACAATATGGCAAAGAAGTGTTCTCCGATGAATTTCGCCAGATTTATTGTTTTAAATTGAAGAAATGACGAAAGAACTGCTGTTTGAACACTTTCCATTTAATTTAACAGAATTTGTGTCAAGGTTTCTTTCTGAAACCGTCTGTATCGGGGGTTCGAATCTTACCATGGGCGCTCCTATGTGTTTGTCGTTAACCATTACTATAATCCTCACTGTAGTAGCTCATGAGAGCTATATATGAACTCCCAAAAAAATAAATACGTGGGTAAATACATACATATCTCTAATCAGCGTAAAAATAACCGTGGTTTTGGGGAATGACGATTCAACGGATAATATGACGAAGTCTTTCGTCATTATTTCTACAAACATCTGAAAAACGATTTCATTGGAGAGTTTTAAGGGAAAATATTAATTTGATTCTAGTGTGGAGATGGAGAAGCTGGTTTCAAAATACGGATCGTGGCCTCGTTGCTCCAAACACAGGGTCGTTAAAGTTAATCTGAAGTTCTGTTCGTCCATCCTAAATTATTGAAAGATTTTCACTTAATTGCCATTAAACTATACAGGCATCTCATAGTAATTATGACGGAGTGATTTAGGTGACGGATACTTCGTTTATGAAAAGGAACATCTGGTCTACGTAAACCGTTTACTTCTACGTGTTTAGTGGGACCATGCAAAATTTTTAACGACGGTAATTATGAAGATAGATTATCGGAGTTTTCACGACTTACCAGAAGTCGCCGAATGACGTGTTTCCAGACGGATGTAAAATGAATAAAAAAAAGGAAAGGGGAAGAAAGGAAGGAAGGAAGCAGACGACTAGCCTACGTCACGCGACTACAAAAAAAAAGAGGAAATCCCAGTAACCCATGACAACGCATCCCCCTTGATGGGACAGGAAAGCCAATTTTTTTAGAAACGCCTTCTCGGTGTGTTTCCTGAAATTACACGTGCCGCGAAAGGAAGGAGTTTTGACTTCGGGTCATAATTAGCGAGCGGATCGAGAAGCGCGAGAAAAACGACGGTGTTTCGAAAGACTCGACGCTGCATCTGTTTGATTGATTAAATTTTTAGCCGTGGAAGTCACTTTTTGCGCGAATTAAAAAAAAACTAACGAAATGTAACTTGCAACTCGGAGAGGATGAAGTTTTGGGCCAGCGCTTCCGTTTACACAGAATTCCAGAAGCAAAATTCGAAACTTGAGAGAAATTAAAACAAGTTAGGAAAGTGTGCAGAGTATCACAAATGGGTGCGGTTCGTGCAATGGAGTATTAGAAAGAAATGATATACCTGTACGTAAGTGTAACAGCGTTGTAAAGTTCCTTTCTTCATCATAAATACTCCAGTTTCTTCCTATTTAATAATAATGCATGCACACGTAAGTAAACTAAACGTTTGTTTGTGAGATTGTTCAACTCGAATTAAGACATTCTGGTTTGATTTTCCAGATAACGGCTACTCCTACGATAAAAATGTATAGGAATGAAATGCTCTTCTTTACTAGTTCTACAAGTTTTACCCGATATGAGCAAATACTTTACGAGATATGACGTAAAGTTCATTTCTTGTCACCAGTAAAGTGGTACCCCTGATTGTCTTACGTGAGTCATTCTTGCGATTTTCTTATTATCTGTGATAGTAAGTCCTTAATATGAAATTTTATAAAAAACACGTCGCTAAAAATAATACAGTTCATATAAAGCGAATTGATTAGGTACCTTTGTTTTTTTCCTCACGCGAGACAAAAAAACACAAAAAATCGTATGAATGACATTCGAGTGCAGGTGCATAATCTGTAAAGTGATTCGTATTCTGGGAAGCGTGGATGCATTGAAAAAAAATTAAATGAAACTCGAATAAATTTTCATTGCTTCGGTGTGACTTTAATGGGTTTCTGTCTAACGGTTCCAAATCCGCAAGATTTATTCGCCGACGTAAGAGACATCGTAAGAAATGCAATGAAGGCGAGAAATTTTATGGCTGTAGCGAGAGGAAGGAATTTTTCTCTCCGATAAAAAAGAAAGCTCCGTTCGTCGCGTGCTATAATAATAATAATAATGACTTATAAGCCGGAAAAAATCATATTTTCTCGTCTCACCTCTCCTGAAAATTCAGTTTGCTCTCTTTCTCTTCGATGCATTTATAACTCATCTATTTCGTTTTCTCTCCTTTCTCTCTCCCTCTCTTTTTCACCATCTCGCTTCCCCTCTCTCTCCTCCTTCACTCACTCTCTCTCCCTCTTTCCCTCCTCCCTCCCCCCCTCTCTCCATCTCTCTCCCTCCTCTTTCTCTCCCTTCCTCTCTCCATTTCTCTCCCTCCTCTTTCTTTCCCTCTCCCCCATTTCTCTCCTCCCTCCCTCCATCTCTCTTTTCTTTCTCACTCCCTCCTCTTTCTCTCTCTCCCTACCCCCTCTCCCCCTACACCTCTCTCTCCCTCCCTCTTCCATCCTTCCCCCCTCTTTATCTACCACTACATCCCCTTCCTCTATCTCTTCCTCCCCTCTCCCCCTTTCTCCCCAACTCTCTCCCTACTCCCTCTCTCTCTCTCTCTATTCCATCATCCCAGGAAACCTCTCTTTCCTCGCGGCGAACACATCCTCCTACTTGTTCACACACACACACTTCCAACTCCTCAAAAACTTCACCCCCCTCCCTCTATCTCCTCTCAGAAAAATCCTCTACGCGAAATTCTTCTCCACCAGCGCCATACCCATCGCCTAATATATCTCCCTCCATGTCCATTCGTCGCATTTCTATCCTCTCTGGAGGAAAAAATGACATCTCGATCCTTTCAAGGCAATGGATGAACAGAATAAGAAAGAATAATTTCATATTTTACCAATTTACGATACAAAAAACTTTATTTTTTATTATACGTCATAAGCATAATAGTTGAGTATCTATTAACGATATGAGAAATACATTATTTTAATTTTGACTGCGTTTTTTTTATTCAAGATTAGGTTATAACGTTTGGTAAACTCACGTCTCTCTAATTTCTCTTTTTTTGCATTAAATCAAACGCCCTCAAGGGAGACTTACAACAATACCAAGCAATCAGGACTTTACAGGTACGTGGACCCAAGTGTAAGATTTACGGATGCCCACACACTTCTTGAACAACAAATTCGGTTACTTTTTTAATTAAGAATTTGAGTAACATATGTACGCAGTTTCAATTAATTATTAATAACACGTCATTACTATGGTTCCGCAAGTAAATAAGAATGCGTGGATTCATGATGACGAATGATGATCATTTTAGAGTTCCTTGGCGAGCCTTCGCCAGCGTATCTACGCCTTCGCACCACGTAGGCGTATCTACCCCACTGATGAGAGTGTTTAATCTAGCTTATCACCTTTCCCTTCATCCTTAATTAACCCTCACTCATTCCGTTTATCTCTCTCAATCTTGGAAGAGCACAACCCCTCGTAAACATAGCATTTGCAAACCGCAAGTTGCCTCTCTCTCCGCTCTTCTCCTCCACAAAATGATTTCTTCTCGCGTTTCTAGTATGGCTATCAAACCTCTCATTCGAAAAGCCATCGTCACGGCTCTTAAGATGATATTTATGTACCTCAATTGCATATTTATGATATAAATCCTCTTGCTATCATTTAAAACAGGCTACGAGTTGGTCACGTGGTAACTCCCATATCTATCGCATACAAATTATTATCGGCAAAATATAGAGATGGACACAGAATTACAAATTTCTGCGAAAGTGTACAAGTAGTACGTGAAAATTTAAATAAATACCAATGAAAATCATTCGTATAATACTCATTTCTCCTCGGTGTACCCTCTATGACATCTTCGTTGCCCTTACCCAAACAAAAAAAATCGGTACAACATACATTGTACAAACTTTCTCATATACGGCTACTAATGCGTCGTTTAGTTATCATTAGAAAATGAAAATCTTGTGAGCCTGTTTTTATAAAATCCAATTTTTGTTCAAGTTGCACAAGAATAAACTTGCCTTATATTCATTCATTGAGAAAAATAAAATACGTAGTATTATTGTAGATGTATACTCAAGTAACTGTACGAAATTTGATCAAAATCGTTACAGCCGTTATTGAGAAAATCCAATTATTGTTAAAGTTGCCTAGAATAAACTAGCCTTATATTCATTTTTTGAGAAATATGAACTATACAGTATTATTGAAGACGTAAACTCAAGTAACCGTACGAAATTTGATCAAAATCGTTATAGCCGTTTTCGAGAAAATCGGATTGTTGTTAAAAATGTGTAGAATAAACTACTCTTAATTATTGATCAATGTCAACCATTTCTAAGTATACTCTGCTCAATATCATAAAATGCCTAAATACGGGATTTCATTCATTTTCGTTCTTCCGTCTAGGCTCCAGAGCCAGTAACAGACAGACGGCATTGAGAAAACCACTTTTTAGGATTCAGTAACACCTAAAACGTGTATTTCCGTAAAAATCTCGAGGTCGAATTTTTTCGCGAAAACAATACTTTCTCGATACTTCGTATGAGAAAGTAAAAAAACTAACGGTTCTCTACCTTTTCGACCAACCTCTTTTCTCGCCTCCTTCCTCGCACAATACACTACTATAGCTCCTGTTCAACTGGTCTCTTCAAACTGAATTCTCACTCTGCTACGCCCTTCTTAGTAATACACCCCTTTCTCGCTCTCTGTTTCCCTTTCCTTTTGTTTCGTCGCGGGGATTATTGCCCTCACTTGTTTTCTGCCGTGGTCCTTAACTCTGCTTACCGCCCCATACTCAGCCTAGTATTAACGTTCAGGTTACTTCGAGTATTCCTTTTTCTCCCTGGTACCATCTTTCCGACCTCTTCTGCGAGATATTTCTTTGTCGCTTAACGTCCATTTTCTTTGAACTATGACTCCTGCCGACGATATTTTCATTTTTATCGTTTTACTTTAGTCTAATTCTGTGGTGCCCATGTACGTATGTACCAATTATCTCTACGAAAAACGTTTTCTCACTAAAGCGTTTCGTCAATCTCTCTCGCTCTCTAATACCTAGGCTAGCTTCGCAGTGTATTAATCCGAAAATAGCTCTTACACTCTTACATGCCTTTCCTCTCGAAACTCTTATAATCACTTCACAGATCCCCTGCTCTCCTAACTAACTTCCTTAAGAACTTATAGCGATCCACTTCTCATCTGCCTCTCCCTGATTCTTCCGGTCAACTCTCATTGAGGACAGCTCGTTATAAGTAATCGGCGCTCCAGATAACTCTAAAAACAATCTTTTGTATCGTTTAATATCCCTCCAGTTCATTTTGCAAAAATTATTTTTTGCGTCAACTTTCAACTTGTACCGTAATGAGCTCCAAAATTCCAGTATTTTCTAAGAACTTATCATTGCCGAAAATATTAGGTCAGCAAAGAGCAGAGCCTGATAGAGAGGAGGGGGGGAGGGGGACAGCAGGGCCATTTGGCCCGGGCCCAGAGGGGCCCCCAAAATTTATTCTAAAGGTTATGTGTTCAATATATTTATTCTTATATACTGAACAAATAACCCTGGCGCAAATAAGCACCGATCAACAGTTAAAGGGGAAGGGAGGGTTGGACTAAGTAGAGATAGAGAAGAAGATAGAGAAAGATAGAGATGATCGCTTATCGGCTACCGTTCAAAAATTAAAATCAAATCGGTGGTTTTGTTGCGTTTTTGAAAAAAGGAAACTGAGAACAGCGACTGGTATTCTCTTATTACTTACCCATCATACTATGTACATATAGTGGGTAAGTATTGTAATCGTGAAAAAATTCGACTTCCGGTTTTTGACGGATCTTCGTTTCAATTTTCAATTCGGGTAATGTTATCTCAAATGAATGTAAATTATATTTAAATTGTTAAGCATTGTAATCGGTAATGCAAATAACTTCTGTTATATACATTAAAGTTTCTTTTGATAAATGGTGAAAAATCTGATTTTTTAATGTTTTATTCATATATTTGTATGGCTTTCGGAGTGGGGCGGGGCCCCACATTTGTGTCTGGCCCGGGCCCCATCTCACCTCTCTCAGGCTCTGGCAAAGAGTGACTACAAATTTACAACGCTTCAGTCGATATACTTCAGGAACTTTTGTCTCTTCGACTCTTTTGGGAATCGAAAAAGATATACATTTTACTTATATTGACGCGTCCTCTGAGCGAAGTGAATAAACCTTTCCACTCATCTTCCAAATGGTTCCATATAATTCTTTCAAGCTCGACAGCTTCTTTCTTCAACTCCCCATCTCAGTCACCCGACTGACTTCATTGTACTCAATATACGCCTCCGATTCAAGTTGGCATTTTCACTCACTATCTTTTCTCTTCGACTCGCATAAATTGCTGCGATAGTCCGATTTCTAGTTCTCCCTGGTTCATTCTTCTTCAACTGAATCGACTTCTTACTCTACCGTCCACTCTCTACTCACCTATTGAAATCTCTAAGCTCAATCGGTAAGCCTTCGTTTATTTCGCCAACGACCATCCAATCATTTTCTCGTTAATTGTCACAATCTCCTAGACAACTCGCTTCTCTTTTAATTAACCCGCGGTACCCTGGAAGTCGGCTACGACAGCGATAGTTAATCTCTAAAATGCTCCGCACGATTTTCTCATTCTCTAATTATCTTCCCCGGCATCCACTTTAATTGACGTCGGTTCGCTGTTAAATCCTGCTATCTTTATCAGCCGTCTGTTAATTTTTTTTTCTGTCACTTCTTAAGGTAACCTTTCAACTATTTGGAATACACTATTCCGTGCGTAATTATTGATTGACTGAGACTGATAGAGCGTAATTAAAAAAGCGGTTTGGTTCATCTTTGATGCTTTCATCCTCTCGTAACCTCAATATACAACCTTTTTTGTGGTTTTTTCACTCTCGTAATCATCAAACGTCCAATTAAATTTATTCAGTGCGCGAAGCTTAATATCTGTCGTCACTATATACATTTTTTACCAAATTACAAATCAATACTTAACCAGTTAAAGGATTTATTTTAAATATTCGATTAGCATGGCGTGCTTATGCAATTGAGCTGTTACGTTTGTTTTAGATAACGTTACTTATATATTTTTCAGGGCTTGCTTAACTAAACTTATCCTTCATCTCATGCACCCAACCCAAGGCCGGCATGATAGGGTATACAGGTTATGCTATGCATAAGGGCCCCCGAAAGTGGGGTCCCAAATTTTCCTTGCACTATAACTTATTCTGAAAAATATTTTAGCTATATAAATGAATTTTGCACCTTTTGTTTCTCAGTTTAATTTAGATAAGACATGTATATGTTTAAATTTTATTTTTACGTAGCGCATTCGAAATTCCGTATATCTCTGTACATATTTCAAAAGTTTTGAGATGCTATACCGGCAAACGCTTCATAAAAAGAGGGAAGAGGGCATTTTAATCTGGACAGTATCGATGATGAAGGGGGGAACGGATGGGGTTGGGATGGCTACCGCAAACTTAAGAGCAGTGGTGTGCAAATATCCACAGCCTGAGGTATTCAAAGAAATTTCCGCCTCACAGAAATAAACATGTAGTATACAATTTCATACGGAATATAGTGCCGACTCTAGATAAAATGCCGCCTGTCGCCGTCGCCTCACTAGCTCAGGTCACGCGGAATATCTTGCAGAAAGAGTAGAGGCCCCCCCGAAATCCTGCTTGCATAGGGGAACCGAAAGGTATCTTGCCGGCCCTGCCCCCAACCTAAAAGCAATGGAACACTTTTTACAACTTTCGTTTTTGAACACCCATTTCACGCGGATGTAAAGATATAAATTTTTGCTTTTACCTGCACATGATTATAAAATAATTCCAATATTTTATATAAACTGCAGATATTGACCTTTGAAAAATTTGGGTGCCGAACTATTTTTCTCTACCTTAAAAATCGTTCGAACGAAAGCAATCCGTCTCTTTCAGTTCGCTATTCATTTCATCGCTATTTTCATCGTCATCTATTTCGCGCATCCACCAGTCGATCACGCGGCCCGTAACACGTTCCCATCTTCCGCCACGTGTCTACCTCATGGCCAATCTCTGGCGCATCCCTTTCACTTCCCCGTGCCGGTCGATTTGACCCCACCAACCCTGAAACGGCTCTTTCGTAGCGCTCTGTATCTGTCTCCCAAGAGAACAGAACGCCTTTATCGTCGAAAGAGAGAAAATGCGAGATTCGCTAAAAAAAAAAAGTATAAACATTTAAGACATAAGAGGATTCCGACAGTGGCTCGATTCCAATAGGCTATTAAAAGGAAGCGGTCGAGCAATCCATATTCTCGTTTGAACTATTGAATAAACGTTCCCTATCTCCGTCGCTAAAAATGATTTTTTAAATCTTCCAATACGGCTATTTTGCATATGATATATTCACCTGGTTCGCCATTATTTTTTGGTACAAGGAGTTACCTCGGTCACCTAAGTTACCAGGAGATAGGATTGGATAAAATATGGAGAAAATATGATTGAATACGTGAGATATAAGAGGAAGAGGAAGGAGAAGACAACGGATCGGCAGACGAAATGATAGAAGAGGGAAATGTAGCGAGAATGGGCACATGCCGGAATTAACAGGACATACGAATGCGATGGAAAGGAGATTAAACGAAGGAAAGAGAAGAAACAGAGCGAGGTAAGATGAGGGGAGAGAGGTATAATGGGAAACTGACCGAAGAAAAAAGGCGAAAGGGTTATAAAAGTAAAGCTAAGAGACAAGTGAGGAAATAGGAGAGAGAAAAAGATGCGAGAAGAAAATAAAAAGAACAAAAAAATAACGAAAGACAGCAGAAGGGGGTGGGACGCAGAGGCAGACAGGTAAGAGAGGGGATGGGAGGAAAGCGAAAGGGAAGAACGAAAAATGAACGTGGAAAAGGAACGCGAAAGAACGTAGGAGGAGAACAAGAGGCTGACGAGAGGCTAAAAGAAAGAGAGGAGAAAGGGAGGCGTAAGAGAGGATGAGAAGAGAGGGAGAGAGAGAGAGACGGAGACGGAGGAGGAGAGAAGGAGGCGGTGAAATGAGTCAATGCTTCCCTCTGCATTATCGATTGTGGGCGACTGGCGCGACTCCGCCAAGCTGTGGTTCTCGGCGCAAGAGCGGTAGCGAGTCGACCAGAGGAGGACGGCTATACAGAGGGAGTGAGACGGAGGGAGAGGGAGGGAATGAAGAGAGAGAGAGAGGGGAGGGAGAAAAGAGGGAGGGAAAAAAGAGGGAGGGAGAGAGCCTTTCTCGCCGTCCCCGCTACCTTCCACGCTGGAAAGAAAGAGACAGGAGAGATTCATACGCGCGAGCCTCCTCCTAGGTTGGGAGAGAGAAGAGGGGGAGAATGGGAGGAGGGGGAAAGAGTGGGAGGGGAGAGAGAGTAGAAGGTATAGAGAGTGGAAGGGGGGGAGGGAGGGAGATTTTTGAAAGGCCCGAAAGAGGATGATCGCGTCGCCTTGAGAGGGAGCGGAGAAATTAATCAGGTCGTGCCGATAATTAGGAGCGAATGGGCGGCTGTCTAGATATTCCCTCCGTCTTTCCAAGAAAAGAGGAATGCAACCGCGTTATCTTGAGTGCTTCCCGGCGGCGTGATTCATAACTAACATAAACGGAGTCCTTAGGTTCGATCTCGAGGGCTTGTGATTCTCGAAAGTTTTCGTTACGAACGAGAGGTGAGGCGGAGCATGACGAGATTGTCGCTTCTAAGAAAGAACTCCGAGAGATGAGGTTTTGAAATTTTGTTCATGAAAGAATAGGAAGTACAAATTAAATAAACCGTTTCAGACGAGATAAAAAAATGCGTTTATATACGTATTGTTAACATTTATTAATGAATAATGTAACAGTTAAAAAATAAAAAAAAAACAAAGTTATAAGGTAGTTGATGGTGGTCAAACTTGGTTTTCACTTTCACATTATAAAATTAATTTTGCTTTTTTTATTTATCCTTCTTGATAGACCTGTTCTAAACTTCTCTTTCCTAAAGATTTTAATATGCTCTAAATAAATATAGAAATTATCGTTGCGTGAGTTAAATTAATTACTTGCTGTCTCTCTTTGAGTCGAATTCCTTTATTTTTGGGATTGAATTGAACTGAGTTTTAAAATTAAAGCATTTAACTTGTTTGCATATAAATTCGTTCATCTATAATTATAGCTTATTTTGATGTCTTCTGAAAAGTATAGGATACAAATGGTGATCTAAGTTACATGCAGACATACATTGGTCAAAGGAAACAGATTTCTACTAGAACGTGGTAGTTAAACAGTTACGAACGTGATGCATTCTTTTAAACAAATCTGGAATCGATACTTCATTTCTAAACTTCTAAATTTTGAACTTTTTTTTAAATCGATAACCACAAAAAATGTTTATTTTCTCCATTAAATAAGTGAATTTCGGTAATATTTTTAAGCGACGAAAAAATTCGGAGTATTTGTTTGTAGGATAAAAGTAAATCCTGCGGCGAAATTCAAAAATCGCTCATATTTTCGCCACGTGAAACTAGGAGTCAACAGAAAGAGTATTAGCGCTTAATGGAGGACAGGGGGTGACAGCGACAACTTGCCTCCATCAGTGTTAATGCCAAACATTACCCCCTCTCCCCCTCCCCTTCGCCATGGGCACACGCCATTGGAGACGAAATCGACGCTATTTCATGGCAACCCAATCCCTGAAGATATACAAGGAGAAGGGAGGAAGGAGAAATCGTTGATGTACGGTAAAGATAGGGGGAGAAAGAGAGAGAGAGAAGGAAAGAAAAGAGACGAAGGAGGCAGAGGAAAGGGAATGGAAGCGCGAAGAGTTGAAAATGTCGGCGTGGATGCTGGGTGAAAATGTTGAAAGAAGTCAATAGAATAGAAGGCAAAAGTAAGAGATTATATATAAAAGGGAAATGTGAAAGTGGTGAATTTAAAATGGTACATATTACATAAGGGTAAGAAGATACGAAATGTTAGTTAGCAATGAAAAGAATGTTGAAGATAAAATGGACACAGAGACGTAAAATAGAAGGAAATACAAGAAGAGCAAGAGATGATTATATTATACAAATTATAAAGAAGAAAGATACCCTTTTCTAAAGTAAGAGGTGGAAGCACCTTTTCTTAACAATTTTCAGGCTTCTGGTCTGTCTCCCTCTTAAGGGAAGCGACTAGCCGCACCGTTAGAATGTATATTCTCACTAGACCTTCTCATCTGTGAAATCTTCACCCCACTAGCTTCTATAGTTTGGCTACAATACAATTTCAAATTTTTGAACTTTCCAACTTAGAAGCCATCTAGGAGAAAGTGTATGAACAATGTAGGAAATCCAATTAATATAATATCTATCTAAACAAAAAAATTTTTTCAAATATCTCTTGAAACAAAAGAAATATTGTCCACAGACGGACAGACAGACAGAGTGATCATACAAGCACTAAGGCGAACTGGATTACCCAAGGAAAAAGAGTATGACTAAACACGTCTTAGAAGGAACAAAAGATAGACGTAGGAAAAGGTTTCAGGTGATAGACGACCTAAAAGGGACCTATCAATACGTGATAAAGGTAGGATATTGTAGGAGTATTTGGAGAATCGGGTTTAACCGAGAAAAATTACGGATCTGTCTACGGACAGATTACCTATTCTGATGTTAATGATTATTAAGAAGCAGGAAAAAAACGAAAGAAAAAGAAAAGGGAATGAGAGAGAGAGGGATGGTGGAAAGGGATGAACAGGGGAAGCGTCCCAATAGGGAGATGTGTTTGGTTTGCAGAAAGGGGGAGTATACGGTTGACGAGGGTTGGGGATGATTTCATTGAGTAAATGGACACGAAGTGCAAGTCGTAGTCTCTTATAAAGCCGTTTTCTGACGAGAAAAATTCTATTAAGAGAGTTTTATGATGGGTTTTACTACGTTTGGTATTTATAAAGTGTGATATTACTAACCTATTGACTGAACCATTGTATCAGTGTCCCGATGTTGACCAAAAACGGTTATTTCCCGGCGCATTGAAACAGTTTTTGCGGCTACGGTTTTCTTGTCGTGACGGAACTCCACCGTCGGCATTGTGTTAATTTCATCGCCCTGTGCGGAAATTAAACGAAACTAATCCACTCAATAGGATCGCTAACTTTTATTGAGAAAAATTTAGTTTTCCAATTATCAAATAAAACTAAAATAACTCGATGAATCGTATTTAAACGTGTTGTAAAAAATCCGCGTTAATCGAACGGGACTTCATAATATTCATTTAAAGCACGCGATTTATTTGCATGTCCAATAAATGGGTAACGTGATTATGCGTGAAAATGAAAGCATCGAAGATCTTTAGCGAAACATTTCTAAACTAATTACAATGGTGCATCTATGTTTATCTGATTTCCTCAATGCTCGATCTATTGGCACGAAGAAAAGATTTAATTGCCAACAGAGTAGCCGCAGAAAACTTACAGGTGTCTTAAACAGGTTTGAGAATTAACTGTAGCGCGGGAATGAAGATGCTGTTTCAAGTGGAAGTGGGAGACAGAGAGAAGTATATATATATATATAGTACTCTGATAGTATGAAGACGGTACATATATACGTGAGGCGTATGCCAAGGAGGGAGAAAGGGGCGTGGGTAAGGGGATAGGATGTGGCAAGGGCAAGGGGGGTTTCATTCGAAGGGGTTGACGTTAAAAGGGGGATGGGAAGGGGATTGCGGTACAAAGGGGTGGAGGCAGAAACGTACGAAGGGAAGGGGGTTTGGAAAATGTGTTGAGCGAGAGAGCGTGTTTTGCCGATTGGATTGTCCAAGCATTAAGGGGATACGTTCCAACGCTACGCAATTGTATATAAATCACGATTCCCAGAGAGTGAGAATTAAACTCGCGGAGCGGAGTTTCTTAAGTTCAAAATGTCAACGGCCGGACGCAGAGAAATGAGTTTAAACGGTAAACACAGTAAACACGTGTTTGTCTTCATTATTTTTTTACGCTAACAAGGTTTAAATTGGAGGCTTGGTTCATAAAGGATTTTAAAAACGTTTGAGATGTTGTATAGAATCCGGTCTAAGTTTTTTCTATAATTTTTCTTATGCAGAAAGTCTTTTATTTCATAATGGAAGCTGTTGTCGAATTTTTTTGGAAGGAGGTGATGTGATTTTTAAAAAATCCACGCACATTTTAACTCGGCTGGTCTGGTTCTCGTAGCATACTAGCATTCATTAAATTTATAAAAAATATTGTTGCCTTTCACTTAGGAAATGAAATATCAGGGAAATTATATACCTGCTTCAAATAAAAAAGCAACCTATAATAATTCCTGGAGAATTATCGATCTCGCTCTTATGGCTGAAAATACATTCCAGAATAAACACTTAAAAGGATAAAAAATTGAAAAGTTAAGCACTTGTCTTAGGTATCTCTAATATCCATAACAATGTTATAAAAAACCAGATGCGAGTTTCGGCCACAAATCAGTCATCTTCAGTGGGGATTCGCCGTTAAGTAGTTACTAACAAATGAGGGAAGAATTGCAAAGCAAATTACATAGGCGCTTTTTTTACCGGTTGCTGTCTTTCAAGCGGAATAAAGAATAACAGATTGATTCTATGTATTGCTGGTTTCCTACATTTGCGGAGCACGTATTTTTAAAGCGATTTTTTCCGACTAATTCCTTGCAACTGAACGACGAAATTTTTTGACATGCAATATAGACCAATCTATACTGAAATTCTGACTTCTCCAAATTGCACGATTCCAAATATATTGCCCGAACAGACGGGCGTACGGAGAGACAAACCATACGCATGAGCGCTTCTTTTTACTTTCTCATACCAAGTATCGAGAAAGTATTGTTTTCGCGAAAAAATTCGACCTCGAGATTTTTACGGAAATACACGTTTTAGGTGTCGCTGAATCCGAAAAAGTGGTTTTCTTAATGCCGTCTGTCTTTTACTGGCTCTGGAGCCTAGACGGAAGAACGAAAATGAATGAAATCTCGTATTTAGGCATTTTATCATATTGAGCAGAGTATACTTAGAAATGGTTGACATTGATCAATAATTAAGAGTAGTTTATTCTACACATTTTTAACAACAATCCGATTTTCTGGAAAACGGCTATAACGATTTTGATCAAATTCCGTACAGTTACTTGAGTTTACGTCTTCAATTATACCAAATAGTTCATATTTCTCAAAAAATGAATATAAGGCTAATTTATTCTAGGCAACTTTAACAGCAATTCGATTTTCTCAAAAACGGCTGTAACGATTTTGATCAAATTTCGTACAGTTACTTGAATTTACGTCTTCAATAATACTACATATTTCATTTTTCTCAATGAATGAATATAAGGCAAGTTTATTCTTGGGCAACTTTAACAAAAATTGGATTTTCTAAAAACAGGCTCATACGATTTTCATTTTCTAAAGATAACTAAACGACGCATTAGTACCTATATATGAGAAAGTTTGTACAATGTATGTTGTACCGATTTTTTTAATACAGTGCTTTGATATTTTTCATAGGAGATACCATAAGACAAGTGCTAATTTTTTCACATCATCATATCTCATTGCTTGTTTTAATGGCACTCGCTTCCCTTCAAGTAATTAGAGGCTGCTTTTACGAGTCAGTTATCAGACCGCCTAATCTGCACGTAATTACATACTACGCGCAATCACAACCTGCACGGTCACCCTAAAGCTTCCCGTCTTTCCACTCTGGGAGCCCTTCCTCTCTCATTCCTCCGCGCAGCTTTTATCATTCCCACGACGCAGACACGCCCTCCCGCTTCCAATCCCGGCGTCGCTTCCCCTTCGTCACCAAATCTCCATCGAATTCCGCGCACCTCTGCGCTTCATCCACAAATCCTACAACCGTCCCGGAATTTCTAATCCGTTCCGGTGCATCCATCCTATAGGATGGTAGTTATCGTAGGTATGGATATCGCGCGTGTACCGGCATTGTTCCCGAAAACCTCTATCATTTTATGTAAGATATTCTTCGGCAGACGCGTGATTAATTTTTGGGTATCTTTAAAACATTAGGGCGACGTAAAAAAAATTGCACTTTAAACATGTCAACGCCCTTGTCTGACTTTGTTGTGTGTATATATATATATATGTATATGTATATATATGTATATATATATATATATGTATATATATATATTTTTTTTTTAATACCCAACAAGTAATTCTGCCAAACGCCGATAAGAAAATTAAAAAATGTCCGAAAATTGGAATGATGGCATGCTATCATATCATATTAATTATTCAGTCTGAATCTATCAGATAAATATGTGCGCTGTAAGTTTAGCACGAAGTTCCATTTCGGTTTCCCTCTAAGGAGAACATTCCAAGCCCAAGTAATACGCTTCATTTACTTCTCTAGTTTTGCTGATATCCTCGCATGTACCTAACTTTATGAGACCTCGTTTTCTGCACACCACCATGAAGAGAAATTGAGATTCCTGCCCCAGAAGGCTTAAACTAAAATCCGGAATTCCCACCGCTAGAGAGAAAATAAGGGGGGAAAAGAGAGCAAAAAGGCAATGAAGGAAAATGTGGGATTACGTGGGGAGAATGAGGAAAAGAGACAAAAAATGGTGGAGCAAAGGAAGTAAGTCATGTCAGGTAAAGGGGAAAGGAGGGAGGGAATCGTGCGGAGTAAAGGAAGGAAAGAGCGGAGTGAAGGAGGGAAAGAGGGTTTCATACAAAAAAAAGAGCTGTAATGGAAGCGGAGTGACATATAGGCGAGGACGGAAGAGGAAGAATGTGGATAATAAATACGGAGTGGCGACAAGTTAAAGTTAAAGCGAGGGTAACAAGAACTAGGGAGAAGGAGAGAGAGAGGGCAGCAGAAAAGGAAAGAGGAGAAAGAAGAAGAGAGATAGGTATAGAGAAAGGGTTCTCGACATTTTCGAGCTTCGAGAGCACCAAGTTATTTTCCATAAAAAATAAAACTTCACTTTTGAAAAAAAAAACAGGAACCAACGAAACTAGCGTCAAAGTTATCAATAATGTTTTTTTAAGACGTCTAAGATAGGAAATGAGCAAAGAAATTAACAGCGATTTTAAGCATTGTATATGAGCACTATGAACAACTAAAGAGCACCAATTTGGTAATCCCTGAGATAGCAGATAGAGAGAGTATAGTAGCATATACTGTTGGTGCTATATAAGATGAAAAACACATAGGCTAGGAAGTTGACGTACTCGACTCAAGTATATGATAAGAGATACGCGATTATATCTAGGTATGTAGGAGGAGGGAGAAACTAGGGGTTATACTCTCAGATCGAGAAAAACCACAGAGAATACCTCG
Organism: Uropetala carovei; assembly: GCA_036926305.1. Classification (NCBI taxonomy): domain Eukaryota; kingdom Metazoa; phylum Arthropoda; class Insecta; order Odonata; family Petaluridae; genus Uropetala; species Uropetala carovei. The sequence goes on from JAXCHB010000069.1 coordinate 9,053,849, forward strand.
ACCGATCGATGCCATGCTTTCATCTCCCTCCTCCTCCAACAAATAGTTCCTTCGGTATGTACAAAGACTTACCCCGCTAGATGCACGCTCGCTAATCCTTACTGACCGAGGAGAGCGCATACTCGTCTGCGAGCATAAGACTCCTCCCTGACCTGTCTCCCACTCTCTAGGAACAACATCCACGCGTCCGAGCCTTTCCAAAGAACTGTCCAGAGAAGGGGGAGGGGAGAGGGGGAGAGAGAGAGAGATGAGAATCCTTTTCTCCGTTTAGCCTTTAATCTTCCTCTTTCCTTTTTTTCTTTCTTTGCCTCTCTTTTTCTCCCACCATCTATTTTTGTCTCTTTTAATCTTTATTTCCTTATCGCTTTCTCTTCTTTCACTACCTTATTTATCCCTCTTTTTCTCTTTTCCTGCTTTTTTTTTACATCGCTTCGTATCTTCTTTCATCTTAGCGATCGTTGATACTCTTTTAACTCTCATATTTTATGGTCGCGGTGTTTTTAAATCCGTTATTCATTTTTTCAAAAACAACTCTGTCTGATCTATCTTCTTCGTTTGTATTTCTTCCGACCAATTAGAACATCTTTGCGTGTCTCCTTCTTGTATCTCCGGCCTTTCGGTTGGATCAACGCTTAACTACGTGTAGGCCAAGAAGAACATTTTATTTCCACATTGCTCTATTACTTTTTTAAAAGTTATATTTACAAGTAAAAAAGAATTCTTAGTCATATAAGTTTATACAGAGAAATTTTCAGCTCAGTTTTTTTTAGCAGGAACGATTTAATCGCTTTTATTTACAATTCCAACATACGAAACAGCTTATCGAGCATTTAAACTTATTAAGTCACAAAAGGTTCTGATATGCTAAATGTAAATAAAGTTTTTCAAATTAAATTTCACGTTTCTATGAATTTTGAATAATAGATGACATTGTGTGTGACATTGTTTCCAAAACTTATTTCTTTAATTTTAAGTGGGAACTGCAATTGATAGATTTCTCTAAGTTGATTTAGCGTAATTATTCGAACATTAAATTAATTAAAACATGAAGTAACACCGATATATAGTGTGTGTGTGTGTGTGTGTGTGTGTATATCATCTTGGTCAATTGCACACAACAATTTAAATATCAATGGCTTAACCGAATATTAGAAATTCTAACTTTATCAGCAAATGCAACGAGGTAAAAACATATCTGTGCTCCTTACAAACATCATAGCTTCTCCATGTCAACGATTTCGCAGTAAAAACGCCAACGCACGGGGAAGAATCATATTATGCCGCTAGCAATTATTGTCTACCAAATTGAGACATCGGAGCGAAAATATCGACCATTCTAAGGTTATATCGATAAGCTTTCTTTCAACGCCATTAAACGTTGTCCCGCTCATAAACGAATCCCCGAGAGAGGAAACATAAACAACGCGACACGCCGTAAAGTGACGCACAAACGCCGCTTTCGCAAAGGGGAGGAGAGATGGAGGGAGGATGGAGGTTCTACACACAGAGAGACCTACAAATAAAATAGCGTTGTTTCCTTTATTATTCTTTGTTAAGACCTCTCCCACCCCACGCAATTGAAGTCACTGCATAAAGTGATAATGATAAGGCGCTAAACCGCGGAGGGAAGGCGAAGCGAAGGAGTTTAAACCCCTTATCACGTCACACCAATTCCTACTTCGCCACGATCACCCGCCAACGTTCGCTCTCTTAAGCTCTTCTCTCTCTCTCTCTCTCTCGCACATCGCACGCCTCTTCCCCCTTCTCTCCCTCTACCCTCCCCCCCTAATATCTCCCTCCAATCTCTCCCTACAACTTCTCCCTCTAACCCCATCCCTACAACCTCTCCCCCAACCTCTCCCTCCAACCTCTCCCTCTAACCCCATCCCTACAACCTCTCTCCCAACCTCTCCCTCTAACCTCTCCCTCTAACTCCATCCTTACAACCTCTCCCCCAATCTCTCCCTCCAGTCTCGCCCTCCAACCTCTCCCCCAACCTCTTCCTTTTTTGTAAATCTTATCTTTTTAAACTTGTATGTATTATTGTAATTCCACTATTGTTCTTTTATGTATCTAAGGTTTTTGCAAGTTTATTCCAACCCCTTCCCTTCGTGGGTGTTTTCCTGCGTGGTCTTTTACTAGGATGGCCAAGTCAGGTCTTTCCTCGGTTTTTACCACAATTACTCTGTCTTTTTATAAAAATTTCCCGAATTTGTAATTTGATGTCTTGCTTGTATGTTTTTCTATTTTTTTCTCGTTCTTTTCTGTGAAATTATTAGTACTATTTTATCCTCATTTGTAACTGTTGACGCAGGGTTAAATGTAAGAAGGGACTATATAGTCTCAATTTCCCCCTAATAAAGTTGTTTGTCTGTCTGTTCCTACAACCTCTCTCTCCGTCCTACCTCTCCCTCCAGCCTCTCCCTCAAACCTCTCCCTCCAGCCTCTCCCTCCAGCCTCTCCCTCCAACCACTCCCTCAAACCTCTCCCTCTAACCACATCCTCACACCCTCTCCCTCAAACCCCAACTCCCTAAACCTCTCCCCACCCCATCAAACTTCACTCCCCACCCCCATTCTCCGTCAACGCGTCCGTTCCCTTTTGCATCGACTGCCTCCCTTCCCAACGCCACCCCCCATATCTCCCTCTTCCTCCTCCTTCTCCTCCCCCCCCCCACAGCACTGCTACTACTCACCGTCAATCCTCCCCTTCCCCCCTTTCTCCCCTTCTACTACTCATCCTTTTCTCTCCTCCCCACCGTTCCGCCCCTTTCCCCCCCCTTTACACTTTTACCCTCCGGTCCGCACCGATGCTCTCTCTCCCTCTCTCTCTCCCCCCCCCCCCCTCCCCCATTCCAACTCTCCTCCACGCCCATTGCATTGATTGGGATAGGGGTGGCGTGGTGTTTCGGGGGCCATCGAGCGGGACAAGAGGATGAGGGGTGTGGGTGGCGGCGGCGGTTTTAGAGGGGAGATGGGAGGTTTTTCTTTTCGGGAGGGTGGAGAGAGAGAGAGAGAGAGAGAGAGAGAGAGAGAAGGGGTATAAGGAAGTCAGAGGTGGAATAGAGCTCGCGGATGATGAGTAAGAATAATTGGCGAGGAAAGGAAGAAAAGAGGGAGAGAGGAGAAAACAGAGAGAGAGAGAAACAGTGACGAGGGCGAGAAAGACAACTCTTTCTCGCGAAATAAGAGAAAAATAGGAGTGGATAAAAACAGAGGAGAGAGAAAGTGTAGAGAGGAATCTGGGAAGAATGAGAGAAAGAGGGAAAGTGAGGAAGTTAGCAAAAGAGGGAAATGAAGAAGGCGAGGAAAAAGGCGAAAGAGAGAAAAGTGGGGAGACATAAAGAAAAGTTTAAACGTGAAAGAAGAAAATAGATGAGAAAAAGATAATGAAAATGTAGAAAGAAAGTGGGAATGACAGGAGATACAGGAAAAGCGAAATAAGTTAGTAAAAGGGGGAACGATAGAGAGAGAAGAAAGAAAGGAGAGGAAATACAAAGGAGAGAATGAGCGTAAAAAGATAGGAAATTGAGTATAAATAGACAGAGGAGAAATCATACCAGAAGAGAAAAATGCGGGGGAAAGGAGCGAGTAGAAAGAGTTGAGTAAAGAGGAGAAAGAAATCAGAGGGAACGAGTGAGAGAGAGGGAAAAAAATGGAACGAGAAACGAAATGGAGCGTAACGTAAGGTGAAAGAGAGAAAGACGAAGAGTTTGTTCTTTCATCTTCTTTTTTTTTCCTCCCCCGGAGTTATAGACCTCAAAGTGCTATTTAAAAAAATTTTTTTTCGGAGCCTACCGTTCGAACTTTTCCACGTATTTTTGTGACTTTGAAGTCCTATTTTTCGCTGAATTAAATTTTTCGGGATCAAATGGGCGGAATCCAATCAAACTCCCACACAGAAAAATCTCCAAAGAATATCATTTAAATTTAGGCACTGCCTCCTCCAATGATTCCTTCAGCAATGAAACGGATATGATTAATCTCTTAATACGCCAGTGGCTCAGTCTACGATCGAGGAATATTTTTTTACGATAAGCAATCTAGCGAAATGTTTTTAGTCGCGATCCTCTCTTTGGTACATTTATCCTTCGATTGGCACGATGATTATTCTTTGAGTATCCAACTCAGTGGTCTCAAACACAAATAATGCGTGGGCCACATTATGACAACATACCAAATCCGCATTCCATCTTAATAACATTCTTATGCACCTCGATTGCGTAGAGCAGGCATGCCAAACTCTAAGAAGTATCAGGTTTGCATAGAAGTGACGGATGTTATAGATAGGATTACATTTTCGGGCCGCAAGTTTGCCATGCCTGGCATAGGGTGCATTAAATGCAAATGAAAAATAAACTAAAGATATTTGCAAGTGTTGATTTAATACAGTTTTTAAATTTATTAGATTATATATATATATATATATATGTATGTATGTGTGTGTGTTTGTGTCTGGTGCTGCCGAAGGGATCATCCCGAAAGCTCCAATAACTTCTACAAATGTGTCTCTCCAACACCCCAGCGGCTCTCCTTCCGGTAAGTGCTCACTGGGTTTCCTTCAACACCTAGTTGCCCTAAATATATATATATATACTTATATATAAATTAGAAATGTGCCTGAGATCATAGTAAAATTCGCGGGCCGAATAATAACAGCGGTCAGCGTGTTTGTGAGCAATAATCTAATTGATTCCATACAAGTTGCAAAAAAATTGAATATCGAGGAAATTTTCCTCTTCTAATTACCTGCATTGTTGTTGGAAATTGATTTTCGCTCAGGGCGGTGTTTTTAGTTACGGGCTGAATCCTTAAGGATTCCTGTGCGCAGTACAGTGAACCCTTTTCCAAAGCGGATTTCATTATACACTGTTGAATAACACTCATACACCTAACACGTATAAAAGTTAGTAATAAACTGTCCTAAGTTGGGCGCGCATCCATTTTACGTAGGTACGTAGTCACGTGAGAAAGAAGAACATGCAAGTTTTAGTGATTATTTTTAATTAAGGTACTTTTGCAATGCGGTTTTGCTCAGCGCAGCCCTTTCCAAGTACTCGACCCCCCGCGCTGAGTTAAGTGCTTTGTACTGCGATTGTACTCATGCGCTTATCCAAGGAGCCACATCCACTACAAAAAAAAAATTATATTTAGGAGAATTAAGACTTTCTTCCAAGGGTACAGAACCACGTTAGATTAAGCCAGTCTTCGAAATAGGACGGAGGAGAGATAAGATAGAGTGCGAATAAAGTCGTGTGGTCGTTTTGTCAGCAGAGGAAAAGAGAAAGGATGATAAAGGGATGGAGAGAGGAAACGGACAGGAAAAGAGAGGGGAAAGATAAAGAGGAGAAAATAAAGGGAGTCGATGGGGTTCGGATGGCTGACGAGGTAGATAGGAGGGGGGAGACGACGTGTAGATGGAACAGGGGGAGGAAGAAAGAGAAATTTCCCAGGGAAGAGATATTTGTTTATTTAGGTCTTAATGTCCGCTTAAAGCCAGATTACACGTGATAATCTTTTGTTTGTCGGTAATTGCGGCGTTCGTTTCCCCTAAAAAAAAACAAATTCTGACGGTCTCCCAGCTTACGCCGTTATCCGATCGTGAAAGGACTGAGTAAAATAGTTGCCGGAGTTGAGTTTGTTTGTTTTGGGGGAAAAATATATGTAAGGGTTTCCGTCGATTTAATCGAGGAACACGGGGGGGAAGGGAGATGGGGGTTGAAACAGTCGTTCGAGACGAAAATGTGACGGATTTTACGCTAATCGCTGAAGACAACATTTCCGTCATTATCATAGATGATATTTCGCACTTGGCGTGTTTTTATGTCAAACAATAAGGCTGACGTGATGAAGAATAAAAAACAAGGTAACTGAATTTCAATCGTTAGTTACAGTTTAGTACTAGCGTAATTGTCCGTCAAATATAACGGGTATGCGTGAATTGAGTATTATGGTAAAATAAAATTAAAATTAAAGAAACCTACATATATATATGCATTAAAAAGCAAACAATAAATATAATGTCTACATAATAGAATATTCCTGAAAGTAAAAATAATAATGAACATACAAAAGTTGTGCAGTTTTAATATGCAAATGATTAATGTGCTGCAGTCATTCACGTGTTAATCAAATGGAAAAAATAACGCTTCTAGAATAGAACCCATGACTTCAATGTAGACGATGAGCAGCTAAATATTTAAAATGAGCAAGGATAAGTAACTCCTGAAAATACGAGTCGAATGGTAATGGGATTTAACACAATGCCCCTGGATCTTATGCAACCGGTGGAGCTCTGAGCATTACACTTCACACACGACGAATAACCAAGCAAATTATATAGGAGGATTGAGGCGTTTTTATCTTGCCGTCACAATAACAAAACGGAAAGGACAATCTTTCATTTTTAACTATTATAAGAATTAAAGTATTGGTTAAAATCCATGACCTGAAGTAAAAACTTGTCAATTTTATTTTTCGACCAGAGTCTTTATGTTTATTCTTTTGTAATTTATAAATATTCCTCGCAGCAGGATTATTTGCTAAAACATGAATCTGCCAAGACGGAATATCGAGTAGCAGAATTGCTAACACACAATCTTCACGAGTTTGAGAGAGCTGGATGGTTGGCTCCACTTTCGATAAATTTACCTGCAAGTGAATAGAACGCTGAATCCAGTAGGTCCTCAACAGTCGCGGAGGTTACTTTCTAGGGAATCACCGCGAATGTCAAATGAACGCTTTTAAACCTTCGGTCTCTTTTTCACATACCTTCCTCCATAGCATTAAACTAAGCGTTAAAAGTCTTCGAGTCCAAATAATAAAAGAAACGTCAAAAATAACCGCGGAAATGCCCTCAATTCTCGCGGTAAATACCATTTTCCCCCGTTTTAAATCCCATTTAACGAAAGCAAAAATTCATTTACAAAAATAAAATAAATTTTTTAACTTACAGGTTCCAAATTAACGAATTTTTTCTTTCACTGCATCCTGCTTTAAAGGCCCAACTGCCAATCGCATGGAGTCATGACGCACGAAACATTAGCGTCCAAACTCAACAAAGAGCGTCGAATCAAGAGAGAGAGAGAGAATGTGGGGGTTAGAGGGGAAGGCGTTAAAGGCTTACCACCTTGAAATTGAGCACAAAAAATAAAACGCTTCAAAGGGTGAACTCAATCGTCACGCAATGCGTGGAGAAACGAAAAGAGAAATGAACCGAGGAGGAAGCGGAAGGGCGAATATCAGGAAAGAGAATTCGATATATATATATATAAAATCATCATCATCATCATCATAGATAGTCTGTCCGTAGACAGGTCCGTGATTATTCTAGGTTAAACTTGGTTCTCCATATACTCCTATTTTCCGCAGTTTTCGTCATGTCTTGATAGCTCTCTTTCCCTTTCAAGTCGTCTACCAGCTGAAACCTTTTCCTACCTCTTTCTCTTTTTCCAACCAGTTTTCCTTCTAGCACTTCTTTAATCATGCACTCTCTCCTCAGGTGATGCCCAATCCAGTTCGCCTTCCTCTTTCTGATAGTCTGTATAATCGCTCGCTTCTCTCCTATTCTTCGTAGTACTTCCTCATTTTTCACCCTATCTGTCCATTTTATCTTCAGCATTCTTCTCCATGTCCACATTTCGAAGCTTTCCGAGTATTTAATATCATTTTTCCTTAGCGTCCATGTTTCTGCCCCATAAAAAGCTATACTCTATACATAGTACTTTATCAACCCCTTGCGGATTTCCTGCTTTATATTTCCCGTTAGTAGAAGTTTCTTTCTTCTGAAAGCGGCTTTCGCTTTTGTTATTCTAGTCCTGATTTCCTCGGTACATTTTGCTTCTCTCGTTATGATATATATATATATATATATATTATGTGCAGATGTAAGGTAAGGAGAGGTTGGAGTGGAATGATACAGGATAGGAGAATGGGAAGAAAATAGGAGGTGAAAGAGAGAGAGAATGAGGAGAAAAATGAAAACGAATGAAAAATGGCAGTGGTATTGCGGGGAAAGAAGGGGAAAGATAGAGGGCGAATAAAGGCGTTCGGTAAATGGCGGAGTTGATGATCGAAGAAGAGAAATGAAGGAAACAACCGAATTCGGAGTCATAGAAGATGATAAAGAAGATATTAAGGATATAAGGATTGGAGAGGGGTTAGTGGAGAACACGGGAAGAGGACAGAAAAGGGGGGAAGGAATGAGGAAGGGTTGGAAATGGAACGGATCCGGAAGAAGGAAGGGAATTAGTGCAGGGAAGACGGAGGAAAGGAGAGGAGGAAGGGTAGAAAATTCTGCTTGAGAGTATGGACACCGGAAAAAGAAAGGAAAAATAAAAAAGGCAAGCAAAAATAGAGTGGGAAGGAGGGATAAAATGAATAGAGAAGAAATGAAAGATAAAAAGAGCCATCAGGAAAGTAGTACGTGGAGGATTAGATTTGTAGGTGTAAGGGACTAGAGCAGGCAAGGAAAACTCACGTGCCAAGACGACAAAAATTGTATTTTTTTTCAAAATTACGGGCCTATTTAAAATTCACCCGAAAGAAAAATAATTTCATTGTTTTCCACTATGATCATTTTATAAAATTCGATTTATCGTCTAAAAAGACTTTTCCCAGATAATTTATGGCCGAACGACAATCATGGAACAGCAAGCATTTCCTTCGCATAAGACAAAAAGTCACTGTAAGTCAGCTGTTTTGTCAGCATAATTGCAGTCTCGCTAGAAACAGTATTTTATACTGTTTCAGAAATGAAAAATATTAAGGAGGCAGTCAGTAAACAATTTTTTCCGTTCACGTGCCAACCAAAATAGCACCGCGTGCCGTAAGTTCGCCATCGCTGGACTAGGGTGAGACGACGCCCTGAGTGGGACGGGATGAACTCTTGGGGCGCATAGGATGTGGAAAAGGATATGAGAAAGGGAGCTGGGGAAATTCTGGGAGAAATAACGTCGAGGGCGGTGATATTGGATGAGAGTGGGATCCAAGATTGCAATAAACGTGTGGGTTAGATAGGGGGGGAAAATATAATCGTAAAGAGAGAGAGAGAAATATATCGAAAAAGAGATGAAGAAAGAGAGAGAAAGAGGAGAGAGGAAGAAGAGAGAGAGAGAGAAAAAAGTGGTACCTCCGAACAAGAATATGTGGGGTGGGTTCGAGAAGACTTTGGGGGCAATGTTCGGAGAGCAGGTGAGAAAGGGATGAGGAAGGGAGAGACGGTTAGAGGGAATAGCCTGTCGTCGGGAAGAGAGAGAGAGAGACAGGGAAAGAGAGAGGGAGGAGTGAAGTGAGGCGGTGTTGAGGCGTTGAGTGAGTGGCGTGCGGGGCGGGGGTGGCGTCGGGAAGGCGTGAATGAAGAAGAGAGAGAGAGAGAGGGCGGGCTGCGAGAAAGGAAGCGGTCGGGTGAGGAATCAGGAAGATAAAAGGGGTCGTGGAAGAGTAAGGGGAGGAGGGGGAGAGAGAGGGAGGGAGAGAGTTAGGGGTTGAAAGAGGGAGGAGAGTGTGAGATAGGAGAGGTGACTAAACGAAAGTAGGTATCTCTGAGAACGGAGAAATAAGAGTGATAAAAATAAATAAGACCCTCCTCCTCTACTAGAGTAAGAAAGGTCCCAGAAAAGATTTTAATAAATGGATATTGATTTAAGTACTAAGAATTATATCGTAATAAGATCAAAACTAAATCATCGAAGGAAAAAATCCAGAAAATGAATAATTCAAGGCAGCGATAAACGATAAGAAAGCTTCACGGTTTGGAATTTACGCTCTGTTCCTCATGAGCGTAATGCTAAACTTAACTAATTTAAATCATAGCGAAGAAAAATTCCTATGATTCAGGAATATAACTTGTTATAGTCTGTTCACTACCTAAAGTCTCTTGACCTTGAAGACGCCACTTAGCAGCAGCCAATAGGAGACGGTTAGTTTGGGAAGGTAGTGGGGGGAACCCAGTGTTACTCTTGATTTCGAAGCGTCCACATCGGTCTGCGTTGCCATTTCTACCGCCGTTTCCTTGCTGTTGCCGTTCGTGATTGGGTATCTGTCCTCCCGCAAGAAAGCTGTGAGAGGCGATGGAAGGGGAACCGTTCGTGATTGGCTACTTGCTCTATGAAGGTCAAGAGACTTAAGAAAGCGAACAGACTATAACGAATAACAATAACATCCGCGAACAAGTGGAGAAAAAACTTTGAAAATTAGGTGAAAATTGAGGATACGAGAGAAGAAAGAAAGTGAAGAACAGGAATAGAACAAGGTTGGCGGGAGAATTTCGAAACTATAAGAAACGAAATAAGCGAGCGGAATAAGAAACCCAAACGGGAGAGACAAAGGCGCGCACACTTCTCACACGAAGGGGTTTCGAATGGAAGAATTGGCAAGATAGAGGGAGAGAGAGAGAAAGACATTCGGGCTTGAAAGAGAAGGGAATATGTAGAAAGTGTGAGAGATAGAAGAGAGAATGGGAATGGTAATGCGAAGACGACGTGAGGGACAAGAGGGCAAGAGGACGTGGCGTAAGAGAGGGAGAGAGAGAGGGATGTAAATTTATGTGAAGGCGATGAAGAAACCTTCGAGAACCAGTCGAGCGAACGATCCGAGGGTTTGAAATAGTCATTCGCTCGGCTTCCCCTCCTGTCCTTAACTTCACCACTCAATCCTCCAACCCATCTACGAAACCCTAACTCCTCCCCTCCTCCGACACACACACACACGTCTCCCTCCACACCATTTCTCTCCCTCCCCCCTCCCCCAAGTCTCCCTCCCTCTCTCCCCAACATCTCTCTCTCTCTCGCGCGCGCGCACACATACACACACACAACCCTCACCCATCAACGCATTGCAATTAACTCGTTGCCTCTCTCCCTCTCTTTCTCTCACACCCTTCAAGCACATCTTCTCGCTTCCTCCCTCTCTCTCTCTCGCCTATAGTATACAACACCACCGACCAAATCCCCTCCTCCCTCCCCTCTGTTCCATTCTCGGGATTCCATGCATTAATAATGTGCGGACTGACGAAAAAAAGAGTGTGAGGGAGAAGGGAGAGAGAGAGAGAGAGAGTTTACAGGCAGAGTGGTTAGAAAAATTAAATGATGGGAAAACCCACTACTATAGAATCCCTCTTCTTTGAGCTCAATGGGTGGAAAAAAAGGAAGCGGGGAGAAAAACAAACACGCAGCGGTGACGCGGGGCGTCGACCAATAGGAGAGCTCCCGCGCAGAACGAGGAGTATGAACAAAGTTGTCGAAGTAGAAGGAGCAGCGATGGATTGGATAGCTGGGTTTATCTAAAAAGCATCATTTTTTAGGATGAGAGGTGTGGTTTGAGAGAGAGACAGAGAGAGGGAGGGAGGAGAAAGGGTGTGCAGTTGGCTCCCGCTAAACCGGCACGAACGGGTTTGGAACCAGTTATTTTGGCAAGGCTACATTTTAATGCCTCATTTGCCTCAGTTACATTTTATTAAAAAAATTTCAGGTGCGTTAATTAATTCAATTCTGCTTTCAACAGTGATGAAAAAAAACGTTAACGACGAAAAAGTTTAACAATAAGAGTTGACATCAGCGACATCAATTGCTGGCCAACATTTATTTACTTTCTAATATTGCGTGTGTAGATCAGCGGTTGGCAAATTTTTCTATGTGGCGGACCGAGTTGGTGGCTGCAAAGTTGCCAACGCTTCAGAGAGCCACATTAGACTTTAAATCGGACATTAACTAGAAATTCTGAAGTATCATATCAGTGAAAAATCAAATCCTAATTATATTTTTAGGGTTAAAATAACCTATGGCAGGCCCTTAGCATGCTGGCTGATCGAAACGAAAACCCTTGCTCTTAAAATGACTCATTTTATATCACAAACAATCGCTTGTGCTGGCATAAGTCAGAAACAAGACATGAATTTAAAATCGCTTATTTGAAGATGAATTGATCGGCATTATTGGTTAGATTAGTTTCATAGTGACATTAATAATAAATGAAATAGAACATAAATATTTTCAAGCGAAGACAAGAAGTCTTTCCAGAAAAAGGACGGTTAATGTTGGCATGGCTTTACCGCTATCGGAATTATCGTCACCATAATCTGAAAAATATTTTCCAGGGAAGATTGGAAGGATTTGATGAAGCGGTGCATCAGAGTGGATCGGAGTGGCGATTTTAAGGAAAGAATAGGAATGCGATTCAAAAGTGACTGGAAGGACAGTTACACTGAATAAATCTGATAGGATGACAGGAATTAGACGATTCAACAGGGATTATAACCTTGCTGTGGCTATTATAGATACCTGAGGGAGGTAGTTTTTGTTTGTGTTTGTTCCTGAAGGAATTAGATGGTTGAAAAAAGCGATTGGATGGATTTAGACCAGTGGTCTTCAACGTGGGCGTTTTTGGATTTTTGGTGGGCGTTAAAGAACTCACCAAATGCTATTCTAATTTTTACAAGGAAAAATAAAATTCTATAAAAAAGCGCACATATTCTGTACAATTATTTTATGTACAACTATTACAGTTCATTTGTCGTTAACTATAGTATCATATCATACTATATTAGCGACAATGTATCCATGCTACGGTAAAATCGAAAGGCCCATGAGGGTGGTCGGAGTCCCTCAAGAAGCAGCGAAGCGTTTAAGTTTAATTTTATCAAATATATAAAATCATAAATTTTTAAACACTGTTATTACCACTGAGACCGTATTCGGTAATCTCATCTAACGACAATCCCACTAGTATTAGGGTTACCTTACCTCCGTAAATCGCTTTGCTACTGGGGGCGCAAAATTATTCTTTGCCCCGGGCGCCAGAAACCCTCACTACGCCACTGGGTGGGCGGTGAACTTATTTCAAAGGACAACATATGGTAAAAGTGGGCGGTGACTCAAAAAAGGTTGAAGACCACTGATTTAGACCATAAAGGTTAAGCGGGAAAATTTTTCCATCCAATGGGAAGATTTTTGGATGGACCTCATGCGATTTAAGCAAGATTGAAGAATTAATTCTCGGAAACAGTGCCGAAATAAGGAGAGAGGAACAGGATGAATTTAATACTTCGTGTTAGAGGAATGTAATTAGGACCGGCCCGAAGTACCGACGAGCCGGGCGGCTGCCAGGGGCACCAAAATCTTGAATAAATATTGAATACCGATATATATATATATATCGCCGAACAGGCTAGAATCTTTATGGCATCCATTCTGTTTTTTTCTTTATCTATAATCTTTACAGAGCGATGAATGAATTAGTATGTACTTCGTAATTATCTCAACAAACATTTACGGAGTGGGGCGCTAGAGTGCTATCTAGCCCGGGGCGCCAAAACTCCCGAATGGAATAGTGGGGTAACGATTGGAGAGGATAATTCAGAGGGTGAACTTTTAGAGGGAAAGGAGTAGTAGGTTGGTGAATTTTTTTTTCCATGTGGTTGGCTTTGCCCCGAGGATTCGATGTTTTTTCCCTGGAAGGCCAAAAGAGCACACAGGAATTGGAACAATAGAAAATCAAAAAAGACAGAATGCGGGAGTTTGGGCGACATAGGGGACGGTTTGGAACACTGGGAAGACCTCAAAGTTAGCAGGGTAAGGAATGGTAGGGAGGAGGAGGAGGTACTGAAGGGTGGATGCGAGAGTGTGGTCGCCGTTTTATCCGACAAAGAATGCGTTTCTCGGGGCTTGTGATACGTCAGGTTTCCACGGTGAATGGTTCAGTTAGCAAAGAAAAACGCGATTGTGTGTGTGTGTGGCGGAAGTTCCTTTGATGATTTTTATTCCGACGTTTATTGCGTGTAAAACTGGTTTCGAGTCGCATTTCCGTCATTTCGTAATCGGAAGGTCGTTGAACTCTTTCTGCAGTCTTTTGCTGAATCGCTCAAGTTAAAAAACAAAAAAACTTATCCTTTGACTTCCAGCATCAATTAATTTAACGAACAAGGTCAACGGCGTAAAAAAAATTCACACTTTAAAACGTGCCAACCTTTTAATTTTGGTGATTTTTTTGTCACGAAATAAAAAACAAAAAAATGTGATTTCTGGGTTAGAATGTTAATACCCCAATCCCGATTAAAAATTGAGACATCGACCGGACCGGACATGAATCGATATCGGTAGATAATGGGTAATTTACTGCAAAAATTTATAATTGCGGCCCTTCCCGCAATCGATATGAACCCTTTGTCGTATCGTTCATCCCTTAAATTTCGTCCCTACCGCTGTATCCTTTCCAGACCCTATTGAAAAAAAAGGTGTTCCGCTTGTATCTTTGGTCGATTTTTCTTGCTCTACCTTCCACCTTTACGCACCACGTGACACTCGTTTGATAATGTCAGTCTTCGGTCTTAACGCTTGGGCGCAACGCCCTCACCACCCAACTTGCAGTTTCTCGGTGCAACCCATTGTTGCGGCTTACACAACGACCACCGGAACTGACGTAACCACTCGAAAAAAATGTTGCCTGAGCTATTGAACTTAAGAAAGAGTTTATATTTCACAAGTTTCTTTTAACGCAATTCTATATATTTGCGTATATGTTATCATTCACGTTTGATGATCCAGTCTGCCGTTAAGAGTTTAGGTAACAGAGTAAACTCGTAATCGAAGGGTATTTTTTTCTGATTTTATAAGTATAAAATTGGTTCGCAACATCGAAAAGCGATAAAACCTAAACCAATTCTGAGGTGTTTCTTTTTTCTATGAAGTACATTAAGTGTTATGCCGCGTAATTGGAGGTTTAAACTTTAACAACTGGGATAGAGTATAGACATTATGAAATACATTAAATATGTGCGAAGTCGCAGCGATTTGATCAAAACTCATATGCCAATTGTAGTTATATTTAAGTGGGATAACTGGGTCTCAATTGGGCCTCTCAGATGCCAAACCGACTAACTCCACTTTCTGTCAATTTCTCAATTTCAATACATGAGCACTTGCTTAGTGAAGTACTTTTCAGAAACAAAACGACTAACCCCATATTTCTATTATTCACCAAGAGATGGCAGAACTTTGTATGGCTAGTGAATTTTAGTCAATACTTTTCAGAAGCCATTTTGATTAACTCCAATCTCCTGTCAATATTCAATGTGTAATGTCAAATTTGCTTGATGTTATTGTGTTTTGATTATTATGAAACATTTATTTACATGTTATTTGTGAAATTATACAATAATAATTATTGAGTGTAATAAGCAAAGTTATTATATATTCAATTTATTTTGTTCTAGGATGTGAAAAAATAAGGGAAAAAGGGGGGAGTTGTGGCGTAGTGGTGCGTGGCGCTGGCCTGCTATGCTTAGCAAACTCGGTGCGAACCGGGTTGCCCGGCTCCCCATTTGCGTGTTTAGAGGAGAACACGCAAATCAGCGCCCCGTCCTTCGGAAGGGACGTAAAGCCGTTGGTCCCCTTGGTGTTTCTCGTTAAGAGTAGGCTAATGCCGGCACCGGGTTTCTCTCCTCCCTTGCTTTGTGATTTAGACTGAGAAGCCTTCTAGCGCTGGAGTCGTTTGAAGTCACAAGGTCCCCCCAATTGAAACAAAAATAAGGAAAATAATAACTGTTGTGACAAAAAATAAATTTCTTACCTTTTGTTTTAAGGAGTTAGTCGGTTTGGCATCTGAGGCGCCCAATTAATAAATAGAAAACGAGATAAACTTTTCAGGAACAAGTAAATTCATCAACGCACTCAATTTCAATAACAGACTGAAAATTTTCAACCCGAAACGTTGAATCCGTTGATTTTTCCAATCATTTCATTTATTCGAGAGAAAATACCGATCGTACAAATTAAAGACTTTCTGAAAAAATAAAAGCATTAAAAAAGTCACCGTTAACCTAACAAAAAAGCAGCCACGATAAAACTATTTGTTCAGATACAAAAAAGGTAACAAGAACGACTTTATCTGGCAAGGACGAGACAGGCGGACTGCGGTTATTGCTATTGGCAGACCTTTCTTTCTTTTTCATTCTTTCGACGCAAACAATTGGAGCGAATTTCGACGGGAATGAAGCGACACCAAACCACCGGTCCGGACCGACAAAGAGTGACACAGAAAGAGAGAGACAGATGGATAGCGGGGCAATCAAAAAGGTCTAACCTTTGTTCCCTCGCGGGAACAGTACCAGTTACATCCGCCCTCTCACTCTTTCTCTCTCTTTCTTTCATTCTCTCCTCCCACCTCCCTCTCTCTCTCTCTCTCTAACCCTAGTGGTCATTGGTGACCAACGGCATGGCGATAGACACGTGTGCACCGCTCCACGACGAAAGAGAGAGAGGAGAGAGAGAGAAAGAGAAGCACAAATAAAGTGCCCTAAAAATGTTTTTCTTTTTAAGAGGTGGGTGGAGCAGGTTGACCGCGCAGAGCGCTGAGGAACGTTTTCAGCCTCACGGAACGGGCGAGGCAACTCGAACTAAAAAAAATCAGTAAAACATACATTGTACAAACTTTCTCATATAGTACAAATGGATCGTTTAGTTATCTTTTAGAAAATGAAAATCGTATGAGCCGGTTTTTAGAAAATCCAATTTTTGTTAAAGTTGCCCAAGAATAAACTAGCCTTATATTCATTTATTGAGAAATATGAACTATACAGTATTATTGAATACGTAAACTCAAGTAACTGTACGGAATTTGATCAAAATCGTTAGAGCCGTTTTCGAGAAAATCGGATTGTTGTTAAAAATGCGTAGAATAAACTACTCTTAATTACTGAGCAACGTCAACCATTTCTATGTATACTCCGCTCAGTATGATAAAATGTCTAAGTACGAGAATTTATTCATTTTCGTTCTACCGTCTAGGCTCCAGAGCCAGTAACAGACAGACAGACGACAATGCGAAAACCACCTTTTCAGACTCAGCTACACCTAAAACGCATATTTTCGTAAAAATCTCGAGGTCGAACTTTTTCGCGATTACAATACTTTCTTAATACACTTCGTATATGAGAAAGTAAAAAGGACAAAATAATTGCAGAACAATTAAGTCGAGGAAATTTTTTCTTTAAAAAAAATAGGTACATCATACATTGTACAAACTTTCTCATATACTAATGCGTCCTTTAGTTATCTTTAGAAAATGAAAATCGTACGAGCCTGTTTTTAGAAAATCCAATTTTTATTCAAGTTGTCCAAAAATAAACTAGCCTTATACTCATTTATTGAGAAAAATGAAATACATAGTAATATTGCAGACGTATACCTACTCAAGTAACTACGAAATTTTATCAAAATCCTTAGGTATAGCTGTTTTTGAGAAAATCAAATTATTGTTAAACTTGCCTAGAATAGTCTTATATTCATTTTTAGAGAAATATGAACTATACAGTATTATTAAAGACGTAGACTCAAGTAACTGTACGAAATTTGACCAAAATCGTTAGAGTTCTTTTTGAGAGGAAATCGAATTGTTGTTAAAAATGCGTAGAATAAACTACCCTTAATTATTAAGCAAAGACTACCATTTCTACATATTACTGTGCTCGGTATGATAAAATACTTAAGTATGAGATTTCATTCATTTTTGCTTTACCGTTTAGGCTCCAGAGCCAGTAACAGACAGACAGACGGCATTGCAAAAACCACTTTTTCGGATTCAGCCTATGAGAAAGTAAAAACAAGAGGAGAGATCGAGGCTGCAATTGATGTTTTATTGCGATCGAGGTTCGACGTTTTATTTGCTTACTAGTATAGCTATTTAAAACTAATCCATCTCCCAAATGTTACTCCTTTGTCGCTTACAGTCCGTATTTCCATGTTAGGATGTACGTGATGTAATAGAAGGAGAATTTGAGCGGACAATGGGAGAAGAGGAGAAATGGATTCGGGCACTAATCGATCTAACGGGAAAAGAATTACCCTAATTTTTCGATTATAATACGCACCCATGTTTTCACGTATGGAATGTGAAATTATCCTATTACCATGTATAATACGCACCTAATTTTTTGTAAAAATCTCAATGTAATGTTTCAATTGGTTATTAACAATATCGAGACATTCTTGCCGTGCCGCCAAGCCAGATAGGTGCGTGAGTTTACGATATAAATGTGTGGTTTTAAAAGTATAGCCCGAAAAAAGTGCGTATTATATACGGTAAAATGAAGGTATTAAACAAGTCGGGAGGTTTGCGCTCCCATTTAGGGAGAGGTCGACCCGCAATTTTGGAATGTAGATCCTCATCAAACCTTCTCACCCGTGAAAACTTCATTCTTCTATCTCCGGTAGCTTGGATACAATACCATTTAAAAGTTTTGAATTATCTGAATTTGAAGCCACCTGGTGGAAAACCTATGAACTACTTGAAAAATCCAATCGGTGGAAATTGCATAATTTGATCATTTGAAAGAGAATTTTCTAAATTTCACTTAATACAAGAAAGTTAATTTTTCACAGACGGGCAGTGCGTGATCACATTAGTACGTTTTTTTAAGAAAGCAGGCTAAGAATGAAGAAGATAGGGAAGGACTCGGCTACATTTATTTTATTGTTAATGTGGAAACTAATGGATATTTACATTTGTGTGTGTGTTTCTATATACACAAAAATATAAACACATGCATTTACATACATACGCCAATAAAAATGTAATAAGCTACGGGATTCGCGCAAATGAATATCAACACAACGTATATTTTCACAATGACTCGAGTCAAATAAAAAAATGTCGGAATCATGTTCCATCCTCTTTAGAAGATTCACGTGTCGTCGTCCTTTTTCAAGGTGTTCTCATTTCGACGTTCCGAGAGAGAGAGAGGGTACCTTTTTTCACCCCCACGCTAGGGAACCTTAATTTCACAGATTTCATTCTAATTTAATCAAAGACCTAACGCCATTCCCTCTCCTCAAAAGAGTGGGAGTGGGGGAGGTGGTCTGTCCCCCTCCCCCCTCGTTCCCCCTCCCCCCTCGTTCCCCCTTCCCCCTCGGCCACTTTACGGAACGCTTTATATTTTCCTTCCCTCTACCTCCTCTCCCGTCTCCGTCATTTCCCCCCTCTCCCTTCTCCAGTTTCACTCTCTCTCTCTCTCTCTCTCTTTTTCACCTCCGCTTCTTTTACCCATTTCGCATGCACCTTTTTACCCCATCCCCTTTCACTCCTGATCCCTCATTCTCACCCCGCCGAGGGAGGCTTCCCCTTCTCCCTCTTTCTTCCATCTCCCCCCCTCCGCTCCCTTCTTTCCACCCTCCTTTTTCTCCTCTCCCTCTCTCTCTCAGCACCTTCATCCTTCCTGCGACTCCTTTCTTTACCCTTTACCTTCTCTGTTTATTCCCCGTTCTTACATACGTTTCTCCCATGAATATAAACTGTTTCCTAGGATATTTTTCATCTGCCTTTTATCGTTTTGTGTTTCATGTAATGTACTGTATTTTAATATACTGTATCATTGACGAAGGGTCAAATGTAAGAGTGGACCTTACGGTCTTGAATTTCTCCCGAATAAAGACGATTATCCATCTCTTTTTCCCTTCTTGTATAAGCTCGTTCTTTTTTGTAGGTACTTTCCATCTATTTCACCTCTCCTCTTCACCTAACTTCCTCTCCTCGTCATTTCTGCTCTCTCTGATTTCTCCTTCCTCCTCTCCCCTTTTGTCTTCTATTATACCTCCTTTTCCTCTGTTCTTCTTCCTCTTTCACTCCTCTTCCTCTCACCTCCCCTCTCCCTCCCCTTCCTTTCCTTTCTTGTCTCCTGTCTTCTCAAGTCCTCTCACACTTCTCTTTCCAATCTCTTACCCTCCTTTCCTCTCTTCTACCTCCTGTCTTTTTTTTACAACTCCCTCCCTATCCACTTTTTTCCATCCTCCCACACCTCCTCTCACGAGGGCACTGACTTTAATAATAAGTCCCTCTCCCTTCTCTCTCTCTCTCTCTCTCTCTCTCTCTCTCGTCTACTCCACACAAACGCTTCTTAATTCCCTCCTTTTTTAAGTTCCTCCATTCCGATTCACTTAAGCTTCACTTGAATTTACAGTTTGCTCCTATAGATCTCTCGTTGGCGTTGTGACCGTCTAATGAGAATTTTTTTTTTTAAACCCTGAACCAGATCGAAAAAACCCCCACCTGTTCGATAGCGCTCTGACCTTTATCCAGTCGTTTTACAATGTAGTTCTGCAATTATTTTTAATTTCTATCTCTCTCTATGGATTTTAAAATTTAAATTTTAAATAACAAATCAAAATAAAATTTTAGAATAAGAAGTGTTTGTTTCATAATAACACGTCTATTTTTGCGTGTGCCGTTTGAGTTTATCGCATTCGAAAGAGGTGTTTTTTTGTGTTTGTTTAACAAAATAAAGTTTTCACAAATAATGAGATATGACACGTTGTAAGGGTAAATGATTCATAACATTTTAATCCGATGGTTTGGGCAATTCTTTCGTAATTTTCTATTTTGTTCTAACTCCCGTTAAGGTTGATGCCGAACATAAAATAAATTCAAAGTGTATTGAATCACAGACCTTTCGAAATCAATCGAATACGTCTGGCTCTCGAGTTGAAAATGATTTGTCTTCCGGTAGACAGTTGACGTATGCGAACTGGGGAAACAATTCACGACAATGTCGCGATCGGTTTGGGGAGTTGAACGTGTGAAACGAGTTCTTATCAGTTGGGAACGGATACGAAGACATTGCTTGGCCAGGACAAATGTCGCTGAAGGTCGTGTTCGTGCTCATGCGTGCGCTAGTAACGATTAGTACGCCGTCTAAGCGCTTATCGTGACGCAGGAAAACATAGCTGGTTCGGAGGCCATCGAGAAAGAAAGCACGTGTCATTAAAACGCGACTTTCTCTCAGAAGAGATTCCTTTTCTTCGAAGCATTCCCTGTGAATCGATGTTTTCGTTTCATTGCAATTTCTAGAGTACTGATGAACGAAGAATTTATTGAATTTGAAGAGCCATCAAATTCCACCTAAGATCGAACTTGTCCTTGAAAAAAAAAGACGTTTTCGCTAAACTCGAACTTTTAAATGGATGATAATAGGAAAAACAGAGTTTTAAACAATAATAAATTTTTCTGCAAGGCAGATACGGAAATTTAACGTATAGGTAAACAATTGGAATAAATAGATAAATTCAGTGTTTCATACGATTTGCTTCAATTTAAAAACCACCTGCTTATTGTGTTAACCAGAATAGGCACGATTTCGTGGAACTCGTCACGGTGTAAAATGGCATCTTTATAACTTTTCACAGAAATAATCGAGACAGCGTGCATTATCATCTTTTCGTAAGACAAACTTTTGATAAATCATGTCATTATCTATTCCAAATGTTGGCAACCTAAAACACACGTTCCGAAGGAGGCACGAGAGGAGATTTCATACGGTACGGTATTTCATATAAAAATTACAAAAATTAGCTGTTAACTTCTATTTCGATTGTATTCCGTAATTTAAAAATGTTGCATATTTTTATAGGATGTTTTATAATATAAGGATTATTTTCTTAAGCGTTACGGGCAAAATGAATTTAAAGATGGTGCTCGCGGTGAGTCACAGCTTGTGAATATCGATAAAAGATAGTGATAAAGTGTACCGATCAAGAAATTTGTTTCATTTCGATAGAAAAACGATCTTTACTTTTCGAAGTTTCAGAGATCTTAATGATCCAAATTAATAACCGAGACGTTGTTATTGATTTAATGTATTTTTTCGGCTAGAAGCAGGTTCGTGTCAGGAAAAAGGCATAAAATTTAGGCCAATTTGCGCCGGCCATCCTCGGACCGATAAGTCGGTCGAAACGTCTCACAAATTACAGATAACAACGTCTTTCTGCCCGAAATAAAATTTTCACTTGTGACGCGTGCTCAAAATTCATAAACACGTCGCTTTCGCATTAGACGCGCCTGATTTTACGCATCGCTGTGCGAGTTCGTGTTCGATCTTACGAACGAGTTTTTAGGGGTGCCTAAGAAGAAGGGATATTACGCTTCTTTGATTTTTTTAATGCTGAGTTTTAAGAACTTATAATATTATCAGAGGTTTTATAATTTATGATCAAATTATTTTGTCTCTGCTACAGATATAATGCCTTACCGCATGACTCGAAGTTTCTTTAACAACTCCTATGAATACAGGGGCGGATCCAGAAACTTCTCAAGGGGGGGGCGATCGCCCCTTCACCTATCGAATCTGCCCCTCCCAACTGCCCTATATTTTGAAAATCCCTACCCCTATCAGAATCCTTCTTTCCCTTGCTATGCAGAACTAATCTGCCGCGTATAATTGAGGATTTTTGCACGGAATAAATTTAAGAAAGCGCCCAGTGGAGTGCAATGGGGTTCTCCAAGGAGGGGGCGATCACCCCCATCGCCCCACCCCTTGGAACCGCCCCTGTATGAATACCGTCAGAGTAACGCGATGCTTAAGACGACTCGGCCGCGTTCATCAGTGGAACAGGAAATATTTTAAAATTTAAATCCAATTATGTCACAAAATTGCATTTATATTGATGATCGTAAAAATAAAAGAACTTTATTTAGAATTTAGAGCAATAATTTAGTAATCTTAATCCAATAACGAATAACATCCGCCAAACCGTTACATATGAGCTTCTGTCGAGATAACGATATTTAGGTAAATTCTACGTCACACTAAGCATTTCAGGTAAATCGAACTATGATTCAAGAGATACATAATTCAGTTTGAGCAATAGGAATTACAGTTCGACGCAGTCTCGCGCGCTTCAAAATCTCCTCTTAAAAAAATGATAATCCCTCATCCGCATCGAATCGATTACGTTCTTTAAAAAAAGATGGAAATTGATTTTTTTGCGCCGCCTAACGATGTGCAGCTGATCGCCAACTTAAAACTCTTCGCTCGCATTTTAATTGATAGTTTCGATTTCTTCTCGTCCGACCCCATCTGCCCATATAAAAAACCAGGATTTTCATATCTTTTTTTCGTGCGTCTTTTTAATTTTCCAGACACCGCGCTGAAAGATAAACACCGGAATGAAATCAATACGTGGAAGAGAACTGATGTCGCCGTTAAAGCAACGCAGCGCCGTGCACCTACGTGGATACCAATACGAAATTTTTCCGTATAAATTCCTAGGCGACCTATCGTTAGAACGCGCGTAGATGTAATGTTATCGGTACATACGCGTGTTTCAATAATAAAAGTAATAATAATGTCTTGGAATGTTTACCGATAGGTTCAACGATATTTTGGACTCAGGTTAACAAAATCCACGAGTACCAGCGTTGGTCAATTTCCTGTTTCTTTCCTTCGAAAAATATTTTTCTATGTTAGTGTCCAGTATCTATGCGTATGTTACCTTGACAAATGTTTTCATCAAGGAAAAGGAACTCGATAAAATGATAAATAGACTAGTAATAACGGGTAGAAAATACGGTATGAAAATAAATACAGAAAAATCCAAGGTCGTGCGAATATCAAGAAAAGAAGACAATTTGAATAAGTTTTGGAGGTAAGCCATTAGAACAAGTTTCAGACTATAAATACCTTGGAAGTCAGGGGCGGATTGGGCCGCCGAGATACCGGGCAAAGTCCCGGTGGACCGATGCTGCTCCTGGGCCGGGGCTGCCTGAGTGGTTGCTGCCTCGACCAGAAGCTGCTGCTTTTCCGTATTCTAAAGTAGTGTTTCTCAAACTATGGGCGGCGGCCTCCTAGGGGGCCGCAACATTATTTTAGTTGTCAGGTGGGCCGATATCCGAGCATTTGCCCGGGTCGATTTTTGCTCCCAATCCGCCCCTGTTGGAAGCATCATAATTAGAGAAGCAAAATGTACCGATGAAATCAAGACTAGAATAACAAAGCAAAAACCGCCTTCAGAAGAAAGAAAGTTCGACTTACAGAGAAGTTGACAAGGGATCGCACATACCATGACACAATAAAACTAAAAAAATCTTCCAACTATCAATGTGATCGATCGCGTTTCTACAATTGACATCAAAAGGTTGAAAAAACCAAATAAGCATTTACGCTACAAAGCTGCCGTCCTCAGCGGTGATTCTCTCATATTATAAATGTATAATGGACAGTCAACGTAAAACGGCCGAAAAGTTATCAAGGACACATCAGGATTTCAATGACACTCCAGCGACATCGATACCACTGAATTTATATTTATTTGTAAATGCATAAATTGATAGACTTTGACTAAAATCTTTAAGACTTTTAAGAGGATTTCCCAAGACTCCGAAATAATTTCCGATTTTAACTGCAATTTTTAAAATTTAATTATTCAAGGCACAAATAAATTATATACCTTTGAAATCGAATTACTTATCCTGGAAGGAATAAAAAAAACGTTTAAATGTATATTTGTGTTTGCTTTCATATCCATATAACTTGCGATATTGCTGGCAGTCTAACTAGATCTTAAATATTTTTATTCGAAAAATGCCGGCCTAATTTGTTTCAATTACGATCCGAAAACAGATTCTGATCTTCTTCCAGCCATTCTAGAATGTTTTCTTTTCTCGGCTAATTAAATAAAAATTCCTGAATTAATTATTATTTATAAAAAAGAAAGTAATTCATTCAACGGTTAATAAACAAATTAAATTGTTGATCCGAAGACGGAGAGTTTCAACAGATATTTATATTGTAAAATATTTTCGCCAAACACGCACCGTCCCGCCATTAGGAAAACATCCGTCGCGGCGAACGCAACGATCCTAACTCGATCATCACGCCGTTTGAAAGTCGATCAGCCTAATTATTAACCAATAGACAAACTACTATTTTCCGACAAAACAACACACCTTCAACAAGTAAAAGAGGGCAATGCCCGAAAATTTTCCCATTAAAAAAAAAGACGATATTTTCTTTTGATACGCATCGGTTCTTTCCTTTTATTTTTTTACAGGCATTTTTCGCCCCGAAAGAAATTTAATTACGCCGAACGGTATTTCTAGAGCTTCTCTTTAAGACCTCTCTCTCTCTCACACACACACACACACCCTGGCACCCCGACGTCGATGCGAGACTCTATACCCCCTCCTCCCCCCACCCCTAAACTCCCTCCTTACCCTTCTCCTCCAAACCCCCTTCCGAGACGCGACGTATTAATTGCGGACCAAAACTTGCGAGTTCGATACCGTACAGGCGTGACATCGATCGCTCCGCGTTTTTTTTTTAATTTCGCCTTACTTCCTCCTTTCCCACGGACCGTGTGTTTGGATTGCGTGCGCGCGAATACACTTAAATGTCCGAGCGATATCGCTAAAAGGGAAACAAACCCCCTTCCCCTCCCACCAATATTCGATCGGATCCGCCAAATTGATCGGGCATTAAAAACTTTTTTTTCCTTCTTCTTTTTCTCCTCCGAGGAATAAAAAAAATACAGGGAGGTAGTTTCCTCCATAAAGGTATCGAACAAACACAACCCTTTAAAAACGACGTCGCAAAATGACTGGTTGTTTAAAAAAAATTGACTCCGCCAGACCCTAGGCCTCTCACGCGCCTCTAAGGGTTGTGGGGGAGCACGTGGGAGGGAGATAGAAGGAGGAGGAGGAGGAGGGATAGCAGCTGGGCATTAGATCGTGGTAATGGGGGAAAGTGAGCAGTCAGCGGAAATGTCGAAAGAGGCACCTCTACCCACTCCCTCCACCCTCTCTCACACCAACTAGCTACCCACACCCTCAGCCTAGTATCCCCTTTTCTCTCTCTCCCCTCTACTTCCCCATCCTCCCTGCTCACCCCTCTCTTTCTCCCCCCCCCCTAGCCATTCCGCGTCCATCAGCAAAATCTCTCAAACACCCCCTTTCGTGTCCCCTCCCTTAAACTCCTATCCTTCACTCCTTCCCCCAAATACACACACACATATACACCCACCCTCTCTCCCTCTGAATCCTTTACTTCCCCTCCTTACCCCATCCCCTTCCACTGCAGCCTTTCCCCTCCCACTCTTCTCTTTCCCCTCTCATTTTCCTACCCTCCACCTCCTTCCACTTCCCCCTACTCCACTTTCTAATCACTTCCTCCACTCTCCTTCCCCCTCCTCCTCCTCCCCCTTGTCTCCCCCTCCCTCATACTTCCCCCGCTGTCTAACCCCTTTAGCATCCCTCCTCTAAAAAAAAAACTCTACTCCCCTACTCTTCAATGCATTTATTGTTCTCCTTCCTTTCTCGCTCTCTCTCTCAACCCTTCCCTCTTCTCCCCCTCTTCCTCCCCCACCCTCTTCCTCCCCCCACCCCTTTCCAATCCACACCCTTTTAATACACTTCGCACGTTGTCGCTTCTTCACGAGGATCTCACTCCATCTTCATTCCTCAGTCGCTTAAACGCGAATGTTGCGGTTTCGACGTTAATTCCGTGCGCGTGCGAGTGTTTTTACGAACGGAGACAAACCAAAGAATTTCGCTCTTTTTTCATTCAAAAAAATTTGTTCGATTATTCTGCGTATTTATTAAAAAATGACATCGGCTCGATAGAATTATTTCTGTATGGTTTTTCATGAACTGTCGTGAAATTGGTGGGTCAATACTCCGGTCAATCAAAACAAATAAGAGTTGCTTTGTTTTCGTTGCTGTGGCACCAAAAAATTCTATTCCTCTATTGCCACGGAGACGGGCCCGTGATTAACCCGTCCTTGGAGGCCTTCATTTCTCGATAGCTCTTTTCCTTTTTAATTCATTTATATCTTTTAATCATTCTACATCCTCTCAAGAAACGCTCCATACACCTAAGCCTTCCTATTTCTTATAACTGGTATCATCGTTAACAACCTTAATATCTACTCATTCCGTACGTTATCCGTCTATTTAATCGCCTGCATATCTTTCCTACATCCATATGCAGAAGCTTAGCAAGTATTTCATGTAAATGTTTCTAATCGTTTGTATTTTTATACCCCATAAAAAGGGACGCTACGTACTCATGAAACATCGTCAAGGTCTCGTTATATATATATATATATATACACACACACACACTTACGGAAGAGGAAAGGTAAATAAGGATAATTAGGGAAACTAGGTGTTGAAGGAAACCCAGTGAGCACTTACCGGAAGGAGAGTCGCTGAGGTGTCGGAGAGATATTTGTAGACGTTGTTGGAGCTTTTGGAATGATCCCTTCGTCAGCACAATAGAGGCACAATACACACACACGCACGCACACACACACACACATATATATATATATATATATATATATATACAGTTGTGTCTCTCTTGTGCTAACGAAGGGATCGTCCCGAAAGCTCTAACCTCTACAAATGTGTCTCTCCAACACCCCAGCGGCTCTCCTTCCGGTAAGTGTTCACTGGCTTTCCTTCAATACCTACTTGCCCTAAATACACACACACACACACACACATATATATATATACACACACACACACACAGAGTGGTTAAATAAGGTGAAATTTTCCACAGAGACCTCTCATATTTATCATCGATGCGCTCATTTTTTAAAAACAATAAAAGATTTTCTCAAACGTTTCTCCCTTCGACTGTTACCTCGTGCAAGGTCGCTCGTTTTAAAGAAACAAGAATATCGAATCTCGAAAGAAAGGAAGAAAAAAATATTTTTCTTGGTAGCTTTCGATTGAACGTACGTATTTTCTCTTCCTTTATACGTGGAAGAAAACGAAAATGTGAATTAGGACGGCGGATTCTTCATTCTCCTCTTAAAAAAAATTAAATGGACGAAACTCTCCCCACTGTCCGACAATTCCTCTCTCATTCCATTATCCCCTCTTCACTCCTTCCCTCCGTCAATTCTTTTGATGTTGCCATTGCTTCTCCTTTTTGGGGAGTTTCTTTACAAAAACCCACGTGCCTAACTTGTATAAAAACCGTAAAAAAGGCATGAAAATCTTATCCGACTGAAGTCTGAACCGACAGAGTTATACATAGATCCACGTTTTAATGTGTGCGTATATATATATGTGTGTATGTGTGTGTGTGTGCATACCTATATATATATATATATATATAAATTTAAATAAATAAATACATAGTGTATGTCTGTCTGTCTGTTTGTATAAAAATATACATGTTGAGGAGCGACAATGAGTTGTATATGCACAAAACCGACAGCCGCAAAAGCAGACAGACCCTCTTTCTGAATGAGTAATAGTGAAATTGGGGAGATTTACGGACGAGAGAAGGGAGATATTCGAGAGAGGGAACAATCCTATCGATTGTGTGACATCTCGGTGTCAGTTGATACGATACGTATGCCATCTCCTATTCCCATCAATGTCGCATCAACTCCATCTTACGGCGGAAAAAAAGACTTGATTCGCCGCTGCTCTTGAGGGAAAGAGAGCGAGGAAAAAATCTCTGAAGGAATCTCTCTCCATCTTTTATACTATGCCGTTTTTCTTTTCCTTTCTTTTTTGTGGATTTCCTACCCCACGCCGTTGAATCGATTCGGTAAGCGTGGGACGTGGCACACTTTGAAGGCCGCAATCGCAAATTCATCGCCGAGAGGATTTTTTTTATTTGAGAAACGTCTTTTATTTTTCAAACTAGGCGGATGAGTTTATCGCAGTGTACTTGGTTAATTTCAGCTCAATATAAGGAAAAGGAACGTTTATGTAAAGGAAGTATAAATAAAAACAACAGAAGTAGACAAACATGTGAAATATCCATTGAATTATTACTCCATTACATTAATACATACAGCAAGGTTTCAATGCAAGAATTAAAAAGAATTCTTAATAATAAATTATATTCCCTATTTATAAAACAAATGGATAAAATTGAAGCTTGGTATTTCAAGGTCGTCATCGGAAGTCGACTTTTACGTCATATGTGTACCGATTATGTATATTTTTTAGTTAAAATTTTTAATTTTTAACTTTTTTAAGTAGGCAGGGAATACAATATAAGGCACATCTCTTTCAGGAGAGGCGTGATATACGTATATTCATCTGATTGTGAGCCCAGCAACTACGGACCGTTTTTTAAAATGATCCCTATTCCTTGTAAAAATGATGGAATTGAAACCATTTAAAGCAGCGTTTCCCAAACCTATTTCACCACGGAACCCTTTTGGGCTTCAAAAGAATTGACGGACGATTGGTAACTACAAAAATGAACGAAGTTATGCATATAAACTGATAGAAAATAAATATTTAAAAAGTCAGTTATTTGAGATACAAATTTTTTAAACATTTTTCAAATGAGAAGGGTGTTTTTCCTTCTTTCCTTCACAAATCCATTTCATGTTATAAATGATGCTGCAAAGTTGGATTCTCATACCAGGTGCAGCATTAAGTCTGTTCATGTATTTTGTTTTTGTTGCAGTTCTGTCAAATAAATTATTTCATATTTAATATAATGGAGGGGCATTCACGAGAAATACCACTCGCGGAACTCCTGGTCCAACAGCGCGGAACATAGTTTGGGAAACACTGCTTTAAGGCAAGGTGCAGGTACCTTAAGTGGTACCGACGAAATTGATTATAGAATTTCTTTATTATAACCTCTTCGCGTTTACTTCGGAAATGGGCTGTTTTTTTCGACAGCAATATCTCGAAAACGCAGACTACTCTACTGTTTATATATGAGCGACCGATGACTTTTCCCAGAATTTTTCGGAGAGGTTAAAAAACTTAGTGGAAAACAATAGAGTTTTTAAATATTTCTGACCCAACTTATTAAATATTTACCAACGTTATTCGGCTCTGTTACAATATGCCTGTATTTAATAAATCGGCATTACTCCCCTGATTTTTCTTCATTTATTAAAATTCAAAGTAATCAAAACTGACCTCAAAATGTCCTCTTTGTTGTAAAGTTTACGCAATTCAGTTTATTGAGAATAAAATTAACTTGTTTCTTTAAATACCAATTTTTTTACGCCAGTTCCAAAATGAAAATGTGTTTCAGTATTTAAATATACATCGGAGAAAAGCACTTAACGCTTATTTAACATCATAGTTGCGAGAGCTTTGACACGATTCAATTTCATCCATAGTTTTCGACTGAAAATTTTTATAATTAAATAATTCGTTCGATTCAAATCTGACCCTGTCGCATTTTAATCAATGTCATCGTCCTTTTTAGGGTACTCACAGCATTTGATCCAAACATTACTTCTTTCGTGTAAGCAGTTCCTTGTTAATCCCCAGTATTCCGTGACAGAATAATCCTAGGAGACCCGTAGTACTAAGCGATCTTAGCAGCGTAATCGAGCCATGAGAACGCTACTATGAAAGGAATTTGTATTGCTCGAACGACGGAACGAGCAAGATTCTGGACTTGAGGAACTGGAAGAAGGAAAGATTCTAGAGAGGTATCCTTGCTCCTTCCTACCCTCAGTTAACTTCCAGCATCCTCCCTCACCCCTACCTCTTTTCCTCCCCTCCCCCACCCCCTTCAGACCCGACGCACGGAGAGTAAGCCCTCTTCTATTGTCAGGAACACGTCAGCAACAATTCCCTGCCTTTCCACCACCCATCTCGATCCATCCCTTCCACCTCCCCCCTCCAACCCCTCCTGATCCCTCCTCCTCCTCCTTCCCCCATCAACCGTCTACCCTCCGCCTCGATACTCAGCTCTTCGCTAAAGTAACCATAGCAACAGAAGTGATTAGTGGATAACTCCAAAGAGGGGCAAAGCGGGAGCAGTAGGAGAAGGTGGACCGATAGGAGGAGGAGGAGAGAGAAAAAGGGGTTGGGACGTTAAGGGAGGTTTTTTTTTTTAAAGCAAGGAGGAAGAGACGGGTGATATAGGGAGAGGAGGGATATAGAGAGAGAGGGAGAGAGAAAGGGACCAGAGGGGATGGAGGGGGAGTTTCAGGAGAGGGGAGTGAGTGGGTAAATGGGATAGGTATTGGTTTGGAAAGGGCTCTGCGTCAGGAGATTATTATTGTTCTCCAACGTGATCCCTCAGTAGGATAACGTCCCCCTCGAACTTCCCAATCATCCTCTCTCTCTTGCTATACCGTGGACTCTGGCAAGTTTCTGCCGTGCTAAAAAAAATGCAGTAACGCAGTAGGCCGATAGTCCGAGCCGTGGGTCTTTAATCCGAGCATAGAGAGAGAGGTATAGGGGGAGAGAGAGAGAGAGACATATATATATATATATATATATATATATATATATATAATCTAAATCCTTTCTAAAGTAGGCTGCATTTAACGCGCAAATTTTTCTAAAAACATGTTTTCCCCCATAGGAAGAGCGGCCGATGGTAAGAATAAGTATCGCGAGAATGTATCCGGGAGTTTTTTTTTGTTCTTTAGCCTTCATCGCTGACATTTATGTAAGGGAGAGAGTTTTATTTTGTTAGCGTATGAGCTTTAAACAGAAAAATTCTCGCTCGATTATTTCGGATGTTATGATACGTATGTACCATCATTCGTTAATTCCAAGTTTATTTTGGCGATTCGAAAGATTTATTTCGCGGTCGTATCACGTAATTTTTTTATAGATATTTTCTAGTTAAACTGTTCTACGGGAACACAGTTGCATGTATATTAGAAACAATTGTCACTAAATTAAAGTTTCCGAGTTTTTATTCTTTTCATCTGACCTTTAAAATGGTTAATTTATCATTTCGATCCATTTCAAACAGAAACATCTCACAAATAAAATCTTTTAACGCGAATCATGTGCGTCTCACAAGGTTTATTTTAAATGTGATTGGGAGATGATTGGTTCCATTTCAGTTTTCAGCATTAATTTTGTAACGCAGTAACTAATATGCACGACAAAAATATACAAACAATAACTTATATACTATCACCAATCCTTTCAGTGATATTAAAATTGAGATCTCCAAAACAAAACACAGAGCACGTAGAAATTGCTAGATACGCGTATTAAATATCCTCGCTTGGTAAAATTATAAAATTTATCGCACGAACAAAAAAGACGTTTTTTCTATTCTTATAAAATAATACACCAACAAAAGGAAGCACTCGTAATATTTTTGAAGTTAAAACATATTACTCCTTACGCTATCTAAAATTAAAGTTGAC
The DNA here is from genome assembly GCA_036926305.1 of Uropetala carovei. NCBI lineage: Eukaryota > Metazoa > Arthropoda > Insecta > Odonata > Petaluridae > Uropetala > Uropetala carovei. The sequence goes on from JAXCHB010000069.1 coordinate 9,085,731, forward strand.
TCATATTAGGCATCACTGTTAGATACGGGATTACATATATCTCTCGCAGAGTCTCATAAAGCCGGTTTATTAATAATTTGAGCACTTTCCGATGAGGAAAGGAATACGATTCTCCATAATTACCGTTTACGAGTTTTTCAATAATAAAACGTATAATTTTCCCGTCAAACATAACTGTATGTATACCGTAGACGTAGGTGTAATGCGTGGGATACAATTCGAGTTACCCTTATTTCATTAGGATTGATGATTCATTTGTTTTCCCTTCGTTAAAGGTGATGCGGATGCGAGAGGATATATATATATATGTGTATGTATATATGTATATGTATATATATATGTGTGTGTGTGTGTGTCTATCTATATACGTATGTATGTGTGTATGTATGTATGTGTATATATATAATATAATATATACGCAATGGCCACGGGAGGATATAAATCAGATGTAGACAAGAATTAAAAATTTACTTTTCTTTCGAATCTGGCTTTTGATCCGCAAGTTCACTGCACAGAAACGACCGTAGGATTTGAATGCATGACGCGTAAAAGAAAAAGCGTACCATGTTGAGGAGAAAGTGAGGAAAAAGAGAGGGAGGTGAAAGTCGGAGGCGGAGAAAAGAAAGAGGGGGTGGGGGGAGCGGAGGAATGTAAGTTGGGGAGAAAGAGGGTTGGAGAGAATGAGAAGGTAAAAATAGCGCAAGAGGAGAAAGGAAGAGGGTAAAAAAAAAGTGCCGAAGAGATGGAGAAAAGAAGTTTGAGAGGAAAGGATGGGGAAAATATCGAGAGGGGGGGGAAGAGATTGCACCACAGAGTGATCGAAAACGTGAGAAAGGAGTGGAAGGAAACGAGAAAGGCGAGTGAAGGGAGAATCGGGGATGGAATGAGAAAGAGAGAGAGAAAGAGGGAGAGAGGGAAAGAGAGAGAGAGGGAAAGAGAGAGAGAGGGGGGAAAGAGAGAGAGAGGGAAAGAGAGAGGGGGGGAAGAGAGAGAAAGAGAGAGAGGGAAAGAGAAAGAGAGGGAAAGAGAGAGAGAGGGAAAGAGAGAGAGAGGGGGGAAAGAGAGAGAGAGGGAAAGAGAGAGGGGGGGAAGAGAGAGAGAGAGAGAAAAGAGAGGAAAAGAAAGAGAGAAAAAGAGAGAGAAAAAGAGAGAGAGAAAAAGAGAGAGAGAAAAAGAGAGAGAGAAAAATAGAGAGAGAAAGAGAGAGAGAAAGCGAGAGAGAGAAAAAGAGAGAGAGAAAGCGAGAGAGAGCAAAGAAGTCGTGGGTATTAATGAAAGACATTCAGATATCGTAAAGCAAGAGAAGAAGTAAATAAAGGCCAAAAAAAGGGAGAGGTTTTAAAGAGAGTTAAAGTAATTGAAAAGGAGGATAAAAGGGACGGAGCGGAAAGTTGAAAGGAGGAAGGAAGAAAGCAAGAGAAAAGGCGGCAAAAGTCAACCGAAATCCGAGCCGTGAAGATGCGCAATCTTGCGGAGTACTTCTTTCTCCCCCTTTTTTTTTAAAAAAAATAGGAAATCATTAAATTTCTTCCCAAGTTTTGATAAATAAGAATGGAAACCGATGTAATGATTGCAAACTTATTTTTGGAGAGAAAACGTCCTCGGTAATAGGTTGGTTAGTTTCTTTATTTTTTTCCCCCCCAAACGGAATATAATGAGGCGGTTTTCGTTTTAAAAGATAACTTGTGCGCGCCAAGTTTCGTGAACTTGATTTAGGTGCAGTGAAAAATTAAAACTTGTGAGCGCTGAAGATGGGTACGGCATTGTGATTTTACCGCTCGTTCCATAAAACGAATTTTTTTTAGATAAGGCTAGCAAAATTTCCAATCAATGATTTACAGACCGTTTAATTATAAAAAAATACTACAACTAAACCTGAAATTTTCAAAACGCTATGCTCAAGATATGGATGGTGCCTTTTTAACGATTTTTTAAAATAAAAAACAGATCTTATCTATTAGGTCCATCTGTCTGTCTGACCGTGTACAAAATAACTCAAAAATTACGTAAGCTACAAACACCAAATTTTCAGAATATATTGTTCTACATTCAAACTAGATATGGACAACATTTGGGGACCGTCCGCCTGTTCGTTTGCCTTTTAACAGGGTATTAGAAAACCCCTTACGAACTATCTATACGAGTACATTATGGCTTTCGTAAATTTTATTCTTTAAAATACTTTTTTGTCGTTGTCATTTAGTGCCAGTTGTTTTTGAAGAAATATTTCCGTGAAATGCTGCTTAACATTTTAATGGTAAAATACACTGCTGTGAGATTAATTAATTAATTTTTCGAAACAAAAGTGATTTTACATAGGTCTAAAAATGGATTTACATAATTAATGTATTGAATATCATTAAAGATGCAAAACTTTCTAAATAGGTTTATCTACCGGGAAATGTTTTCATTTTAGTATTCTTAAAAGGAAAGTGTCTTATGTAATTTGCTATGCAATTCTTTCCTCACTCGTTACTTTGGCGACCGATAACTTGTCCCAAACAACGATCGGAAATTGGAAACTTTAAAGCGTTAAAACAACCCCGACGCTGTTCTTTTTTGTTAATTCGATTAATGTTCTGAAAGATAAACTGATACATTACTGAAGGGCAATTCCAAAACCGTGTATTTAATCGGAAGAACAATAGAAGGATATTTAACAAGCGTGAACTGAATGGGACGTATCTCTTTCAGGCGAATTTTAAAGACCTTTCTTTTTAGAAACTTAAATTATTTTGATTACGCTATCTCTCTCCCCTCCCCCCACCAAGGTCACGCTTGGCAACTCTTTAAAAAAAATACACCCAGCGACTTCGGATTAATCTCGTTTCAAAACAAACTGGCCTGAAAAAGCAAGAGTTTTCGATGGGGTGTCGCGCCTTGTGATCTACACACATGGCCATTTAACACCCCACATTTTTTTTTTTAAGAGAACAACGGCTGATAGAGAGAGAGAGAGAGAACGCACGCCCTTTTCCTTTATAAATCTTCCGCGGAGAATAAAATCCCCCTTCTATCCCACGGCCATACATTCTCTTCGCGAGACAAACATTGTCTGAGCGCAAATGCATTCTCGCAAGACGGCTATTTGGCGCTAACATCAACAGAGAAGGGAAAGTTGAGCGTTGTAGGAGTAGATAAGTAACACTTTAAAACACTTACTGGAGGATGGAGTGTGAGAATGAGAGGGAAGAGTAAGGAAAGGTTTCCCTCCGGTATAAGGTTGTCAATTGTACATTCAGCGTTTCTAGGATATCTAATGTATATGAATGTATTACGTTTATATATATATAATATATATATATCACATTGGAATGAAAAATAAACCTAGGACAAAATCTTCGTAATAACCGGAAGAGCCTGTGAATTAACTGGAAAAATCATAACGATTTAAACAAGGTAACAAACCGAAAATGTTTATCAAATGGTAGTTATAGAAGAGATATTTTCCTCTGCATCCCATATGACATACCAGCGGTTCTGTACCTTTTTGCATCTTACGTCCCGCCAATCGTTTTGCCCAATACCTCAGGTACCACTATAATAAAAATGAAACTCCACATTTTACTTTGATACGCATTTTTCAAGAAGTGGATATTTACGTCAAATGCATTTTAGTATTATATTAATCAGCGAAAAAATTGAGGGCATTCAACGTTGCAATAATTTTGTTTTATAATAATAATTTCAGAAACTTCACACGTCTCACTGGCTGAGAAACACTGTGGTATACCACGCAGGAAGGGATTAATTGATGTCATACTAGTACTATAAATTGATGGAATGAACGATCCGAAGATCCTTATGCATAAGCTGTAATAACTGAAAATGTGAAAGGAGGTGAAAAAATCAGCTAAGACAGGGAATCGAACCCGGTCTTAGCAGATGTTTTCACCTGTTTCCACATTCCCCGTTACTTGTACTATGTTAACAGATGTAGACTTAAAAAAAAAACGAATAATTCCTGGAGAAAGGAGCCTCCAGGACAGCTTGTGAGAAGACTAGAAATCCGGATAACTTTGGGAAGGTCGGGAGCCCTGCTTCTGAGAATGCAGAAGACCAAGTTTCCATGAAGTTGGACGCGATAAGAATGCAAAAAGGGGTGGAGATCGTGAGAGAAAGTCGCAATTATCGCACGAGAGGGTGGTAATGAGGACAAAACCAAAAAGAGAAAGGTGGTTCGCAATGCACAGAGGAAGATATAACGCGAGGAGGCTGGATTTGCACGTTTCAGCATGGTAACTCGATAGCCTTGTGGATGTCGTCCAATAATACGTAGTTGTTGGTCCGAAAAATGGGCGTAAAATATACTGTTGCTAAAGGTCTATTATGGCACTGTTATTTTACAAGCATTTTCGTAATTTTGTGAAATTTCCCTACTAATTCCTTCTTATCGATTAATCAATTAACTTAATTAAATTTTTCGGAAGTACGGTTTTTACCCGGGAAAAAGCTCCTCGTGAGATTGTCAAGTTAAATTAATCTTAGCAGATCACAGCGACAGTTTTTTAATAAGACACACATTTGATTTTCATAGCCTGTTTCTGACGATTGGTAATTTTACTTTTTCTTATCTAGAGTAAGAAAACGCATTAAAAAATAAACCGTCAATCTCACCGGTAGGCTTGATATCAGTTGATGATATACGTAACATATGTAACCATGAAACGATTGAGCGGCCAAGATGCCCGTTTCATTTGCAAATTAGTGCCGCTCAGTGGCCATCTGTCGATCATATAGCTTAGTAGCGTGTGACCTACTGGCTCGCGAAGCTTTGATGAAGATGCAATCTGTGATATCTAATGCAGATAATTTTCTGCGTTTTAATAGTTCGGATTTGATTTTAATTTTTTTTAAATTACATAAGATTAAGTTCCGCAGAGTTAAGACTTTTAATATACTGCCCGCCAAAGCATCTACGAATGCGGCCCGCCAAGTAAAAAAGGGCGAACAAACCTGATTTAGTTAGTGACGATCACTGAAAAACAGACAATGAAACTCGTCCGCCCGTGACATATCCCTTGACATTTTCCGCTGAATATATTTAAAATTAAGAAGATAAACGTCTTCAATTAAATTCCAAGAAAAAAATCAACTATATATATATATATATAAACGTTTTTGTTTAAAAAAATGGAAATCAGAGAAGAAAATTTCATATTTTTTAAAAATAACGTCAACATGCCTTAAAAGAAGAAGAAGAAGAAGCAATAAATACAGAGTTGCCGTCATAACGAGATTAAAATCGACGGAATGAGAGAAATGAGAGGTTCGAAGAGGAAGAGAGAGAGAAAGGCGAAAACGAATGAAAGAGGGCCGAGTGTTAAGGGTCCACAGAGGAGATTTCGAGGGTTTTATAAAAGGTATTGGGGAAGATTAAGGTATAAACATGGTAGGGAGAAATGGAGGAGGTTTAATGTTAGGGATTGTGTGTTTATGGGCATGGGAAGGGGTACTCGTGTTTGATAAGTGGGGGAAGGAGTGAGAGAGAGAGAGAGGCGAAGGGTAGTGGGGAAGTACATATACAGAGAGAGAGAGTAAAGGAAGGGATGGGGGAGAGGATAGGAAGAAGAGTTCGAATAAGCCCTAGGAAAAGAGATATTTAACAAGAGTGAGGGATTAAGATGAAAAGGAGGCGGCATTAGAGAAGTGAGTTTATAGAGGAGACGGAGGGGAGAGTTTTTTAGTGGGAGAGGGAAGAGGGTATGGGAGAAGGAATGAAATGAAGAAGGGGAAGGCTTTTTCGGAGCAACAGGGATGAGAATGGGGGCAGGACGGGATATATATATATATATATAGAGAGAGAGAGAGAGAGAGAGAGAAAATCAAGTCTGAAATAAAAGGAAATGTTTTAGGAAAGGTTTTTAGATTTCAGCTGTTCGGAATTAGCGCCATAAAAAAAAAGTTTTTTTCAATAGGAGAGGATGGAACTTCTTCCGTCTCGTTATTGATGCAAATCACGCGTCTAATTTTTTTTAAAGCTCTCGAGCAACTTAAAGGCATGTAAAGAGTCGATTTTTGCGGAATGGTGAAAAAAAGAAAACGTTTCGTTTTTTAAGAAAATTGCGATCCGAAACAATTTTTGCGGTGTTGGTATTGATTGGTATTTGTTTAATAATGGTGAATCGCCTTTTAGTTTTTTGTTTTTTTTATAACCTGCAGATTGTCCATTTTGTTTCAAATCATATTTATTATGAAACGTATAGATTCGATTTATGAAATTACATCGTGAAAAACTGCAAGAAAAATTGCAAAATTCGACGAAACATCCGCTACAATTTTCAAGGAAAGCTTGTTAAAAATGAGAAGTTGCCACCCAATAGAAGGTTATTCCTTGAAGAAAAACCACACGCAACCACCATTTTCTGTGGACTTTTCGTGTTCAGGTGACAAAGAAAATCGTGGGAAATCCCACCCTGAATAAAAGCGGATTGTATTCTTTACTAAAAAAACGCCAAATGCGGGTTTTATTGGCTCTCAACCGCCCACATTAGCGTCTTTGGTCACTGGTTTCGAGAAACTATGTGGCATCTCCATTAGCATGGTCCACGGCCGGAAACAATTTGTCAAATCTTCCTGTTTGGGTTATTTTTTTAGCAGCACATTGTTAACTACCGTATACACCAGTGAAAACGTGCTAAGCAAGGACCATGAACCTATTGTGATTATTTCTGGTTTGTGATTTGACATGGAACTCCCTGTAGATTTTTTTTGAACTCCAGAAAATGAAAATTGGACATACAAGTGAAGAAGAACGCTAGAAATGTTTCTCCAAGAAATCGAACCGAAAAGGATCTTATGAAAAACAATCCCATCAAAATTGTAAGCCAAAGAATAATCTGATCGATAATGTATTCATTTCAAAAACCATGTTGAAATAGATTCACTCTAAATGCTGTAAAGTTTTTCATCTATTTTAACATACAATGAAATCTCCTTACAAAGTACTTCACAATTACGTATGCTTCAAATTAACGTACTTTTTTGAGCCCTCGTCAATTTTCATATATAAATACTGAATAAATATTTCAAAATAACGTACTTAAACTTAGCGTACTTTTCAATACTACGTATGAACTTCAAGAGGTCCCGAAAAAAGATGTTTGCGGTTTTAACGTATGCTTCCATCCGTGAATGAGTGAAGTACAACCAATTCATGCTCATTCAAGTCGTTTTACGCCACTTTTGAAGGCAACTTTTGTCTTCAGTACGAAAAGATCTGCGGAACTCCTCCAAAATCGCAAAAGGAGTGATTTTCCGAACTGAAAAATTTAGAACCGAGGATCAGTTATCCCTCTCGTATTTTCACAATACTTTGAGATAAAACCTTAAATTCTAGGAATTACCTCTCTTGTTAGACTCCCATTCTCGCCTGTTTCGTTTCGCTTCGGACCTGCGAGAATGCCGACCTCCCCCCCCCAATGAGATGCTTCCAGAGAAAACGCTGAACTCCTTGTGGGTATTCAGTATACCGTACTTTCAGTATAAAGTATAAACATTCACGCTCCGTAGAGGTACGTTGTATCGAGATTTTAACTTAATCATAATGACGTAGTGCTCAACCTTTTTTTATTCATAAACTATGATCATAACAAAAATATTCTTTAAAAAAACGAGTATGCATTGAATTGAACGATCTGTTGCGCTGAATTTTTGTGGGTTCCGTTTTATTTGCGAATTTACGTCACTTGCAAAGAAATTTGAAATTTTCTCGCAGAGATACGGTTATCCGTGCAGCAACAGTGCTAAGGGAAAGGGACGGCCGCTTTTGAAATCTCTCTCTTGCGTTTATTCGCGCTTCCAGATCGATCCCTCTTCGTGCGGAACTCATGCCAGCACGTTTTACCGCGCTCCATGACCCGTGACGACCAGGAAAGCGGATTCCCAGTAGTGGTCCGGCGATGCCAACTCCCAGTGATGGTTGCTGCGATACACCTCACGACTGGCGGTCTTATTGTTAGATAACTGCCTCATTCGATAGCTACGTAACGCAGGATAAAGGTGAAATATATTCCGTCCTCACTTTACACTGCATACCATACTATACGGGCATTCCTGAAAAATGCCGCGTAAAACGAAACCGTGCAAAGTGAGTACACGAGGTTATATTTGAGTGCCATCATGAGTTCAACACGGAACAATTTAGACATACTATAATATTCAAAAGTGCTTCCATTATTCTTTATTATAACTTCTGAGAAGCACTGAAATACTTATACGATTTTTAATCCTCGGAGACAGTTTCAGAACCGTGCTGAGGCGAAATTTATGGCAGTGCGATTAGAGGTAATTCCCTAAAGTTCGAGTTATAGAGGCTCCGCTGCACAGAGACAAACGAATTATCAGCCACGATTTTTATCGAAGGTGTTTGAATACATTTTTTCCGAATAATCGGTGCTCTCTTTAGCTGAATGAAGTGTGCTTTTTCATCCTCAGTAAGGAAAATAAAAATGTCTACTATTGTCCGCCAGAAGCAGATTCACTAGTCAATATTTTGTGGTAAATATTTTGAAAACAAGTGAAGAAATAATTGCAGGGCAAATTACATAAGACGCTTTTTTTTCATAAAACTAAAATAAAAACATTCCCCTGCAGACCAACCTATCTTGAAAATTTTGCATCTTTATTAATATTCAATACATCAATTATGTAAATACATTTTTAGACCTATATAATTTCACTTTTGTTTCGAAAAATTAATTAACCAATCTCACAGCAATGTATTTTACCATTTAAATGTTAAGCAGCTTATCACGTAAACATTTCTTCAAAAACAATCGGCATTAAATAACAATAAAGTATTTCAAAGAATAAAATTTTAGAATTGTGTAATTTCACTTACTTTCGCTTAATAGCATACTTGTTTATTTACATTCGTTGCTTTGAATAGGCCAACAATACGAAAGCCATATTGGACCTGTATAGATAGCTCATAAGGGGTTTTCTAATATCCTGTTAAAAGGCAAACGGACAGACGGACGGACCCCAAATTTTTTCCATATCTAGTTCGAACTATGTATGTATCCCGAAAATTTAGTGTTTGTAGTTTACGTAATTTTTGAGATATTTTGTACACGATCAGACAGACGGATTAACCGAATACATAAGATGTTTTTTATAAAAAAGTACTAACAATTAACGGATCGTAATTTTTGTCGTAATAAATGTAGGTAATATTTTTCTTATTTTTCACATAATCAAAATTGCTATTTGTATAATTATAAAAGTTTGGATTCGGTGTTCTTCGGTCATGAACGCCAGACTTCTTTAATTCTTTTGATTACATACATACGTAAATCGACTTTATTGTGAAAGTGGTAAGCCAGTTTCGTTCTTCCGATTTTCATGGACTTCACCCTATTAAGATTATCGGTAAAATATTTCGGAAATTAATTTCAGGAAATAAGTAGTTTTGTTTGTGTATTCAGTGAAATATTTTTCGCCCTGATAACGCGGCCGAGAACGATGAAAATAGTGATGGTTCTCCTTAATTAAATATCTATAGAATGAAATTGGCGATATATTAAGGATGATACAAGAATGACGTGTTTTCTAGTGGAATTGGCAAAATATCGACAGCGTGTGAATTTCATCTGATAGTATCGCAAGTATGCCTTGAGTATCAGTTTCATTTCCGCTTTGCTCTTTGAATTTTTCATTTTCATATTTTTTATCATTCCAATTATAACAATTTATATTATTTGACACTATTTTTAACATCGTACACTTTATCGCTACATCTAACATCTGTACTTCCACTAATATCAATACGTTAAATACAAATTCGAGAACGGAGAATTAGACTGGCTTAATAGCTTAATTGGTTAAAGCACCTACGTGGCAAGTGGGTTCGATTCCCGGTCAAGTTCAGAAAACTTCTCATTCTCTATCTTCACACCTTAAAGTTTGTTCGTATCACCCTTAAAACTGCTTCCTTCAATGTGGTAATTTTTATTTGTAGATGTAGATGGATATATCCTAAAACAGCATTTATCCTTCTAATATAACCATTACCGTCTATAAGCATTTTGATGCATGATCTAGTTTAATTTGTAGTTGTTTGTAACTGCCTTCTCCAAGTGTAGCGTACGAGTATTTGAAGAACAAACAATTAATCTCCAGAAATCAAAGATTTAAATAGATAATTAATTACGTTTCTCTAAGAGCATACCTAAAAGTAACTCCCGAAAATTTTATCATTTTTAACAGACATAATAACATTTTCTAGAAAAACGATCGAACGAGCCTATCTTCGGGGTCTTTACCACTTTAATTATTTCATTTTCATGAGCATGAACGTTGACACTACGGAATCTACCTGAAATCTTGCCACACAATCTACCGCATGCGTCTCCCACGGAGGATGACGTCAGTTCGTCCCAACCCGCCGCCATGTAGTTTGAGAAAAGCACACAGAGGGCTCAATGATCAATTCCCGAGCTCTAAGCTGGCTAACAGCGCCTCTGTGGACAAAGTAATTCTCTTGAAGCTGCACGTAGTCATAGTAGACTGAGGATTTTTTTAAACCGCTATAATTTGAATTCCTAAAAGTTTCTGATATCTTTATTCGCTTCTCCGATGAATTCAAAATAGATATAATTGTTTTCCTTGTCGATTATTTTGTTATTATGAAAGGAAATTGTACACAAAACTGAGTTGTGCACTAAGGCGATAAGGGGAGGAGATTCATCATTGAGATTGCTAATCGCGTGTATTTTAAGTCTTTTAGTAGTGTCCGAGGATAATGAGCATATCTTATCGTTACAGTTCTATATAAATACGAATTTATATAACTTTAAGGCATACAGAAATCTCTAATGTCGATTGCTTTAACATTAACATCTTCATGTTAATGTTCCTATTTTAGCCCTTGGTATGAAATTGCTTTTGTCAAATTTCTCACAACGGCCATTCCTCTAACAAAGATAGACACTCCTATAAACAGCCAATTTATTTCTGGATTCGATTTTATCCTCGTTAACGTCAAAAATATCGATAAATCCGAAATTTCCGAAAGCCACGAAATGGCCGTGAAAACCAAATGAGCATTTGGGCTACAAGGTAGGCGTCATCGGTGGTATTTCGCCGATAATGAATTCCGATTTAAGTTTGATCTTAGGAATGAGACGAGCTTGATAATTCTTTTAACCAAAACTTCTTCGGCTTAGGCGATAACACCTCAAAGCGGGTAATTTGTCCACAAGTGTGGTTGACGTTGAGGTTACACTGCGCGTGCGTATGTATGCGCGTCCATACATACCAACATATGAAGCTAAATCACAGTAACCAAAGTTTAGTTATATAAGATCCACTTCGACTAAATTTGTATACAACGCAGACGACGAAAGAGGTAAAGCCATTAAAAACAGACAACTATTAACTCCGAGAGCTCCCCAACTGACACTGGGAGTCAATCTAAAAAGGTATACGATGGTAAATTAAAAAAAAAAAAACACACGGAGCAACCGAGCGAGAACTATAACCCCAGGAGGAAAAGAGTAGGGGAGATTTAAAAAGAAAAAACTTTGAGAGATAAGCAGTGTTATTTGATGAGGGATAAGAGAGAGGGAGCGAGGAAAGCGTAGTAACGCAGAGAAAGAAGAACGTGATGGGGTTGGGGGAGAGGAAGAGAGGAAGAAGAGGGAGGTTTTTCGCGCGGGGCGTGGCGCACGCGGGGTGCCATGAAACTGGAGTTGTCGGAGAAGGAAGAGTGAGCAAGCGGACAGGATGAGCTCGGGAAGGGAGGTCGGTAAAGGGGAGGGATGAGGAGGGGAGTTGAAGGGGAATATATAGCCGGCGGGGGAGGATGAAGGAGAGAGAGAGAGAGAGGGAGATTGCCGGTTAAGGGGAAGAGCGTAAGAGGAGGGAAATAAGTAGGGAGGGGAGGTTATAGAGAGAGAGTGAGAGAGAGAAGAGGGGAAGGTTGGTGTCGCTCTATGCTTTTTAAGACGTTCGTTCGCTTCACGGAGTGCAAGCCGCGCGAGCGAGTCGGCGGCAGGGTGACTTATGCGGCTGCCTTAAGACTGTTGGTGACTCTTTTTAACGGGAGCGTTCGGTTTCGGGAAGACTTGAAGCGCGCGTGTTTTCCTAACCGGAGCCGCCGTCTTCGTAAAGCCCGAGTTCGGAGGGAGTTTTCACGGTGAGTACTTCTATAGGTTTTAAAGGGTGTTTTTTTTTTTTTAAACTATCCCTTCGCGAGGTATGCGACCTTGGTTCCACCGTCCGCGTGCGGTGCGTTGGCTCCGTTCGCGAGTCCTTTATAGCAGGGACCTCCGGCCCGCGAAGCAGTGATGAAAAAAAAGATCCGTAAAATTTAACACATAAACTCACCTTTTTCAAATCCAAGTAATGATAATGAATCACTTACGAGACCCACCAATGTGGAAAAGGTTCCCCTGCCCTTGCCTTAAAGAATAGTTATGTGGATGCTTTTTTTAATCTCGATCTTCTAGCGTTTGAAAATCTATACGCTTCACGTTTTCGATCGATTCTCGAAAAACCATCATTGCCTTAATTCAAGAGAGAATTATCGAGCTCGTCTTATGGCTGAAAATAATTCAAGAACAAGTACCTAATTTTTTAAAAATACTTGTCTCGGGTATATCCAACAGTCAGCATATGGTTTATTTACAATCTTGTTGTGGCTATCGGAGATATACATCAGACAAGTAGATACTTTTTTCAAGTGCTTGTTCTCGAGGATCATTAAGTTGTACTGTAGATTCCTAAGATAAGTACATACTTGCTTTTTCAATTTTTTTATGCTCAAGTGTTTATTCTTGAATTTGTTTTCAACCATAATACGATCTCGATAATTCTGATGAATTCTCGATGTACGATCAAGGAAAAAAATAGCATCGATAAGTCGGTTGATAAAAAAAACACCAGCGTTTCTGCTGTAAATTTGACGAACTGAATAACATTCACCTTTCTCTGATTCTGAAATAAGAACTATTTGAATGAATGCCGAGGATTTTTATCTGGTTTTCCCAACTGCTTACGTATATAGGACTTATCTTTGTGTCAACTGGATGACAGCCATGGGGGTTTTTGGAACCCTACCGTGCAGGCAGGAAATCAAACGGAAACTTGCAAAAAAAAAGAGATAATATTTTACCTCCTTTTCCTTCGTCCTTATCAGTTAAATGTTGTTAGTTTTACAGATTATGACAATTTCATATCATTAACTTTGATTTTCAACGTTTTCAACGTGTTATGATTTCGTTAAGTTCCAATTTTTAGTCAGTGCCAATCGCCTGAGATGGAAGCATTATTTTTAAGATAGCGAGTCACTTTTCCTGCATTCTCAGATAAGTTTGTGTATACACATTCGATATCGCTTCCATTATATCACTGGCAGAAAGTCATTTCTGGAGAGCGATCTTATGCTCCAATAATCGGTACAATATACATTGTAAAAACTTTCTCATATACTAAAGCGTCGTCTAGTTATATTTTGAAAAATATGAACTACGTAGAATCATACTATGTAGAATCATTATAAACATCAACTTAAATAACTATATGAAATTTTTTGAAAATCGTATGAGCCTCTTTTAGAAAATTAAAATGTTATTAAAGTTGCCCAAGACTAAACTAGCCTTATATTCATTTACTGAGAAATATGAACTATTTAGTATTATTGAAGACGTAAACTCAAGAATCTGTACGAAATTTGATCAAAATCATTGGAGCCGTTTTTGAGAAAACCAAATTGTTGCTAAAGTTGCCTAGAATAAACTGCCCTTAATTATTGTGCACTGTCAACCATTTCTTCAGAGTTTCCATTCTGCATTATAAAATGCTTAAGTACGAGATTTCATTCATTTCGCTCTATCATTTACGCTATAGAGCCGCGAACAGACAGACAGACCCACAGAAGGCATAGAGAAAACCACTTTTTCGGACTTATGTACACCTAAAACTTATATTTCCATCAAAATCTCGAGATCGAATTTTTTCACGATTACAACACTTGCTCAGTATACTACGTATATGAGAACGGAACATATAAGCCCAAGGTCATAAAATTCTAATAACTAATAACGTTTTATGTGAAAGTCTGTGCTTGATGATAGCTCACCTTATTCGCTCGAGATATACAAGCTATAGACGCTTATCGCCGGTTTCAGATATATAGGTATATAAACTTGGATTGAACTTGAATTCCGAAAAAATATTATTAAAGATCGTTTTGAAGGTAAAAGTCTGACTCGTTCTACGTCCACACCTGACGTGTTTCCTTGCAATCCACCGAAATGGTGAGTGGCAGGGGGGGGGTGCAAAGGCATCGAAGCCTACCTATAACAATTTTGCCTCGCGGGTTTACATCTCCCTTTCGTTCGTTCCTGTAGCGTTAGTATACACGTCGTAACGAACACATGCTCGAATCTGAACAACCTCTCCGAGGAAGTGGCTGAGGTTTTCTTAGTTTTTTTCTTCTGAGGTATCGAACAACTTCCGAGGTGCTTAAACAGGAGGTTCGCTTATTTTTGGTAGAGGCCGAAAAAGAACAAAAATCCCCGAGACGAAATTAGATTTAGGGTTCCTGGAAGTTATAAGTCGATGGCTTCTCTTATTGGGATCCGTTACCACGCGCGGCGCGGGTTAAAATAGAAAATAAAAGGACAGGTCCGAATTCACGTCACATTAATTTAATCGTTCTATAAAATTCACCTTAAGTTCCCTCCGTTTTGGTCACGCGGAGGGAAATTAATATGCCCCATTCGAGGCGAAAGTCGTTTGTTTTGTCGATAAATTTTTAATTTAATCGAAGGTACGTGTGAAGTATGAAACACGCGTGCGTGCGCTTCGTGCCTGGACTGCGTCGTCGATAATCGGTCTCCCTCTCTCTCTACGCCCACCCTGCTCGTAGACCAGTGTTAATTCTACAGAGTGGGGAAGGGAAGAAAGAGGACGGATATGGACAATAAACACACGAAGACGCGAAGTCCGCGCCAAAAGTGTTGACAAACAGCGCCATCGAGCGTGATGGTTTTTAACGACTAACATCCGAACTTATTTTTTTTACCGACAAAAAAAAAGAACATCATATGGAGGAGGCTGAATGAAAAAAAGAAACGCGCAAATATATATATATATTCTTTTCGCTCCCCGCGACACCTCTTTATCATTATTTTTTCTAGATTATTTCTCTCACAACCTCTCAGCTTTATCACCGATACGTGACCTAGTGAGGAGGGAGGGAGAAAAGCTTGGGATTCTCACTCTACCAAGAGAGATTAAAACTGCAAAGAGAGGCGCGATGTTATTTCCGCACTAAGTCCTAGAAGTGGGTGAAGAGAGAGAGGGAGAGAGAGGAGAGGGGGGGGGTAGGAGGAAAAATCTCACGGTTGGCCACCTGTGACGTCCTGTTTTAAAAAGATCAGACCGGTGACAAAAGACCTATGTGAAGACAAACCTCTTAGGAAGGAAGCGGAACCTCGTGGCGGGTACGTTACACGTCTTTCATACACTCTTGTCGCTCGCGAAGTCGTCTTTGCGTCTTTATTTTCTCCTGGAATTATTACGTCGTAATTCTCTCGTCGAAAATCGACCATTTTATTTTTTCGTTCGTAAACGTCCGGCCTAAACGCAGTCGACATTAATTCTGCGTCCTTCTTTCTTTATATAGAATCGAGTAACTACTATATTTTTTCTGCGAGAAAGAGAATTAATGTATCGAGCCGCCTCGTTGCTAAGCGTTACCAGAAAGTATATTTTTAAAAGGGAACGTGTTCTGTTTTTTTTCACTTTTTTTACCTTTTTCTTTTCCAATAAATGTCCTCTTTTTTTACCAATTTCAGTTCGAACCGATTTTTTTAAATTTATGCTGATTTAATTTCGTTTGATACGTATATGTGTATGTATAAGCGCTCATTATGTAATATTTTTAAAAGTTCTTTGAAGATACTTTAAGTTGTTCCAAAATCACCATTTTTTCTGAGGTATGGCATAACCCTTAATATTTTTTGTCGCCGAAAAGATCAAAATGTTCCCTTTTTTGTCTTAAAAGATCCGGCAATCCTACTCATGGCCGAAATCAAAATGGGCATACTATATCTCTTCAAAAGACGTAAAAAAAAAAAGGTCGGTAAAACCTTATGCGCATTTAGACTCCAAACCAGACGTCATCAGCGGTGATTCACCGGCAATATATCATTCAGAATAAATCATTAAAAGACAATAATACTGTTAGTGAATCGGCACTGACGATTGCTGATTTATAACCGGAAATTCTTCGGTTCGTATCCTTGACAAGGATCCTTATCGTTAACGCGACAAAACGATTCATTTTCCTGGCAAATAATAACCCATAGCGTTCTCCTCAATAATCGATCGGATAACTCACATCGAATCGGCCTTCCGACGAAAGGGTAGGTAACAATTTTCCCAATTTCGTAAAATACTCTCGGCGTCCCCGTCCCCAGAAGCGTCCATTGTCGTCAGTCAACAATGGGACCGGCTCGACGTCGGATCATATCGATCCCAACAACGGGGGAAAACGTTACTCGAAGGGAAAGGAAACAAATGGGTCGTGAAGGTTAACGCAAACAAAACAAGAAAACAACGAAATTCTCTCTCAGACGCGGACGCCTGATTAACCTCGGTACGTCACGTATAAGAGGTAAGATAGAGAGAGAGAGAGAGAGAAATGGCGCCGAACTGCGATAAAAACCGAACGTGCGTGGGCAGAAACAGATTTTATTTTCATTTTCCGCTATTGTTCCTACCGAGACGAGAGCGAAACGCTGCGGGAATTCCATCCATCTGCGGGACATGTGTGGCGTCCTTGGAAGTCAATCGCGGATTTTTTTTTCTCTCGAAGTAAAAACAAAAGCGAAGCACCGCTTTACCCGTCTGGCACATTTCCGAATCGGGTTGAGACTTATCTGTCGGTTTTCTTGAGGATGTGGAGGATTTTCTTCCCGGCGAAAAAATAATGAAGTTCCTACCGGCTTTCCTCGCGGTGTCGCTGAAACGAACTGCGCGCGCGAGAGATATTAATTTTCAGGCCGTCGATAACGTTTGGCGAGTTCATCCCGTTCGATTCTAACGTGTTCATTAGTAATTTGGGTTGGTGGGTGATGCAGACGTGAGGACTACAGCGTCGATTGCGGTCAGAATAATTGCCATGCCGTTTGACGACGACCATTGGCTTCCCCTCTTGAGAATTTCTCGTCGATGGTAAGCAAAAATTACCTGAAACGTTAGTTAGAGCAGTGTTTTTCAAAGTATGGGCCGTGGTCCAACGGTGGACCGCGAAAAGTTCAATAAATGCCTCAAAGAAGGGTCGATCCAAGACATACTGACGAAAATTTAAAACTAAATAGTTGCCAAGATAATTGAAATCAACTATAATGGGATTTAAAGTTTATAAAATTGTACCATTTTGATTTTAAATACATCCTTAGAAATTCTTACTTAAAAATATTTTTTATAAGGTACAATTTTGTACAGTTTTGATGGGCCGAATAACATGTTAGTATTATTGACAAAGGCAATGCAGTGTAAAGACTACAGAACGATAAACCTACTCTCACACACTTCGAAGATCATCACGAGGATTCTTAATAAAAGACTAGAGAAAAAAGCCGAAGAAATACTAGGAGAAGATCAATTCGGCTTCAGGAAAGGACGAGGAACCAGAGATGCTATCGATGTAGTAAGAATCATATCAGAAAGAGCAATAGAGTACAGTCAATATTGCTGTGTATGTTTCGTCGACTGGCAGAAGGTCTTTGAAAGAGTAAATTGGGTACTGCTAATGAGGATATTAAGTGTAGACTGGAAAGACAGGAGACTGATCAGGAATCTATTTGTGAATCAAGTTGTAAAGGTCAGGTTGGAGAATGCGGACACCAGCGGAGTACATATCGGTAAAGGAGTAAGACAGGGCTGTTGCCTGTCGCAGACTCTATTCAGTATAATAATGTATACATGTAGATAGGCTAATGGAAGAAGCGTTAGAAGGCACGGGAGATTTCAAAATCGGAGGAAGGATTATAAGGACAGTAAAATAAGCAGATGCTCACGTACTTCTACCAGAAAGGAAAAGGAACTTCAGAAAATGATAAAAAGACTAGTCATAACAAGCAGGAAATACAGTATGAAAATAAATGCAGAAAAATCCAAGGTCATGCGAATATCAAGTAAAGAAGAAAATTTGAACATAAGTATTGGAGGAAAGCCATTAGAACAAATTTCACACCATAAATACCTTGGGAGCATCATAAGGACAGAAACAAAAGTACCGATGAAATCAATACTAGAATAACGAAAGCAAAAGCCGCTTTCAGAAGAAAGAAACTCCTACTAACGGGGAATATAAAAGAGGATATCCGTAAAAAGTTGATACAATGTATGGAGTATAGCTTTGTATGGGGCAGAAGCATGGACGCTAAGGAAAAATGGTATTAAATACTTGGAAAGCTTCGAAATGTGGACATGGAGAAGAATGCTGAAGATAAAATGGAATGATAGAGTGAAAAATGAGGAAGTACTACGAAGAATAGGAGAGGAGCGAATGATTATACAGACTATCAGAAAGAGGAATGCGAACTGGATTGGACATTACCTGAGGAGATAGAGCATGATTAAAAAAGTGGTAGAAGGAGAACTGGATGGAAAAAGAGAAAGAGGTAAGAAAAGGTTTCAGCTGATAGACGACGTGAAAGGGAAAGAGAGCTATTAAGACATGAAGAAGACTGCGGAAGCAGGAGTATATGGAGAACCAGGTTTAACCACGAATAATCACGACCTGTCTACGGACAGACTACCTATGATGATGATATTATTATTAGGCCGCGGAGAAAAACGTTTGAAAACCTCTGAGTTAGAGCACAGGTGGTAAACGCCTCAAATTTATGGGAATGTATACGAAGGGCCATTTAATTCAATTATAAAGAGTGCAAAAGGCCAGCCAGATTCGAGAACCAAAGTACGATCATATAAGGAAAGCGTCACTTCATTATTGGGTGATTTAAACTGGAGGACAGAAGAATGAACTCAAGGTTAAGGTTTCAGGAGAAATATAGGTCGGTGTGCCTAAAAGAGGAAGTTTTAGGAATAATCGAAGCACCAACGTATGCACTTGGATAGAAACGATCGTGTCGTAAAAATAACGTGAGATCGACTGTAGGACGGAGCGTTATCGAGGCGCATTCTAATCGAGTACAATATACACGAGATCACTATATGAAAGTTCAATCAGCGTGGGATAACTTTTAAGTACGTTTTGTAGCATTGCACCCCCTGCCACCCAAAAATTAGGTGAATTGCAGGGTAACGTGTCGATCCTTTCCTTTAGCGGATATAATAAGTTTAATGCCATTTTCGAACAGGAAAAATACCATTTGATTTCTCGTTTCGAACAAGAAACTTAAGACGACCCTTATAGGAAAAAAAACTAATTCATTAAATTCCTGTAAAAACCTTGCCAAGACTAACAAGTAAACCAAATCATTGTAAAACTCAACTGCCCACATATAATGTAAGGGTATATTGTATCGATAAAAAAGAAAATAAATAACTAATGGAATAGGAACTTATAGAAAATTAAATCAATATAACAAAGGAATTCCTTTCTGGTATCCTTTTAGTCGCTGGATAAGCCTTCTTCTTGGCAGTCTCAATGATGTTTCTCCATTTCGAACATCAGAAAGAGATAGGAAGGCTGTCATTGATGGGCAATTGCCACAGCTCCCGCGGCAGCCAAAGGAAGTTTTCTTCCTCTCTTTCTTTCTTCTCGAGGAAACCGTAGGAGAGAACCCAACGACGCAAGTTACACCGTAATTAGCCTGTCCACAAACGTCACGCTACCTTGGAATTATCTGCTTAAGGGACACGCGAAGAAAGGGATTATCGCCGCTCTTAACTCAAATACTTTTAAATTTACAAACAAAACAAGCAAGATCGCCGTCTTTTTTAAGGTGTGAGAAATTTATCCTGCGATGCGTTCAAAGAATGACAACGAATTTTTTTAAATAAGTAATTTCCGAAAGATTAAGTGTAAATAATGAATTCGAGTTTTCGTTCCTAACTCCTTGGAAAGATAAAAACGCGCCGAAATTCCCTTAAATTTGTTATACGTAATTCTTGTCGCGTTTGAAGTATTTTTTTTTGTCCCTGTGGCTTACATTTTTCTTTAGAATTGTCATTTAAAAGTTTCGTATATTTTAAAAGGTCCATACGCCATTTATAGAAAACATATACGATCTTTCCTGGATAATTGAAATCCATGAGAACTAATAAAATTAGTTCATTATAATGTTTATAATATATTCCAAAGGCCTATCGATCTAAGAGGGAATTCTTTGAAAACATGGACTAATTTTAAAATTTGCCTACGTAGTGTAGTTTCCCTTGTTAGTCAAAATATCTCGTGTTGAAATCGATATAATGTTAATTAGGCTTAACATAAAAGGCAAACTTTGAAACGGTAGGATAGATTCCGTTATGACATATATTACTTATTTATCCCATTGTGAACACTTGAGGTTGTAATTTATATGCAAACATCATCATTCAATAGCAATCGCTTAAAAAAATGCTTGCCTCGGATACCTCCAATAGCTACAAAAACAAAGGTTTTACAAAACCAGACATGCATCTTTTTCAGGTGAATTAACACTGAAGACGGCTTCTTTGTAGCAGAGACGCACACCTGGTTTTTCATAACCTAGTTGTGGCTATAGGAGATACCCGAGGCAAGCATTTTTTAAAGTGCTTGTTCTTGAATTTTTTTCAGCCATAAGACGAGCTTGATAATTCCCTGTTGAATTAAACATAATCGTAGTCATTCTACCAATCAATAGGTTTTTGGCTCATCCAAACCAATCTGCACTATCCAAGGCCTTTTGTCTTCGTATTCTCAAGTTATGCGTCATAAGGAATGTGTTAACGCACGGTAGGCATTTTTCTTCTTCCTTATCTCCAGTACCAAATTGTCCCGTAATTTATATCATTCCCGAGAAACACGGGCGTTCTGCCATGTAAAGATAGAATACATGTTTTATATATCTATACTATAGAAGCCTGTATTTCAAATTTGAAATGTTGCCAGCATTGAAAGTTTGTCGAATATTATTTTTTTAATTTCATACTTCCAATACTTAAGTGCTAAGCGTAAATGCCAATATGACGGGAGAGAAAATTATATTTCCGTATTTCCCTCCCTCCTTCTCCGTCCATCTCCCCTCCCTCTCGCTCGTTAAATCTATGTAAATGCTTCTTATTTATATCGTACGACGCATGAGTATTGAGGCAATAATACGAATCTCGAGTCTCAACAATTATATTCGTTGTCCGGGAAACTTTATCGATAAAATCGCGATATTTGGTCAAAATTTGTCACATATTCGTTAAATATGAGTAATTTCGAACGAAAGGCAAAAATCGACGATAAGAATAAGAAACCTTATACATTCTTCTTTAAAACAGTCCACGTACGGTGATTGTAGGTCAATTTTTTCTAATTTTAATTTGCAAAAGAGTGAAATCCTGCACATCAAAATATCGCATTTTACGTTTTATCTTACGGGAAACAGAAATTATCTCCTGGAGTCGAACCCGGGTCTTTTTTCGGGATTGTTTTCGTGATTGCCTTTTAATGCGTGATTCATGCATTCTTGCCAAATTTCAAACTCCTACCTATTCGGAAATTATCTTAAATCGCGTCTAGTGTTTGGCTGCAAAAGTGTGTAGACCAGAAAAAAAGAATCCTACGCCGATTATAATATAGACTAGCAAAATTTCCCCGGAGTTGATCGGAAACCTTGGTATGTTACAGCATTTGAGTTCAGTTCCCATTTAAAAACATTGATCTTGTTGCCATTGTATTTAGCATTTTCCATTGTAACAAACCTATAAAAATACATTTTTTCATGATTAAAAACTAAATTTTACGCTAAGTATGCTTAGATTCAAATCCTGCCTTTAATGTTGATTCTTCCAGTTTGATACACGTTTTTGCGTCGAGTTCGTACCTTCGATTTAAGTAGTTTTGCAAAATAATAAAAGTATGCACGCCAAGCAATCGATTTTTACGTGTTATCTCATGGGAAAATGTCAATCGCCTATATTGGCAGCACTGACTAATCCCGGTTAACCAAACCTTGACCACTCACTAAGTTAAGATATAAGTAAGAACCATACCAAATTTGATTGTTCTAGGTCTTATAGTTTGGGCATAATGCATAATGAGAACACAAAGAAGAATAAGCGCTGGACTTCATATATATATTATAATATCCAATTGGAACAAAAAAGATCAAGTTAATTGTATTTTTTTAAATGATAACGCCAACTTTTAGTCTCAAGTTGCCTGGGTTCGCGCGCTCCAGCGAGAAAATAGGTGCGTCGTCGGAGGTGTGATACAGATTGCCCACCAGAAAAATAAAAAGATGCGAGGGAGGTGAATCGCTCGGTCTGTCACAATGGCCACTCTTTAAGGAGAATGAATCAGAGGAAAAGTAGCAGCTTTAACTGCCACCCGCGTGATTCATTGCCGCCGGAATTCAACGAGAGCGTGAATTGGAGAGATACGTCATGGCGTTCTTCTTCTTTTAAGAGTCCGTCCTCATAAGACGTTTATTGGCCTTAAAAAATTGCAGCTCGTAAAACGAGGAGGAGATGTGAACGTGACCCGACCGCTCTTTGGCGAGGAAGTACATACCACCCTCCCTGCGACATAAACTCCAACGTAAATGAAACGGTAGCAATCGTGTATTACCTGATAAAAAGATTTTTTTTAAATCATCACCGATGTGTACTAGACATCATATCCCTGACATTCAACATTTTAACGGAATTATGAGAAATCGATGGCAAAGCGTTACCTGTTTATTTCTTCAAACGTAAAGCACATCTAGTTCCCATAGAAACGATTAGTATTCATTATTCTATATTACTTCAAGTAAAAACTTCTCCGGTTATGATTTGTAGTGATTTTTTTAAAATTTAGTCATTAATTTGTACGTCTGATTGGATCGTTTTGTTTGGTTGTTCCGATTTTCATTTTCCTGATGATTAGGAAACGGAAATTATTGCTTTCCCGGTACTAGGGATGCCTGAAATATTTTTTTCTCCTGAAGACGTCAATTCTAAAACCCCAGTCATCGAAGTGAATAGGAATTGAATTTTCCGGGATGGAATTGAGTGATTATAAACTTCAAAATTTGACGGGAAAAGTAAATCGTTTTTAGGCACGTTTCTCGATTTTTTTCGCGGGACACCACTGAAATTTTTTAAACTTTTCGTACGGATCAGGCAGCACGTTAGAAAAGCCACTCACCGTCAGCCTCAGTTAATCCCACCTGCAAATTACAGATACCCTAGTTTGACATAAAAAACAAACAGAAATGGCCAAACTAATGGCAGCAATGACTTAACGCGCATTTTGGCTAAAAAAATCAAAAGAAACAAATTATTTTGTGTTTGGGTTGGGCTCAACGAATGCGTCCATGTAAATTACGCCGCACAGCGCGAAGGATAAATTATATTTTATTATACATTAGCATTCAGTAACACGTGGTTTTCCGAACTCCCTCATTTTCGATTTAATTAAAGGCTAAGCATCTGCCACTGGAATTTATATTCGGACATCAAAGTACATCGCCCGTCAATGCGCGCATTCGTGGACGTACATATAAAGACGCCATAGGTGTGGGATCGAGTCTTGTAATTTTTTCGATTGTGTTCCTTAACCGTAAGCAGAGGGAAAACGAGAAGGGAAGAGAGAGAGAGAGAGGCAATTCCGAGAGATGGTTCTCATCGACCTCTTTTGGGTGTTTTTTTTATATACATACACACTGCCCCGCCCCGACCACTCAAATCAGCATACAATAGAAGTACGTATTCGTTTGCAGACATAGCTGAGTAAGAAGACAAATGATGCCTCTTACCGCAGCCATGCGTGAACCGTTTCCTCTTAACGTCCAAAGAAAATTCTAGAACGGTTTCATCATTCATACATTTTTTTCCTTCTCCTTCCGGCGTCCTTCTATCTGGTTCCCCACCTCCTAATACATGTGTATATGTCTGTCTGTCCCCCTTCCTCCACAACCTCTTTCCTCCTACATTGAGGTCTTGTTATGCTATTATCGCGGACATGTCTTTCCCAGTTGTAACGGTCCATACGTGTGGATCGTCTTCCTTGGTATTATCGTTGCAGTTATCGATCGATCTGAATTCATCGCGTAAAACAGGAGTCTGTACTCCAAGTATTATCGATCCATGTCCATTCATCTTGTGTGAGAGTTCCGATCATCCGGAATCCGATTATCAGAATCGTACCTGACGAATGATTTTTTTGTTTACTTTATATGCGAGTTTTTTTTTACCAATGCCCAATGATTTTATCCGGCCCGTCTACCTCATCAATTTATTTTAAGGATGCATATTCGTATGTTTACCAGAGGATACCAGATATCATTTTTGAAATATAAACAGTACATTTTCGGGTACGTGGAAGAAATACACTTTCAATTTAGCGGTATGATAAATAACACAAATACATTCTCTCAATCTGAAATTTACTCGCGACCTGATCAGTCATTTGAAATGTCGTACGTGGCCCTCGCAGCGATATACAAATCCTCAGGTGGCTCTTTCAGCAAAATATTCGGTAATATCTGTCCTAAGTTATACCACGGATTTCAGGAAGGGACACAGTGACCCGTGTCGTTCGAGACGTAATAATCGACGACACGAGCTCTTTTTGACAGGATCGAGTGCCTAAAAATCACAATTTTCTTATCCCATTTAATATTTTATTACCAAATATTTGATGCTGAACCAATCTGTAGTCATTTCGATGGAATTAAAATAAATCTATGCGGTTAGAAAACGAAGATACTCGCGGTATACCCAAATCCGTTTTACGTCGTCCGCGTTATAATCGACGGGAAGAGCAGCATTTAGATAATATCGTGAGTCATTTAACGAAACAAATTGGGGAAAATATATTGCTAAATAACTCGCGGTCGTTTTCCTTACTTCTAATTTTCGACGAGGAAGCAACATAACACGCGTCATTTCGAACAACCGTCGAGAAAACTTACTTCCGGCGTTAAAGCGCTCCCGGTGGAAAAAAACGAACGCTATTAACTCGAGACGAACTTATCAAAATCCGAGACAATCGAAATTTTCATCAAAACTACATTAAAATAAATTGAAATTTTTTGATGCGGCTTTGCATATAACGGAAAAATAAGGCTTTTAAGGCGAAGGTAAAAATATAACACATTTGGAAGTCTAGCGAGTCCACTCTTACATTTTCATTTTTAATTTTAATTAATTCCAGTCCACCTTAGTCCGGCAGACGTGTTCTCGGTTTTCACGCTTGACCTTTAAATCACGGTTCCCGTGTTCCTTCTCGTACTGTGGCATTCTTGAGCGTGCGCCAGGATAACTCCATCGTCAGCGAGTAAGATTTGTAGAGCGTTATATATCTTAATTAATAGATCATGCTTTAGATTTCTTACGTTTATTGCATACGCTTATCCAAATATGAACAAAAGGCTGTCCGCGCCTGACCTTTCTTTTATCCCTTGCTGCAGATGACATCTCGGGAGAAATTGCTTAATTTTTTCTATATTCGACGTGTAATATCATTGAAGTAATTAAATGGTTATTCCTTGCTTAATCTATATTTTCACTATCTGTCTAGATAAAGTGGGTCTTAAACTTTTTGTGGGCGTGGCCCACTTTTAAAGATAAACAGAATTTCACGGCACCCCAGACTTGAAACAATATTTTTATATTTTTACAAACGGGTATTGCAACCTTCTGAAACATATATTTCTTAATTCTAAACCATAATCGACTTATTAAAGTTAAAATTATAGCTCTAATTACCTATTAACGCATACGAGTCGTTGATTTATTTATTAACAAAGTTTTTTTCGCGGCACACCTAAAAATCAGCTGCGGCACCCAGTTTAGAAACCGCGGGTCTAGCCGCGTCGAATACGACTGCATTAGTGTATCATTTCCCGACACTGAATTAAATAAGCATATAGCGTAAAGTTAAATTACGAATTATACATCGCGACAGACTATTTTTTTAATTTTTAAAACTTTTAAGAAAATTTGTTTCAATCATCAAAGATATAATTCTACCGACAGTATGGAAATTGAGCGGAATCATCCATTTCCTAAATTTAACTCAATACGCTACACAAATCGTTTCTATTATTAAACAAACGAGCCACCTCAGTTAATCCAAGTTTTTATTCTCGCGACACGTTCGTCATTTTTTTAATTTCCGCCGTTTCGTCTTTTTTTTTTTTTTTAGCAAATCACTTTAACCGAACTATCTGGAAAACTAAAAGAGATATGACGCCCAGCGCCCCTTGCAATTACCGAAACACTTTTTCCGTTTCCTCTTATCTCTTACTCTCTCAATTACTTTCGATCTGACATGTTTGTAAGCATCGCCGCCGACTCTCCCCCTCCTTTTTAATATTTCAAAGGCTCCGCCGCCGCCGGCATTCTTCCGAGAACGGGACTCGTAACGTATTTTTTTCCCTCTCTCTCTCTCTATTTGCTTGGTACGCTTCCGCGTCTCCACGTTTTCCTTCTTTTTCTTCTTTTACTTCACTCTATTCTCGAATCACCTTATTCCAGCTGTTTCGAACCGATCCTCATCCGTCAATAACCTCTTGCTTTTTCTTAAAAGGGCTCTTTATTTGGTCAATTTTATTGTATTTTTCGCGGTTTACGGAAATTCGGAGGAAGAAACAAGACACAGAACACGGTTTTTTTAAAAATTAATCTTTTGATAAAATGTTAAACGCATTTCCAAGAACCTACGGAAACGTGAAGTGCGGATTACGAATGTGGGGCAAAAAAAAAATATATCCGAGCCTCTACATCGTCGCATTTTGTTTGCAATGGACGCCGAGAACCGGACGGCACAATGACAACGTATATCATCTGTAGTACGTGCAAGGGTCATTGCGTGAGGCTGGGTGTTGCCAGGAAACGGTGTTATTTCTTTATTTTTTTTTTTGAGCCGGAGTTATTCGTACCGTATAAGGGGGAAATGAAAAGGTAAACAGAGTGGCGAGGACGAAAGTGTGACGCGAAAGGAAATGGAAAAAAAACATGAGAGTGTGTGTGTGGAAGAATGAGAAGTCGAAAAGATGGAAAAAGAGATAGGGAAATATGGAATGAGAGGGAGAGGGTGGAAGAAAGACGGATTGGGAGAAACGGTACGGAGGGAGAAAGGGAGGAGGGGGGGAGGAAGAGAATGGAGAGGAAGATAGAGAGAGAAAGAGAGAGAGAATGAGAGAGAGAGAGAATGAGAGAGAGAGAGAGAGAGAGAAAGAGGGATACGAGGAAAGAAGAAACAAATGCCTTTATCTGGGCGAGGTTGAGAATTTCAAGCCCTTTCTTACATTTAAAACCCAATAATTGTCGTTTACAACAGAAATGAATTTGATACACGTAGTCAGGGCCGTTTTAAGACCTTCGTAGGCCCTAGGCACTCTTGCATTCGAAGGCTCGACTCTACGTCATATCAAATATATTAAAATGCACCCACGTTAAATCCAATTTTTTGCTATTAAAGATATTCGAAAGCATATTTATAATTTTGCTTTTGAAATTATTTCAAAAATACTTCAACACGTATTCAAGTATCAAACATTTTCGTAGGCCCTTGAAAGGCTCGTAGGCCCTAGGCACTGTGCCTATTGTGCCTAATGGATAAAACGGCCCTGCACGTAGTGATAAAATAAACATAAATTTACGGTCAAGAGGTCAAACAAACGTAAAACGATGAAAAAAGACAAGGTACAGCGAAGATAAATAAAGTGAAAATCAACTCCTAATCAAAATTTAACGTAGTGAAGTAGATTTGGTAAAAAAAATAATGATATTCATTTTATTTACGTGGGAGAGGGGGAAGTAAGGATAAAGATAGAGATGGAGGGAAATAAAGGAGGGAAAGGGGAAGAGAGAGAGAAAGAGGATGATAAAGAGAACAAGGGAGAGAGAGAGAGAAGGGAAAAGAAGAAGGGGATAAGAGGAGAAGATAGATAGATATTCGTCTTTATTTGGGCGATGTTGAGACTAGGCAATCTATTATTTCACCTAAGGTCATTGTCAATTACGAACAAGAAGAAAATCACAAAGAACAAAAATGAAATAAAAAATTACGTAAAGTAAAGCGATACATAAATGCAATGCCAAGTTAGCATTTTTGGAAAAGAAAACAGATGGAGAATTGTTTGCGGGGAAAAAAAAACTAAGGATTAATATATCCCAGGAAAGAGTGAGTAAAAATAAAATAAAAATATATATCAAATAAATAACTGCATGCCTAAATACAACACCAAGTTAGCATTTTTAGAAATGAAAATAGACGGAGAACTGTTTGCGGGGAAAAACTAAGGATTAATGAAGTACTATACGCTAGGAAAGAGTGAGTAAAAATAAAATAAAAAATAACTGCATACCTAAATACAGCACCAAGTTAGCATTTTTGGAAACGTTAAGAGATTTGTTCGTGAAGAAAACTAAGAATGATTAAATAACTATACCCTAGAAAAAACGACGAAAATGAGTGATGGATATGAGGGGAAAAGGGAGAAAGAAAAGAAAACTCGAGGGGAAGAGGGAAAGGGAGGGACCGCGAGGGAGATGCCAGAACAGACGGAGAGAGGGAGGGAGAAAACAGAGAGGGAGGGGAGGTAGACAGGGAGGGAGAGAGAGAGAAGAAGAGGGACTGGAGGATAAATAGGTAGATAAAGGAAGAGTAAGGAAGAGTAAGGGAGAGGTAGGTACATAGAAAAATAAAAAAATCGGTACAACATACATTGTACAAACTTTCTCATATATATCGTAAGTACTAATGCGTCGTTTAGTTATCTTTAGAAATTGAAAATCGTATGAGTCTGTTTTTAGAAAATCCAATTTTTGTTCAAGTTGCCCAAGAATAAACTTGCCTTATATTCATTCGTTGGGAAAAATGAAATACGTAGTATTATTGAAGACGTAAACTCAAGTAACTGCACTAAATTTGATCAAAATCGTTAGAGCCGTTTGTGAGGAAATCGAATTATTGTTAAAGTTGCCTAGAATAAATTAGCCTTATATTCATTTTTTGAGAAATATGAACTATTTGGTATAATTGAAGACGTAAACTCAAGTGACTGTACGGAATTTGATCAAAATCGTTAGAGCCGTTTTCGAGAAAATCGGATTGTTGTTAAAAATGCGTAGAATAAACTACTCTTAATTATTGATCAATGTCAACCATTTCTAGGTATACTCTGCTCAGTATGATAAAATGCCTAAGTACGAGATTTCATTCATTTTCATTCGACCGTCTAGGCTCCAGAGCCAGTAACAGACAAACAGACGGCATTGCGAAAACCACTTTTTCGGATTCAGCGACACCTAAAACGTGTATTTCCGTAGAAATCTCGAGGTCGAATTTTTTCGCGAAAACAATACTGTCTCGATACTTCGTATGAGAAAGTAAAAAGTCAGGGAAAATAAGATATAAGGGCGATGGAAGGAAAAAAGTATTAAAGAGGGTGTATAGCGAAGAGATGGAGATGAATGTGGGTGGAGCAGGTATAAAAAGAGTAGGAAGCGATCAGAGGTGGGAGTGGCGGTGGTGGTGAAAGAGGACAAGACGTCTCTCTCTCTCTCTTAGTCTATAATATCACTGTTGGGTGCGTGGGAAGAAATATAAGAGGAGGAATTCGCGTCTTCTCACCGTGAAGAAAGAGAGAGAGAGAGAGATATGTACGTATGTAAAGCGATTCGATTCCGCCTACCGCTGCAACGGTGAACGCTAGGAGGGTTTTGCAAGCGCAACGGGAGTGCATCGTAAACACGAACACAATGCGAATGACTAAGTCGAATAATACGACGCGAAGTCATAATTGCGGAAATGGTTTTTTTTTTTTTAAGCGCCGTCGCGGTGAAATCGAGTTTATGGAATAAAGTCGTGGCGAGAGATGTCAACAAACGCGTTTTTTTAAAGGACAAACAAGTTAGAGGAATGGCAGAAAATCGGGTTTAAACTATCATAAAGGGAATAACTTTGCACATATTAAACGCAGTTTGATGTCTCACTGCCATAAAAAAAAACCGGTAACGCGCAATGAACTATTTTTTTTTCATTTTGAATTCACGACCAAGTCGTTCATTTGTATTTTTCAAAATTTACGTTCATTTTCTACCACCAGAAATAATAATATTCCAAGATTTAACTTGTCTATTACCATACGTTCATGCTTAAAACTCCATCTGCCGAATTCATTTGTAACCCTCTTGACGCCCCCTCTAAGCTAAACTTTTAAGACGATATCAGGATTAAAATAATATTCGGGCGAGAATGACGCGTTTCTCGATAATTTTAATTGGTAAAGCAACGAATGCGCTCTCGAACACATTCCGTAGCAACTCCTTCCATTAGTCCCCTCGGATTACGTCCATCGTACAAAGGCGAGGAATACCAGGGCATCGACATGGAAAAAATCGTCGCCGGTGTTTGATTCAATTGGAAGAAGAGAACAATTTCCCCCTATCCCCTTTTCGGAAATTATCTGTGCATTATAACAAGCACGACTGATACAGAAAATACAACGGAAGGTTAAAAGTAAAATATAAAATAATAATGTACTAAGAGGAGGAGGAGAGTGAATAAAGCTAACTATTTAAACAAGTGGTTCTCAAATTTTGTGGCACAACGCCTTTACGAAAGATGTGAAATTTTTCTAAGCCTCTCTTCATTTCTGCAATAATATCTTAATGGTAATTTTAATTAAAGAACCCATTCCTATTATCAACAATTATAATCGTTAAGTAGAAATATTTATCGTAAATTTTTACAGTTATCGTTCCTAACTAATGAGTTAGTTTGGTTTAATGAAGCTGTTTAACACTGCACATTTTATCGAAACGTGACATGTGTTTAAGATACTGACACTCTCACCTCCCTTCAAAACAGCCTCAGGCGACAAAATGTCTATGAAAAAAAATCGGTACGGTTCTGTATGCAATTCAAGTTCACCAGTATCTCTTATTTGCCTTGGAACAGAATATCCCAACATTTTTTATAAATTTGGTTTAAATAATTTTTATGACTGAATTTAACCTATGCTCATGGTTGTCTAAGGTTTGACTAAATATAATGATTACGCACACTGACACCTACACTACTCCTCCCTAATTATCTAAAAATTTCTTCCCATTTATATATTGATAAATTGTTTAACTTTTGAAAAAATATAGAGATTTAGACATCCATGTCGCATAAATACAATCCTCGAATACGCTTAAATTGTATGAGTTATTATATAAAGCAAGCTGGATCAGATGGAAAGCGACCAGTAGATAGGCACGCTCGCAAAACATAATCGCCGAATCGGAATGGCGAAGTAAATTCCTAAATCGAACGAGGCCAGGAAACACAATGGAAAAGATTCTTAAGGTTCTTAAGTTATATATACGTATGCATTAATTGTAATCGTTCCTTCTTTTCCTCCTAGCTTGCCGACTCTGCAGTTTCGCAAGCCCAGGTATAAAAGTAGTCGACGCCGAACAGAAACATCTCAAATGACTCATAGAAACGGCACAGTCAGTTAGATAGATTGGTGCGAAAACAAGTCTTGCTCACGGTTAGCATTCCGTCCACGACTGCGAACACATTAAGAGACATTAATATCGCAGGACTTTGTTTATTTTCAGAAGATAAAAAACAACACTAATTTTTCTACGTCATTTTCCTGCAAGCGGCATATTTTTTCCTGAAGCACGAGTAGTCCAATAAAAAATAAACAAATCGAGTACGTTCGTATCATTTGGTATGAGTGGTGGGATTTTCTCAGCCATCTTTGCTATCGTGCTGATCAAATAAAGATTTTTCCAGGCGAATGCCTTCGTGATAAAGGTGTTTATTTCTTTATACCTTTTTTTTAAAAGTCCGCGAAAGCAGTGCAACTTGCTGCAGAATGCCGCATTTTTCGTTTCATTTTGCCATTTATACGGAAATCGTAAGGGCGCAGAACTTTACGATAAAGTAAACCTAATGCTTGGCCTTCATAAATGCGCCACGTCGTAACAGTTTCCGCCATATTTCTAAAACGTATTATCATAATATCTATCCAAGTAGAGCCGATATTTCCGTTTTCAAAAGGCAAACCCAAAGTAGGATTCATTTCAAAATCTATCGAAAAGGATAAGTGCAGACCCAAAGTAGGATTCATTTCAAAATCTATCGAAAAGGATAAGTGCAGAAAAATTTCTTTCAAAAGCATTCACATTACTAACCTACAAGCACTCAAAATCGTAAGGAGATATGTTGCATCAACCTGCGAGAACTGCAATCCACCGATTTGACATTCAATTTCTTATATATATATATATATATATATATATATATATATATATATATATATATATATATATATCGTATTATTAACTGAGTGAGCCGTAGCTTTTTGAAACTCCATATTTATGATTATACAAAAAAGAAAAAAAACTTTTTCGTCGGGATTCACAGACTTTATTTTAGGATAAGAAGGGTTTCCCACGCACCGCGTCATCAACAGGCACGGAGATTATTTTAACTTATTTTAAATTTATTTTGGTCAAAGATGCTGAGCGTAAGTTTTAAATGGGCAACTTGATATTTAAATAAGAGTCCATCGCGATCGACGAAAAAGCGAGTTTCTTATCATTTATTAATTTTAAAAAAAGAAGCGGAGGAGGACGCTGATTTCTATATAGAAGACCATCTTGGTCGATAACGCACTCTTTTTCCTCCGATAAGTCGATAAGTATCTCGAAATTATCAACTCGTGATACAAAAAGTCGAACTTAAAACTCTTCATACGAAAAAAAAGAAGCGACAAGATCGATGATATCGTTAGGCTTCGATAACCCGTGTATGTACTTTAATGAGATCGTTTCTAGGAGATTAGTCGTTGAGCAAATTATCTCAGAAGTCTTCTTCGCTCTTTTCTCTAATTCGTGTACTCAAATCGCTGTCCTCTTGCCGTCCTTTCTTTCTCCTTCCCGAGAGAGAGAGAAATAAATTCGACCAAAGGGGTCTAGCGCGATACGTCACTCAAAATCTTAGCGTGTGGCCAAGACATCGCCCCCTCCCCAACCCGCGTTTTTTTTTGCTAACATCTAGAAATACTTCGAGCCCGTGAACATCTCTTTAAATGAGGTCATTCGCATATTCTACCTCCTCCACTGAATTTCTACCTAAGGATGTTAAAACTCACATTAAAAAAAAACAAATTAAATGACACGCCTTTTTAGGCGCGTTTCGCTTACAGCGTGAGCGCCTATTATCGTCGGTCGGTCCGTCCGTCCGTCTGTCCGTCCGCATGTTCGTTCTCGGCTTCTACCGAACGGATTTTTATGAAATTTGATATTAAGGACTTTCAATCAAATATAATAAGAAAATCGCAAAAATGAATCACGTACGCCAATCAGGGGTACCACTTTACTAGAGACAAAAAATTAAATTTTCGTCATATCTCGTAAACTATTGTTCATATCAAAATATTTTTCAAATAAAAGTTGTAGAACTGGTAAAGTAGAGTATTTTCTTTTCTATATATTTTCATCGTAGGAGTAGCCGTTATCGAGAAAATCAAACAAGAAAGTCTTATATGGAGTTGAACTTAGAAAATTTCTTGCATGGTTACTTCATTGTTGCTAACATAAACAATCTCCCAAACAAACGTTTAATTTCCTTACGTGTGCATGTAATACTATTAAATAGGAAGAAAATGGATTATTTATGATGAAGAAAAGGACTTTAAAACGCTATTTC
This sequence comes from Uropetala carovei, assembly GCA_036926305.1. Taxonomy (NCBI): domain Eukaryota; kingdom Metazoa; phylum Arthropoda; class Insecta; order Odonata; family Petaluridae; genus Uropetala; species Uropetala carovei. Next base: position 9,119,542 of record JAXCHB010000069.1, read on the forward strand.
CCTTACGTACAGGTATATAATTGCTTTCTAATACTCCATTGCACGAAACGCGCCCCATTTGTGATACGTTGTACGCTTTGCTAACTTGTTTAGACTGTTAAGAGGTTCGTTATCTTAAATTATTAATAACCGTAGTTTAAAATTCGACCCGTCTAAAACATCAAACGGAAATACCGTTAAGGGAATCGAAAGCATAATTTCAAATCTGATGCAAAAATAGATGATTTAAGAGGAAGGAAATAGGAGGGTTTTTTTTTGGAGGAATTCCTCTTATTGTGGTGTGAATAAGGCGATTCGATTCAAGGGTTCCAATTTCCTGTGTTGTCTCGGTCCGTTATTTCCAGCTTGCCTTATCCAATGAAATTCTCTTCGTACTTTCTCGGTCGTTAACTTATTTCACACTATCCAAAATCGCTGTTCTTTTCCAACCTCCTTCCTCTCAAACCTTTTCCCGCTATGCTCTTCTTTCTCTTCCTGATAATTATAGTTAAGCACCTCCCTCCTCATCCCATATTTAATTCCTCTCTCTTCTCAAGTCCAACGAACTTTCTCTAATCCAAACAATAACCTTGTCTCAAAAGCTTCTAATCCGCTAAAATCTTTTTTATTATACGGCCAATATATCACCCTTCGTATCAACCTTTTGAATAATCCCTTTTATTATCTCGATCTAGAAGTCATATCATCAATTTCTGTCTTTTTAAAACGAGGCACGTCGTCTTGAATCAATTTTTATTTTAAAACCGTACACCTCTTTAAGTTTGCATATTATAAAACCCGCGGCATTTGTCAGGAATATGCTGAAAAGTTGAGGGTTTTTTAAAAAATTACTGTCTAAAAACAGTGATTAACTAGAGAAATTTTTTCAGAAATTAGAATAAAAACGGAGAACTCGCTAAAAAAATTTATTTTTTTCTGCATTCGGACAAATTCGAGGGTTCCCATTGGGCCCCTGGTAATTGGCCACCAATGTTGCGGCACTGGTATTATACAGCAAGACCGTAATGGAAATTGAAGATGTAAATCTTAAGGGTAATTAGCAGTGCCGATATTGGGCTAGAAATGAGACTTCTTCTGACAGTGGTATGAATAATTCTGACAGTAAAATGTATTTATAATTCCGATCTGATTGTGAGATGTATTTTCCGACAGAATCGCCACAACTCCGGACGTTTGACAATGTAGGTTTATTTTTGAAATAAATTTCTGGGTACATAGTTTAATTACTTCCTTCCGCTGATAATCGATCGAACTGCTACGAAGGAAATGGGCAGCGATTAAGAATTCAGAATGTCTTTTTCTAGTTATTTTAAAAATCGCATCGCCTGAGCAATATCAAACCCTTTATAACAAAATCAGCAATATATATTTTCGGGTTAATTTCCGTTCTAAATAAAACTGACATATATATTTTTTTAACGAAGCAGAAATATATACATCCTTCCCCGACACTAAATTAGATTAAGATATTTGTTTAATTTCAAATGTAATGCTTTTCCTTTCCTTAAGGGGGTCATTTCGTCTTCTCCAAAAAAATTACGCGTGAGAAAGAGCCACACAAGCTTAAATGGCGTGTCAAGAATAACAAGTGAAGGTTTTTTTTACGATTGTCGGATTGAACTCTACCCTTCCCGTTTGAAACCAAAATTGGAGTCGAGAGGTCAAGGTTGTGCCGTAAAGATTGCGAGTGGGTGGAACGAAGATTAAAAGGAAACATTCAAGGATTATCTCGTGCATTTGTTACATCCGGTGTTCAGTTAAATTCGAAAAATAGGTTCTACCATATTCTCATGATTAAACATTTCTTCATACACCAAAGCAGCAATTTAAAAAATTCCTACCTCGTTTCACAAAAGTATTAGTTTTTCTTTCACAGTGTTGGTCGCTTTCATTAGAAAAATTAAGTTTCATCAATTTAATATTGTATTTTTTATAGATCAGTCCATCTAGACCAAATTTTATAGTCCTTAACAAATATGAACTAGCCTAAACCTGCAAAACATTTGCGCAAAAATCAAATTTTGGCGTTTTTTTTTATTATTTACACATAATTTGATCCTGATCTTAATTATAAGTTATTTCAAATATCCCGACCTTCTTCTCCTCCATTTGATCTTTAAAGGAAAACATGTTCTAACGTCTTAATGTGAAAAAAGTCTATTGATTTTATCTCAGGTGGAAAATATGTTACATGCTTAAAAAGGTGCTAGTATAAAAATGTTATTATCGCTGAGATAACTTGTTGCTTTGGCGATTTGTTAATTAATTAAACGAACGATCGTAACAGATCACTCAATAAATGAAAGATATTCAACATGGCTCTAATGGCACAAGGATGTGCCGACATGATACTAGTTTGAGGAACATCTGATTAATGTCTTTCGTCTCTGTTTAAATCCTTCTTCGACTTTCAATCGTGATACACATGCAGCTATAACACTGACGAAAGTGTCACAGGCCCTGGACTGAAACATAAGCAAGGAATGACACAAGTTATATTTACATTCATCCTGATTATCTTTTAGACAACGGGTCCAAATCTTTCGGCGGCAAACAAGCAACAGCTGGTCGACATCTCATACGGTGATGAGGCAGTGTTTGCGTTAATAAAAAAACTCCCTTGAAAAGACATTCCGTTGTCGAAAAAAACAGCTAAACTCCATTAGTTGATGTTTGTTGAGGCTATAAAGGTATCTCATATTTTGTTTACCTTCAACAGTATGTACCTTAATAAACGCTCAAATGTCGAATTATCAAATAGTAATGCTTGTTAATAATGTATGTACCTTCGATTTCCATGGAAGTGACGGGAGAATCAGATCAGTATTCCGGCCGCGAAGCAGCCTTCATCAGCGGCGGGTTGAACGCCCTAATTCCTGACGGTGGGATGCAACGACCTCTTAAAAAAGGCAGCGTAGGCTGGTAGACTGCGTCATCCTTTTCGTTACATTCGCCTCTGATTATCCCTCTTGCTCGTGACCACTTTCCTCCCATCTGTTTCCTTTTACGAAGCAGCCTTCGTCGGTGGCGATTCGCTAGATAACAATAGAAAGATTTACCAATTGTATTCCAGGCACAAAGCGATCAAAGTATATATTTTTAAAATTATTAATAGGCCGAGTCAAATAAATCATGATTATAATAGAAAGATTTACCAATTGTATTCCAGGCACAAAGCGATCAAGGTATATATTTTTACTTTCTCATACGAAGTATCGAGAAAGTATTGTTTTCGCGAAAAAATTCGACCTCGAGATTTTTACGGAAATACACGTTTTATGTGTCGCTGAATCCGAAAAAGTGGTTTTCTCAATGCCGTCTGTCTGCTGTCTATTACTGGCTCTGGAGCCTAGACGGTACAGCGAAAATGAATGAAATTTCGTATTTAGACATTTTATCATACTGAGCAGAGTATACATAGAAATAGTTGACATTGATCAATAATTAAGAGTAGTTTATTCTACGCATTTTTAACAACAATCCGATTTTCTCGAAAACGGCTATAACGACTTTGATCAAATTTCGCACAGTTACTTGAGTTTACGTTATCAATAATACTGTATAGTTCATATTTCTCAAAAAATGAATATAGGGCTAGTTTATTCTAGGCAACTTTAACAATAATTCGATTTCTTCAAAAACGGCTCTAACGATTTTGATCAAATTTAGTGCAGTTACTTGAGTTTACGTCTTCAATAATACTACGTATTTCATTTTTCTCAATGAATGAATATAAGGCAAGTTTATTCTTGGGCAACTTGATCAAAAATTGGATTTTCTAAAAACAGGCTCATACGATTTTCATTTTCTAAAGATAACTAAACGACGCATTAGTACCTATATATGAAAAAGTTTGTACAATGTATGTTGTACCGATTTTTTATATTACTAATAGGTCGTGTCAAATAAATCTTGTTGGCAACTCCTGCACGGATAAAAAGACTTATATTCCGTCAAATCTTTCCTCTGTGGGATTATACATATATGTATTTGATCTTCATAGCAGCTTAGATTAATTCGGCGGTTTTTTTTCTTTTCATTATTGATTCCACTCCTACGCCGAGATACCATATAAACCCTTAGTCAACTTCCGTTTCGCAAAGCGTCAACAAGCGGGTACGAATTTTCACGAAGCGCGGGTTGAACCACCTACGCGCCCATCTGCCGTTCGGATGCATCGACCTCTTAATAAAACAAGAACCCGCGTGGGCAGGATAGACTGCATCGCCCTCTTCATTATCATCCCGCCTGAATATCTCTTTCTATCTCTCGTGAGCTCACACTTTCTTCTCATCTGTTTCCCTTCCCTTCTGCTCGACAGCCCCTCCCTCCCTCCTTCCTTCCTTCTCTCCGAGCATTCATCCGGAAAAGGAATACGATTATAAATAGAATAAAGGAGGAGGAGGAGAAGACCTCTTCCGCCCGACCTTCCCCACATCCCTTCCTTTCCGTTATTTCCTCTCACTGAGGTTGCACCTCCACCCCCACCTTCTCCCCTCCCCCATTTTCGACCCCCTTCCCCCCGACCCTTTACCCGCGTTACCATCCTCCCCCTCTTTCTTTTTTTCTCTCTCTCTCTCTCTCGCCCGCGTAAGCTTCCTCCCTTCATTTTAAGTCACCCCCTGCCAGCTCCCACGAAAATAAAAGGTTTTCATCTGAAGCGGCAGTGACAGGCAGACCGGGGTCATTTTATAAGTCGGATGTTTATAATCTAACCGTAACGAAACCCTGGCTGACTGACGGAAGTCTCAATTTCCATTATTACCATATATATATGTATGTGTGTGTGTATATAAAAGCTTAAAGAAAAGGAAAGGTAATAATAAAGGTGGCAACAAGGTGTTGGAGGAAGCCCAGTGGACACTTGCCTAGATTGGAGAGCCGTTGGGGACGCTGAGGACACACGAAAAACACAAAATAACACAAATATGGAGCCTTCGGGCTGACGCCCTTCTTCAGCGACGGAGAGACGTACATGTGTCCTCAGCACCCCCAGCGGCTCTCCAATCTAGGGTTCACTGGGCTTCCTCCAACACCTTGTTGCCACCTTTATATATATATAAGAAATGCTAGGGTAAGATCAATTCGGCTTCAGAAAAGGACGAGGAACCAGAGATGCCATCGGTGTAGTGAGAATCATATCAGAAAGGGCAATAGAGTACAGCCAAGATTGCTGCGTATGTTTCGTCGAATGGCAGAAGGCCTTTGAAAGAGTAAATTGGGTACTGCTGATGAGGATATTAAAGGATATAGGTGTAGACTGGAAATACAGGAGACTGATCAGGAATCTATATGTGAATCAAGTTGTAAAGGTCAGGTTGGAGACTGCGGACACCAGCGGAGTACATATCGGTAAAGGAGTAAGACAGGGCTGCTATCGCCGATTCCATTCAATATATATGGAGAGAGGCTAATGCAGGAAGTGTTAGAAGGCACGGGAGTTTTCAAAATCGGAGGAAGGATTGTAAGAACAGTAAAATACGCAGATGATCAAGTACTTCTAGCAAGAAAGGAAAAGGAATTCCAGAAAATAATAAATAGACTAGTGATAACAGGTAGAAAATACGGTATGGAAATTAATACAGAAAAATCCAAGGTCAAGCGAATATCAAGTAAAGAAGAAGAAAATTTGAACATAAGTATTGGAGGAAAGCCATTAGAACAAGTTTCAGATTATAAATACCTTGGAAGCATCATAACAAGAGAAGCAAAATGTACAGATGAAATAGGACTAGAATAACAAAAGCAAAAGCCGCTTTCAGAAGAAAGAAACTCCTACTAACGGGAAATATAAAGCAGGAAATCTGCAAGAGGTTGATAAAATGCTATGTATGGAGTATAGCTTTGTATGGGGCAGAAACATTTACGCTAAGGAAAAATGATATTAAATACTTGGAAAGCTTCGAAATGTGGACATGGAGAAGAATGCTGAAGATAAAATGGACTGATAGGGTGAAAAATGAGGAAGTACTACGAAGAATATGAGAGAAGCGAAGGATTATAAAGACTATCAGAAAGAGGAAGGCGAACTGGATTGGGCATTACCTGAGGAGAGAGTGCGTGATTAAAGAAGTGCTAGAAGGAAAACTGGATGGAAAAAGAGAAAGAGGTAGGAAAAGGTTTCAGCTGGTAGACGACTTGAAAGGGAAAGAGAGCTATCAAGACATGAAGAAAACTGCGGAAAATAGGAGTATATGGAGAACCAAGTTTAACCATGAATAATCACGGACCTGTCAACGGACAGACTACCTATGATGATGAAATATATATATATATATATATATATATATATATATGAGCACTTACTAAAAGGAGAGCCGCTGGGGTGTCGGAGAGAGACATTTGTGGATGTATATGATCGAGCTTTCAAGATGATCCCTTCATCAGCAAAAGAGGGGCACACCATGTTGCCCTCGATATTCTTATATACCTTTCCTCTTCATCAAGTATATAAGTATACACACACATATATATACACACAGCGTGTCATTTTTTTAAATCGGTAGGGCCATGTGACGAGTAGCTATTTCGAATTAATAGGCTCGTCGGAGATATAATGAATTTTATCCTCGGGTTTGTCGTGGTTTCTTTATTTTTTTTCGCTTAAACAGCTGACATCGGAAGAGAGATCTATATTTCTGCACTAAAGTTTGAATTAATGTCTTGATAATGGACTCCGTTTAAAATATTCTCTATTTTCCTTCTTCGGAAATATAAGGATTTCTTTTTATAGAAATGTTAAATTCGTTAATCAAATTTGATACGGCAACGACGCGAATGCCAATGGGATTTAATGCGTTTAAACTAATTTTCCCTCGTTTGTCAATGTCGATGGCCACGGCTAAAGTGCAATTGGCCCTTTGATTAAGTAACGGCATGTCTTTTCCTCGAACCGGAGTCGTTGAACTGAAAGGAGGGTGGAGCAACATACTCATCGATCATCATTAAGACCTCTTACAATAGTCGCACCGTTACAGCATGTCTTCCGAACTACAATCAAATCGATTTATTTCAAATTTCACGGGTTTTATATCCAACAAGAAGTTAAAATAACGTATAATATTTAGTTTCAAACCCAAAATGATTTCATTTTTCGTATGAAAATTTATAATATAAATAGAAAGTTTCCTGAACATTATTAGTAGCTCATCTGCTACTTATAATCCTCCAGTCTTTATATAGAATATACTGCGACTGAAACAACAATTATCATTTAATTCAAATGAGAATGTTCCAATGATTAACGATGCATGTTCACAATTGATTGATATACACTCCGTCGTTTAATTTAACCTCAAATATTTGTCGTGTAACATTTAAGAAATATTTCATTCGATAACGATAAGGTATAATCAGACTGGAATAAAACTTAATTAGTTAAAAAATGTGAACAGGTCTTACAGCAGCATAAGTTTTTAAAAAATAAACCAAAACTACGGAGTAATAAGCATTTGATAAATTTCTATAGAAGTCATATGCCCACAAAAATCCTTAAATAGCATCGAACAAGTAGACACCCCTCTTAAGTATCACGACCTATACTGATTAAGGAAACGATAAAAAAAACTGTATAAGATCTGACGACATATTCTATACATTTAAGCTTCCTCTCGATATAGAACCATTTCATTCCCGAGAATCTATTCAATATCTGAGAGTTCGGCCTAAAAGATTACGGTAGCCAGTGCGTGGTTCCAAGTGAGAAGTCCCTTTTCCACGTATACACGCATATGTTTATTTTCGACAAGCGTAGGACGTTTTCGGAGGCGACCTCGAACGCGAGAAGCACGATTCATGGCCGCTACTGAATATGAATGTTGCGGCTTCGTGGGTTTTTGGGAACGGAAAGCAACCACTCTATTTGTTTTCCGTTATGATCGAAAAATCGGTTTAATCTATTATCACATTCTCAAAAACTTTATCAAAACTTCAGGAGAGGTTAATATTTAAGTAAAAGTTTGCGATCGATAGAAAAATTAAAGACAATATTTGTAGAATTAATGTCTTGGTAATGGACTCCGTTTCAAATATTCTCTTATGTTCCGTCTTCGGAAATATAAGAATTTCTTTTTATAGAAATGTTAAATTCGTTAATCAAACTTGAAAAATACATCGAGGCAAGTTTCCGAAGAAATAAATTAAACGGTATTCTTTTGCTATCATTATTTCCTGGAAGCAGCAGAAATTTTAATATCCCATCGGAAATTGAATTCAACCCACATTGTAACGCAAGAAAGGTATATTTGTAGAAAATATTTCTTCCCGATCGACGGCTATATTTACAAATATAACTTTTAAAGTGTATTTACGTTTTCAAATAATTTTACAAACACTCCAAACAACTTCATAACTTTACCTTTTCTTACGTGCCCCAAGACTTTTTTGATTTACGACGACCTTTCGATGTTCAGGTATTAAAGGTTTTCAACATCTAAGATTATTAAACGAAAACGAAAACCTGGCAGGTATGAATGGCAAAAAACGTTTCAAGGTAAATCTCTGACGAGATAAACTGAGACTTTTGTATGTGTGTATTCCAAGCGTAGCTTTTTCCCGGTATAATCGAACTTTTCGGGCAAAAGTTAACATTAAATAACAAACAAGATTAAAAGGATAGAAATTTAACTTTTATGCGCGAGTGCATAAGGCTGATCACAAATGTGAAGATAGAGAAGGAGAAAAATTTTGAACTCGACCGGGAATCGAACCCGGGTCTCCCATTTTCCGGGTAGGTGCCTTAAAGCAAGTTCAGAATTTTTCTCTTTATCTATCTTCACATTAAGTAACAAAAGTTAACATTCAACGAAAGATATAAAAATTCCGAAAAATTACGCAAAAACAAAGAAACTACATCTTAATCGATGAAGAAATGACTTTATTCGACGCTGCTACAAATCTTCGTAAACTACGGTTTGACGATATTTCGTCGCTTATGCAAACGCACGTCTTCTTGAAGATTACCGCAATTGTCTATTGAAGTCCCTTCTTACTCAATATATCGCATTCACTCTCACTATCCACAATATTCACTGTATCTTGACGAATTAAAACGCTAATTTCACTCAATCCCGCCATTCTATTTCCGCCCGTTTAATATCAGAAGCCATCTACATAGAGAAATCCTCGATCCAAGCAGATTCAGAAAAATGTATGTCTGACATCTAGCGATCATTACGTCAGCTACTGTGATAATTCTTAAATTGCTTGAGAATGACCTTGACAATAGAGATCTTCACGTATACATATTTCCGTATCCGCACCCGACCCGTACCCGAAGGCTACATATCCAAACCTTAACAGCAAAAAATTCTAAATTACCCGACCCGATCCGACCCGCGCGAATAAATTATCCGACCCAACCCGACCGCAAGCAGAAGTCGTATCCGCAGGCAAAAGTTATCTGGAGCGGCATCTACGAACCAAAACCCAAAGATTAAAAGGAAAACGACTCTCAGCTGAACATATCAATGGCCCTCTCTTAATGCATAGAATGTTTTGGAAAATCCCACCAATAGCTCCCAAAGAAAGTCGCGTCCCTCGAAAGGTAAGGTGGGAAGATCAAAAGAGATCCAAAGCCTTCAGGGTTATCGGTTTGGACGGGGTAGGAGAAGAGTGCAACCAACGTTATTATTACTTTCTCCATACGTAGTAATGGGAAAGTATTGTATTCATGAAAAAAATCGACTTCGAGATTTCAACGGAAATACATGTTTTGAGGTCCCTAGAACACGTAGACTATTTTCGGAATGATGTCTGTGTGTGTGTGTATGTTATTGTGGGCGCTCTAACTCAAAAAGTACATGCCATATCGTTACCAAACTTCATATATAACACTTTAACATGAGCACAAAGAACTGATTAGTTTTTTTACAATAACGGATAACCGGAAGTCGCGGTTTATTCGAAACCCGATTCGGTTTTTGCGATATTTCTTCATTAAAACATCATTATTGTATATACAATTCTATACAAAGTTATAGCGAATGTAATTTCCTACAAATTTCATTTGAAAGAATTTTCCATAGCGGTTATTGTTTAGGAGTTATTTATAAAAAACCGGTTTTTCGGTTTCCGTTAAATATCTCCTTAAAAACATCGTTATTGGTAATCTTCGTAAGGACCAAAGTTGTAGAGAATAATATTTCTTCAAAGTTTTGTTTGAAACTAATTTTCGTAGAACCATCCATTTCGGATATATTTCGCTTTATCTTAATACCAGTATACAGCGCCAACACCATGTGGCGGTGAATTCTGTAAACATTCAAAATATACGTAATTTACGGCAACAAGGACGTGTCTTCTTTTATGATACGAAATAATAATTTTGCCTGGTAATATTATTCATAATAATTTAAATATCTATACCCCAAATATGGAGAAAGTCATGTGTTGGCCACATCAGATTTTTTTTTCTCATACTCAAGACATTGAGTTTAGCACGGATACTGATTTTCGTATATGTATATCCGAATCCGACGCGCATCCGCAAAAAGTTACGCATAATCCGACCCGAACCGCAACTTTTCGTGCGGATATCCGCGGATCGGGTCAGATAAATTGCGGATATGCAGATCTCTACTTGACAATCAATGACGTCGACTGATGATCAAATTTACAGTTCCAAATCCACAATTTTGGCGGAAACCAGATGCACATTTCAGCTTCTTAATAATCGTCCTCCAATGAGAATCAAGGGTTAGAGAATTACAGCTGAGTGTGGTTACTTTGTATGTGAAATACACATCTGCTTTTTATAAGAAACTAGTATAGGTGCCCGTCAAAAATGACCGGAATGATCGATTATTCTGAAATAAAATTGAGGCAGTCTTCTTTGACCTGAAATCATACCTCCTGCTGAGAGGGTTGCCTTCGATCCGAGCGAAGGTTCGAAACCCTCGCCGCGGGTATCTATTGTGCTTCAAAAGCTGACCTTAGCCTCCTCTTGCCAGGTATAGTTCTGTTTTTTAAGAGCGTGACAGAGGGAGTGACAAAAGGACAGAGGGAGTGACAAAAGGACAGAGGGACAGAATAAGGTTTTTATATATTACCGATACATTAAAACGTTTTGTTATTATATTATAATGCTATCCCGAAAATATCATCAAATTCGGTTCAGTCGTTTGCGAGATATTAAGCTTCAAAAAGCATTACATGACAAAGGGACATAGGGACAAAGTGACTGTCTTTTATATATGTTTTATGATTATGATAAGGATGATCATGTTATCAGTGACATTTAATGACTAAATTTCCTATAATTCAGGTCGTTGTCAAAGCAGCACGTTTCCATGACGGCATCGCTAGAGAATTTATGCCCGCGTTCGTAACGACAGCAATAATGACATTGTGGCCTTCAGACATGATTCGTTTCGAGAGGCTAAGCAAAAAGGAAGACAATAGATTGGGTAACAGCTATTACGTCAGTTAATATCGGATCAACTCAATCTATAAATTTCGGACTTATTTAATACTCTCGTTGATACAAATATATGTGGCATAGTTTCGATCGCGTCAGATAAATTGTGCCAATCAACATTCGTCCATAAATAGCGTCTTCTCATGCAGACAAATGATAACGGCAGTGAGGATGAGGGTTGGTTATGTAATAAAAAAAACACTAATCATGAAGCCACGCAAATGTTTTCGAATATAAAGATGGAGGTGATTTTCGAATGGAAATCGGTGGGATTTATTTTTGTCACTAAAGACGTTTCGAAACGTAGACATCGCCTGAAGCGTAAGAGAAAATGCAGGAAAGAATTCGCAAGGGTCTTCAATACTTCCTTGACGTCTTTACATGCACCGTATAAGCGTATATGTATTAGCAGTGATATTTTTTACCGGTGCGCCGATTTGGAACATTTATTTCAATAAAATATTAATTTGCATAACTTCGAACAAATCAGACTAATTTATTTGCAGTGTAATAAAGTCTTACTCATAACCTGTAAACACACGTATTCTTCTACTGACAAATTGCACCGTTCCTATTTCCCACACTCACCTCTTCCTCGTTCTTGCGCCTTTTTCTATTTTTTATTAGGAAAAAAACCACCGTGTATTAATATCAGAGCCGGAACAAGGACTGGGCGAGCGAGTCACCCTTACAATTAGTGGCGCCACGATTGACAATTTGTAATTTTAAGCGTAACGTTTCAAATTATAAAATATAGGTATTTAATTTTACTTCCGCATTATAAATAAACTACTGTATTTACTTCCTCGCATACGAAGTATATTGAGAAATTATTGTAATCGCGAAAAAATTCGACCTCGAGATTTTGATGAAAATATACGTTTTAGATGTACCTAATTGTGAGTCCGAAAAAGTGGTTTTCGCAATGCCGGTCTGTCTGCTACTGGCTCTAGAGCCTAAACTGGAGAGCAAAAATGAATGATATCTCGTACTTACGAATTTTTTCATACAGAGCAGAAGCTATGAAGAAATGGTTGACATTGTACAATAATTAAGGGAAGTTTATTCTACGCATTTTTAACAGCAATTAGATTTTCTCAAAAAGGGCTCCAACGATTTTGATCAAATTTCGTATATATACTTGAGTTTACGTCTAAAATAATACTACATATTTAATATTTCCGATTCTTGGGCAACTTAAAAAACCATTGGATTTTCGAAAAAAACGGCTCATACGATTTTCATCTAATCTCGTATAGTTACCTAAGTTGATGTTTTTAACGATTCTACGTCATATTTTTCAAAAGATAACTAAACGACGCGTTAGTATGTGAGAAAGTTTTTACAATGTATGTTGCACCGATTTTTTTAGAGTTAAAATTGTGTAGTACTGTATACTTTCATCAGGAGGGGAGCTTAATTTTCAAACCTTGCTTAGTGGGGCGAAAACACATTGTCCCGTTTCTGATTAGTAGTATGCATAAACTGGCGCTTATTAGTAGTGCCTAATTTGAATCCTAAATTCTAAATCGAAGGACACGGATGTTCGTTCATCCCAATGTATTATTTCAAACGATAATTTTTAAGGCGAATGAGCACGCATTAACTTACAAAATTTTGAGACATTTATTAACAGATGGTCATTTTTTAGTGGGGATACCGGGGCAAAATCCCCGGGGCCCGGGCTTCTGCGGGGCCCGGTTTTGGATCTGTCATAAGGTTTTCCTATCGCAATACGCGGGTGCAACCGAAACCAACTGGCGGCGTTTTCTCCATTTTCCATTTCTCAGATTTGGATTTGGGTTTTTCCAACTCAACCCATTGCTGTTTTATCACCCCTTAGCACCATGAAACTCCTCCCCACTACACTTATTTTTCTCTCCTTCGGGAAATTCCGTCTTTGGGTCCGGGGTCCGGACAAACAAGCACTCGGAGTGCCGTCGTACGGTCAGTTCTAAAGGACAATATTGTTTGCTACCAATTTTTTAGAGATGAGAAATTAAATTTTATGCGTTGAATCGTACAATTACGAAATCGCGACCATTCAATAATAAACTTAATGTTACGCTATTATGATATACAACCAAATTTATACGTAAATATTATGAAGGAAAAAGTTGCGATGTTGGTAAAAAAATCAGGAGGAATCTAGAAAAAAGCCTAGAACGCAAACACGGAACGACGATGATGAGAAACTCTCCTTCGGAGGATGGATTATCGGTATGGCCCCCAGAAATGTAAATTTTGTGAGAATTTATTAGTTAAAGTACTATAGGGACATCTGGCGATCGGTATTCATTCATACTAAGATCTACTCTCACGTAATTCGTACTTTTGGACTCTGTTGCAGCGCAAGATACGCAGCTACTTAAAAATGTCACGGGAGACCTCACAATGCATAGTGTAGGAAATTCCGATTCAAATGTGGGTCGTCTGTTATGACAAGTACCGATTATTTTTACGCGTTGCTTTTTGGGTACTAAAATATATTTTAGGTGTTAATTTGGAAAAACATATTTTAAAACCATGACATGTAATTTCGCAAAAAAAATTAGCGATGAAAAACCTACACTTATCGACGGCAATCAAATTTCGTCCAATATTTTATTTTTACAAATTCGCTGTTTATCGAAATTAATCGAATCATACCAAGTCTAATTATGATGTGATACATATAGTACTAACATATACATATATTACATGTAATTTTGATAAAAAATTTTAATTGGATGGAATTTGACAAATTCTGTTTATAATACTGCGAGCCAATACCGTAGAAAAGAGGGGAGGGGGAGTCTGCTGTCCTGGGCCTGCCGAGGGGCCACGTTCCCTTTTTGAACTTAAAACGGAGAAAAGGGACCCGGAAATGGTATTTGCCCCAGGGCCCGCGCTGGCTCTCGGCGGCCCTGGGTCATTAAAATAAGTAAATAATCGATCAGACGTTTTAAAGTTTTTATGCAGTCCAGTGCAGTCACTGCGGTGAAAACTACTTGGGTAAGTGTCTCTAGCGCGGCACTTAATAGATTATAATACCGACAGTGTTTAATGCGATGAAAATTTAATATCGTTGGACGAGTAGCGGTTACGGAAATTAGCTTCCTTGCCCTTTCCCAATCCGAAAATCACTCCTTCTCCCCACCCACCAAACTTCCTTCATAGATTAACAGAGACATATTCCTTATTCATAAAATGGACAGCTCACAGGATTTTCATAAGCGTAACGTCCTCTTTGACGTATTATCTTCTTTACGAAATCGGTGCGAACGCGTCACGTCCTGCGGTTGACCACCACTTCTGATGATGAATCAAAATCGGACGGGAAAACATCCGACAGCGTACAGCAAAACACGTATCCAGAAGCAAAAGTATTATATATATAGGAAAACGCGTAGTCGATAAACGTGACTCACGACGCAGATTTCATACAAATCTATAATGGCAATGGCCGCTGACTAATTTGAACGATTTTCCTCGATGATGAAACGCGCGAAAGTTCTGTTTAAAACCCCGACTCGCAATGAAATACGCCACGATTTAAACTTCTTAAAAAGATTTTATAAAAATGAAATACATATTCAGATCAGCGTAATGGCTGAAATCCGACAGATGGCCGTTTAACTCAGTTAGCTACAAAAAGGGTCGGAAAAATCGATTACGGATTTCTGCTACAACGCGTCCGTCTTCAGCGGTTTCCACTGCTTTTCTTAATCGATTTTTTTTGTTATTTTCAACTATCACAACTTGAGATGGTTGCTTTGTTAAAGGAAAGGCGCATCTGTTTCTCCGATCGTTTTTTTTTTGTAGCGATTGCATTTATCTTGATCATCAATGGATCTCACTGATATATTCATATTAGCAAATATTTTCAGTCATATAAAAGTGAAATATTATTAAAAATAACATTAACGCCCTTAGCTTTAAAAAAAAAACTGCTTAAGTATCTAATTAAATGCGCATTTCAGTTCGAGAGTAACGGCACTGAGTCGTAATTCAATAGTCATTGATTCCAGATTTTAAATGTGTCTCACTTTAGCGCAAATGTTTTACACCTTACAATACAATTGCAAGTTTACAATCCATTTAAATAGCGTGGCTCTGTTTTTCTTACATTTTGGCAAATGAGCGACCATGAGATTTTAGTTGATCTACACATAATTTTTTTTAAATTGAAATCCATCGTATAATTGGCTAATGGGTGCAATGCACCAAACTAACCCTGGCAGTTCTTATTTTTAGCACCCTATAGCCATCGCTAATTTTATCACCTATAATAATTTCAGGTCACACAAATAAGAACTTATCGGTCATTTGAAGGTAAAAAGAAATGACACGGGATGTATTAAGTGGGACTAGTACACCCTTCTCTTGCTATGCACGGTTTCGTTTAACACGTTCTCGGTTTATCACGATTTTCACTTTGGAGAAGTACCTCGAATAGCACGGCCGTAAATTTCAATTAAACGCGGTTTAGGAACGACTTCCAAGCATTAGCAAATCATTAAACGGTTCGGTTACACCCAAGAGTTCATAACAAGGAACAGGAGAGAAAAGATGCACGCAAGGCAGAATATTCTTTACGATTTATGTAATCATTTCAAAAAAAGGTAAATATTATTGGTTTAGTATAGTGTCAAAGCACTGAAAAACGATATATCAGCAATGATATATTGAATTTTTTATATACTGATTCATTTCTTAATCAGTTCCAACTGAATAAACGATCGAAAATCATTAAATTCATATTTAAATCATATCTCACTTGAATTTAGCGGTAGTAATGTTATCTTTACGCTCACGTTCATATCTCCAGGTTCACCTTTCTCCATTTGTTTTCACTTACAAAAGCTGTACACGCAAGAAAAATAAACATATTTACGTTCATTTTTTCGTCTTAGATAATCCATTTCCTTCCTCTTACTAAATCTAAAGAAAAATAAACAATTTCCGCTCATTTCTTCGTAGTAGATAATTCATTTCCTTTTGTTCATTATATGCTATGTGAACACGAAAGGAAATTAAAAGTATTCACGTATTTATGGTAGGTCTTGTTTACTTCGGTTTCCACGCAGATTTCTTTCGTGACAACAATTTTAAAAAAACCCACGCATGAAACGATTTAAGTTCAAAGTGAATTACGACTTTCTTGTTCGATTTTCTTGAAAACGGCTACTCCTTCGATAAAAATGTATAGGACATGAAATATTCTATTTGATTAGTTCTACAAATTTTATCTGAAAATTTTTTGATTTGACTAATATTTATGAGACATTAAGGAATCACTTTTTGTCGCCAGTAGTGGCATTCCTGATTAGGTTATGCGAAACATTTATAATATTATTATTTTATTTTCTTTACCTTAAAGTTTTTAATACCATATTTAACTAAAATCCGCCCATTAGTTTCGGAGACGAAACACGTCAGCGGACAGAACGGACATGGCTTGACCAAAAGGCGCTCATTTTTCCTTTCTCATATACGAAGTATATTGAAAAAAGTAAAAGTATTGTTATCGCGAAAAAATTCGATCTCGAGATTTTGATGGAAATATACGTTTTAGGTGTACCCGAGTCCGAAAAAGTGGTTTTCGCCATGCCGTCTCTCTGTCGCGGCTCTAGAGCCTACACGGTAGAGTGAAAATGAATGAAATCTCGTACTTAGGCATCTTATCATACAGAATAGAAGCTATGAAGAAATAGTTGGCATTGCACAATAATTAACGACAGTTTATTCTAAGCAATTTTAACAACAATTTGATTTGTTCAAAAACGGCTACACGATTTTGATCCAGTTTCGTACAGTTACTTGAGTTTACGTCTGCAATAATACTACATAGTTCATATTTATCAAAAAAATAAACATAAGGCTAGTTTATTCTTGGGCAACTTTAATAACAATAGGATTTTCTAAAAAACGGCTAATACTTTTATTAAATTTCGTATAGTTGACGTTTATAATGATTATACATAGTTTATATTTTTCAAAAGATATCAAAACGACGCATTAGTATATGAGAAAGTTTGTACAATGTATGTTGTACCGATTTTTTTTACTTCTTGTAAGGAACACCTAATGTAAAGTTCTTTATACAACGTAACTAAATTGTTGCGCGTTGAGCTCAAGACGGCGCACAAATGTAACTTCATGTATTCCTAATGTAAAACCTACCCCGATTCGCACAGTTTCGCTTTACACGGTACCATGCAAAACGAGGGATTTTGCGTGTCAGTGTCGTTTTAATTTCAGATTGCCTCTTCTTTAACGAAACCATCATCTATTCCTATCGTTACAGCCTAGGTTGACAGAGAGATAATAAAAGGAAGATGCCCGTGCGTCCTATGGGAGAGGTTGGAGGCGGTGACGAGGTCCAGAGGGATGGGGTGGGCGGACGGCGTTCGGTAGAATGTTCTGGCCTGCCTCCACCGAGACCTAAGACTCTGACCGAGTTATTCGGCCCTCGTCTTCCTCAGCGCCCCGTGGCGGAGGTGTCTTGGAAGAGTCGATTCGAAGACGCCGACCGGAAGCGGAAGCAGCTGATGTCTTTGGCTCAAAAAGGCAAGTGTACCTTTAGCAGGCGTCGCACGTATGCTATAGGTGTCGGAGGGTCGGCGAAGTGAAGGGGAGAGTGTGGGGACTTTCGTTATCGATGGACTCTTCCTCCCGCTAATAATCGTAAATTGACTGACCATTCCGTCTCCCTTTTCTTTTCGTTATACATTGCTTTCGCGCAGGGCCGGCTTGGTAAATCGCGGAGTCCGGTGCAAAGTGTTTGCGTAGGAGCCTCAACTAATAAAAAAATTTCACTGTCCCATTGTAAGAAATACCGCAGGTTTTCCTCTTACTTTGGCTGTGTACAGAGTTAAATTCACTTAACTTAAATAATCAGACGTAGATTTTCCACAAATTGTGATTTCCACACCTTTGAAGATGTCGTCACGAAAATTCGCATAGGTATATAATTTTATCCTTCGGGTAACATAGGCTTTATGGTCATAAAAAAATTGGGTGGAGAGGTGCTTAATTCAATAATTATTTACCCATAAGTTTACAAGTAATTTTCGATTTTTCAGAGTGCAAGGTTTTTTCCTTCATTCATCAAAGTGCCTAAATATGGACCGATTTTCTTCGTTTTTGCTTTATTCGACGGATAAAACTGTGTACTATCTTATTATTGTTTATATGTTACACGGTCGAAGTCTTAGATTAACTAAATCGGTTGAAATTCAACTGGCACTTACGCTAGTTCGGTGTAATTTCTTATGATCGACTGGGATTATAAGCTCGTATCATCGTCTGTCCACATATTCAAGAAATTTACTCGGTGTTTACGCAGTTCCTTGGGTACGATAAATAATACAACGAAAATAAATAAATAATCAATCATTCATTGATATGTGTTAATAAAGTCACATAAATAAATTAAAATTACTGAACTTTTTTAAGTTCTTTGAGGAAAATTTCTGCGAAAGCTAAATTTTAAACCTTTGGCTAAAAGCGGAAAAATAAATTTAATATAAGTTAGTTTTCGTGAAACCGCCAATTTATGCACTAAAAAATAAACAGAAAGACAATCTAAAATTAACATAATTGAATGATCTAGAAAATAAAAATAGTTGTCGACATATAAAAGTTGTTAAGACTACGTATACCAAACGCCTCATTTTTTGCATTCTCCCGTCAGGAAGGAATTCTAAAAATTCCATAAATTAAGATAAAAGTCAAATAAACATATGAAAGTCTCACCTGCTTGCATACCGCCCGCTATAGGAAAAGCTTCCGACTCGAGTAGATGAAAAAGTCGTGAACATTCGCGGCTCCGCCACTTTAAAAGGTTACTGGAAAACAGCACACAATTCAACTCGTTTAATTTTGTAAAGAAAGTTTTGTATAGAATACACGAAAACATATCTATAAAAATATAATTACCTTTCTCCTCTTATGCATAGCGATTCAGTTATCTTGGCAATGGGCTCCCATTTGCTGTGTGAAACGAAAAAAAAACATTGGATGAGAAGTGATGAACATAACATGCACAAGTGTGAGTTATTAGTGTGTTAAAACTAACTAACTAACTAGAACAAAATCAGAATTATCCGTTTAAGTTTCCCTAAATATTATTTCCTAACGTGCCTAACTGAAAACAATTCGAGCTTAGAAAACACGAATTACGAAAGTGACTGACGCATACAGATGTTCTATTGCGTCGGCCTTACACCAATGCTACTATAAATTAGTTAAAGCGTTAGTCAGTAAAGGTTAGTGGTAAAGAAATTTTCTTCTACCCTTCGCTGGGGCCGGAGCATCGTCCGTCGTCCATCGGTGGGAGTGCCATCTGCGTCGATTAATTACTGACCTTAGGAAAAATTCATTCCATCGGCGAATCCTTTGCACGCTCAGCAGTCCTTGCGTCGACGCACGACCTCCAATGCGACTTGTAGTCTCTCCGAAGGCTTGATTTGGCACTGCAATCCTCGCTGGTTTCCATCTGGAAAGGCAGGAGGCCAAAAGTCATATATTACAAAATTTTTGGGATAACAGATACTTACAGATCATAATGTTGCATTTTAAAATACGTAAGAATTTTAATATGCGATTTCCGCAGGTACAATCAACAGAATTAATTTTATTATTTTTGGTGCGTTTAAAAGAAATGCGCTTATATTTCACTTTGGCGTCTGCCTGTCTGTAATGTTTCGATGTGATAGCAGGCCGTGTGGGGCCCCTCGGAGCGCGGGGTCCTGAGCAGCCGCACCGATGGCACTTGCCTCAAGCCGGCCCTGCTTTCGCGTTTCCTTCTTCTTAACTGTATCTGTGCACGTGGGGGAGATTTTATTAGACGTTGATCGGTTACTTAGGCTACGGATTTGGTTTTTTCCCCACAGGGCCCGTGATACCGGGTTTTTGCTGTTGGTAACGAGTTTCTTTATAACAGGGATGGCCAATCTTTCTTACCGTCGGAGCCGCATAAGATAATCTTCGAAAGTTCAAGAGCAGCATTAAACATTCTGTGCTCATAAATTTGCGAACAGTACATAACCTGTACCCTGTATTGGTTTTGTATGTTTAAGTAACGCTCACTAGTGTTGTCTATAATCTGAGAAAGTGTTTGTAGATACTACCTACAACCAATTACCTATTAAAATTTAACAAATTGAATACGTTCATTAGGGCGTGTGTACGACAGGAGAAACTGAACACTTATTTTGGACTTGGTCACTTTCTCTTGTATAGCGAAGATATCTGTTATATCTTAAATAAATTTTTTTGCGCACACGAGTATTTTTTTTCGAAGACATATAAATATAGCCACTCAAAAACCTTTAATTTTGGTTTGTTTGTCGAAAAGATGTTTGTGGTAAATTTCTCTATGAATAATTTTCTTATCTATCGATACACATTTTCGACTTTTTTCACCCTGAATATTTATAACTAGCCTTCTGTTGGTTTATAAATTTCGGTTGAACAGCTTAAAGGTCATAAATGCGTATGAAATAAATATAAAAGTTTTCTGAGGTATTTTTACCTATTCTTATTTATAAAAATTTTAGAAGAGGAAAAAACATATTTATGTTATGTGAGTTATATTAAATTACCTATAAAAACAACGTGACAACTATATGAAACTGCAATTCATTTATATAGAAGGGATACATAAATGCCCTACTCATTATGCAATCGCCTTATCGTTTAAACGCGTTAAGGACATATAACAAGGACATAATATTTAATAATGAGAGGTAATGTGCGTAGACGAACATTAACTTATAAATTTTCAATTTAAACCCATAACAGCTCTTATGAGAAGAGCATTTATATTTAAATTTCCGGCGAAACCTTATCTAAAATTAATACCATCACCTCACGTTTACCGCAAGCTTTCGCTAACCCGAACTGTTCCGAAATTCCCGGACGCGAAATGATTTCAGCGAAGGAAAGGACAACTTTCAAAGTCATTTTCTTGGAATAAGACGCCGCCATAATTACGGAATTTACTTTTAGAGCCTAGACTCACCGCTTCATCTTCGAGGTCCCTAAGAGAAACGGCGAGTCAGGGACTAAATTATTTCATTTTTTTTAAAGCTTCCCACGTCATATGGGAGAATCTGATGAGTGTGTCGCCCCCTCTCCCTTCAACTCATCCACTCAACTTTACGGGAGCGCCATAGAGGAGGACATTTCGCAACAGCCACGATTTCGTTCTTCCGCCGCACTAAAAAACCGACCGTCGTCGCTTAGAGAAGGGCCGGGTTCGAATACCGTATATAATAATAAAATAAAAATGAGTTGATGATTCGCCTCGAAATAAGCGTCTTTTTATTTTAGCTACGTCATCTCCATTTAATGGCTCGTCAAATAGGCCCTCGAAATTGGTCTCCTTGTTTGGACCATAAAAGTAATGCCATGAATTTTTTTTTTAGAGGAAGGAACTACCATCGACGACGCTCCATTTATTTCCTCGCCCCCGTAATTAATTAATTAATTAATTGAAGGAGTTCCGAGAACGATCGGCCGTCAAAAATGGCGGACGGCGTAATCGATGGGGCTTGACGAAACCGTTAAAAAGAGGAAGGATGGGAAGCGAATGCTTTCGTAATGGGACGAATCACGCGGTCGTTTTTGGGACCCAAGGACATTCGCCATAAATTTCGCCCTATCCCGGGAAAGCTTTATTTTTTTAAAGGGTTATTGAGGGCATTTTTTATAAGTAACCAGCATGTCTTAAAAATAGAACTCTTTCACCCCCGTGTGTGACCAAAGTGGGATGAGTCACTACCTAATAACCGCGAGAATGTATGAAATACTCAGGCTTAGGTCTTCTCTTAAGAAGCGAGAACCACTACGCGCGCCTAGTGCACGCGTACGTCAGCGGTCGTGTGGAAGGAGGATAGGGGGGGAGAGGATGTGGATGATGGCCTCCCATATGACACGTCCGATTTTAATTGCATGACCTTTATGGCGACGAGACCGGAAGATGCAAGTATGCGATCGAAAAAACGAGAGAAGTGGATCCTTTTAATAGTTTAGTAAGTGGTAGAAGAGCCGTTGAGGAAAATCGCGGGGACAAGCCTGTGACGTAACCAGGAGCGGAAGGACCCGCGGTAAAATATTATTGATGGCCCCTTTCCTCCTTTCCATCCAACATATACACATGTTCAACTAAAACTGAAGCTCCTTTTAAATCCTATCAAGTTGCACTTATTAGTCGATCATCTGGAATAAACTGAAAAGATTAGGCCTCTAAAATTGCACTATCCAAAAATAACGATCGATAAGTCATACAGAAATTAGGACAAAAAAGAAATCGTCAAAAACATCCGGAAAAATTCGAGACATTTGGCCGCCTACACCACCCTATTGTTATTGTTACAATTTTATATAATTTACTAGAGGGCAATAGGCAATAGGGAAATAGGATTTTAGTAATATAGATAAAAAATATAAATAACATGAATACTGCGTTCGATTTAGTTACATTAAATTCATATCTTCGGTCATTTCGAGCAAGTTTTAATCTTATTTTCGATCTTTAAGCCTTTGTTTAAGTGCATATGCACGGAAATTACTGAGGACAACAATTGGTGGAATTTGAACCAATGAATGAGCGTCGTGCGACATTATAGGTATCTAATTGTAAGAACAATAAATATTTTTAGAGAGCGCGAAGCCCGGTGCAGTCGCCCCGTTATCAAGCCGACCCTGTTGAAGAGGATGTGCTATGAGATGATCACATATAGCGACGACGAATTTCCGTTAACTTTCGTGGAAATGAATCTTTTTTTTAATCAAAATCTACAGATGTGACGGAGATGTAGGAGGAAGTGAGCTGGCGGTTGGTAGGATGACATTCGATGAGGATTTCATGGGTCACGTGAATAGATGGGTCTGCATTAAGTTATGAAAAATCCAGCCCCCGACAATATCTTTAACTTATGAATGTATTTTTTCAGTCGTGTGTTTATTAAATGGGATGAAATACCTGGTTTTCGCGTGTATTGTCGAATGAACTGTTGCTTCAATAAATAAGTTAACTAAGTCAGCGGTTCCCAAGATCTGCAAGGAAGGTCGCGAAAACAAACAAGATTTCATGTACTGTGCAGTGACAAACAGGCTCAACTGTCCCACTGATATTTACTGGCACCTACAAATTCTTATTTACTTATCAGTTCTGTATTATTTGATAGAATTTTAATTTTATTATTATTATTATATTTGAACGAATTATTTGCTTGGGTTTTATATTTTAAATTTTAATTTTTGTATACGGATATATTTATGAGAAACAGTATTTGCGCAAATGTAATAAATATTTACAATATATTAACATCAATGTTATATTTTATATTTATTGGTAGATATAGATAAAGGAATCGCGATAAAGTCGGCTGCCTTTATAAGGGAATATAGCGGATGGCTCAAGTTTGGAAACCGCTGATTTAAATCACAAGAAAAGAGGTTGAACTTTTCATACGGAGACTTTTTAGAAATGGTCGATGGAAGGCGATTCAGAAATAAGCATTATGACAGCGCGGAAGAATTTTGCGAACATGTAGAGGAAGGAAACGAAATTTCAAACCACAAACCACTTCGACGGACGAAAGACGTATAGAAACGCCCTCGAGAGTGATATGTACAGTCAGGATTTGATCGTTTAACCGCGAAAGTTGTTGCTTAGCAGTAAAAAGAAAAGCATCGGCTGAACGCAGTGCTCCGCAACAGGTGTGCCGCGGTAAATTTTGGAATTATAGGCAGCAAAAAAATACCATTTTATTCTTCTAATGCTAAGACAACAGAAACGAAATATCTCTTATGGTACGATTTCTTAGGCCGCCTCAGCAACTTGAAACCGAAACAGATTTGCTTCATAATTGAAGAACTGTAATTTTTATCATAGGATTATTTCGTAATACGGACTGAACGATCTGAAAAAAGGAAATTTTTAGCAATAATTTCCTTCGTCTGTACGGGAAAGGCGATTTTTCTTTTTTGATGGTTACAGGGTGGTAAAAATGTTTTTCACAGACTCAATAAATTTGGTTCGATGTGCCGCGAAGCCTGGAGAGAACATAAAAGTGTGCCGTGGAATTTAAATGGTTGCGGAGAACTGGGCTAAAGAGTCAGCCGACGGCACGAGATACAGCTCGCGAGAGAGAGATCTTTTGATGTGGTTTTAAATCATCTGGAACTAGTTTTCACATTAGAGTGGCACCATCTACAAATGGCTCAGATAAGCAAGGAAAAAATCAACATCCTCCTCAAGATCGATAAGTAATTTTAGCGCATTACTAAAAATACGTCAATTACGCGATAGTCGCGATGAAAATTTCAATTCGAATGTAAATTAACAGAGCTGGGACCAAATTTAAAAATAAAACAGGAGACCTGACATGTGGAATCCGTGCAATAAATAACAGCAATTTGAGAACAGGCACGCAAACAGAAGTGGAGACAAACACAAGCTTCTCAGTAATCGAACGGGATATATGAGGAGAATTTAAAAAAAAATACAACTTTGAACTCGAAGAAAAATAATACACAAAAACAGATGAAAATCATCTGCTCGCAATCTATCAGGAAAAACAAATGAAAAAAAAGAGAGCGAATAAACGGTTACTTGTTCTTGGGAACATGCAAATGATGAAATTTAAAACGAGAGACGACGGGAAAGCAATTGAGATCAGGTATCTTCCGATCTCGAATAAGGAGAGCAAATCCGAAGCAATGAGATAATTGGGAATGGCATGGCGCCAAGAGATGACTGATTTACATTGAATGCCCTGCAAGAATGTGGTGGTGGGGGAGATGGGGGGAGGGAGGTGAGGGGGGGGAGGTCGGAGGCGAGAGAGGGAATGACGCATATCGCGAAACCGTGTTCGAGATTAGAATGCACGGAATGACTCGGACGTTATACTCGTTCAAAGGAAATGAGATAAGGAAGACCTTAAGGAAATGCAAACCCCTTTTTTTCCTCCCTCTCCCCGCTTATTGCCGTCTTGACGCTTTACCTAAGGCCGTCGCTCTGCCAAGGTCACGGCGAATCGTCTTGTTCTTACGTGACCTCAATTTAACCCGATGCGTTTATTCCGAAACGAAATCGTAACAGCCATCGGAAATGCTCGCAAAATAACAATGAGACCATTGTTTTGTTTGGATTGTATGTTCCTCGGTTCAGTATCCACTTATGACAATTAGGTTGGATATGCGGCCGCTGAAATTCCTATGTGTTTCAAAATCTCTCCCCTCCCTCCCGAATATCATTCCATTTTACGTTCAATAATCGACCCCGGCTTATTCTTAAGTATCCGGAACGCAGACCTTATGGAAAACGTAAGCTGGATTCCATCTGAATACCAAGATTTGCAAAGTGGAACCTTTTAAGGAAATACAATCTGCCCGAAAAAAACAGCTATTAGACACGATGAATGAAATATTTTCCGGAACAAACAACGCAATAAAATATGTAAAAATTCCTCTATGTCAGCGGTTACCAAATTGTTGGGGCGCGCCCACATATGAGGGCGTGAGAGAGTTCCAGAGGGGGCGCGGGGCCATGAGAAAAAAAAATCAACTTATAATGTCAAATCCAGCTGAAATAGTTTAAACGTATTTTGTAAATCTTCCCAATATGTTCCAGATACATGTGTGAAATAATTACGAGTTAGTTGACCATGAATAATGATGTACGATATGATACGAGTGCAAAGGGTTATATTTATTTCAATCAAAAACACGGTGGGGTATAACGGCTTAGTGAAAACCAAAAGAGAGGCGTCATGAAGTTTAGGAACCACTGCTCTATATAGTGGAATTGTTACATAGTTTGTTCCTAATTGCGGAATTCCAGAAAAATTGACGCTTACGTAGTGGATTATATTTTCTGTCTATAGCAGAGGTGAGCGACCTAATGCGGCCCCCGAGAGCGTACGGCTCACGAAGCTGTGTTGAAAAATCGATCGGCAAAGTTTAACAAGCAAAATAATATTTTAAAACTAAAATTAAGACGATAAAGCCTTGGATGTTGAAATAATAATCCTACAAGCTTCATTTATAATCGATTTTCACTTATATGGCATCTCATAATCTCAAGGTAACTTCCGACGTAATCCGGCCCGCCAAAGAATTGGCTACTTCCAATGGTGCCCGTAAAAGAATTTGTCAGAAACCATGCGGCCCGCCATTTAGGAAAGGCTGCACATCCCCGGTGGGAAAACTTTTTACGAGACATTGCGGTTGGTTAGGCGGGCATTAACAGGTGCAAATGCTTCAGCGGTTCGCAGTAGGGTCCACATTGGAAGTTACTTGAGATAATGCGAAGGATTCTATCGGCGAAAGTGTATAATGTGGCACGCGTACTGCTGTTTCTCCACCCTTGTTATAATGGAGAAAAACCGGTTTAGTTTTCTATTTTGCAACTCCGGAGGAATCCCTTGTTTCCCGCTGGCCTCCTCACTATCATATCTCATATTTTTCTGTCTTACATTTAGGTTCGTTGCGTACTCATTAATAATAACCTTTAGCAAGAAAAACACTACGTTGATTTTTGCCGAATTAATGCATTAATTTCTGTAATGAAGCATTTTTACGCAGATATTACAGTGTCGTAAATTAAAGTGAAGAAATTCCTTTCAACGATTTTAATTCCAAAGGAATCGTATTCACAAAACTTGAAACGATAAATTATTTATTTAACGGTTGGTATGAATACGCACGATATAGATTTAAACTACTGAGTGTGTGTGTGACGTATTTTTATTTATTTCCAAATAGGCAATAACGACTTGGAAAATCTCAAAGAATGCTTTCGGAAGCTGAAGGAGCAATATGACGATCTCTGCAAGCAATCCAAGGAGAAAGATGAACAGATTGAGAAACTTAAGAAAGGTAAGTTACATAATCAATCGCCCAGCTAAAGTTTAACTTCCAATTGAATGTCACGTCATGTAGAAAATCTTAATTTCTAAAGAGCGAACTAATCATACTTATGAAATGATTTCACTTGGTTTTTGAGATCCTAATCGTTAAAATGTTTTCTTGTAAGAACTGAATACTGACATTTCACTTTCGCATCCAAAATAAAATTAATGATCTTGAAAAATACCATAACTTATTGGTAGCCAGTTAAAGGACCGTAAATTTCCTTTAGATCGTTTGGGATAATGTTCTGCAACCTCAGTCGATCAGGATATCTCTCGCGCATCCGCTCCGAAAGTAGCGTCCCGAGCTCGTTCTGGTTCCACTTCCCACAATACGCCCTCTAATAATGAGTAATATCCTTTCAGACAATAAATCAAGATAGCTAGTGTTTTTTTCCACGGAAACTGGTAAACCGTCGTTTAAAAATAACCGATACCTATATAATAAAGGAAGTGCCTTTCAAGTCGAGACTGGCGTCTAGCCGGGTACTTTTTTCTCATGCATACTTTTAAGGAACCTTTTTTGCTACCGCGTCTATGAAAAGAACAATAAATATTCGCCGACTGGACTAGCGTGCTTTTTAATATATCAATTAGGCATTTTCAAATAACTGAGTGGTGCAGACTTTCAATGCCAGTTGCAATGATATTAAATTTTTGGTTTCTGTAAAGAAACGACTATTTGCGCCATTAACGATCGGTAAATACTCGTTATAGTAATACGCAAGGAAATTAAGTAACATTGTAAACCATTCAATAACTAACCTAAGTAGACAAAGGATTATTTAAAAGAGAATTAAATAACAACGTTGGTTACAATGCGTTTCGGGAAACGATTGTTACGTCGCTATAAATGAATGCTACAATGAAACACTTCTACTTCATTTTCATCTCTATTTTGTCAAATTTTGTTTAGTTTTAACATAACTTCTACAAAATGGATCACTTCTCGAATAGTTTTAGCCATAAAGATTTGAAACGAGCTGCATCGAGAATACAAGACTTTCTGAACCATTACAAATACAATACTATGGAATGGACTTTTAGATTGCGTGAGTAGGACGTATGTACTTATACAATTGGTCATGCATATCTGCATATTACTTTAACGCGTTTGTAGCGTCATTCTGACTTAATCTCGAAGTTATTTCTTACAAATTTCAGCTTAACAGTTATTTCATTCCATTAATTCTTTTGCCAAGAACCGATTTATCATTATTCATTTCTGCAAAACTTATTGCAATGAAATCATATGTACATTGCAATGGATGATGAATCCAGCAGAGAATTTTTAATTACATAATAAATAGAGGAAATGTTTGTTGTTCAGTTCATACAGCACATCTGCTAAGGGGTAAAAAAAGATGGTTTTTTCGTGGATCTCATCAGATTTTGAATTAAGCAGATATATTTTCACGAGTGAATTTTTGCTCTTAGAACATGAGGGAGAATAAAATTGTTATGCAGTATAGGATCAAGTCTCCAAAACAAAATTGTAATTTTTAACTTTTTTTAAACATAAAATCAGATTTTAATTAACTTTGCGAAGTTAATTGTTATTAATAATGGAACAGCATTATTACTTACTGAAAAATCTATAGCTATCAAAAATATAGTCATAAAATCAACCTTTTATTATCTTTTCAACATATTCTTTTACTCTTTGCTTATAGCATCTACTGCAATGTATCGTGAATATGAAAAACTTAGCAATCAATACAATGAAGAAACAGGAGCCTATCAGAAAGCAATGAAACATGCCAGTTCAGTAAGTATGCAAATGACTTGAAATGATTATAATTGTGGAGATCTTTAATTTTATTAATATCATCACTGTCTAACGCAGGGGTCAGCAATGTTTTTCTGTTGAGTGCCACTCTTTATCAATATTAATAATCTGTGATCCTCCATGCATACCACCCTTAAATTCGTTGTCCACAATGATTACAAAAAGTGGTTATTATATTATAAAGAATCCTGAATATAATGCATTATCATAAAAAAACAAAATAAAAGTGAAATTATTTTAAAAATACATAAATCTCGTAATTATTCTCTGAAATATCGTGCCACTTAAAATCTCTTTGCGTGTCACCTTTTGGCATGCATGCCATAGGTTGCCAACCCCTGCTCTAAGGGTTAAATATTCTGTATTTACCTACGTATTAACGGAGGACCCAATAAAGCAAACAAAATGAGAACTTGTCAAAAAAAAATTTTTATTTACAAGTAACCTAGGATATTAGTGAGCCTTCGGCTCGCTTTCTTTTTAGACTATATCGGGTGTAGCCGTCTCCGGGCGTTATCACACCCTTTGCCTCTCTGGAACGAAACTATCCCTCACCATTGGCCAGTGATCTGGTAGGTAAATGTCGCCACAGGCAAGATCAGTCATGGGTTTGCAAGCTTTCGTTTTGCATGAAAGGGTTATCTCAAAAAATTATTTTCCAAAAGGGATCCGGAATAACCAAAGAGAACCAATTTTTCTTTGAATTTTAACATTTAAACTTGGGTCCCCCATTAATACATAAGTACCAAATATTCTTATAACTGAAGATATTGTAAAGTAAAATGCATGGGCACTTACAGAATTTTTTTCAGGATGGAGAAAAACAAATAGCACATATAACCAAACAACAAACAGACATGAGCTTTTATACGTATAAAAAAATGTCAATTTATTTTCAAAATGTAGAGGGGCAAATTCCCCCTCTTGCCCCTTATTGCGGGCACCCATGTTACATGCATTTTCTAACTTGACACTTATCAGTTAAGTATAGAATGTAAATATATTTGTGTAATTTAAGCCTTTTGCATTGTTTATGAATGCCACTATATATTATCATTTACATTATTAAACTGAATCTCAAAGTTTGAATGATAGTGAAAGAAAAACCAAGTTGCTAACCTAAGGTACATGTGCCTTAGATTTTGTGTGGCATCCTAATATGCAGAAAAATAATGCAAAATGTTTATATAAATGAAAAAAGCATGCCATGAAAGCAATCAGCAGTCATTGCCATACGATTCCTATTTTTAAACTCTGTGAATATGTCAACCCTAAGTTTTTGAAAGTCATTTTTAAAGTTATCAAGGTCAACTCACAGGTTAGGCGATATATGGTATTGATGTTTATGATTTAAGCATTTATTTATTATTCTCTACTTTCGATTTACTACCCTCAGATCAATGTGTACATAGCTTCGAAACAAAATAATCAATACAGATTTTGTGTTAACACAGTTCCAATAAATGTTCCATTAACACTTTTGCTGCTAAAGCAGGGGTGCACTAAGTGCAGTCCTCAGTTGATCTTTGTGCCTCCCCCATGGAAAATTTTGCATCATAAGTTTAATATTGAACAATGTTTAGGTTAGGTTAATTTGATAAATCATAAAGTGAAAATTATGAGAGTGCAAAATGCTAAGTTTAACCAAATGCACTACTTTTAGAAAATTTCCACTTTTGAAAAATTTTACTCCTTTACTCCTGCGCTAGAGAATAGCTTGTCATTCATTCAAACTATCCCAATAATAGAAAATCCCACTTACCAAATAAATTTCCTGTCATTGCTAGTACCACATCCTTGGGTTCGAATATAGCTTCTACATGTCATTGGCACTCTTCAGCTTTGTTATGATCTTTTACATAGTACATTCAATTTGGCAGTTTTGAATTGTCCTGGTTTATGACCTTCACGCAAAAACATTGATCCACTGGAAGTTATATCATGCAATGCAAATAGATCTCGTTTTTAAATACTAATATAGGCAAAAAATCAATTTCATGCTTAAATAAATATAGTATATATTTTAAAAGTAATATTATTTTTCCTCTTAAACATCTTTCTAACAATTTAAAAATAAATAAAGATTAAATATTGTTAAGATTATGAGTATAATTTGTTTTACTACCATTCATCCCTCTTAGATACTAGAACAATATTATGTAATTTTATCCTTGTCTAAATATCCATTTGTAAACATCCACTCATTGTCTTTGATGTTAAGGCAAATTTCTTGGAACAAGGAATGTTTTGAAAATAGCAACTATGGCCTCCTCAAAACCCGAAGAATTACAGTAAGACATTTTGGAGGGATAATTCTAACAAGCAAAAAAGATCTACATATATACATAGATAAAGATCTACATATATTCCAGAAGCACATTTGTTAGAATGTTCACCTACGTTTTTAGAATTTTCACCCTCTTCTTATTACTAAACTTTACCATAGCACAGTGGTGCAACCATGGGGATGGTATAGCACACCCAAACAAGAAAAAGAAAACAGTACATATACCTACCGATATGTAATCGAGATAGTATACAATGGAACTGCAGGAAATGCCAGACAGCAATACAAACAAACATATAGGGTTCTCAACAATCGCTAGTTTTTGATTGTCAAAAACATCAGTTGTTATCTATATATCGTTAGTCTTAATCATCACTATTTCAGCATCTCCCAAAATCAAATCCAGGTTGCGCCATGCCATAGCAACAGACCTGTACATATAGCTCATGAGGTTTCTTTAATCCTGCTAAAAGGCAAATGGACAAATAGACAGATGGATACCAAAATCAATAAATACGGTTCATGTCTATTACCAGCCAAAACTATACTGAAAATCTTAGAATCTCTCTCTCTTCTCATCACTTCAAAACTTTGCTCATGGGCTGACAGACAAAGTGAGAACATAAGTAATTTTTTTGTACAGTGTTAAAAATAACAAATGAAAACTCAAATAAAATTGACACACAGATATATACAACCACTTGTGAAAAATAATGGAGGCTTTGGAAATCTTGTGTTACTTCATTGCTTATTATATCGGTACTAGTATAACTGCCTGTCAAAAATGACAGGTATACATGAATAAAGTATTAAAATTAAGGCACTTCCCATTCTTCTTCACTCTCTTCTCAAAAACATATTCATGTATCTCAGCATATATATAAAATTCTTACAGAATGAATATTTATTTGCTAAACAGTACCTTAGTCATATTTTATATTCCCAGAACTATTTAAATTCTCTGGAACAAACCTTTATCTGAATTTATAGGTTTCACTTTTTGTCAGTGCATATAAAATGTTTCATTAAAATAAATTTATAAAGTTTATAAAAACTTGGCTTTCACAGAAAATCTAATTAAAATCTTTAAAAACTTATCAATTTTAATCTCTATATCTGACTTCTTTAACACAATATCTATGAATATTGGAATATTTGTTTTCGTTGCTCATATTACTTATTGTAACCAAGGTATTGTTCCAACTTCAAAACAACATCAAAATTTCATGGGTATGTGGACAGATGTGTGGCAAATTTATAATCACAGTCATTAGTATTAGCCAAATTGTGAATGTTGTGAAAACCCAAGCATACTACACATATTTGAGAATATTTGGCATACATCACAATATTTTTATTTTTTAATGAAATTACTCTTTCAAAGCAAATGTAAATACAAAATATTAATGTTGCTGTAGTTTAAAAAGCGAACTATAATTAATTTTTATTAAAGAAAATTACAATTTTAGAATACATTCAACAAATGCCAATGAAAGGAGAATCAGTGTGATTCAGTATTAACGAATGAGCCTAATGAAACAAATTTTTAACTAGGAACAATAATCTAATCTGATTTCATTAACTACGAGGTGTGATCAAAAAGTTTCCGGGCAATATTTTTTCTCTATGATAACATATTTACCCTCTATTCCATGCTGTCCCCTTCAAAGTATACCCCTTGTGACTTGATACAGTAATCTCAGCGATTGCACCATTGTTGGAAGCATTTGTTAAAGTCCTTTGTTTTGAACTCGGCAAGTGTAGCCTGCAACTGTTCTTGAATCGTGATGATGTCATTAAATCTCCTTTCCTTCAGTACCAAGTTTTGGA
Source organism: Uropetala carovei (assembly GCA_036926305.1). Classification (NCBI taxonomy): domain Eukaryota; kingdom Metazoa; phylum Arthropoda; class Insecta; order Odonata; family Petaluridae; genus Uropetala; species Uropetala carovei. The sequence continues at coordinate 9,152,772 of JAXCHB010000069.1, forward strand.
AAAAGAAAAAAGCCACAGGGTGCTAGATCTGGAGAGTACGGAGGATGCGAGACAACAGTCATGCCATTTTTGGCCAGAAATTCCTGCACAGACAAAGTAGAGTAAGCACGGTGGAGAAACCAATCTCCAGTGAACCACTTCATTTTTGCCGCATATCTTCCCGTAGATGCCATAGAACATCTGTGTAGAAATGTTGGTTCACAGTTTGTCCCTGTGGAACAAATTCATTTTACATTTCTATCTGTTTTGCTCATAGATGGGCATCCCGAATGTTTAGCATCCTCGACAGATGTCACTCGACTTTTGAACTTTGAAAAACAATCAAATGCTTGAGTTCTGCTCATTGATTCCTCTCCGAAAGCAAGTTTTAACATCTCGAGGGTTTCTGTAGCAGTTTTGCCTAGTTTGAAGCAGAACTTGATATACACATGCTGTTCTTCACAGTTTACCATTTTCTAATGCAGCAGAAATTGCAAAGGGCACAACACACAGTCACACTTCACAAGGCGTTACTTCTCAATCCTACATGCTAGAACTTTGAAATAAACGACAAATGATTCAGCAGATTCTACTCTACCCCCACTTGCCCACTTGTCGGATAAATTCTGTACTAACAGCAATAGTGTAAACTTATGGTTGATCACACCTTGCATGTTGAAGCAATTTATTCCAAGTCTTATTGATCTAAAAAACAATGCAGCCACTATTAGAAACCTCTTCCTATGTTCATCAGCATTTGTTACTCAACAAGATACATTTTTTTCTTTTACAATGAGCAATTTCATCAATTTCTGACAATTCTGAAATGGTATGCAAGCATCAGAAGTGGCCAGCTTGTGTGAACAAGCCAAAAATGGCAATTTATATTGTCAAAAAATCCTATGCAGATTAATGTGTATAATAATATACTATATGCTAAGTCTTTCTACCATGACAGGCTTCTTAGAGAAAGTAATTCCTATTATGAATTTGGAATGGAACAAGGAAAAAAATCATTGCAGTGTGGACTTAATTAAGAATGAACTGATTGTTTGTATATATTAACAATAATATGACATTATCAAATTTTTTGAAATTATAAAAAATAATAAAGAATTCTTAATGAGGCCAATCCTATCTTCATTACCGTTAATTCAGTTAATTACACTATATTGATATTATTACAAAAAAGCATGTTTCTGTACTAAATAAAAAAATATTATATTTTGGAAATGTCTTAATGATCACGAAAAGTTGGCAACCATAATCAGCTAGCAATAGGAAATGCAATATTTCTCCTACAATTTATATAAAAGACATTCAGGTCTTCTAACATCCTTGTAAATAAGATAAAACAGGATTAATTGAAATACTATAACCTCTATTAACCTTTATCGTATGGATTTAAATTCCCACTGTAGGGGCCGTCGGCCGGATTTAATTGGGATATTTAAATGCCTTATGTTTCTTTTTGAATAAATTCTCATACCTTGGGAACTAATAATGATAAAACCTTCAAATAAAAAGTATTTTATATGAAAAATATTGACAAGTTACCTAGTTAAAGTTACTAGCTCAATAAATTTGTAGTAAAACCAAATTTTTATGGTAATATAACTAAAACAAGAAGAAATGAAACACTATTTGGAAAATATCCATAAAATAGAGCATGAAAATGCTCAGTGGAGTCGAGTTCTCTGAGATGTTAAATCTCTCCTTATTTTTTAATCCACGTGGTCCTGCAGTAAATGAGTTCACACCGCTGATGTTTCGGCTAAGTTGGGGCTTCCATTTAGCATCCTCGCAAAGCTTGGTCCCGCTCTCTTCTCAAGCCACTTGTTCCTCTTAACTCACTCTTCTCACTAGCCTCATCATACGTGTCGGAATCAATATCACATAAATACTCTTCCACTTCCCCTACTTTTCTTTCTGAGGTCACTGTGTATAAAATGACTTTCTCAAGAACTCTTATCATTGCTGCTACACAATTCAGGCATTGGCTGACAACTAAATGAGATTGACCAAGAATGATCTTAATATCAAGTGACAATAAAAAAAAAGCACAGGGGGCCGAGAGTATGAATCACGTATTCGAGAGACACCGCATCGCTTTACGAAGAGGGAGAAACAAAATCGAGAAACGTTCTTACGAACTGGTCCTACGCTTAGTCACCCTTTCAAGCGGTAAACAAACTCTATTTCAACAATAATTCGATCTTTACAGTTTTCAGTCTTCACTCAGAAAGCGAT